>CM033319.1:80402388-81002388 GCA_019359835.1 Pharus latifolius | reverse complement strand
CCCTTCTTCGATAGAAGGGGATTTTAAGTGCTCGATGAACACTCCTGCCAGAGCGGATGTACGTGAGGATCCAATTTTTGACAATTGGTCTGCGAGAATATTGTCTCTTCGCGGAACCAATTGGACTTCGAACTTACTGAAGTATTTTTCCAATTTCCTCACCTCGTCCAGGTAATGACAGATTGTCTCATCGGAGATACTGTACTCCTTGTTTACCTGATTTACGACTAACTGCGAGTCCCTCCTCACCACTAATCGATGGACTCCATAGTATTTGGCTGCTGAAAGCCCAGCAAGAAGACCTTCATACTCTAGTGCATTATTGGTAGCAGCAAAGTGTAATTGTATGACATGCCGGAGTTTATCACCCTAAGGTGTTATTAAAACCACTCCAGCCCCCGAGTGTTGATAATTACGAGAACCATCAAAATACATTGTCCAACAGTCGGAATTATCCAAGTCCACCGCGTCTTGTTCTTGTGGTGCGGGCTTAGACCATTCGACCATGAAATCTGCAAGAACTTGGGATTTGATTGCTACTCGAGTAATAATATGGAGATCGAATGCTCCAAGTTCAATTGCCTATTTCACAATTCTACCAGAGACTTCAGGGCTCCGGAGAATGTCTCCTAAAGGACGATGGCACATAAATTGTATGTTCTTGAAAGTAATGTCGAAGCTTTCTAGAAGCCATTAACAGAGCATAAAGGAGCTTTTGGACTTCAGGGTAATGCTCCTTTGGCCCATTAAGCACTTCACTTACATAATAAACCAGCCATTGCACTCCATCTCGTTCTGTGACCAGAACTGCGCTGACTCCATGAGGAGTAGCAACCAAATAGATGATTAATGATTCTCCCTTAACAGGGGAAACCAACACCAGAGCACTAGTGAGGTATGCTTTCACTTCTTGAAAGGCCTTTTCGGCTTCATCCGACCATCGAAAGCCATTTTGCTTGTGTAGAACCTTAAAGAAAGGTAAACCATGTTTTGCTAACCACGAAATGAAACGACTCAAAGCCGCCATTCAACCAATTAGACTTTGCACTTCCTTTATCATAGAAGGGGATCACATTTGTTCAATAGCCCAAATTTTTTCGGGATTAACCTCAATGCCTCTAGAACAAACAAGGAAACCCAAAGGCTTACCTGAAGAAACCCCAAAAGAGCACTTTTCAGGATTCAACTTTATTCCATGCTTATTCAAATTACAAAAATTTTCAGTAAGATCATCTATATGACTAGAGCTCTTAAGGCTCTTTACAACCAAATCATCAACATAAGCTTCTAAATTACCGCCTATCTGAGAAAGAAAGATCTTTTGCATCAAGCGCTGGTACGTGGAACCAGCATTCTAGAGCCCAAATGGCATTCTGATGTAGCATAAAGTACCAAATGGGGTGATGAAGGTTGTCTTCTCTTCATCTTCTTCTACCATGCTAATATGATGTTAGCCTGAGTAAGCATCCAGGAAGCTCATCATTTCACATCCCGTAGTGGAATCAATCAACTGATCAATGCGGGGAAGAGGAAAATCATCCTTCGAACAGGCATTGTTCAAATTGGTGTAATCCACGCACATGCGCCACTTGCTGTTTCATTTCAGGACCATGACCGGATTCGCGAGCCATTCAGGATGGTCGACCTCACGAATGAAACCAGCACTCTGGAGTTTGTCTAACTCCGAACGTATAGTTGCTTGCCAATTAGGAGCAAAACGTCTGAGTTTTTGCTTTATTGGTGGCTGGCCAATCCGAATGACTAGCCTATGCTCAATTACTTCCCTTGGGACTCCAGGCATGTCTAAGGTTTTCCACGCAAACACATTCATGTTAGCCTGGAGGAAAGCAATGAGCTCTAGTTCCTATTTGTCATCCAAGTTTGATCCAATCCGAACAGCTCTAGATGAATATATGGGAATAGAGGAACCTGCTTGAGTTATTCTGTTGGTCGCGGGGATCCTTTGACCGCATCTAGTGCCGAGGTCGCAACCTTAACATCTCGCAAAGGAAGCTAATCGACCAGTCTAGGGAAATTCTATTTCAAGTTAAGGCCATATGCTGACTGCCCCTAACTGTGATCACACCATGAGGACTGGGACCTTGACGCATTGATAGGCATAATGCGTCGCCGCCATGAACTTAAAGAGAGAAGGCCTGCCAAAAATAGCGTTATAAGTTGAATCAAAATCAATTACATCAAAAGTAATCAATTATATTCAAAACTTCACTGGTTCCCCAAGTGTTACCGGCAGCACGATCTGTCCAATTAGTAACATAGAGGAACCTGGAATTATTCCAAAAAAATGGTTGTGCCACTGGCTTTATCTTCGAATGAGGAATTTACATCTCATCGAGAGCCTTGGCAAACAGGACATCAAGCGAACTCCCTCCATCAACCAGTACTCGTCCTACCTTAGCATTGCTAATGGTAGGAGATATTACCAAAGGGAGGCACCGAGGTCATGTCAACCCTTTAGGGCAATCTTCCCGGCTAAAGGTCAGGGAAACCTCCGACCATCGGGGAAACTGAGGCTCTCCCAAAGGAACCTCAATACTGTTTACCTCATGACAAACATTTTTATATTGACACTTAGAAACATAAGATAAAGAACCACCAAAAATAATATTAACGTGATTGTTAGGTACTTGATATGGCATCTCTTCATCCTCATTAGCGCCTTTGTTCCCACTAGTTTGTCCCTGAGCTAGTACTATAGGCATAGGAGTTTTACCTTGATAAAAATCTTCTAGCTTCTTTAACCAAGTCTGACAATTTTGGAGATCGTGCGATGAAACGTTGTGGAATGGACACCATTTCTTCGATCCCTGCGGTTTAGCTTGCTTGTCTGCTTGGTCTCTACGACCAGCAGGAGAGACTTTGTTAGTTTTAAACGGAACCTTCTTACCTTTCCCTTGAGGCTGCTTGTCGATGACGGTAACTCCTCGGAATTGGTTGGTTCTAGCTTTCTTCACCTTTTTTGATTTCCCGCCCACAGATGACTCAGGTTTCTTGCCTAATTTATCCTTCTTGTCAGCTTCGAGACCTGGTTGAGGTGGCAAATTTCCCTTATCCACCATCTTATTCCATTCAACAGCCTCAGCCGCATCGAAATAACGATCAGCCATGTTGAAGAGATCTACAACTGATCATGGTGGATGAATGAGCAAATCTTTGGTAAACCTCCAATATCGAATGGCATGTTTAAATGCCCTGATGATGGAGCTGTCAGAATGTTGGGAATAGTATTTCGTACTCCCACAAATCTTTTGACAAATTGGCGAAGAGTCTTAGTAGACGTCTGGCACAAGCGATGGAGATCATCTTCCTTGCCAGGCTTTTGATAACAATTTTGGAAATTGTTGAGAATTGCATCACAAAACATTTCCCAATTGTAAATGGAGCCTTCATGCTAATTAAATAGCCAGGTGCATGTCGGACCTTCCATAACAGTTGGCAAATAATTCGCCATAACCCATTCATCACCACCACCAACTTGGATGGCCATGATGTAAATCTGGAGAAACTCTGAAGGATTTTTAGTCCCTTTGAATCTCTCGATTGTTCCAAGTTTAAACTTATCAGGCCAGATTACAACACATAATCCTAGCGAAAAAGCCTTCCAACCTACGTACGAAGGGCGTGGCTGTTGTTCCTCGTGACCTCCATCAAGGTCACGGAATGAATTAATCTGTGGCCCCAGGCGCAAGCGCACGGGTTCACGATTATGATCGTGAGAAGAATCTAATCGCGGCCCTAATCGTGAATGTACTAGCTCACAACGGAGGTCACTAGAATCACATATACGCCTGGTTTTACGATATCGGGCTGATGGAGTGTGTCCACGGGAATGCTCTTGGCTCAAATAATAACTGTCCCTCTCATGAGAATGAGTCGCTGATCGCGAGGACGATGTCAGAGTCACAACAGTTGCTACCTCGTCGAGGTTATCCACCAAGATCCTTGCAAACAAATCTCTGTCATCATTCACCAAATCCGAAGGAGGATTGCGAAGAGTATCTGCAATCACATGAACCTGCTCCTGTGTGCTCCTTCAAGGTGCCATGGGAGTTATCATAGCTTCATCGATCAGAGGACAGGCCAGAACAGATGAGGGAGTTTGATCCCACCTACGACCATGATGATGTCGCGGACGAGATGTTCCAGGAGCCAGGTCGCGAGCTACGGCATCATGGCGATATTGCGCAAGTTGCAGAGCTTGCTCTGTAACCTTACGAACCTCTGCCTCTCATTGCTCACGAGCTTCATCTTCCTCCCGTTTGTGTTCTTCTTCTTCCCTGGCTGCACATTGCTCAAGGGTTTCTTCAGAAAGCACAGCAACTTCCTGGGGAACCAAAGTCACAGACACGGAGAGCATCTCCTCATCTAAGTTAGACTCAAAATCAAAGATAGAATTCAAGTTTTTTGGAACAAAACCTTCTAGACTAAACTCAAGGTTCTCATCTGGGACAATGAGTTCTAGCATGTATTCACCATTTAATGTGATAGGATTCACAAGAGGTGAACGTATTGCCTGTTCAAGTTCTTGACCATGGATCAAGTCCTGAGGATACTCCTTAGTAGCAGGCTCTGAGGGAACTTCATTTTCTTTCATGTAGAGAGTCTCATCCTCCATGTTAAGATCAGCGTAATCTACAAGATCAAAATCATTTTCAGAATCCTAAACTCCTGACATGGCTTACCGAGATTCCTGATGAAGAAAGCACCTTGAAATAAGCCCCACGGTGGGCGCCAGCTGTCGACGATTGGGACTTTCGTCCTTAGTCGAACTTACGTAAATGTTAAAAAAGAATGTGAAGCCAATCTAAGGTGAATCCCAAGTAAATTAAAGTATCTATGTCAGAGGAAGAAAGAAATTTATACAGGTTCGGGCCCTCTGATGATGAGTAATCTCCCTACATCCTGTTGGGATTTCACTATGTAAATTGAGGATTACAATAAGAGAGTTAAGAATGTTCTTAGGTAAACTAAGAATAATCTTGTACTCTTTAGCTTACAGTAAATATGGATCTACTAGTCCTATAGTCTTATCTCCTCAATCTGGTGCCTTGTCGATCTCTCGTGGTGATCCTTCTTTTATAGCTCGTTGCCGGTCATCGATTACGGAATCAAAGGGTCGCTAAGAGGTAGATGTGCGCCAGCCATAATGTGTAATTATACCCGTTTATGATTATGCCTTCATCTTCTTGACGGTTACTATAGACTTAAAGAGTTAAAATATCTAAGACAGTGGTAGTAATAAAACAAGTTCAACCACTATTCATGATTGAATGAGTCTAATCATATAGCCGTTAAATGTTTTATCTCTTGAGTAAGCCATGGTCGCGTATTAACTACGACAATGCACAGTCTATTTTTATGTCCTTCACGACCTGGGCGATCATGGGAAAATGTCTCCATGTCCATGGTATTCGTGAGACCATAGTCTCTGCGACCTCGGTATTTGTGGATATCTAAAGGATACAAATCCCTCGACGTCATAGAATGAGACCATGGAGTAAGCCATGTCCAATATGTCTTGGACTATTCTATTGTCACCCTCTTATGCTCCTGAGACCATAGAGAAGTAGAAAATCTCATTCTTTAGTCTTTGCAACTATAGAATGGCAAAGGTGACTAACTCGGGTTATAATCCTCGTCATCCCTAACTCGGAAAATGAGCGTGCTTCCCCCGTGATGGAGGATAGCAACGCGGGCTCCCCAAAGGAGGTAGAGGGGGCCAATCAACCCCTTTGCTGCTGCCTCGGTGCGTCCAATGGCCGAAGCCTTATCGGCCACCTCACATTAAGAACTACAACGGGGAGGCCAACCCATATGAATTCGTGTAGGTTTACTCTATGGCCATCTCGGGGTCGAGGGGGATGAGAGCGTTTAGTGCAATGTCTTCCCCCTCTACCTTTCTGGGATAGCCCAGTCATGGTTTTACAACATCAAGGTGGGCTCCATCAAGTCTTTGCACAACTCAAACGCAAGTTTTGTGCAAATTTCAGGGAAATTACATTCACCCCCTGGATTCGTCACAGCTGTACACCGTTAAACAAAGGTTGGGGGAGACGATCCGAAGCTTCTTCAAATACTTCGCCCAAATCAAGAGCAAGGTGGCTCACGTCCCCGACTCGACGGTAATTGAAGCGTGCAAAAGCGGAATCCTACCGGGAGAGCTCCACTGGAGGCTCTCTCGGAGCTGCCTGTCCTCCGCAGATGAGCTCTTTAACATGCTTGAGAAGTACGCTAGAGCCAAGGAGGACGACCTTTGGAAGAAGAACCAGGGCACCTCCGGCCCTGAGAGAGGGAATACAAAGACCACTCCCACAAACGTCCCAAGAGAGGACCCCGTAACGAGCCGAGGCTTCGAGATTCTTTCGTCCTCAAGGCGGAGGCAGCTCCCGGGATCTTAACTAGGCACAACGATCCTTCTCCAAGCCAAAAAGCGACAGAGGAGGTCAATCCTCCCACACGTGAGAATCTCCCAAGCCAAGGGGCAAGGAGGCTAGAGCCACCTTATGGTGCACTTTCCATAAGTCCAACTCCCATGCAACTCGAGAATGCCACGCGCTTCTTCAACACTTTGCAGCATATCTCGAGCAGCATGGGCCGAGGGGACACCAAAGGCAAGGACAGGAAAGGGGCTCAAGCGACGAGCTCCCTTTCCAAACCTCCCAGAGACATATGAATGTCATCTTGGGAGGATACGCTTCTAGGAGAGGCTCCAAATGCCAGCGCAAGGAGTATGCATGGGAAGTAAGGGTGATAGGGGTCCTCAACACGTCTTGGCCACCCAAATGGTCGAACATCCCCCTCACCTTCACCGCGGAAGACGTGCATGAGGTTCGTTTCCCGCACAACGATGTGTTGATCGTCTCCACAACTGTATTCAACTACTGCCTCGCCCGAATTCTGGTGGACGGTAGAAGTGGTGCGGACGTCCTTTATCTAAAGGCGTTCAAGGAAATGCAGGTGGACAAAAAGCTCCTGCAACCCGCGGCCGGGCCTTTGCAAATCTTTGCCCTGGGAAAAACCATATACCCCTTGGTGAAGGTCGACCTCTCGATGACATTCGACGCCCCAGATAATTACCAGACGAAGATGAGTCGGTTTGACGTAGTGGATCTCCCCTCCGCCTACAATGCCATAATGGGGAGAACCACAATCAACCACCTAGGGGATGCGGTCCACCAAAGCTACCTGTGATGAAGATCCCTAGGCCAAGCAGGGTGATCACCTCCCGGGGTGACCAAGACGTGGCCCGCTCCCTCTACGAGCGTGTCATCGTGGTGATCAGGGACGTCAACTTGATCAAGGCCCTGGGGGAGGGAGCTCCTCCCCAACCCCGGATGTGCCGGCCATACTCCCCAAGAAGTTCCTCCCCAAGCCGCTCCCCAAGGGGGACCTCTGGGAGGTCCGCCTCTTCCAGAAGAGCGAGGAGAAGACCATCAAGATTGGGGCCGATCTCCACGAGGAGCACGCGGCACGGCACATTGACTTCCTCTATGAAAATGCTGATGTTTTCGCATGGAAGCCCGCGGACATGGGTGGTGTAACCAGAGACATTATCGAGCATAAGCTCACGGTAATGCCTGGTCGCCCCCCGGTGAATAAAAGCTAAGGAAGCTCTCTTTGAGTGCTAAGAGGCCATCAAGGCAGAAATCGCAAAACTCCGAGAGTAGGGTTCATTTGGGAGGTCCTGCACCCCGAGTGGCTAGCAAACCCTGTTCTCATCAAGAAGGCAAGCGGCAAGCAGAGGATGTGTGTCGACTTCACCGACCTCAACAAAGCTTGTCCAAAAGACAACTTCCCACTCCCGTAGATCGACCAACTAGTGGACTCCATAGCGGGATGCGAACTGATGAGCTTCTTGGATGATTATTTGGGCTATCACCAGGTTTGGATGGCTATGGAGGAAGAGGAAAAGACAAGTTCCATAACTCCCCTCGGCACCTTCTGCTACGTCCATAGGCCCTTCGGGCTGAAAAATGCTGGGGCAACCTTCCATCGCCTCATGTGTTTGGTCCTGAAGGACCAATCGACCGCAACATGGAAGTCTATGTCGACGATGCGGTCATCAAGAGCCTGCACTCGACCGCTCACCTCGAAGACCTAGCAGAAACCTTCCGCAACGTTCGTAAGTGCGGGTTATAGCTTAACCCGGAGATATGCATATTTCGCATTCACAGAGCAAAACTTCTTGGTTTCCTTGTGTCCCAACGGGGAATTGAAGCCAACCCCAAAAAGATTCGGGCCCTCCTCGACATGCCTCCACCGCGTTCTATCAAGGATGTGCAATGGCTCACCGGTCGCTTGGCCGCGCTAAGTCATTTGATCTCGCGCTCAGGAGAACGTGGCCTCCAATTATTCAAGATCCCCCACGGCCTTGAGGGGTTCCGTTGGACTCCCAAAGCACAGGCCACATTCGAAGACTTGAAGAAGTATTGCACGAGCCCTCCAATGCTCGTGAGCCTACGTCAAGGGGAGCCTCTGCTCCTTTACCTCGCGGCCACTCCAGTTGCCATCTGCACGGTCCTCATCAAAGAGGAAGTTAGACAGCAGTGCCCCGTCTATTACTTGAGTGAGGCTCTCCAAGGCGCCAAAACAAGATACACCAAGATGGAGAAGATCTGTTATGCTCTCCTGATGGCGTCAAGGAAACTTCGCCATTACTTCTTGGGCCACCCTATCATGGTGCCGTCCTCTCTCCCCTTGGGAGAAGTGCTCCGGAACAAGGAAGCCACCTGTCGGATAGGGAAGTGGGAGGCTAAACTAGCCCCTTTCTCCCTCTCCCTAACCGAATGATCCACAATCAAGTCGCAAGTCCTTTCAGACTTTGTCGCTGAGTGGGCTTCTGTCCGTGGACCAGAGGAGGAAGTGCGCGCCGCGTAACAACCATTGGACCCTCTTCTTTGAAGGCTCTCTATGCCTGGCTGGGGCCGGCACGGGAGTGGTCCTCCGGAGCCCCGAGGGGAGGACCCTCGAATACACCGCAAGGCTCCAGTTCCCCGCAACGAATAATGTCACAGAGTATGAGGCCCTCCTCCTAGGGCTACGTCTCTCCCACTCTTTGGGAATCCGATGTCTCCTTGTCGAGGGCAACTCTCAGCTTGTGGTGTGCCAAATGGACAAGTCCTACTTGTGCCATGACACGAACCTAAGCCTCTACCTCGAGGAGGTCTGGAATATGGAAAATCACTTCGAGGGCCTCAAGGCACGGCATATCCCACGCAGGGACAACGACCGCGCCAACACCCGCGCGCGGGCGGCAAGTGCCCAAGGGCCCCTCCCCGAGGGGGCCTTCCTGGAGATCATCTCAAAGCCTTCCGCAGTGGCCCCTGACCCAGACTCCGGACCCGATGGCCCTCACGTCGCGGAGATCGTCCGGGCCACATCCTGGATGGACCCCCTCGTCTCCTACATTAGGGGGGAGGGCGAGCCTTCTAGCGACGCTAAAGCAAAGCGCCTTCATGCCAAAGTGCCTATACAAGCGAGGGGGCCTCCGCCCTGCTTCACTGCCTCTAACGAGAGGAGAGTATAAAACTCCTCGCGGATATTCACCTCGGGTGCTGTGGTTCCCACCTTGGGCCCCGGCCCATCGCTATAAAAGCTATCCGACAGGGTTTCTACTGGCCAGCAGTTGCCCACGACGCGAGAGACCTTGTCTCTGTGTGCGAGGCCTGCCAAAAGATGGCAAAGGGTTCCAACCTGCGCTCCACTGCGCTATAGTCCATTCCTTGGCCCGTTCCCCTAGCACCGGAGGGATACAAATATGCGGTCATGGCTGTGGACTACTTCTCCAGATGGATAGAGGCGGAACCCTTGGCCAGCATTACGTCCTGCGCGGTACAAAGGTTCTTTTGGAAGAACATAGTATGCCGCTTCAGGGTCCCCCAGGAGATCATCGTTGACAATGGAACCTAGTTCGACTTTGCTGTCTTCCACGAGTTTTGTCAGAACTTGGGAACGACTCCCATTTCGCTTTAGTGGCTCACCTAAAAAGCAATGGGGCGGTCAAGTGTGTCAACGGGGTCATCCTCCAGGGGCTTCGTTGCCACCTGGAGCAAAGCGCTGCTAGGAGTGAAGCATGGGCAGATGAGCTCCCGAGCATTCTCTACTCCATGTGCACGACCCTGAGTTGTGCAATAGGACGTACTCCTTTCTCGCTCGTCTACAGGGTTGAGGCGGTACTCCCCCGAAAATCAATTTCCAATCGTTGCGAGTCGAACTCCTTGAGGGAGTTTCGGCCACAGCGTTCTAGGCCAACGAAGAAGTCTAAAAGTTGGAAGTGGATCTCATCGAAGAAGAACGGGACAAAGCCCTCCTCCACAATGCCATTTATGAGCGTGAAATGGTGTGCGCCTACAATAAGCGCATCCGAGGAAGAGCTTTTCGCTTGGGGGACCTCATCCTCAAGCGTGTCACCGACCCTCAAGCTCAAGGGAAACTCATCTCAAAGTGGGAAGGGCCATACATGATCACCACGATCCTTGGCTCGAGGGCTAACAAGCTCTCAACTCTTGTAGACCAAGAGTTGAAGCACACATGGAACACGGACTTGCTCTGCAAGTTCTACACTCAGTCTCTGACCCTCCCCCTTCCCCTATCATGACTTCGCAGGGGGAAGGTGCGGCAGGCTTAACAATGGCCTCAGGGCCTTTCCCTCTCCCTTTCGTGACTTCCCAAGGGGGAGGCATTGTACCAGCTCATTCAAATTAATGCAAATGGTTTTTCTCCCTACTGTGTCTTCATTTGCAGAATATTTTTCTAACTGCCCCTAAGGCGACGCCCTCATTTTGAGGATGCCCTCCCCGTGAGGATGTCCCTTCGAGGATGCCCTCCCCGTGAGGATGCCCTCCCAAGGATGCCCTTGTTACGAGGATGTTACGGGCTCCTGCATAACCCTTAAAAGTCCCAATAGCGGGAGCCCCGCTCCCCCTTGGGCGGCTTACAATATCCCCTCGTGGACTGAGGGCATAAGCGACAACCTGGTTCTCAAAGAACCGCGGTAACGAGTCATTTTGGGAGACTAGTCCCCCCCCCATACACTCCAAAGCCCATTTTTGTGCTCTTCCTCCTTCGGGAGAGATTTAGGTCACATTTGACCGATGGAATTATAATTGAATCCCCTTACTCATCTACACTAGAACATTTTCTTCGATCTACTTCAACCCCCCACGGGTGCCCTTTACTTTAGAGGGAACGGCCTAGATTTCTCTCATAACACCAGCGTGGGTTGCTTAAATTAAGTCACCCCCTGCTACGAGGGTGGGGGGGGTGACAGATCGGAGCAGGTTCGGAATTAGTGAATAAAACGCCCCGCAAGCTTTGATTTCCTCGATCAAGGCTAGATCCGAGCAGGTTCAGATTTTCTCGACCTTTTTTCTCTCCCGGATGGTTGTTTCCCGGGAGAGGGCATCTCCGGTCCTGGGCCTCCACGTCACCCGGACGCGGACCTTTTTTCTCTCTCGGATGGTTGTTTCCAGGGAGAGGGCATCTCTGGTTCGGGGGATCCATGTCACCCTTTTTTCTCTCCCGGATGATTGTGTCCTGGGAGAGGACATCTCAAGTCCGGGGGCTCCACGTCACCCGGACGTGGACATTTTTCTCTCCCAGATGGCTGTTTCCCGAGAGAGGGCATCTCCGGTCCAGGGGCTCAACATCACCCAGACTCAGACCTTTTTCTCTCTCGGATGGCTGTTTCCCGGGAGAGTGCATCTCCGGTCCGGGGGCTCCACACCACCTAGACGTGGACCTTTTTCTCAACCAGATGCCTGTTTCCCGGGAGAGGGCTTCTCCGGTCCGAGAGCTCCACGCCACCCAGACGCAGCCGTTTCTCGTATGATCCTTTCCCAGGAAAGGGCTTCTCCGGACACGGGCCTTTTTTTATCTCTCCCGAAAGGTTGTTTCCCACGAAAGGAAGTTGACTAAATCGGAGAAAGAAGGCACCAAGTGCCACCACTTTATTGATGAAAACAAGCCGGGAGACAGCCTCTCCTGGTAGGCAAAGGGTGTGTCAACGATTTGGACTCGGGGTCCGTAGTCTATTTTACGCAGATTTGTGAGTAGGATGTGAGACCTTTCAGGGTGTTTATCAGGTAAGTTAAGACAAGTATGAAATAGGGACACAAAGAATTATACAGGTTCAGGCCCTCAAAAGATTGAGTAACAGCCCTACGTCCTGTGGTGGTTTCACTATACGAGAGTATTACAGGGAGGAGAGATTGTTACAGAGGCTAATCAATCTCTCTCAATATCTCGGTCTATTGTCTACTGCTTGAGTTATTCAAGTCTTCGATCTCTGGATCAATCTTCCTTTGATCTCTCCTCCTCTTTCTACACACCTATCATCTTTTTATACTAGATGAAAGGATGCCAATGTGAAGCAGTTTGGACGGTTGCTGCTATGCAGTTGTATAACTGCACCAATCTCCCTGTCGGTTATGATACGCAGTTATGGATAACCGCCCATCTTAACTCCTTGATGGTTGTCTTCATACGTGGGAGAAGAAGTTATCTTTATCCTGGGAACGTGTCTGGTAAAGCTCAAAACACACTCAAGTCATCTTGGTCACGCATAGCCTACGACCTTATGATCTCACAAGATCTGCGACCATATACTAGTTCTGTCACCTGCGACCTTCTAGTATACAGGAAGCTGTCTCTGCGACCATAATGGCTACTAGGGCACAAGTTTACACATCATCTCCAAATTATCTTGAATATGATATATGTCGTGGTATTACGAATACCCCGACAGGTTTCTTCGAACGTACGTAACACGCATACAACGACGCGAGCTGACCGTGTGACCGGTCACCTCCCATCGGGCAAGTATAGATATTGACACGGTGATTTTTATACAGGTTCGGGTCCCAGTGGGGACCTTAGTCCTGTCGGCACCCTCCGGACGCGAGTCTGCTGGGGAGGTGCTCTCTCGGGGAGAGAGGTCTCCAAGAGAACCTGTTGTTTGTATGTATGAAAAAGGAAATTGAGTTGGTTACAAATGAGATACAAGGGGGTATTTATAGGCCCCAAAACATACAAAAGACCAAAAAACCCAAGCTATGGCCGTTGGATCGAGGGCATTGGGACCATTTCACCAGTCGAAGGGCTTCGATGCTTGACAAGTGTCCTCGCTAGTTCCCGAGGCACTCTTTACGTCACTCGCACGTGACCCCGCATGAGAGACCTCTATGGTTTTTCCCAGGAGGCCTCCGGGATTTTCCCCAATAGCCCTCCGGGACTTTCCCCGGTAGGCGCTCGGGAGACCCCACGGGACCTGGAGCCCTAGGGCCCAGGGACCTGTGGGGAACCGTCTCCACACGATAGACCAAGGTGCACCAGGGATCCCACGGGACCCGGGGCCTGCAGGCCCAGGGACCCGCCGGGAACCCCCCAAGCACACACAAGCTCCGGGATCCCGCAGGACCCAGAGCCTAGAGGCCGAGGGACCCAACGGGAGCCTTCTCTGCACGAAGGACCCAGACGCTCTGAGGACCCCGCGAGACCCAGGGCCCGGAAGCCTGGGCACCTTCTTCGCACGAAAGACCCGGAGAGGGTCTGCGGAGGCCCGGAGGACCGAGGACCTGCCGGGATCTTCTCCGCACGAAGGACCGACGCGCTCCGAAAACCCCACGGGACCCGCGGCCCAGAGGCCCAGGGAACCGCCAGGGACCTCCTCCGCAAGAAGCATCGACGCTTTCCAGAGACCCCGCGGGACTCGGGGCCCAGATGCCTAGGGACCCGCCGGGGACCTTCACCACAAGAAGGAACAACGCGTTCTGGAGACCCCGCGAGACCTGTGGCCCGGAGGCCCGAGACCCGCCGGGGACCTTCTCCGCACGAAGGGCTGAGATGCTCTAGAGACCCCACGAGACCCGGGACTTGGAGGCCCAGGGACCTGCCAAGGACCTTCTCGGCACGAAGGACCGAGGCTCTTGGGAGAGGGTCACCAGAGGCCTGGAGGCCCGGGGACCCGCCGGGACCTTCTCTGCACGAAGGATCTATGCGCTCCGGAAACCCCATGGGACGCGCGGCCCAGAGGCCCGGGGGCCCACCAGGGACTTTTGCATGAAGGACCTAGGCTCTCCGGAGACCCCGCAGGACCCGAGGCCCAGAGGCCTAGGGACCCGCCGGGGACCTCCTTCGCACGAAGGACCGACGCGCTCCAGAGACCCCGCGGGACCTGGCACCAGGAGGCCCAGGGACCTCCTCCGCACGAAGGACCTACACGCTCCAGAGACCATGCGGGATCCAGGGCCCAGAGACCCAGGGCCCGTCAGGGACCTTCTCTGCACTAAGGGCCAAGGCGCTCCAAAGACCCCGCGGGACCCAAAGCCCGGAAGCCCAGGGACCCGCCAGGGACCTCGGCACGAAGGACTGAGGCGCTCTGGAGACCCCACGGGACCCAGGGCCCGGAGGCCCAGGGACCTTCTCCACACGAAGGACCAAGGCGCTCTAAACGAAGAATTGACGTGCTCCGGAGACCCCGCGGGACCAGGGGCCCGGAGGCCCTGGGACCCTCTGGGGGCTTTCTCTGCACGAAGGACCAAGGCGCTCCGGAGACCTCGTGGGACCCAGGGCCCGGAGGCCCGGAGACCCACCGAGACCTTCGCACGAAGGACCGAGGCTCTCCAAAGACCCCATGGGACCCAGGGCCCAGAGGCCCGAGGACCCGCCAGGGACTTCTTCCGCATGAAGGACCCTAGGCGTTCGGGAGCCCACTCGAAAGACTGCCCGATGATATGGGATTTCCCGCAACAGGAGCCCCCCCAGGCCCTCGGGGACACGCCGTGGCCCTGGAGGGTATGTGTCAAACCCTTCCCCGGATGACACTGAGGTCTCCGGGGTAAGTTTCCCACATATTGCTGGGGTAGAACCCTTTCACGCCCGAGGGACCAAGGATCTCCGGGCGGTAGGATCTGGACTTGAGATGTAAAGTCGCTATGAGGAAGAGAACACCGCCCTCGGAGGGCTTGGAGCTCCATAACGGAAAAAATCCTCCCGGCACAAAGTCCACCGGGGAGAGAATTCCCTCCCCCGGGACAAAGTCCACCAGGGAGAGAACGTTACTGTGTCCGAGCGGCGCGGAGCCCCCAGACGGGAAAAACCTTCTCCCGGGACAAAGTCCCCCCGGGAGAGAATGTTACTGCGTCCGAGCGGCGCGGAGCCCCCAGATGGGAAATAGCCGCATCCGGGTTGCGCGGAGCCCCCAGACAGGTGAGAACCTTCTCCTGGGACAAAGTCCACCCGGGAGAGAACATTACCGCATCTGGGCGGCGCGGTCGAGAAAACCTCCTCCCTGGACAAAGTTCACTGGGGAGAGGATGTTACCGTGTCCGAGCAGCGCGGAGCCCCCAGACGGGAAAAACCTTCTCCCTGGACAAAGTCTCCCCGGGAGAAAACATTACCGCGTCTGAGCGGCGCGGAGCCCCCCGACGGGAAAAACCTTCTCCTGGGACAAAGTCCTCCGGGAGACAAAACCTTGCCCTAGGACAAATTCCACCCGGGAGGGAATGTTACCGCGTCCAGGCAGCGCGGAGCCCCCAGACGGGAAAAACCTTCTCTCGGGACAAAGTCCACTAGGAAAGAAAACCTTCCCCCGGGACAAAATCCACTGAGGAAAGAATGTTACCACGTCCGGGCGGCGCGGAGCCCCCGGATGGGAAAAACCTTCTCCCGAGACAAAGTCCCCCCGGGAGAGAACCTTCCCCCGAGACAAAGTCCACCAAGGAAAGAATGTTAGTGCGTTCGGGCGGCGGAGCCCCCGGACGGGAAAAACCTTCTCCCTGGACAAAGTCCCCCCGGGAGAGAACCTTCCCCCGGGACAAAGTCCACCTGGGAGAGAAAACATTCCCCTGGGACAAAGTCCACCCTGGAGAGAACATAGCCGCATCCGGGTGGCGCGGAGCCCCCAGACGGGAGAGAACCTTCTCCCAGGACAAAGTCCACTGCGTCCGGGCGGCGCGGAGCCCCCGGGCGGGAGAAAATAGCTACGTCCAGGTCGAAAATTCGGAGACCTAGCCAAAAATTGCCCCGGCCGCCGTGAAAACGGGGAGCCGGTGAAGAATTTCCCAGTCAAAAAGTTCTGAGACCGGTCGAAAATTCCCCGTCACCGTGAGAACTGGGAACCGGTCAAGAAATTTTGGGTCCGGAAATTCGCTCCCGGATGAAGGTGAGCGCAATGATGGGCTTTGAAGTATTTGAGGGGGGACTATTCCCTGAAAGTGACTCGTTACCACAGTTACGAACTGGGTTGCCGCTTACCCCCTTAGTCCGCAAGGGGTTATCGTAAGCCGCCCGTGGAGTGAGGCTCCCGTTGTCGGGACTTTTGGAGTGTTTGAGGGGGGGGGGACACACCCCTCAAAGTGACTCGTTACTATGATTTCTGGGAACCAGTTGCCGCTTACACCCTCAGTCCACGAGGGGGATTGTAAGCCGCCTTAGGGTAATTTAGTAATTTGCATCTTTTAGAGTCTATATATACCCCTTGTACCATCACTCTTGTAACACACTTTTTCATTTGTATTCAATACACACCAAGCAATAGACGCATCTCGAAGTTCTCTCCCTGCGAGAAAGCCTCCCCAAACGGCTTATGCCTGGGGTGCGTTGACAGAACTAGGATACCTACTTGAACTCGAACATATATAAATTCTCTATGTCACTTCTCTGTGATTACTAACCTGGAGTGACCTATCGCACAATCAAATCGTGTTGTCTTACACGTATTCCATTTAAAAAAACTTGTCGTGGGGTTCCTAATACCACGACATTATGTTTCTAATTGAGTATGGAGAATCCATATCGATAAGGCACTCCTATTTTTGCTATGCAGTTTGAATCACATTTTTTTCCGTCACTTTTTGTTCAACCAAGAATCAACAGTCTGAAGAGGGATAGGTGAAAACAAAGCCTACTTTTCTCATGAGGGAAAAATTAAAATTTACAGTTCAGCCCATTGCAGATCGGACGGTCCAAACAACAATAATGATATATTAGAAACCCTCAAAATGGTGCCAAAAAATATTCCCTGTTCCGTATACTTCAAAATTCAGTATGTCACCACAAATATGTGCACAAAGATAGCTATTAGGATCACATTTGAGTGAGAATTGCGCGATCACGCGTGCAAAGCAAATGCTAGTTCTTTATTAGATTGTAAAATACAAGAAACAAACTTCGTGGGAATTAAAGATATATAGACAAGAATTTACAATACATCACTCAACAAAAGTAATCAATTAATTTTAAATTCACGATCGAATCTTCCAATATTTCAAAAACTCACAAGGACAATATGAAATCCACGAGATTATCCAGAGCCACACGAGAAGACCCTCCTATACTAACACTTAGGCTCACTCTGTTTTTCAGCTCGAACACCTTCTCCTCAGCCCTCGCACCATCTTCCCCCCCCATCAACCTCCTCACCGCCATCTCGATGCTCCTCCTCTCTTTCACCGCTGCTGCCGCCTCCAACCCGACACCCCACTGGTAACTCGCGTACCTCGCATTCACGGTCTGGTCTGCGAAGCGAGGCTGGCATAGCATGGGCACCCCCTCACATATGCTCTCCAGCGTCGAGTTCCACCCGCAGTGCGTCCAGAACCCGCCAATGGCGTCGTGTGCCAAGACCTCCTGCTGCGGTGCCCAGTCGATGACATGCCCCCTGTTCTCTATGGCCTCATCCAGCCCTTCCGGTAACTTGACGGACTCCGTGCGGACGGAGCCCGGCCGGACGACCCACAGGAACGGCACACCGCTGTTGGCCAACCCCCAGGCCATCTCCTCGAACTCGCCGCGGCCGATGCAGGCGATGCTCCCCAGGCTCACATACAGCACGGAGCGCGGTGGTTGTGTGTCCAGCCACCGCAGGCAGCTGCGGTCGGCGGCGAAGGAGACGTTCTCCGTGGTAGGAGAAAGGTTGTGTAGAGGTCCGATGGCGAAGGCGGGGAGGGAGAGCTCGTGGCTGATCTCCGCGACCTCCGCCGCCTCGATGGCGTCGAACGTGTTGAGCACGACGCCGGCCGCCGACGTCCGCATGGCGTGGCCGACGCGGGCGATGAAGTTGCAGAGCGCGTCCGCGTCGCCGCCGTCGACGCGTATCAGGTCCCTGACGCGCAGCGGCGGGAGATCCGGCACGGCCGCGTCCAGCTCTGGGACGGTACTTTTGATCGGGACGTAGCCGGCGTCGCGCAGCCGCGGGTACGCGAGCATACAGCGAAACGTGGCGGCGCTGTCCGTACGGAGCGCGAACGCGGGGAAGCCGAGCTGCCTGGCGGCGCGCAGCATGGCGTACCACTGCCCGTCGACCACCGCGCACGCGACCGGCGGTTCTTGGGGCGTCGGCGTGGGCGTCGGCAGCATCAGCGACGCGAGCGCAGCTCGGAACGGCTCCTCGCAGGACTCGTTCAGCGAGACGAGCTGCGCGGCGATGTCGTCGGAGCAGACGGCGGCGGCCGGAAGCGTCTCGTGGATGGGGACGAAGCGATAGTCCGGGTGGCGAGCCGGGTCGGGGGCGTTGAAGGTGGTGTAGAGGACGGTGATGGCGAAGCCGCGGCCATGGAGCACCGCGGCCAGCTGGAGCATGGGGCTCAGGTGGCCCTGGAACGGCAGCGGGAAGAGCACGACGCGGCGACCCTGGTGTTGCTGTTGTTCTCCGGCCATCGCCGCAGGGGACGTATGTGCTTTTGCCACTTGTGTGTGTGCGCGTTGAGGTATTCCTATTTAGTCATTCCATTTCGCAATAACAAGATATTTACTATCCCTTTTACAGTATAAATTTATTTGTGATCGGTCTCCAACTAATTTGTCTCTTACTTACTCTTAAATAGAATATTCACTATCACAGATACGAGAACAATCTCAGAGAATCAAACAAGTACTAAGTTTCTAACAATTTGACTCTTACTTGACTTAAAATAAATATTAAAATTTCCAAAAAACATATCGTATCATTGACAAGTGGACTCACGAAAAATTACATTTGATATCATATGCGTGCGCGAACAAATCGAAATTAGCACACTCATGCAGAACGCATCAGGTGGGGTCCATGCGCCTCCCTCATGTGCGACGGAAACAGATCTAACTCTCTAAGTGACATGTGTGGACGCTGATTGTAAGACCCAGATTTCAGTGATAATGGCTAACGTGAGAATCGGTGTCACACTTACTGACAACACACACTACACCAGTTGGGGCCCCACTCCTCTGGTTTCATTTCACGCACACACCGTAAACACTTCTCACTAACAGTAGAGTTTTTTGTTTCGTTGACCCACAATTGACAAAATTCGTGAGTAACATTAGACAATTCTAGTTTTGGTGGGGCCCGCAAATACACGTGACGAAGCGTTTTCTTCCTCTTCCAATGACGATGCGCCCAATCGTCGCGCACTCACCGTTCGCTTGCCTCCCCCGAAGCACATGCGCGTCCCATCACACCGAGTAATTGTCAAGCACGTATTTGCCTCATTCGACATGCGCCGGTCATTGCGCCGTCGTTGGTTAGAGACAGTCTAATACACTTTTAAAAATATTTTTTTCTCATTTCCTCATTAAAACTCTTTTAATTCATTTTTAACTTTTATTTAATAACAATTATAATTCAATATTATTTCTTTTTACTCATCTCTTAAACCTTAATGCTCATATAAATAATAAACAGATTTATATTACAAAATGGAACGAGTAATTTGTTTCTTTAGGTGCTGCCAAGTGCCATGTGAGGTGATGGAGAAAAACATGATCTATGTCTGCCATGTGAAAGGTGCTGGTGATTTCAGAGTATAAAAATACAATTGCAATGCATACACAGATATACTTATTGTGAGGACCATGCTGCCACAAGGACGCATTACTCTACTATCAAATCAGATTTGTATTTTTTATCTTACAATAATAAAAGATACCCATCTCTTTATTTACTTATGTGACGTGAGATTAAAAATTAATCATTCAAATTAAGATGAGTGAGAAGTCTAAAATTTTTTATGACATGAGTAATCACCTCAATTATGCTTTTTATATTCAATCTATATTATTAAAATTTTGGTTGGGTGATTGAGATTCTTGAAAAAAGCTTTGTTTTCTTTTTTTGTTTTCTAAGACCGAAAATACCAAATCTCGTTAGATTGGTGCAATGTTTGTTGATCAAAGAGTGGAAAATAAGAAAACAAAGGATAAATTTTATATCTATCATTGTAAAATTGGATATTTTTATATTTACTACTGAAAAGTATACTGGTCTTTGTTTTTATCATAGTTGTTAGGTCAATCACTGGTCAATAAAATAAATGATATTTTTATCTTTATCAAATTTGAGAAAAATGCTCAAAAGAATAACAAATATATCTTTAACCTCATAATATCTTATGAAAGACGGTAATATCTTGTATTTTATATAAGAAATCCTTTTGCATAAAAATATATTTCGTTTGTACCACTAAAATATGATATTTTTCACCGGATAGAAGTAAAATGTCATTTATTTTATTGATTAGTGGTTGAACTAATGAAAATAATAAATACCAAAGACTAGTATATTTTTAGTGGTAAGTTCAAAATAAGAGATTCTGGAGTAATATATACAAAATATTGCATTTTTTAGTGCCTAAGTGGCCCTCCGCAGGTGCTTGCGCACCTTGCACATGGCAAGGTGGGCCGCCATCCTGGTCATGTGAAAGGGAAAAACAAGATTGTTTTGTTTATTTGGCAAAGGACAATTGTGAAGTCTACTTGATGCTTTGATGGAGTAGATGGTATTTTTTAATTTTTTTTGACATTTCGGTTTATGCCATCAGCGAAAGTAGGAATTTAAGAAAATCTATCAAAAAAAAAGATAATTGGTCTCATATTATTGAAATTCAAAAAAATTTAGAAAATCACTCTGACAAGATTAAAATAGTTGACTTGATTTAAAATGACTCTTTTACTCTAAAAAATGTTAGCTACTACAGTTATTTGATGTTCTTTTGAATATTTTCTCAAACACTATGAGGGTAAACATCACCAGCAAGCCACCAAACACATTTCTTCGCGTTTGAATATGATTTATTGGTTCATGATGATTGGTAATTCTTAGTATGTGTTAAGTTAATCTGAAAGTGTTTATCTATTGCAAGATGTGGAACTTCAAAGAACAGTTTGGACACGATATTGCAGATGAGAACTAATAGCTCGTCGGTGGTCGCGTAGCTTTGGGATCAAAATCCTTGTATTCTTGAGCTGGTCGGCAAGATCATAGCGGTTGATAGTCTTGAGGTCGCCGCCAGAGGTGACGCTGATGCTATTGGATGTGTCCATGAGGCCACACAGGAAGCGTGGTTAGGTGTGCCACACTAGAAGTGTCTATCTACTCATGATGTAGGTAGGCGGCACGACGAGTGATGGCGTAGGTGGCAGGCATCGGTGATGCGGACGACGTAGGCGGCGTAGCGGACAGCGCTGGCAAGCATGGGCCTTGCCCAATAGCTTCTCCCTGTGGTGTGTGTGGGAGGTTGCACGTGCGTGTTCGCGGTGTGGCGGTAGTGTGAGTGTGAGCGTGTGCAGCAGCGGGTGCGCATGTGCAGCGTGGCATGCGAGCGGGAGGTTGCACGTGTGGGATGGCAAGTGTGCATGCACCCAGGAGGTTGCTCGTGAACATGCGTAGTGGCGAGTGTATGTGCGTAGTACGAAAACGCGATGTCAGCGTAGTGCGGTGTATGGTGGCAGTGGTGTGCACGTCCACATGTGTGGCGTGGGCAGGCGGTGAAAAAGATGGTAGAAGCAACACCTTATTCATGTTCGATAAAATGCTTTAATATAAAATCAGTGTCAAACACGTATAGGGAAGAAAATGACAAGAGTATTCTTGATATTTTTTAAAAAATTAAGTGAAGAATGATGTATACGAAATGATATTTGAATTCCAGTGGTATGTAAGCAAGTTGTTAAATTTTTTATGATATTTTTCAAAATAGACATTTTCATAATGACATAGAGTCAAATGTTCCTATTTTTTTAAATATGAAATACAATTTACTCTCTTTGCTCTAACCTGCACACCTTCTCTTGTCTTAACTCCCCCTCAAAGTTAGTTTTTTTTATCCCATGGAGTTTAAAATGAGAGTTAAGATGGAGTCCACTATATTCTCTCATCTAACTGTTTCATGACTATTTTTACTTAAATTTTATATCTCATAGAGTTTAAGATGAGAGTTAAGTTGGAGTACACTATATTCTCTGCATCGTGCCGATTTCGGAGGGTGGGATAAAGACGCTCATTCAACAAATTGAAACAACGTCACGAGTGACGTGAAATGTAGCAGGATGGTGGAAGCAGGTCGTAGCCATCAATTAATAATCCAAATGTCGGACGAAAGTACTTGGGAGTTTTGGACTTCTCCATTTACTCGTTAAGTATAACCTAATACACAAACCAACATAAAAAAAACACAACCAAAAAGATAGGAATAGCACAAGCTTCTTGATGTCCATGGCCCATGTCCAAGAAACATGCAACGGCGGCCATGGCCAACAGCGGCGGCCCCGCCGCGTGATGCTGTTTCCGCTGCCGTTCCAGGGCCACATCAACCCCATGCTCCAGCTCGCCGACGTGCTCCACGCTCGCGGCTTCGCTATCACCGTCCTCCACACCCACTTCAACGCCCTCGACCCCGCGCGCCACCCGGAGTTCGCGTTCCTCCCCGTGCCCGACGGCGTCCCCGCCGACGTCGCCGAGTCGGGGGACGTCATCGCCATCATCCTCGCCATGAACGCCGCCATGGAGGACGGGCCGTCGTCGTCGGCCGTGCGCGACGTCCTCGCCTCGGCGATATCGGATGACCCCACCACGGCGTGCCTGGTCATCGATGCCAACCTCCTCGCCGTCCAGAAGGCCGCTGCGCAGCTCGCGCTGCCGACGCTTGTGCTACGCACCTGCAGCGCCGCCTGCTTCGGCGTCTTCTTGGCGTACCCCATGCTCCACCACAAGGGCTACCTCCCTCCCAAAGGTCTTAAAAATCGTGCACTTAAAAATACTAGAATATTAACATTGACGGATTCAGAAATTTAACACTATGAAGTCGAACTATAAACAGTCTAAAATCGAAGCATACAAAACCTCATGTCTGTGACTCGGTTTGCCACTTGTCAGGCACAGTAATCTAATTTCTTTTCTTCTTTGCATTTCAGAGTCACAGTTGCACATGCCGGTGAGCGAGCTGCCGCCGCTGCGGGTGAGGGACCTGTTCTACTCGAGCCAGAGCAACCACGAAATGTTGCGCAGAGTCCTGGGTCGAGCTACTGAAGCCGTGAAGAACTCCGCCGGTCTTATGGTGAACACATTCGATGCTCTCGAGGCCGCCCAGCTGGAGAGGATCCGAGACGAGCTAGACGTCAACGTCGTGCTCGCCACCGGCCCGCTCCACAAGCTCTCCTCCACGACTACCGGAAGCAGCCTAATCGATCAAGACCATAGCTGCATCGAGTGGCTGGACACGCAGTCTACCGAATCCGTTCTATACGTTAGCTTCGGTAGCCTGGCGTCCATGGATCGACAAGAGTTCTTGGAGGTCGCTTGGGGGCTAGCTAACAGTGCCCAGCCTTTCCTTTGGGTGGTCCGACCGGGCCTGGTCCTAGGCGACTCGAACCCACCAAAGTTACCTGATGGATTCGAGCGCCAAGTGGAGGGCAGGGGGAGGGTGATTCGGTGGGCCCCGCAGCAGGTGGTGCTGGCCCACCACGCAGTGGGCGGGTTCTGGACCCACAACGGGTGGAACTCGACGCTGGAGAGTGTCTGTGAGGGGGTTCCCATGATCTGTAGGCCCTACTTTGCGGATCAGATGATGAACATGAGGTACGTGGAGGCGGTGTGGGGGATAGGGTTTGAGCTGGAGGGAGAGCTGGATAGGGGCAAGATTGAGAAGGCCATTAGGAGGCTGATGGAGGGGAGGGAGGGAGTTGAGATGAGAGAAAGAGCAAAGGATCTGAAGAAGATAGCCGTAAAGTGCTTGGAGAGTGATGGGTCCTCTCAGTTAGCGATTGATAAATTAGTAGATTACATCTTATTTTTATAATTTTTATGTAATTTTAGTTAGGAATGTATGGATATTTATATGAGGTGAATGCTTACAGTTGAATAATCAGATTATTGGGGATGTTGAAATTGTCTCCAATAATAAAAGTTTGAAATCTAGTTTGTTTTCACTTCCATGAGTGTGTTAGTTTGCTTTTTTCCCGATTCCAAACATTTGGACGTGTTAGTGGATATTCTAGAATTGGCCTTCAGTTTGTTCTCACTTCCATTAGTGTGTTAGTTTGCTTTTTTCCCGATTCCAAACATTTGGACGTGTTAGTGGATATTCTAGAATTGGCCTTCAGTTTGTTCTCACTTCCATTAGTGTGTTAGTTTGCTTTCTTTTTACAAATAACTCAATAAAAAAATAATTTCAAAACTAAACTGAAATTTTTTAAAATATCAGAAATGGCCTTCAGTTGCGAGCTCCTGTTCGCGACTGATTAGTTGACACAAGTCATTTGCCCCACTGGCCTAGCACACCTGACCACGTCGACTTTCAGTACTAAGTTGGGCTCGCGACTGAAACCTGTATGTTTTTTTGGTTCATTTTATTTTGTCCATATTATGCAACGTTTCATGCATATGCGAGATGGCCATTTGATCCGGGATGATCTCGGGACTTGGTCAGTTGTCGGTTGTCGAATCTGATATGACATGTAGTCCAATCTGATACAATATCGTGTCAATCAGATTTGGTTATTGAGATATGATACCTACTCGAGTCCGATACGATATCAAATGATCATGTATTAGCAGTTGTCTGTAAATACCCTATAATAGGATTGAACAGATAGACAGAGATTGAGAGCAATCAATTGTCAGGTCGACTCAACTTGTACGAGTTCCTCTTTTTATTAAAGAGCCATTTTTTGAGCACGACCACTTGGGTTTTTGTCAAGTAAAAACCAGCTTTATATCTAATTGGGTCAAGTATTCAATCGGATCAAGTTGGTATGAGAGCACTATCTTGTCCTATGGATGGTGAAAACTCACCTTGAATGCAAAAAGTCCGGTGAGATTCCACAAGAACTTTCCACTACCGAGGGCAAACGTTCCATGGCACTGACAGTCACGTCTCCGACCATGTCTAAAAAAACCTCCACTCAAGCTGATTTGGTCGAACAAGTGGTCAAACTCTCCTCCAACATGGATACCGTGCTCGCATGTATTAAGCAGCAAGCCATGACCTCACGCCCTGAAGTTGATGCTTTGAAGGCAAAGATGCCTGGTATGAGGATTGAGAATTGATGAGGACATCACTACACACACTACTTCAATTCCATCACCTCCTATGCAAGGACCAATTACATGGACACGTGTACGACAGTTAAATTACCAGGTGAGTTCATTCCTAGGGTTACATACTTATACTTTGGAGGATAGGTTACTGCCTAATGATGATATTCTTGTACTTATGAATCATGGGATGTACCAGTAAGGAAGTAATTCTTCACCAAGGCAAACGTTGGCCCAAGTTGTACACGAGATGGAGTCCAATTCGTTCACCAGGGAGCAGCTTACCTTCAAACGAACATAAAAACTGCATACAGAGTCTGTTTGGAATGCTTGAGTACTTGATGGAAAGCTTATTCCGAGACCTTTCCAACTGATCTGGCTCCACCTTTAAATTCCTTCTGAGTCAATCATCAAAACAAGTTGATGTACAAAACCTGGACTGTACAAAATCCGGACTCTTAGGTGCTGCGTCACCTTTCTTTTGGGCCACGGCCCATGTACCCGTCTCTCCTTTATATGGCTAAACTCCTCAAGTTCTTCCTTAGGTTATTTGCTAAGTTTGTCCCCCTGTTGTGTGAGAGACAATTGTTCATCGGAGTAGTGTCCCCAGACTTGGGTTGATGAACGATAACCTCAATTTGTTATTCTGAAATTCCAGATTGCTTTGCATCTTGTTCTTGCTCGTTTCTTCTACTGCATGCAGGAATTAACCTTTGTGGTAAGGTCATCTGGAAGTGAGCACAGTTGATAACGACAAGTGTGTGGGTGTAGCGATTGCAAGTACTCAATCCCTGCTGATTGGAAGTCTTGAAACGCGAACGTCTCTGTTCCGCAAAGTAGAACCTATCGGAAGATCGGGCCACTGTCACATCAAGAATACCTCACGCAGGCCAATAGACAACAACGTGGACATTCTCAACACCGATGACCATACATTGTCCCTAGCTGACGGATCATTCAAGGTTGCTTGAAGCTAAGGTTGACATACCCATGTATGAAAGAGTAATCGATGCCGAGAAGCTAGATTCATGGATCGACCAGCTTGAGACCTACTTCGACCTCCGAGGTTTCAGTAGTGTTCAAAAGGTAAAGTCCACACTATTGAAGATGAAAGACCAGGCCAAGATGTGGTGGAAGGCACTTATCACCAACGAGGAAGCAGACGACCTCATGTGGGGTCAATTCAAGTGACTCCTACGACAAGAGTTTTACCCGATGGGGTATCTCGACGAGAGATGGGATCGGTGGCACTGATTATATCAATGGTGCGACTAGATTGTCCAGGACTATACGACGGAATTCCGTAGACAAGAAATGGTCATTGGCATCTCGCTTTCTGAGCCTCAAGTGCTCCAGAAATACACATTTGGGCTACAAAAAATGATCAGTACTGAGTTGAGTCTGTTCGGCGTTCATGATATCTCAACCGCGAGCACGATTGCTATGGTGATCGAGAAAAAGAATAAGTCCCACAATGACAAGAACATGAGGGAGAGTTCGACCTCATCAAAAGGAAAGACGAGTCCTAGAAAAGGTACTCCCAAGTCTAGCACGGGTATCTGTTGTGAGTATTGTCAGGTTAAGGGCACACAAAAGAGAAGTGTTATAAGTAGGGCTAGACAAAAAGATTGAAGCTCACGAGCTATTCGAGATCGGATCGAAGATCGGCTCAGTTCGAGATTGGCTCGAGCCCTTAACGAGCCAAACTCGAGCCTAAGGTGAAGCTCGAGAGAGAACTCGAGCCGAGCCCGAGCCTTCCCGAGCTCGCTCGAGCTCAATTCATTAAAGCTCGAAGTACCAATACCTACCAATTAATAATGGGCCGTGCTCTATAGCTGTGCAAATTGCAATGGGCCATTGGGCCGTACCCACACAGAAATGGGACGGGTGCATAGGTTCACGGCCTCACGGGCTCACAGCAGCCTCACACAGTCACACGGCACACAACCCTGAACCCTAGTCCTCAGACCGCATGAGGCGGAGGCGGCGCGGTGGAGGCCGAGTGAGCCGGAGGTGGCGTGAGGTAGAGGCGGAGCGGAGGTGGCTCGGCGCGGCGGTGCAGCGAAGGCCACATGAGGTGGAGGCGGCGGCGGCACGTGTGGAGGAGGTGTCGGCGGCAGCCCGTGTGGAGGAGGAGGCGACGGCGGTGCACATGGAGGAGGAGGCGGCGGCAGCGGCCCGCGTGGAGGAGGAGGTGACGGCGGTGCGTGGAGGAGGCGGCGGCGGCGGCGATCGGCCGAGGAGGAGGAGGAGGACGACGAGCCTATCTACTTGTCGAGCCGAGCTCGAGCTTGGTTCAAAGCTCGTTAACATGTTGAGCCGAGCCCGAGTTGAGCCCAAGACACTATCGAGCCCGAGCCGAGCCTGCTTGGGCTCGCTCGAGCTCGGCTCGTTTCCAGCCCTAGTTATAAGCTCCATCCTAAGCTTCGATCTGAGAGACCAAGGAAGAATGGACTAGGAAAAAGAACAGCCACGACTTCCACGGCTCCACCCGAAGAAGTCATTTGAGTGAATTCGGTCGAAAAGGCAGACAAGACCTTGTCTCTAATGGCAATGCCAAAGGAGACAGGCTCGGGTTCATCTTTAGACCATCACCCAATGGAGGAATTGTTCACTATTAACATACAGGTGAAGCATGAGGTGGCCGCAGCCATATTCGACCTCGGAAACAAGAAGAATTTGGTCTCCATCGGATTGGTCCAACGACTTGGTCTAAAGATGACCAAGCATCCACGACCATGTCCTTTGGGATGGTTCACATTTGACGTGAGCTAGTAGATCACGAGTCAGTGTATGCTAAAATTTGCTATCTCTACCAGCTACATCATTGAGATACAATGCGATGTTGTTCCCATTGATATTTGCTAGGTGATCTTTGGGAGTCCATTCTTATATGATCGTGATGCTCATTTCCACCGGAGGGCTAAAAAAATATGAGATCACCAAGAATGGGGCCAAGTTTGTCATCATTATAGATGACCACGTCGATACCACGAACTTGATCACCGCAAATCAGGCAAAAAGAATTATCAACGCTTGCCAAAAATGTGTGTTGATTATGATTCGCCCAGTAAGCCAAAGTGATAGTACTCATGCTACACTGTCATTAGCTTGTAGGGAGGATAGTGGTCGTTTGTCAGGTCTGCTCGAAGAATATACGATCTATTCGAAGATTTTCATGGTCAACCACCGTAACCACCAATCAAACATGACATTCAACTCATTTTGGATGCACCACTTCCCAATTTGAGTATGTATCGCAACTCAATATTAGAGAATGAAGAGATCAAAAGGCAACTCAGAGAATTGCGAAATGATGATGTGATCCAACCATGTAATTCGCCATGTGAATCCCCTGTGGTATTGGTACTGAAGAAGGATGGATCTAGGCGAATGTGTATTGACTATCGAGCACTGAACAAAATCACCATCAAGAATCGGTACCCTCTTCCTCGTATTGACGACCTGTTGGACTAGTTGAAGTATGCCGCAGTCTTCTCGAAATTAAACCTTAAGTCTGGATATCACCAAGTACGCATCCGTGAGGACACGTGGAAGACTGCTTTCAAGACTTGATAAGGTCTGTTCGAATGGTTGTGTCGGGGGAAATCTCCGCGGGACAGTCCAGGTAAGTTGCGTCACGTTTGCCCGGGGACCTGGCCTCCGGGGCCCCCCCGGGCGCCGCCTTTTGGTTCCCGGGCCTTGGCCTCCGGCGCCGTCCCGGGCGCTGCCATTAGCCCGGGGACCTGGCCTCCAGCCCCTCCCCGGGCGCCGCCTTTTGGCTCCCGGGACTTGGCCTCCGGCGCCGTCCCGGGCGCCGCCATTGGCCCGGGGACCTGGCCTCCGGCCCCTCCCCGGGCGCCGCCTTTTGGCTCCCGGGACTTGGCCTCCAGCGCCGTCCTGGGCGCCGCCATTGGCCCGGGGACCTGGCCTCCGGCCCCTCCCCGGGAGCCACCTTTTGGCTCCTGGGCCTTGGCCTCCGGCGCCGTCCCGGGCGCCGCCATTCGCCCAGGGACCTGGCCTCCGGCCCCTCCCCAGGCGCCGCCTTTTGGCCCCCTGGAGCCGCCTTTGGACCGGGGACTTGGCCTCCGGGACGTGCCCCGGGCCTCATCGCCCTTCTAAAGGTAAAGTCTCGAGTTGTTTGTCACGTGCAGGTCACGCGAGGAGTGCCTCGGGAATCAGCGGCCACCTGTCAAGCATCCAAGGCGTTTGACCGGGAGAAGGACGGTCCTACCCTTCAATCCGACGGTGGCTTCCGGGGTAGTTTAGGCTTTTTTGCTTCTTTTTGGGGCTATAAATAGCCCTTGTGCCCCTCTGTACTAAAGGATCGGATCACTTTTATTGGAATAGCTAAACTCACAGGCGTGCTCCGGAAGCCTCTCCCCCGGAGAGAGCCTCCCCAGCCGACTCCGGTCGGGAGCGTGTCGACAGGACTAGGGCCCCCACCGGGACCCGAACCTGTATAAATCCTCGTGTCATTTATTGTGCTTGTCCGGCGGGGGAGGACCGGTCATCCGGTCAACCCGCGCCGCGTAATCTTCGCTAGGATCATTCTCAAAACCTGCCGGGGTATTCGCAATACCACGACAGTTGGCGCTGACCGTGGGGACCCGTGACAAGACGCCAAGGCTCCCCCAAGAACAAGGGCTCGCACACTTCCCGGTGACCCGGGTCTTGGAGACCCGGCGCCGCCCGTCCGGGACACTGCTGTCCCGGCGCTTTCGCCCGTAGGCGGCCTGGCCCAGGTACAGCCTCCCTCCTTCCCTCTTAACTTAGGTGCTTCCACCTCCAGGTCGTTCCCGGTGACTGCGGGGACCTCGGCCGGGACCAGTCTCCCCCCGACGGCTCCCCCGGCTCCCCGGGATGCCCTGCTTGAGGCTCTCGTGGAGGGCCAGCTCCGCACCCAGCGCTCTATGGATGAGCTGCTCAGCGTGTTAGCGCGGCCTCCGGCCCCCACATTTGCGTCACACCCGTATCCGGGGAACATGCCCCCGTTTATGGGTTACCCGGCGGCCCCTCCGGCCTCCGGGAGTTTGTCCGCCCCGTGTGATCCTGCCGGGGGGTTCCCTCCCCCTGCGGGATATACGTCCAGACCCTTCCCGGCACCCGGCCCTCCCCGGGCGCCGCCTTTTGGCTCCCGGGACTTGGCCTCCGGCGCCGTCCCGGGCGCCGCCATTGGCCCGGGGACCTGGCCTCTGGCCCCTCCCCGGGCGCCGCCTTTTGGCTCCCGGGACTTGGCCTCCAGCGCCGTCCTGGGCGCCGCCATTGGCCCGGGGACCTGGCCTCCGGCCCCTCCCCGGGAGCCACCTTTTGGCTCCTGGGCCTTGGCCTCCGGCGCCGTCCCGGGCGCCGCCATTCGCCCAGGGACCTGGCCTCCGGCCCCTCCCCAGGCGCCGCCTTTTGGCCCCCTGGAGCCGCCTTTGGACCGGGGACTTGGCCTCCGGGACGTGCCCCGGGCCTCATCGCCCTTCTAAAGGTAAAGTCTCGAGTTGTTTGTCACGTGCAGGTCACGCGAGGAGTGCCTCGGGAATCAGCGGCCACCTGTCAAGCATCCAAGGCGTTTGACCGGGAGAAGGACGGTCCTACCCTTCAATCCGACGGTGGCTTCCGGGGTAGTTTAGGCTTTTTTGCTTCTTTTTGGGGCTATAAATAGCCCTTGTGCCCCTCTGTACTAAAGGATCGGATCACTTTTATTGGAATAGCTAAACTCACAGGCGTGCTCCGGAAGCCTCTCCCCCGGAGAGAGCCTCCCCAGCCGACTCCGGTCGGGAGCGTGTCGACAGGACTAGGGCCCCCACCGGGACCCGAACCTGTATAAATCCTCGTGTCATTTATTGTGCTTGTCCGGCGGGGGAGGACCGGTCATCCGGTCAACCCGCGCCGCGTAATCTTCGCTAGGATCATTCTCAAAACCTGCCGGGGTATTCGCAATACCACGACAGTTGGCGCTGACCGTGGGGACCCGTGACAAGACGCCATGGCTCCCCCAAGAACAAGGGCTCGCACACTTCCCGGTGACCCGGGTCTTGGAGACCCGGCGCCGCCCGTCCGGGACACTGCTGTCCCGGCGCTTTCGCCCGTAGGCGGCCTGGCCCAGGTACAGCCTCCCTCCTTCCCTCTTAACTTAGGTGCTTCCACCTCCAGGTCGTTCCCGGTGACTGCGGGGACCTCGGCCGGGACCAGTCTCCCCCCGACGGCTCCCCCGGCTCCCCGGGATGCCCTGCTTGAGGCTCTCGTGGAGGGCCAGCTCCGCACCCAGCGCTCTATGGATGAGCTGCTCAGCGTGTTAGCGCGGCCTCCGGCCCCCACATTTGCGTCACACCCGTATCCGGGGAACATGCCCCCGTTTATGGGTTACCCGGCGGCCCCTCCGGCCTCCGGGAGTTTGTCCGCCCCGTGTGATCCTGCCGGGGGGTTCCCTCCCCCTGCGGGATATATGTCCAGACCCTTCCCGGCACCCGGCCCTCCCCGGGCGCCGCCTTTTGGCTCCCGGGACTTGGCCTCCGGCGCCGTCCCGGGCGCCGCCATTGGCCCGGGGACCTGGCCTCTGGCCCCTCCCCGGGCGCCGCCTTTTGGCTCCCGGGACTTGGCCTCCAGCGCCGTCCTGGGCGCCGCCATTGGCCCGGGGACCTGGCCTCCGGCCCCTCCCCGGGAGCCACCTTTTGGCTCCTGGGCCTTGGCCTCCGGCGCCGTCCCGGGCGCCGCCATTCGCCCAGGGACCTGGCCTCCGGCCCCTCCCCAGGCGCCGCCTTTTGGCCCCCTGGAGCCGCCTTTGGACCGGGGACTTGGCCTCCGGGACGTGCCCCGGGCCTCATCGCCCTTCTAAAGGTAAAGTCTCGAGTTGTTTGTCACGTGCAGGTCACGCGAGGAGTGCCTCGGGAATCAGCGGCCACCTGTCAAGCATCCAAGGCGTTTGACCGGGAGAAGGACGGTCCTACCCTTCAATCCGACGGTGGCTTCCGGGGTAGTTTAGGCTTTTTTGCTTCTTTTTGGGGCTATAAATAGCCCTTGTGCCCCTCTGTACTAAAGGATCGGATCACTTTTATTGGAATAGCTAAACTCACAGGCGTGCTCCGGAAGCCTCTCCCCCGGAGAGAGCCTCCCCAGCCGACTCCGGTCGGGAGCGTGTCGACAGGACTAGGGCCCCCACCGGGACCCGAACCTGTATAAATCCTCGTGTCATTTATTGTGCTTGTCCGGCGGGGGAGGACCGGTCATCCGGTCAACCCGCGCCGCGTAATCTTCGCTAGGATCATTCTCAAAACCTGCCGGGGTATTCGCAATACCACGACAGTTGGCGCTGACCGTGGGGACCCGTGACAAGACGCCATGGCTCCCCCAAGAACAAGGGCTCGCACACTTCCCGGTGACCCGGGTCTTGGAGACCCGGCGCCGCCCGTCCGGGACACTGCTGTCCCGGCGCTTTCGCCCGTAGGCGGCCTGGCCCAGGTACAGCCTCCCTCCTTCCCTCTTAACTTAGGTGCTTCCACCTCCAGGTCGTTCCCGGTGACTGCGGGGACCTCAGCCGGGACCAGTCTCCCCCCGACGGCTCCCCCGGCTCCCCGGGATGCCCTGCTTGAGGCTCTCGTGGAGGGCCAGCTCTGCACCCAGCGCTCTATGGATGAGCTGCTCAGCGTGTTAGCGCGGCCTCCGGCCCCCACATTTGCGTCACACCCGTATCCGGGGAACATGCCCCCGTTTATGGGTTACCCGGCGGCCCCTCCGGCCTCCGGGAGTTTGTCCGCCCCGTGTGATCCTGCCGGGGGGTTCCCTCCCCCTGCGGGATATACGTCCAGACCCTTCCCGGCACCCGGCCCTCCCCGGGCGCCGCCTTTTGTCTCCCGGGACTTGGCCTCCGGCGCCGTCTCGGGCGCCGCCATTGGCCCGGGGACCTGGCCTCTGGCCCCTCCCCGGGCGCCGCCTTTTGGCTCCCGGGACTTGGCCTCCAGCGCCGTCCTGGGCGCCGCCATTGGCCCGGGGACCTGGCCTCCGGCCCCTCCCCGGGAGCCACCTTTTGGCTCCTGGGCCTTGGCCTCCGGCGCCGTCCCGGGCGCCACCATTCGCCCAGGGACCTGGCCTCCGGCCCCTCCCCAGGCGCCGCCTTTTGGCCCCCTGGAGCCGCCTTTGGACCGGGGACTTGGCCTCCGGGACGTGCCCCGGGCCTCATCGCCCTTCTAAAGGTAAAGTCTCGAGTTGTTTGTCACGTGCAGGTCACGCGAGGAGTGCCTCGGGAATCAGCGGCCACCTGTCAAGCATCCAAGGCGTTTGACCGGGAGAAGGACGGTCCTACCCTTCAATCCGACGGTGGCTTCCGGGGTAGTTTAGGCTTTTTTGCTTCTTTTTGGGGCTATAAATAGCCCTTGTGCCCCTCTGTACTAAAGGATCGGATCACTTTTATTGGAATAGCTAAACTCACAGGCGTGCTCCGGAAGCCTCTCCCCCGGAGAGAGCCTCCCCAGCCGACTCCGGTCGGGAGCGTGTCGACAGGACTAGGGCCCCCACAGGACCAGGGGTGTACCCCGTCCCGGGCCTATTCCCGGGGCCGGGAGCCCACTGTATGCCAGGGGTTTGCCCTACGCCGGGAGCCAGTCCCGCCCCTCGCGTCGCGTTTACCGCACCGGGGGCGGTCGACAGAGCAGCTCCCACGCCTCAGCGGACTTCCCCCCGCATGGGCTCCCCGGTCCCGGACGTCGCCGCGGGGGCTTCCCCCTCGCCGGTTCCGGTCGTTGCCACTGGGGCCCCCTCCACTTCGGTTCCAAGCGTCACCGTGGGCGCCCCTTCCCCGGTTCCGGATAATACAGGGGCTTCCCCTTTTCCGGTCCCGGGGGTCGTCGCAGGGGGCTCCCCCCAATCGGCTCTGGAAGCCTCCTGGCCGGTAGCTACAGTGCATGAGCTCCCTCCATCGGCGGGACAGGTCCATTTCGCTCGGGGGGAGGTCAAGCGAATGCATTCACCAGAGCGCGGGGAAGAACTTCCCCCCGGCCGCGGGCGCGGGGAGCCTCGCTCTCGCACCGATCGGGGGAAGAGACCCGCTGAAGAGCCAACCTCTTCGGCAGAGAGCCCGGACGTCCGGGAACTCAGTCCCGGTCCGGAGGAAAAGCGTCGCCACCGCCATTCTGGCGGACCTCTCGGACCGCTTCCAAACTCAGACAACGAAGGTCCCGTGAAAGAAGATAGCGACCGGGGCTCTCCCCGGGAGGTGCAGGGGGCTAACCAGCCCCTGTGCCGAAGACTTCGCAGTATCCGGTGGCCGCGGCCCTACCGCCCTCCTCACATCGAGCATTATAATGGTGAGGCAAACCCTTATGAGTTTGTGCAGGTCTACTCCACAGCCATCTCCGCGGCCGGGGGGGACGAGACGGTACAATGCGACGTCTTTCCCCTCTACCTCACCGGCATCGCCCACTCCTGGTTCTACAACCTGAAGGTCGGCTCCATCAAGTCTTTCTCGCAGCTCAAGCGGGAGTTTTGTGCCAACTTCCAGGGAAACTACGTGCGTCCCCTGGACTCCTCGCAGCTGTACACTATCCGACAGAGGACTGGGGAAACCATCAGAAGCTTCTTCAAGCGCTTTGCTCAGGTGAAGAGCAAAGTGGCCCACGTTCCCGACTCTACGGTCATCGAAGCTTGCAAAAGCGGCATCCTCCCGGGGGAGCTCCACCGAAGGCTCTCCTGGAGCTGCCCCTGTTCCGCCGACGAGCTCTTCAACGTACTCGAAAAGTACACTCGGGCGGAGGAAGTCGACATCTGGAAGAAGACCCAGGGGGCTCCCGCCCCCGTCGACCGGGGGGCCAGGGATCCCCCCAAACGCCCCAGACAGGGGGGGCGTAGCGAGCCACGACCTCGGGACACCTTTGTCCTCGAGGACGGAGAAGGCTCGCGCGACCCCCCGAGGGCCAGCCGCCCCTTCCCCAAACCGAAGGGCCATGGGGGAGGACAGTCTTCGCGCGGCCGGGAAGGCTCCGCGGGGAGAAGGAGGGAAGGACCGTGGTGCAGCTTCCACAGGTCCAGTACCCACGCTACCTGAGACTGTAGCCAGCTGCTGCAGCACTTTTCGGACTTCCTCGACCAGCGCTGGCGGGGGGGGGGGACTTCGGCCTCCTTGCCCCCTCGGCCAGCTGTTCTGGCCCTTCCCGCTCCCGCGGGGGGTCAGCAGACGCAGGAGGGGGAGCCTTCAGAAGCTCTCCCCTTTCAAACTTCGGAGCGGCACATCAACGTCATCGTGGGAGGATCTGCCTCCGGGCCGGACTCTAAGCGCCAACGTAAGGAGTACGCGCGCAAGGTCAAGGTTGTGGGGGTGCTACACGCGTCCCCGCCACCTAAGTGGTCGGACGTCCCCCTCACCTTCAAGGCGGAAGACGCGCGAGGGGTTCGCTTCTCCCACGACGACGCGCTTATTGTCTCTGCGACCATCTACAACTGCCACCTGGCCCGCATCCTCGTGGACGGTGGGAGCTCCGCCGACGTCCTATTCCTGAAGGCCTTCAAAGAGATGCAGGTGGATGAAAAGCTCCTGCAGCCCGCGGCAGGGCCCCTGCAAGGGTTTGTCCCGGGGAAGGCAATCCACCCCGTGGGCAAGGTAGATCTCCCAATGACCTTCGGCACACCGGAGAACTACCGGACCGAGCTGGTCCGCTTCGACGTAGTGGACCTCCCCTCCTCCTACAATGCGATAATGGGGAGGACCACAATCAACCGGCTGGGGGCTGCCACCCATCAAAACTACCTCTGCATGAAGATCCCCGGGCCGCACGGTGTGATCAACGTCCGGGGAGACCAAGACATGGCCCGTGCTCTATACGAGCGCGCTGCGGCCACAATCGGAAGCGTCAACCTCATAAAGGCGCCTGGGGGGGAAGCCTCTCCCCCGGAACTAGATGTCACTGCGCCACCGCGCGGAGGCCCCTCCTCAAGCCGCGTCCGGAAGGGGGCCTCTGGAAGGACCCGCTGTCCCCGGGCGACGAAGACAAAACCGTTTGGATCGGGGCGGATCTCCCTGAGGAGCATGCAGCGCAACTTGCGGCCTTTCTGCGCGAAAACTCTGATGTTTTTGCGTGGAAGCCTTCAGACATGCGGGGCGTCGCCCGAGAGGTTATTGAGCACAAGCTCGCAGTGGCCCCCGGTCACCCCCCGGTCAAACAGAAGCTGCGGAAACTCTCCCCTGAGCGCCAAGAAGCAATCAAGGTGGAGATCACCCGGCTCCGAGAGGCGGGGTTCATTCGGGAGGTCCTGCACCCCGAGTGGCTCGCGAACCCCGTCCTCATCAAAAAGTCAACGGGCAGGTGGCGGATGTGCGTGGACTTCACCGACCTTAACCGCGCCTGCCCCAAAGACAACTTCCCGCTCCCGCGGATTGATCAGCTCGTCGACTCCACTGCGGGGTGCGAGCTCATGAGCTTCCTAGACACCTACTCGGGCTACCATCAAGTCCGGATGGCGGAGGGGGACGAGGAAAAGACGAGTTTCATAACTCCCCTCGGAACCTTCTGCTACGTTCATATGCCCTTCGGGCTCAAAAACGCGGGGGCGACCTTCCAGCGCCTCATGACGCTGGTTCTCAAAGATCAAGTCGGCCGCAACGTCGAAGTCTACGTAGACGACGCGGTCGTCAAGAGTCCCCGCGCAGCCTCCCACGTCGACGACCTGGCCGAAACCTTCCGCAACCTCCGTGCGTTCGGGCTCAAACTCAACCCGGAGAAGTGCGCCTTCGGGGTGTGCAGGGGGAAGCTCCTAGGTTTCCTCGTGTCCCAGCGGGGCATTGAGGCAAACCCCGAGAAGATCCGGGCTTTCCTAGATATGCCCCCGCCGCGCTCCGTCAAGGATGTCCAGCGGCTCTCCGGCCGCCTAGCCGCGCTAAGCCGCTTCGTCTCCCAGTCGGGGGAGCGGGGCCTCCAGTTCTTCAAGATCCTCCGAGGGCTCGAGGGGTTCCGCTGGACCCCCGAGGCCCAGGAGGCGTTCGACAACCTCAAGAAGTACCTCACGAGCCCTCCAATGCTCGTGAGTCCGTCTCCAGAAGAGCCTTTGCTCCTTTACCTCGCCGTGACCCCCGTCGCCGTCAGCGCGGTCTTGGTGAAGGAGCAAGGGGGGCAGCAGCGTCCCGTGTACTACGTGAGTGAGGCCCTCCTAGGGGCCAAAACTCGGTACACGGAGATGGAGAAAATCTGCTACGCCCTCCTCATGGCGTCCCGGAAGCTTCGGCATTACTTCCTGGGGCACCCCATCACCGTCCCGTCGTCCCTCCCCCTCGGGGAGGTACTGCGGAACAAAGAAGCCACCGGCGGGATCGGGAAGTGGGGGGCTGAGCTCGCCCCCTTCTCCCTGTCCCTTACCGGCCGCTCCGCCATCAAGTCGCAGGTCCTCGCCGACTTCGTCGCAGAGTGGACTCCCGCGTCTGGGTCCGGGGACGAAGATCTCCCTGTGCCGCCCCGACGCAGTGATCATTGGACCCTCATGTTCGATGGGTCGCTGTGTCTCGCCGGGGCTGGTGCGGGAGTAGTCCTCCGGAGCCTCGAGGGCAAGGAACTCGAGTACGCCGCGTGGCTCGAGTTCCCCGCAACCAACAACGTCGCCGAATACGAGGCTTTGCTCCTCGGGATGCGCCTCGCGCGCTCCCTGGGGATCCGGCGCCTCCTAGTCAAGGGAGATTCTCAGCTCGTAGTTTGCCAAATGGACAAGTCTTACCTGTGCCATGACGCAAACTTAAGTCTTTATTTGCAGGGAGTGCGAAAGATGGAGAGGCATTTCGACGGCCTCGAGGCCCGGCATATCCCGCGGAGGGACAATGACCGGGCCGACGCCCTGGCCCGGGCGGCAAGCGCCCGGGAATCGCTCCCCAAGGGGGCTTTTCTGGAAATCATCACGAAGCCCTCGGTGGCCTCCCCGGACACGGGCGACGAGCCTCATGTCCCGGAGGTCGCCGAGATCATCCGGACTCTGTCTTGGATGGACCCCCTCATCTCCTTCATCAAGGGGAGGGGGACCCTCCTAGTGAGACCGAGGCTAAACGCCTCCGGGCTAAATCCCGGGCATATCTCCTGCTGGAGGGGAGGCTCTACAAGCAGGGGGCTTCCGCCCTCCTGCGCTGCCTCCCCCTGTCGGAGGGACTTCAACTTCTCGAAGACATCCACGCGGGGAGCTGTGGTTCTCACCTAGCCCCGCGTGCCATCGCGGCCAAGGCCCTCCGGCAGGGCTTCTACTGGCCCACGGTCATGCGCGACACATGGGACCTTGTCTCCGCGTGCGAGGCATGCCAGAAGATGGCCAAGGGCTTGAACCTCCCCCCTATAGCGCTGCGGACGATCCCCATCACTTGGCCCTTCGTGCGCTGGGGGATGGAACTTTTAGGGCCCTTCCCCCCAGCGCCCGGAGGATACAAGTATGTGGTGGTCGCGGTCGACTATTTTACAAAGTGGGTTGAGACGGAGCCTTTGGCCAGCATTACGTCCCGGGCCGTCCAGCGGTTTTTCTGGAAAAACGTCGTATGTCGTTTTGGTGTCCCCCGGGAAATCACCATGGACAACGGGACCCAATTCGACTCGGCTTATTTCCGGGAATTCTGCGAAGGCCTGGTGCTCGTCATCAATTTCGCCTCAGTGGCCCATCCTCGGAGCAATGGGGCTGTCGAGAGGGTCAACGGCGTGATCCTACAGGGGTTGTGCCGGAGACTCGAGCAAACCGCTTCTAAGCGGGGTGCATGGGCAGAGGAGCTCCCCAGCATCTTCTGCTGCATGCGAACGACCCCGTCCCGTGCGACGGGGCGTACTCCCCAGCATCCTCTGTTCCAAGTGGGAGGGCCCCTACAGGATCTCGGCGGTCCTGGGCTCGGGGGCCTACAAGCTCTCCAACCTTCAAGAGCAAGAGCTGAAGCACACGTGGAACTTGCGTTTACTTCGCAAGTTCTATGTTTAGCCTTACGGGCCTGTCCCCTCCCCCGGAGCGTTCACGCCGGAGGGGGAGGAGGGACACTGTATTTTCCTCCCCTTTCGCGACTTCGCAGGGGGAGGCCCTGTACTTCATTTTTTAGCAATACATAGGTCTTGCTTTTCAAATTGTCATTGCAGGTCTTTCTCATTACCGCCCCTAGCGGCGATGCCCTCCCCGCGAGGACGCCCTCCCAGTGAGGATGCCCTCCCCGTGAGGATGCCCTCTCCGCGAGGAAGTGGGCCAGGCCCAGCAAGTCCCTCCTGTAGGGCGGCTTACGATCAGCCCTCGTGGACTAAGGGTGTAAGCGGCAACCCGGTCACAGTGGCCGCGGTAACGAGTCACTTTGGGAGACTAGTCCCCTGCCCAAACACTCAAGACCCGTCTTCGGGTACTTCCTCCTCCGAGAGTAGACGCTCTCCCCAGTGGGACGTCTAATGGCCTTCTTGGATCTATCTTCCTCCTACGGGAGTCGACGTTCGACGCTCTCCCCAGTGGGACGTCTAATGGCATTCTTGGATATTTGGTCCCCGGCGACCTTATTCCCGGCTCCCCATTCTCACGGCGACCGGATGAATGACTCCCGGCGACCTTATTCCCGGCTCCCCGTTCTCACGGCGACCGGACGATTGGTCCCCGGCGACCCTATTCCCGGCTCCCCATTCTCACGGCGACCGGATGAATGCCTCCCGGAGACCCTATTCCTGGCTCTCCGTTTTCACGGCGACCAGACGATTGTCTCCCGGAGAAGTCGCGGATTTCTCGGACATTTTCCTTCCCAGAGACCCCATTCCCAGCTCCCCGTTCTCACGGCGACCGGACGATTGTCTCCTAGGAAGCTCGCCTCCGGAAATCTCATCGGGTTTTCTTGGACTTTTCTTCCACATGAGGCCTTATTCCCGGCTCCCCGTTCTCACGGCGACCGGACGATTCTCTCCTGGAAGGTCCTTTCCTTGGAAACCTCGTTTTAAAATTTTCTAACTTATAAAAATTCCTATGCTACAGGTTGTTTTCACCTTGGGGGCCTTGTTACCCCCACAGCGGGTCTTCTTGTAGAGGACCACCCTGCCGAGGAGCTCGAACTCCTCGTCCGTCCACACCGGAGGCTTCGGCGCGGACGATCGGCTGTAGGTGGGGGGCTCCGGGGCATACACCACCGCCTCGTCCCGGACCCGGAGGTAAAACCACCTCCGGACCCAGTCGCCCCAGTGGTCCCGGGAGGCCGCCGCCGGGTAGTCGGCCACCCGGGACGGCAGCATTTGTACCATCACCGAACCGAAGGGGGACTTGGGTCCCCCCTTCACCAGGTGGGAGCTCCGCGCCGCCGGTTCGTAGAAGTACCGGAAGGCGCGAAGGGTGGGCTCCCGCCCGGACGCCGTCTCGTAGAGCCAGATGAAGAGGCCCATCCGGACGAGCGCGTTCAGGGTGAGGTGGTTGAGCGCCACCCCATACTCCTTCAGAAACTCCCGGAGCATGGGATGCACCGGGAGCCAGAGCCCCACCTCCAGGAAGGCCTCGAAGGCCACGACCTCTCCGGGCCTGGGGCGGGGGGCTCCGTCTTTTTTCACGGGGACTCGGATGTCCCCGTCTGCGATGACGCCGCGCTCGACCATGGACTCGGCGTCCTCGGCCGTGAACTCCGACGCCCAGAGGAAATCCGGAGGGATCTCCTCCGGGGGCACTTCCGTGGTCTTTGCTCGACCCTTGGGAGCCATGAGGTTAGTCTTTTCCTGTTCGGTGGCTAACGTTTCATGGGGCTACAACAAAAATTCCCGGACGCCTACTACCGGAGACGGCTACCGGGCGCTAGCTACCGAGAGAGCTACCGGGAGAGCAAAAATTGTGAGGTTGAAAGTTTGGAATGAACTTTCGGGTCCCCCAAGGCCGCATTTATAGGGGCGAGACGTGATCTAGATGGGCGCCACGTGGCAACCCGCGGAGCAATCTGGACCGTTGAAGTTCAAACTACGCGCGGGAAACGAAGGGACGGGCGTGCGAATCGAGGCGCCGGTTCAAACCGCGCGCGCATTTATGGCGAAACGGGGCGGCCTTAAGCGGGGCACGACAACCGAAGCGTCGCGGCTCCGGTGACTTCGTCCGGAGATTTTCCTGGTAACGTATGCCATACCCACCAGGGGCTCAAGCTTCGTCCCCGGGGGGCATGGGGGGCTGCTGTCGGGGGAAATCTCTACGGGACAGTCCAGGTAAGTTGCGTCACGTTTGCCCGGGGACCTGGCCTCCGGGGCATCCCCGGGCGCCGCCTTTTGGTTCCCGGGACTTGGCCTCCGGCGCCGTCCCGGGCGCCGCCATTAGCCCGGGGACCTGGCCTCCGGCCCCTCCCCGGGCGCCGCCTTTTGGCTCCCAGGACTTGGCCTCCGGCGCCGTCCCGGGTGCCGCCATTGGCCCGGGGACTTGGCCTCCGGCCCCTCCCCGGGCGCCGCCTTTTGGCTCCCGGGACTTGGCCTCCGGCGCCGTCCAGGGCGCCGCCATTAGCCCGGGGACCTGGCCTCCGGCCCCTCCCCGGGCGTCGCCTTTTGGCTCCCGGGACTTGGCCTCCGGCGCCGTCCCGGGCGCCGCCATTCGCCCGGGGACCTGGCCTCCGGCCCCTCCCCGGGCGCCGCCTTTTGGCCCCCGGGAGCCGCCTTTGGACCGGGGACTTGGCCTCCGGGACATGCCCCGGGCCTCATCGCCCTTCTAAAGGTAAAGTCTCGAGTTGTTTGTCATGTGCAGGTCACGCGAGGAGCGCCTCGGGAATCAGCGGCCACCTGTCAAGCATCCAAGGCGTTTGACCGGGAGAAGGACGGTCCTACCCTTCAATCCGACGGTGGCTTCCGGGGTAGTTTAGGCCTTTTTTGCTTCTTTTTGGGGCTATAAATAGCCCTTGTGCCCCTCTGTTGCAAAGGATCGGATCACTTTTATTGGAATAGCTAAACTCACAGGTGTGCTCCGGAAGCCTCTCCCCGGAGAGAGCCTCCCCAGCCGACTCCGGTCGGGAGCGCGTCGACAGGACTAGGGCCCCCACCGGGACCCGAACCTGTATAAATCCTCGTGTCATTTCTTGTGCTTGTCCGGCGGGGGAGGACCGGTCATCCGGTCAACCCGCGCCGCGTAATCTTCGCTAGGATCATTCTCAAAACCTGCCGGGGTATTCGCAATACCACGACAGGTTGGTTATGCCTTTTGGACTATGCAATGCCCCAACCACTTTCATGCGTCTCATGAATGATGTTCTATAGCCATTCATCATTGATTTCGTGATCATTTACCTCAATGAAAAACTTGTCTATAGTCATTCATGGGAGGAACACCTAATCCATGTGAAACAGGTGTTTTAATTAGCTACGGCAGCATCAACTCCGCCTGAACAGAAAAAAGTGTGAGTTTGGGAAGCAAACCCTACTTTATCTTGGATTCGTGGTTGGTAATGGTACGTTGCAGATTGACCCCGACAAGGTAAAGGCTATCCGTGAGTGGCCTCGATCACGAATAGTGACAAAGGTGCGAAGCTTCATGAGAGCATGTTAGTACCTTCATAAGTTCATTCCACACTTCTCTGTGTTGGCTTCTCCGCTACATGCATTAACCAAGACAAACCAGAAATTCGAATGGATTGAAAAACATGAGGACACATTCCTCTTGTGGAAAGAGAAAATCAGTGAGGCTCGTGTCCTCGCTTTACCAAATTTACAGAGATCATTCGAGTTAGAAGCAGATGAATCGGGTTATGCAATGGGTACGGTGCTCATGCAAGATGGTCAACTAGTAGCATATCATTCATAGTTATTCTAGGGAGTTCAAAACAACTATCCAACATATGACAAAGAGTTATGTGCGCTGCATCAAGTTGTGAAACATTGGAGATGTTACTTTTTGGGCAAGGAGACCATTGTACACAATGACCACCAGCCACTCCAGTATGTGCAAACACAGTCCAAGTTGCAACAAGCCTGTTGTTGGTCGAAGGATGTCGATTAGAGGGGGGTCAATAGGAGATATTTAAAATTTCTAAAAACAAATTTACAATTTCTAATACAAGCACAATTAACAAATTTTCTATCCTAGGGTGATCAATTCAATGGCAATAAGTAAATTTCAGATATAAAAATGTAAGAGAGGAAATAACTAATGACACGATCAATTTTTTCGAGGTATAAAAAATTTGCCAAATTCCACCAATCCTCATTGAAACACTCTACACAAGAGTATCGCCTCAATTTCACTAGCGGTTTCCCTTCTCCTTTTCGGATAGGCGAGCACCAAGCCTTCACACCCAAATACCGGGCCTCTCTAAGAAACACGGTCAATAGGGAGATCACCGGACTCTACGGGTTATCTAGGTGATGTCAATCACCAAAAGTTATAAGTGAAGCACAAATGACTTGATCTACTTCCGCTCAAGAAGCTCAATATGATATGCACTTCACTCTCTAGGCTAGCTCTTCAATGCACCAGATGTATTGAATGCAATTTTGCTAGCTCCGGAAGCAAGGATTTGTGAATGAATGAGAATTGAATGCTCTAAGCTCTTTGCAATTTACTAGCAGCAACTAGTAGTAATGTCTGAGTACAAAAGATTGTATGTGAATGCCACATGAGGTGTATTTAAAGCCCTCCAATCAAAAACTAGCCGTTTGCAAATTTCAGACAAAAACTGACCTAGCTGTTGGGCAATAGATGCACTTGTTAGTGACCATTTGACTCAAGCTTGTGAAAGAAACTTAGTGCAATTTTCGGCAAACAACTGGTCTGTACAGATGTATTGCAATTTGCTTAAGTAAAATATGACCAGGTGCTGTATTGATTCGACCAGACCAAGTTTAGTGATACACGACCAACTTTGATTGGATACTATCATGACCAAGTCTTGATACGACCACGACCAGGTTCAATACTGATATGTCCAGCTTTGTACAGAACTGATCATGACTAGGTGTTGATACGACCACGACCAGTACTGAACTAATATGACCACGACCAGTTTCAATACTGATATGACCAGCTTTGTACAAAACCGGTATTCTTATTTAGCTTAGTAGACCAACCTATTACCGTTGCAACCATTTACTATTATTGTCCCAAGCAATATTTTTATTATCGCAACCAGTTTTCTTGTTTTAGTAAGTCGATCAATCCATTACTGTTGTGACCATTGACTATTACTGTTGCAAACAATATTTTTTACTATCGCGACCAGTTTTCTTGTTTTACTTAGTCAACCAATCTATTATTGTTGTGACCATTTATCTACAAAGAAGTTTTAGCTTGCATCTATACTATTTGATATGCATTTTGAGCTTCAAGGTATTAGATAGATCAAGCAGGCTACACCCCTTTGAATAGTATGGCCGATAAATCTAAAACTTAAAGGATTAATCTGGTCGACTTCACCACTAATGATTGGTAAAAAAAAGAAAATGAACCTTAGCCTTCATCTTTACCTCGCCCATCTCTCATGAGGTTTGAGGGTTCCCAGCTTGTTGCTTTTCTCATAGAGTCATCGTGCTTTGATCTAAAACTAAAAACACTTGTAATAAACGTGTTAGCTCTGTTCGTTGTCATTAATCACCGGAACCCTAACGGGCTTATATTCAGAAATCTCCCTTTCTATAGCCTGAAGCAAAGGATATTTGAAACAATTATGAATTTAAGTTATGCTAGGGTCAAAGGAATATAGTTTGCCCTAGATGTCATTTTGGGTCTAGTTTTAACAGAAACATTTTGAAAACAGTTTTCTTTCATCCAAAGCCTTTAAAAACCTTTTAGATACATTTTGATGAAGTTTGTGATTTTTGGGCTTTTGCTCTTTTGAAATGTTGACCATGAGAGTTAAAGCAAGAAGGAATAAGGAATTAATTGACATTTGAAATATCAATAACGTTCAATTCATTTCGTAGCTTGCACTTAATTTCTAGACTTGGGCTTAGTGAATATGTCTGCTAATTGATTCTCGGTTGACACATGACTGATTACTATATCCCCTTTTGACACATGATGTCTCAAAAAATGATGCCTAACATCGATATGCTTGGTGCGAGAGTGTTGAACATGATTATTAGCTATTTTGATGGCACTTTCATTATCACACAGAAGAGGCTCGCTACTTACTTTTATGCCAAATCCATCAAGGTTTGCTTCATCCACAAGTGTTGTGCATAGCAACTATCGGTCGAAACATATTCGGCCTCGGTAGTCAAGATTGCCACTGAATTTTGTTTCTTGGATGACCATGAGACAAAAGATCTTCCTAAGAGTTGACATCCACCATGAGAAAAAAGATCTTACACCCAGCATTGTTTGAGTCAGAATAACCAAGTAGATCAACATTCACATCCTTTGGATACCAAAGCCCCACATTTTGAGAGTATTTTAGATATCTATGAATTCGTTTTACAGCAGTTAGGTGACACTCTATAGGTGCGGCTTGGAACCTAGCACACATGCATACACTAAACATAATGTTTGGCCTAGATGCGGTAAGATAGAGCAAGCTACCAATCATTGAACAATATTGTTTAAGATCTACTGGTTTACCTCCTTCATTCATATCTAGGTGACCGTTTGTCACCATTGAGGTTTTGATTGGCTTGGAGTCCTCCATGTCAAAATGTTTGAGTAAATCCTTCACATATTTGCTTTGACTCACAAATATGCCTTCCTTGACTTGCTTGATTTGGAGTCCAAGAAAGAAACTTAATTCACCAATCATGGACATCTCAATTTCCTTAGACATCATTTCACCAAAAGCTCAACAAAAAGATTCGTTAGTAGAACCAAAGATAATGTCATATACATAAATTTGACATGCAAAGAAATCATCTCCAATTATTTTGGTGAAAAGTGTGGTATCAACTTACCAAATTGTCCGGATGAATTAGTCCTGAATTTAGCTGGTATTCTTGGCTTCCAAGTGGGTTCTTTTCCTTTTACTTATTTGGGACTTCCACTTAATTTTTCTAAACCAAAGGTGGAATGTTTTGATATGTTAATCAAGTGAATTGAAAGAAGACTTTCAGGTTGGCAGTTTTCCTTTCTCTCTATGGGGGGAGATTAGGTCTTATCAACTCGGTGATTTCCTCCTTGCCGATGTTTCTTATGTCTACTCTCAAAATTCCTTCTTCTGTCCTTGGAAGAATTGATAAAATAAGAAAAGTTTTTCTTTGGAGAGGGCATTCGACTTGTTTTGGAAGTCATTATTTGATTGCTTGGGATAAATTTTGTAGACCTAAAGCTAATGGTGGACTTGGGATTATCAACCTTAAAACTCAACTCTTGGCTCTTCTGTTGAGATTCTTGTTTAAATTCTGTAACAAGGATTTGTCTCCTTGGGTTCAATTGATTTGGTTTCATTATTATCATCATAATCTTCCTATGGAATCTCAATTGGTTGGTTCTTTTTGGTGGAAATACATTCTTCATCTTTTAACTATTTTCAATGGCATCTCTAAGTGTATGATAGGGATGGGGGACACTAGCGATTTGTGGAATGATCTTTGGCATTTATAGATTTTATCTCAAAAATGGGCTGAGTTATTCTCCTTTTCTTCAAGAACCTTAACTATTCAGTAGTTTTGGAATTTAGACTTGATGGAATCAATCTTTCATTTTCCTTTATCTGAGTTAGCTCATAGACAATATCAGAATCTCCTTTTACTTCATCAAGACACTAAGAGAGCCTCAAACGTAAATGACTGTTGGGTTATTTTGGAGAGCAATTTGCAAAAATATAAAACCAGTAAGGTTTATAAAAGGTTGATGGGTGTTTTTTTTCACACACCCCATTTGAAAATGGTGTTCAAGGAATAATTGTATGCTCAAAATCAAGATATTTTTCTGGATTTTTCTTTGGGAAAGATTAAATACCAGAGAGATGTTAAATAGAAAAAATTTGGTGTTACCTTCATATGATTGTGAACTTTGTTCTGAAGGCCATATTGAATCTCAAGTTCACATTTGCTTTGAATGTGCCTTGCAATGCAATGCTGGAATTTGGTGGGCATTTACTGGATAGTGAATTTTGTGAATTCTTCTATATCTAATATCATTTCGAAGGCTAAAGAAGATAACTTGCCTTTTAAAGCTTTTTTCATGGAGGTAATCATTTGGCTCTATGGAACATCTAGAAAATCCGGAATTCTAAGATTTTTAATCATTAGGTTGTGAATCTCATCAAGTGGAAAAGAGCTTTGATCTCAAACTTGAAGTTAGTAGCTTTTTGAGCTATTGAAGAAACTAGAGTGCAAATCTTAAGATGGTTTGATCTATTGTAATCTTAGTTTTCCTTTTGCTTTCTTTGTTTATGTAACTTGCTACTTCTTTTATTCTATTTTTAATATAATTCTTAGTAGTAGACTCTTGTCTAATGTCTTCCCTTCAAAAAAAATTTTGCGAGATGGGGAAATTTCGAAGGCGTTCATACCAGGGCCTAGGGGTTTGCTTGAGACCATAAAGAGCTTTTGAGAGTTTGTAAACAAGATTTGGAAATTTTGGGTCTTCGAAACCCAGTGGTTGTTTTACAAACACAAGTTCGGAAATCTCACCATTTAAAAAGACACTTTTGACATCCATTTGAAATAATTTAATATTGAAGTTAGATGCAAATGCAAGTAAGATGCAGAATTTTTTTTCCAAATAACCCAAAAAAAAAATAAATTCCAAAACTAAACCGTAACTTTTAAATTTTGCAAAAAAGGCCCTCTGTCGCGAACGGGTGCGCGCGACTGATCTTCAGTCACTAGCCCGGCTAGCAACTGAAGACGTGGCACGGCACAACGCCCCGCTGGCACATGTGCCGTGCCACGCCAGCTTTCAGTTGCTAGCCGGGCTAGCGACTGAAAGCTGCCCCCCCGGGACAAATTCAATTGAGAAGCGGTCGAAGGACTTTGTGATGATTTCGCTTGGGAATTAGGACTTGTTTGCAAATTTTGAGATTAGGAGGGCTGATTTGAGAGCTAATTTCACACACAAGTGTAACTTTATTTCAGGAGCTTATTTAGCAGGAGTTTCGATGAAATTCGACAAGATTTGATGATTTTGGGATAATTCGAAAACAGGGTACTTTAGGGTAATTAGGGTAATTAGAATTTCGAAAAATGGCGAGACTTGAAACTGAGGCCTCGGATGAGATTTTGAAAATCTTACAGAAGGGAAACTTGCTCAGAATAGTGAATGGGAGATACTCCTTGAATGAGATCGAAGTTTGGAGATGAGATGTGGGTTTTAGCCTTTTTAGGTTCCGCAGAAAATCTGAAAAAGGTATAAGCCGCGATAATTCTGGGCTGATTTGGGAAAAGGGGTAAGACGACAAAGTTTTGGCATCGGGACCGTACAAGTACATACTAATTTCGCATTTATACCGTGCTTTTGATATCTAGTTTTGTCTCGTTGGTTCGACGCATTTGTATGAAACCAAACGTCTCGGCGCAAAAGATGGTAGGTGCAAAAGCCAAAAAGACTAATCATACGAAAACGAGCATCAGATGAATAGGTAAAGGCTGAAAAGCAGAAATACAGAGTCATACAAAAGTAGAACAGTAGAAAATAGAAAACCCCAAAAAGTTGGAAACCTAACAAAAATGTACGACAACTGAACAGTCCGAGAAAAGCCTACATCAGACTACTGCCCCCTCCTGCCCCTCTGTGGGGGGCTGATACTCTGATGGTGTGTACCGAGAGGGGGGCTGACGATCCCTGACACGGCGCCTCCTCGCTGGTGGTGTCTGCGCAGCTGGCGGAAACTGGGAAGGCTGTGTCGGCTGTGTAGGCGGCGGAGCATCAGCAAGGAAGCTAGGAAGCAGATGTGTCGGCTGCGTAGGATGCTGCTGTGCCTGGTCGAGAGGCTGGTGCCATGGAGGAGTATCAAGCTCTTCATCCGAAGAGCTATCGGCAGGCACGAAACCCGTGTGCAGTGGTGGAGGGCGCGACGACGACGGACGGTCCGCTGGTGGTACATGCGACGAAGGACCCGGCGCCGACGGTGATGGTGGGGGAATCACGGTCAAGTGAGGTGGCAGCAGCACTCTGAAACCGACCAGAATCTGATCGACCTGCCGCTCAACCTCTGAATAATATGCGTACACATCGTCGCTGGGCATGGTGGGTCCGAGGTGGGATCTGACCATCATGTCCCGTGCACCAGTAGAGATGCCGCCGAGGATGTCTAGTTGTGCACACGAATTAATGCAATTATAGAACGACAATCCATGTGAAAGTAAGGTTACAAAGAGCTAAGGAACTCACAGAAGAGTGGATTCGCCCAGTTAGGCGTCGGTCGTAGCGGTCATCGATGGTGGCGGGAGGGATGGGCTCATCAGGTGCGGCTGGTGGACCGCCCGCCAATCGGTAAATCGTGCGAGGTTGGTACCAGGACAGATAGGAAAAATGGATGTCGTGGCTGTATGGCCTGTGCTCCTCGACCGTGCGTGTGTGGACCCAATCCATCCACTCCTGCACATAGTGCTGCTGCTGACGAACGAAATCGTCCCTCAGTAAGCAATTAGTTCGTGACGAAAATTATGTATAAAATAACATGTGAATGTAATGCATATTTGACGTACTCGTGGATATGGTGCAGGATCTGTCGAGGAGGTGGCACGGGGACAAGCTGGCACAGGCCGAACTGGCGCATAACTCGCTCAGGCGAGTAACCCTCAATCATGTGCGAGAAGACAAGCAGAACCTGGGTGTGCCAGTACACAGCATCCTGCGTACAAAGAGAAGAAAGGTCGACTGGAGCGACGAATTGGAGGTTCGCGGTGGTCCATGGATCCCAGATGACCCTGTCGTCGAGAAGCAGATCGAAGCCCGTGGCGTACGAAGGATAACAGAGGTGCGCCTGATCTGTGGCCCACCTCAAACTCAGCCTAGCCCAGCTCCATCCCATCACGGGGCCGTCTCTCTCATCCCCGGCTAACGTGAACTGATCCCGCGGAACCAGCGGTCGACCGATGGGGAAATGCTCGTACGACCACATGTACAAGAGGATGGCGCACCCAGCGAAAAGAGAGCTCACCTGGTCTCTGCTCGTGGTGTCGCAAAACCCCCTGTAGGTGTGGCAGAGCACGGCGGATCCGAAACTGAACCTCGGCACGTGGCCCAGGGCCGAGTCGGCAAAAGTCCTGGCTAGTTGAACGTACTGCCGCTCGCAGATGTCTCCGTGGGTGCCAGGGAAGAGCAACCACCCAAACAGGTACAGCAAGTACGCCTCAAGGTAGCGCCTGAAGACCTCCTCTGGAGCGGCCAAGGGGAGCGCACCATCGCACACTGCGTGAAGGTAACTCTGGGGAACTCCCGCGTCCTGCGCAAACCCCCCCGCTGGCCCTACTACCTCGAAGCACTGTAGGAAATCTAGGCACCATGTAGCTCTCTCGGTGGCCGCTGGGACATATATCTCCCCGTGGATAAGCAGGCCAAGCAGCATGTTGACGTCCTGCAGCGTGATAGTGAGCGCGCCAAAACTGAAGTGGAACGTGTGCGTCTCGGGCCTCCACTGATCCACAAGCGCAGTAATGAGGGCTCGGTCGAAAGGGAATCGCCCCGCCCGATCTACCATGCGGGCGAACGGCAATAGTCCGGCCTCAAGCAAATAAGGCGCGAACTGCTCATCTAGAGGCCACATCTCACGCGGTGTCTTCATACGCAGAGCTGGGAGAACGATGCCCTATAGAAGGCGTCGAGCACGGTGACGCTCCTGATGGTGCTATGCAATCAGCTCGGGAAGCTAATGGTCGTCCGCCATACCTGCAGTTGTCACATATTGGTTGAGAAGTTGAAACACTCAGTACATAAACAAACACTCAGTAAATAAAAAAACATTCAGTAGTACTTATGAAAATTCACGAGAAGGCATTAGGGAAATTAAGTACAACTGATATAGGGAAATTCAGTACAACCACAACCTTGACCTCGCGCGCGTACTCCTTACGCTGGCGCTTAGAGTCCCACCCGGAGGCGGACCCTCCCACGATGACGTTGATGTGGCGCTGAGAAGTTTGAAAGGGGAGAGCTTCTGAAGGCTTCCCCTCCTGCGTCTGCTGACCCCCCGCGGGAGCGGGAAGGCCGGAACAGCTGGCCGAGGGAGCAGGGAGGCCGGAGTCCCCCCTGCCCGCGCTGGTCGAGGAACGCCGCGAAGTGCTGCAGCAGCTGGCCGCAGTCTCGGGTAGCGTGGGTACTGGACCCGTGGAAGCTGCACCACGGTCCTTCCCGCCTTCTCCCGGCGGGGCCCTCCCGGCCCCGCGAGGACTGTCCCCCCCTGTAGCCTTTCGGCTTGGGGAAGGGGCGGTTGCCCTTCGGGGGGTCGCGGGAGCCGCCTCCGCCCTCGAGGACCAAGGTGTCCCGAGGCCGTGGCTCGTTACGCCCCCCTGCCTAGGGCGCTTGAGGGGATCCCTGGCCCCACGGTCGGCGGGGGCGGGAGCCCCCTGGGTCTTCTTCCAGATGTCGTCTTCCTCCGCTCGAGCGTACTTTTCGAGTACGTTGAAGAGCTCGTCGGCGGAAGAGGGGCAGCTCCGGGAGAGCCTTCGGTGGAGCTCCCCCGGGAGGATGCCACTTTTGCAGGCTTCGATGACCGTAGAGTCGGGGACATTGGCCACTTTGCTCTTCACCTGAGCAAAGCGCTTGAAGAAGCTTCTGATGGTTTCCCCGGTCCTCTGCCGGATAGTGTAGAGTTGTGAGGAGTCCAGGGGGCGCACATAGTTCCCCTGAAAGTTCACGTAGAACTCCCGCTTGAGCTGCGTGAAAGACTTGATGGAGCCGGCCTTTAGGTTATAGAACCAGGAGCGGGCGATGCCGGTGAGGTAGAGGGGGAAGACATTGCATTGTACCGTCTCGTCCCCCCCCCCCGCCGCGGAGATAGCTGTGGAGTAGACCTGCACAAATTCGTAAGGATCTGCCTCAACGTTATAGTGCTCGATGTGCGGAGGGCTGTAGGGCCGCGGCCACCGGATGCTGCGAAGTCTTCGGCACAGGTGCTGGTTAGCCCCTTGCACTTCCCGGGGAGAATCCCGGTCGCTGTATTCTTTGACGGGATCTTCGTTGTCGGAGTCAGGGAGCGGTCCGAGAGGTCCGCCGGAGTGGCGGTGGCGATGCTTCTCTTCTGGACCGGGGCTGAGCTCCCGGACGTCCGGGCTCTCCCCCGGGGAGGCTGGGTCTTCCGCAGGTCTCTTCCCCCGACCGGTGCGAGAGCGAGGCTCCCCGCGCCGGCGGCCGGGGGGAAGTTCTTCCCCGCGCTCAGGTGAATGCATTCGCTCGACCTCCCCCCGGGCGAAACGTACCTGTTCCGCCGAGGGAGGGAGCTTATGCACTGTAGCTACCAGCCCAGAGGCTTCCGGGGCCGGCTGGGGGGAGCCCCCTGCGAAGACCCCCGGGACCGGAAAGGGGGAAGCCCCTGTATTATCTGGAACTGGGGAGGGGGCGCCCACGGCGACGTCTGGAACCGAAGTGGAGGGGGCCCCAGTGGCAACGACCGGAACCGGAAAGGGGGAAGCCCCTGTAACATCCGGAACCGGCGAGGGGGGAGCCCCCGCGGCAACGTCCGGGACCGGGGAGCCCATACGGGGGGAAGTCCGCTGAGGCACGGGAGCTGCTCTGTCGATCTCCCCCGGTGCGATAAACGCGACGCGAGGGGCGGGACTGGCTCCCGGCGTAGGGAAACCCCCCCCCCCCCCATGAAGTGGGCTTCCGACCCCGGGAATAGGCCTGGGACAGGGTACCCCCCCGGTGCCACGAAGGGCCCTGGCATGAAGTAGCCTCCCGGCACCGGGACGGGCCCGGGTGCCGGGAAGGGTCCGGACGTATATCCGGCAGGGGGAGGAAACCCCCCGGCAGGATCATACGGGGCGGACAGACCCCCGGAGGCCGGAGGGGCCGCCGGGTAACCCATATACGGGGGCATAGTCCCCGAGTACGGATGCGACGCAAATGTGGGGGCCGGAGGCCGCGCCAACACGCTAAGCAGCTCATCCATAGAGCACTGGGCGCGGAGCTGGCCCTCCACGAGAGCCTCAAGTAGGGCGTCCCGGGGAGCCGGGGGAGCCGTCGGGGGGAGACTGGTCCCTGCCGAGGTCCCCGCGGTCGCCGGGAGCGACCTGGAGGTAGAGGCACCTAAGTTAAGAGGAAAGTAGGGAGGCAGTACCTGGGCCAGGTCACCTCCGGGTGGAAGCGCCGGGACAGCGGTGTCCCGGGCGGGCGGCGCCGGGTCTCCGGGACCCGGGTCACCGGGAAGGCTGCGAGCCCTAGTTCTTGGGGGAGCCATGGCGTCTTGTCACGAGTTCCCACGGATGGCGCCAACTGTCGTGGTATTGCGAATACCCCGGCAGGTTTTGAGAATGATCCTAGCGAAGATTACGCGGCACGGGTTGACTGGATGACCGGTCCTCCCCCGCCCGACAAGCACAAGAAATGACACAAGGATTTATACAGGTTTGGGTCCCGGTGGGGGCCCTAGTCCTGTCGGTGCGCTCCCGATCGGAGTCGGCTGGGGAGACTCTCTCTGGGGGAGAGGCTTCCGGAGCACACTTGTTAGTTTCTAGCTATTCCAACAAATGAATCACACCGTTACAACTGAGGGTTACAAGGGCTATTTATAGCCCCAAAAAGAAGCAAAAAGCCTAAACTACCCCGGAAGCCATCGTCGGATTGAAGGGTAGGAACGTCCTTCTCCCGGTCAAACGTCTTGGATGCTTGACAGGTGGTCGCTGATTCCCGAGGCGCTCCTCGCGTGACCTGCACGTGACAAACAACTCGAGACTTTACCTTTAGGAGGGCGATGAGGCCCGGGACATGTGCCGGAGGCCAGGTCCCCGGACCAAAGACGGCTCCCGGGACCGGCGCCGGAGGCCAGGTCCCGGGGGCCAAGAAGGCGGCGCCCGGGGGGGGACCGGAGGCCAGGTCCCGGGAGCCAAATGGCGGCACCCGGTCCCGGGAGCCAAAGGGCGGCGCCCGGGACGGCACCGGAGGCCAGGTCCCGGGAGCCAAAGGGCGGCGCCCGGGACAGCACCGGAGGCCAGGTGCCGAGAGCCAAACGGCGACGTCCGTGACGGTGCCGGAGGCCAGGTCCCGGGAGCCAAATGGCGGCGCCCGGGACAGCACTGGAGGCCAGGTCCGGGGAGCCAAACGGCGGCGCCCGGGGAGGGGCCAGAGGCCACGTCCCCGGGCAAATGGCGGCGCCCAGGACGGCACCAGAGGCCAGGTCCAGGGAGCCAAATGGCGGTGCCCGGGGAGGTGCCGGAGGCCACGTCCCCGGGCAAATGGCGTTGCCCGGGACGGCGCCGGAGGCCAGGTCCCGGGAGCCAAATGGCGGCGCCTGGGGAGGGGCCGGAGGCCACGTCCCCGGGCAAATGGCGGCGCCCGGGACGGCACCGGAGGCCAGGTCCCCGGGCGCGTGTGGCGCAACTTACCTGGGCTTAGTCCCGCGGAGATTTCCCCCAACAGCAAACTTTTTAAAACAGATAGGGGTTTCTGATCTATGCGCCAAAAAGAACACCCAAGTAAATCTATAGAAATCATCAACAATAACGTAGCAATAGCTACTTCCACCAATGCTTTGATGTTCATATGCAATAGTTCAAGAGGTCTAGATGTCGATAAGATGTTTTTGGCTGGATGAGTGTTAGCAACTTGTTTTCTTGCTTGACAAGCGCTACAAAGCTTGCCCTTTTCAAATTTTACATTTTTCATTCCCAAAACTAGATCCTTTTTCAGAAGCTTATTTAATTCATGCATTCCATCATGAGCTAATCTTTGATGCCAAAGCCACCCTAAGGAAATTTTAGCTACTAAGAAGTTGAGATGCAAGAATTTTTTGAACTGAAATTGACCAAATACAAATCTCCATAATGAAATCCTTTGAAAACTAGAGATTTGTCTTTTATGCTTTCAATAACAACTTCATTTGGCTCAAATATGCAGCGTAGACCTAAATCACAAATTTTTACAACCAAAAGTAGATTGAAATTTATAGACTCAACAAGCAACACATTTGAAATGGAAAGGTTTTTTTTTGAAGGGAAGACAATAGGCAAAAAGCCTACTACTAAGAAATTATACTAATAATAGAATAAAAGAAGTAGTAAGATACATTTGAAATGGAAAGGTTGTTAGTAATTGCAACTTTACCTAGTCCAATTACCTTTCCTTTGTTGTTGTCACCAAATGTGATTCTGTCCACATCACTACTTCCATGCTCAAAGGCGGTGAATCTATTTCCATCACTGGTCATGTGTTGAGTGCATCCACTATCAAGCACCCAATGTCTTCCACCAGTTTTGTAATTCACCAACAACAAATATTTTAGGCACATTTAGGTACCCAAACTTGTTTGGGTTCTTGGAAGTTAGTGATGAATATCTTAGGCACCCAAATTTTCCTTTTGTGTTCATTTAAGAATGGTTCCCCTACATATTTAGCTATGACTCGCCCATTTTAGTTTTCTTAAGCATGTAATGAGTACAATAAGCATTGTTCTTACTTTTAGTGGTTAACAGACACGCATTGGGTAAATGTCCCATATCATGACATTCATGACAGAATTTGTTGTAGGCCTTAACAAAAATGGTTTTAGTTGTTACTATCTTTCTTTTATGAGGTTCATAGCTTAAGCCTTCTTTTCTGAAAAACATTTTTTCTCACCTAGAAGTCGATCAAGAGTTTCTTTACCTTTAAAACATTTCACTAGTCCTTTGTTTAATTTTTCAACCTGTGTTTTTAGTTCTAAATTCTCTAGCACTACATGAGAGATATTACTAGCATTAGAGCCTTCAACATTTTGTCATCTAATATTAAATCATCACAAGTGGTCAATATGGAATAAGAGATGACACAAGGTGGATCTTCTAAAATATCACATGTAATGTCTATATCGACCTTTGGATTAGAACCAACAAAGTCCTTGAGAAGTAAAGCTTCACGCGAGTCCTTTAATTCCACATATAAGTTACTAAGAGAGAAATTTTCCTTCCTTAGCATCTTGTTTTCTTTTGTTACTTCGCCAAGTGCTTCATTTAGTTCCATAACCATTTCAATAAACTCATCATAAGAGGGTTCACAATTTGATACCTTTGCGTCATCACTTGCCATAAAACAAAGAGACAACTGGTTGTCCGATGACATGCATTCTCCAATTGCAACTTTCGCCATTTTCTCGGAGTTGGATGGTGCTTCATTGTCGGAGTCGGATTCTTCAGATCCTGAGTACCACTCTCCAATGCATGCTTCACCCTTTCCTTTCTTGTTATAGAGCTTCTTAAAGACCATTTTCTTGCCCCTTGATCTTTTCACATCGTCTTTCTTTTCGAGTGATCTTTGATTATCACTTCTTTTGTTCGAACGCCTTGAGGGGAAGTGCTCCTTCTCATGACACTCATAACAAGTGATATTCTTGAATGACATCTTCTTGCATGATCTTTTTCTTTTCTCAAGGTTGAATCCTTCCTTGTTAAACTGGTTGAGAAGCTTTCAAGTCTTCCTTACATGAAGAGCTAGATCACAGTCAGATGCTTCATCTGAATTCTCATTTCCATCTCGGATCTCTTCAACCTTGGCCTTAAATGCCAAATTCTTTTTCTTAGAGCCGGAAGCTTCCTCAACTTCTTTTCTTTCCACTTTTTACATTTCATGGGTGATAAGAGTACCCAACAGCTCAGTGGGAGTTGTAGATGACAGGTCTCCATTTATAAGTACGGTCATGATGGTGTCAAATCTTGATGGCAACACCACAAGCATTTTGCACACCACATCAATATCTTCAAACTTGGTACCAAATCCTTTGAGATCATTGATCAAAAGATTTAGTTGAGTGAACATGTCACTCACATTTTCATTTTCAAACATGACAAAAGAATTGTATTATCTATTTATTTTTATGAGTCTAGCTTCCTTGACCTTTGAAGTTCCTTCATGAATAACTTCTAAGGTTCTCCACATTTCATGCGAGGTATCAAGATTGCTTATCCTATTAAACTCATTTAGATCTATACCATTGAAAATTTAATTTTTAGCTTGAGCATTAGCTTGGAAGTTTTTTGTTTCCAAGGGTGTGAGGTTTTCCATGTCAAGAGGAGCTCTAAAACCATCTCGGTGACTCTCCAAGTATCTAAGCTAATTGATTGTAGATACACTGCCATTCTAATTTTCCAATAGGAATAGTTTTCACCTTTGAAAAGGATCCTTCCCATTGTAAGTTTCTCCAATAGAAGACATCCTCTCTCATGCTGGCAAAGTCTAAGAACTGAGAGACCATGCTCTGATACCACGTGTTGGTCGAAGGATGTCGACTAGACGGTGGTGAATAAGAGATTTTTAAAATTTCTAAACACAATTGACAATTTCAAATACAAGCACAATTAAAAAATTTTCTATCCTAGGGTGATCAATTCAATGGCAGTAAGTAAATTTCTGATATAAAAATGTAAGAGAGGAAATAATTGATGACATGATCAATTTTTCCGATGTATGAGAAATTTGCCAATTTCCACTAATCCTCGTTGAAGCACTTTACACAAGAGTATCGCCTCAATTTTACTAGCGGTTGCTGTTCTCCTCTTCGGATAGGTGAACACCAAGCATTCACACCCAAATACTGGGCCTCTCCGACAAACACGATCGATGGAGAGATCTACGAACTCTACAGGTCGTCTAGGTGATGGCAATCACCAAGAGTAACAAGTGTAGCACAAATGACTTGATCTACTTTTGCTCAAGAAGCTCAATATGCTATGCACTTCACTCTCTAGGCTAGCTTTTAATGAAACAGATGTATTGAATGCAATTTTTCTTGCTCCAGATGCAAGGATTTGTGATTGAATGAGAATTGAATGCTCTAAACTCTTTGCAATTTACTAGAAGCAACTAGCAGTAATGTCTGAGTGCAAAAGATTGTATGTGAATGCCACATGAGGTGTATTTAAAGTCCTCCAATAAAAAACTAGCCATTTGCAAATTTCAAACAAAAAGTCACACTGGCTGATGGGCAATAAATGCACTTGTCAGTGACTGTTTGACTCAAGCTTGTGAAAGAAACTTAGTGCAATTTCGGGTGAACAACTGGTCTGTACAGATGTATTGCCATTTGCTTAAGTAAAATATGACCAGGTGCTGTATTGATTTGACCAGACCAAGTTTAGTGCTGACACGACCTGCTTTGATTTGATATTATCATGACCAAGTCTTGATACAACCACGACCAGGTTCAATACTGATATGACTAGCATTGTACATAATTGATCATGACTAGGTGTTTATATGACCACGACCAGGTTCAATACTGATATGACCAGCTTTGTACAGAATTAGTATTCTTGTTTAGCTTAGTCGACCAATCTATTACTGTCGCGACCATTTACTATTACTGTCCCAAGAAATATTTTTACTATCGCAACCAGTTTTCTTGTTTTTACTGAGTCAACTAATCTATTACAGTTGCAAGCAATATTTTTTACCATCGCGACCAGTTTTCTTGTTTTACTGTGTCGACCAATCTATTACTGTTGCGACCATTTCTCTGCAAAGAAGCTTTAGCTTGCATCTATACTATATGATATGCATTTTGAGCTTCAAGGTATTAGACAAATCAAGTAGGGTACACCCCCTCTTAATAGTACGACGGATAAATCCAAAACTGTAGGGATTAATCCGGTTGACTTCACCACTAATGACTAGTAAAAAAAAGAAAATGAATCTTAGCCTTCATCTTTAGCTCGACTATTTGTCATGAGGTTTGAGGGTTCCCAACTTGTTGCTTTTGTCATAGAGTCATCATGCTTTGATCTAAAACTAAAAACACTCGTAATCAACGTGTTAGGTCTGTTCATTGTCATTAATCACCGAAACCCTAAACGGGCTTATATTCAACACCTGTCACATGAAGTGGATGTCTTACCTGCAACAGTTCAATTTGGTAATTAAGTATAGAAAGGGCGTACATAACAAGTTGACTGACATGTTGTCATGACCCCCCAGTTGCTGCTCTTTGCTTGTCAATGTTCATGCAGGTTGAACCTTCATGCCACAAGGATTATGCCACAATGTTTGGGGAGGATCCTAATTTTTGACAGAGTCGAGCACGAAAACCTTCATGCCATGTACATCCAAGATCTCACGAGAAGAGAGACAACCAGAAGAGATCAAAGGGCAAGAAGCTGCTCTTTAAGAAGCTCTACAACAAGAAAGGGAAGGGTGAAGCATGCATTGGTGAATGGTAGTTGGGATCCGAAGATTCTGACTCCGACAATGAAGCACCTTCCAACTCCAAGAAGATAGCAGGAGTGGCAATTAAAAACGACCAGTCATCTCTTTGTCTTATGGCAAGTGATGATGCAAAGGTATCAGACTATGAAGCCTCCTACGATGAGCTTATTGAAATGGTGATGGAACAAAATGAGATTCTTAGCAAACTTGCAAAGGAAAACAAGATGCTAAGAAAAGAAAATTCCTCACTAAATAATTTATATGATGAATTGAAGGACTCACATGAAACTTTACTACTCAAAGATCTTGTCAGTACAGAGTCCAAGGTCGATATAGGCATTACCTGTGATATCTTAGAAAATTCATCATGTGTCATATCTCATTCTGTTTTGACCATTTGTGATGATCTAGATGACAAGAGTGTTGAATTATTGAATGCTTATAATATCTTTGATGTCATGCTAGAGAATTTAGATTTGAAAGTTCAAGTTGAAAAACTGAACAAGGGTCTTATCAAATGTTTTAAAAGTAAAGAAACCCTTGATCAACTTTTATATGAGCAAAAATGTTCTTTCAGGAAAGAAGGATTAGGATATGATCCTCATAAAAGAAAGAAAGAAACAACTAAAACTATTTTTGTCAAAGCTTGCAATAAATTATGTCACAAATGCCATGATGTAGGACATCTGCTCGAATCATGCCCATTTGCTGTTAAAGCTGTGACCATAGACTATCTTGCTCACTACATGCTTAGGAAATCTAAAAATGGTCGAATTGTTGCTAAATTTATTGGGGCACCATTCTTGAATGCTCGCAAGAAGAAAATCTGGGTGCCTAAGACACTCATCACTAACTCCCAAGGACCCAAATAAGTTTGGGTACCTAAACGTGCCTGAAATTTTTGTTGTAGGTGAACTACAGAATTGGTGGAAGACACTGGGTGCTCGACAGTGGGTGCACTCAACATATGACCGGTGATGGAAGAAGATTCACCTCTCTCGACCAGGGAAATAGTGATGTGGACAAAATCACATTTGGTGACAACAACAAAGGAAAGGTGATTGGACTAGGTAAAGTTGCAATTACAAATAATCTTTCCATCTCAAATGTGTTGCTTGTGGAATCCTTAAACTTCAATCTTCTTTCGGTTGCAAAAATTTGTGATTTGAATCTTTACTGCATATTTGAACCGAATGGAGTTCTTATCGAAAGTTTAAAAGACAAATCTCTTGTTTTCAAAGGCTTTCGTTATGGAGATATGTATTTGGTTGATTTCAGTTCTAACAGCTCCTGCATTTCAACTTGCTTAGTAGCTACTAATTCTTTGGGTTGTCTTTGGCATCGTAGATTAGCTCATGTTGGAATACATCAATTGAACAAACTTTTGAAAAATGATTTGATTTTGGGTATGAAAGATGTGAAGTTTCAAAAGAACAAGCTCTGTAGTGCTTATCAAGCTGGAAAACAAGTTGCTAGCACTCATCCAGTTAAAAATGTTTTATCCACATCTAGACCCCTTGAACTTTTACATATGGATTTGTTTGGTCCTGTTGAACATCAAAGCATTAGAGGAAGTAGTTTTTACTATGTTATTGTTGATGACTTTTCAAGATTTACTTGGGTGTTCTTTTTGGCACACAAATCCGAAACTCCCTCTTGTTTTAAAAGATCTGCAAAAAGAGCTGAAAAAGAATTTGAACTCTCTATCAAGAAACTTCGTAGTGATCATGGTAGAGAATTTCAAAATTATGATTTTATCGATTTTTGTGATGAATCTAGAATCAAACACAAATTCTCTATGCCCTACACACCACAGCAAAATGGTGTTGTAGAACGAAAGAATCAGACATTGATTGAGATGGCTAGAACAATGCTCGATGAGTACAAGAGGACTACCCAGTTTTGGGCAGAGGCAGTTTACATAGCTTGTCATGCCATCAATCGTCTTTATACTCATCCTCTTTTGAATAAAACTCCTTATGAACTGATTATTGGAAGAAAACCAAACATTTCATATTTTCGAGTATTTGGTTGCAAATGCTATATTCTTAAAATGCGCATGCATCTAGGAAAATTTCAAAGACGTGTTGACGAGAGTTTTCTAGTTGGCTATTGAACCACTGGTAAAGTTTATTGGGTTTTCAACATTATAACAGAATGCATTGAAGAATCATGCAATGTTGAATTTGATGAATCTAACATCTCTCAAGGAGAGCATGAAGATTTTAATGATGTAGGCAACAGTGGTTTGAGGGAAGCTATGAAAGAGATGACCATTGGTGATACCAAGCCTAAAATGAAGAATAGGGTCGAAAAGATAAATCACCTGCGACCACTCAAGCCAATGTGTTGTGAGAGCCCACGACCACTCAAGATTATGCTGCTTGAGAACCTATGACCACTCAGACTATTGCTGCTCGAGAAGACCTCAAACTAGAGGCTGAAGAAAATGATGATCGAGTATCTCAAAACCTGAGGCTCCATCAAACGATCACCAACGATCACCCCTTATACCAAATCTTGGGTGATGTCAGTAAGGGAGTCCAAACTCATTCTCATATTTCATCTTTTTGTGAGCATGCATCATTTGTCTCTAGCTTTGAACCCAAAGGCATAAATGAGGCTTTAGCAAATCCTGCTTGGGTTAATGCAATGCATAATGAACTCAATAACTTTGCTAGAATTAAACAATGTCTGCACACTTGTAGAAAAACCACTCAATCATAACATAATAGGTACAAAGTGGGTTTTTCGAAACAAACAAGATGAAAATGGCATAGTCATAAGGAACAAGGCAAGAATGGTGGCCCAAAGTTATTCACAAGTTGAAGGATTAGATTTTGATGAAACTTTTTCCCCCGTAGCAAGATTAGAAGCCATTCACATCTTACTTGCATTTGCATCCAATTTTGATATCAAATTATTTCAAATGGATGTCAAAAGTGCTTTTCTAAATAGTGAGATTTCTAAACTTGTGTTTGTAAAAAACCTCTGGGTTTTGAAGACCCAAAATTTCCAAATCATGTTTACAAACTTTCAAAACCTCTTTATGGTATCAAACAAGTTCCTAGAGCCTGGTACAAACACCTAAGAGATTTTCTCATTTCAAAAGGTTTTAAAGTTGAAAAAATTGATACTACACTTTTTACCAAAACTATTGTAGATGACGTTATTTTTGGTTCTACTAACGAATCACTATGTCAAGATTTTGGTGAAACAATGTCTAAGGAGTTCGAAATATCCATGATTGGTGAATTAAGCTTCTTCCTTTGACTCCAAATCAAGAAAATCAAAGAAGGCATATTTGTGAGTCAAAACAAATATGTGAAGGTGACGAGGATTATCACCCGAGCTAGTTTAAGTAACACATATCAAGTTCAAGTCAGGTTCGAATATGATATGTATCGACAGCAACCGCTATGGTCGTAGCCGAACACAGAGTTAGTTTATGATCGCAGCCCTTGTGCGATCATGAGATCGCAGCCCTTGTGCGATCATGAGATCGCAGACAGTGCACGGTCAGAGGGTCATTGATTATAAGTGACGAAGATAGCCTGGGGTATTCAAGCCTTTACTAGGCACGTTCCTAGGCACGAAGCAACTTCTCCCATGTGTGAAGATAACCACCAGGATATTGACATGTGTGGTTATCCATGATTGCATGTGCTTAACCAGCAAAGGAGATGAGTGCAGTTATACGAACTGCACCAGGACAACCGTCCCAAACCGCTCCGCATTTGACGTCCTTTCATTCAGTATAAAAGGATGGTCGATGCACGATGCAAAGGGCAGTTAACAAGTAAGACAATGAGTCAACAAGCTTGAAGACTTAGACATAGTTAGATAGACAAAAATATAGAAGAGATCATCACCTATGATAATCTCTTCTCCCTATAAACTGTTTGACTCCCCTAGTGAAATCGCAATAGGACGTAAGGCTATTACTCCCACCATCGAGGGCCCGAACCTGTATAAATCTTTGCATCCTTATCGTTATTGCTTACCGTAACTTACTTGAGGGCACATTGAAAGGACTCACATACATCTCACAAATCTATGTAAGATCGACAGAGGACCCCGAGTCCAAATCATCGACAGCTGGCGCCCACCGTGGGAACCTTCTCAAGGTGTTCTTCTTTTATCAGGAGATTCGGTAAGTCATGTCTGGGGCGTATAATTCTGAGAACGATTTTGATCTTGATGATTATGCTCATATACAAATGCCCTCACTTAGCGATCCTGTTCCAATGGAAGAAGTTGATCATGAAGATGTTCTCGAGGAATATCATGAGGATGCGTCTTCTCCCACCCAGGTCATGTCTATTGACTAGGGGACAAAGAAGATAGATTAGGAACCCCATGTGAGTTCTACCACTTTGGAGGTTGAGTGATGAGGACATCACCCCTAACGATGCGTCCATTCTTCCAACACCCGTTGTGCAAGGACCAATAACAAGGGCACGTGTACGTCAACTAAATCACCAGGTGAGCTCGTTTCTTAGTACACGAGAGAATATTGACAAGAGCGAGTTACTACCTAATAATATTGTTCTTGTGCTCAGGAATCATGGTGTTGATCAGCGAGGGTGTCACTTTGCGCCGAGACGGGTCTGGAATCAAGTCTACCGCGAGCTGGAGTCCGGGTCGGCCACGGCAGACCAGCCTGTCTTCAAACGGGCGTAGCAGATGTATACGAACTCCGTTTGGGGCGTTCAAGTACATTACGGAGAAGCCCTCGACGAGACCTTTCCAACGGATCTGGTCCCACATCCAAAATCATTTTGAGTCAATCACAATCGTCAAAACAAATGGAGACCAGATTCTGTTGGGCCGTGCGGTGCTGCGTCACCTGTCTATTGGGCCTCGGCCCGTGTATCCCCCGTGGGGCGGTGCGCCCCAAACCCTAGACGTCACCCCTCTCACATATTAAAACCTCGTAGCCGTCATTGTTAGACTTGGGTTTTGCTTAGAATTTTTCTGCTGTCGCAGTTCGCCGTCTTTCGGTTTGTGGAACTCCAACACTTCGTGATCTTAATACATACTTGCAATTCGAGATTGCTTCTTCTGTGTTCTTGCACGTGTTCTTCGATTCGCTTGCAGGAACAGGCCTTCTTGGCTAGGTCAACCGCGCCTCATTATGGTTGATAACGAATGGAGCAGTGGTGTAACGATTGCAGACTTAGATCGGTTCTGGTCGAAAGTCGGGTCGTCAATGTCGAGTCTCCACCAATCGAACTATCCCCTACCTGTCGGAAGATCGGGACCCCGTTCCTCATCAAGTGGTATCAGAGCTCCGGTTACCCGTCAGGTATCCTCTCTGTTCGTCATTCATCTTCTACCTAGAGTCCAGAAAAAGCCAAAACAAAAAAAAAATTGTAATCATAGTCTTCCACTGTCCAAACCACTTTGAGCCTTTTGCAATTTTTGTTTTCAGTGTTGCATTGTTGAATTTGTGTCCGTGGTCATCGTTGTATTGCTGGTCAATTCGTGTTCTTGGTCTAGGTCGAGTACCAAATCCCAATTCTAAACCGAAACCAAATTCGAGTTGTAATCGGTTCGAATTTCTCTTTTGCTTTCCTGTTTTTATAAAGACAATATATTTGTCTTCTGAACACCAATTTGGACTATTAAAAGTCTAAATTGTATCTCTCGAAGAGATCTACAACTTTGTTCATTGTACCAAATTCCAGAAACGCCATATTTGTGGCGAAAATCGCGTTGGAAGTTAATCTGTTCCATCTCGGAGTAATCTATACATCCTGTATTTCGGGGGCCATATCTCCTAGTTCCAAACCCCAAATTGGGTATTCCATATATTCAAATTGATGAGAAAGAAAAGAACTACAATTTTGTAGTTATAAGTTTTTGCGTTTGAGGTCTCTAAGAGCCCCAAATTATTATTGAAAGTTTCTGCAGAGCATCTTTGCTAAACTGCCGAGAGTATTGTGATAGGATTTGTGCGTAATTCTTAAATTTTGAGTTGTAATCCATCCTTTGCAGCACTCTTGTAAAAAAAAAAAAGCAAGTGCATAAAAAAGAGCTGCACGAAAAGAAAGATTAGCCAAAAAAAAAAAAAGAGATCAGAAGTGCTTGCATCCTTTCATGTCCATCGCCTGTGCCGATCATTTTGCTTACTTGAACTAGTTTTAGGAACGCGTTTAGGCCAGCAACTGTGACACGTACTTTGGACACTTATTCAACTTAGCATTCTGATTTCAATTATTGTTAACCTTTGCTACCATAACTGCCTTCCAAACTCCACATACTTTATATCAGAACAGGATTCAACCTTGCAATCGTTACACTTAAGCTCGTCACGATATCACGAACCAGCCACTGGTTGTACCTTCTGCAGCGTTGGTAAGAACCTTGCAAGAGCGTGGTAAGACGCTTGAGAGGGTGTGAATCCACTTGTCTGAACCTGGTAGTTTGTAGGGATAATACTTCTTATGTTTCTTCTACTTTCTACTAATCATGGCAGGATCTGATAAAGAGGACAACGAGTGTGTCCTTCATGCTGAGCTGAAAACCATGATGGAAGCGATAACCAAAGGTATTGAAAGATTAGAACGACGTGTTACCCAGCTTGATGACAGGGTTCAGGTGATCGAGAACTGCCCACCTGCTGTCCAACAACAGCAAAATGATGCAGCCCAGGAGCACGATGATGATGTAGAGGGACATGTGGCACCTCGTAATGAACCCGCTATGCGACATGCGGCACATGACTTAGAGCGCTTCAACCGAAATCGTCAAGGTATGAGAGGTAACAATGGTAATAATAACTATCGCAATGATGATCCATTTGCTAAAGTTAAGTTTACCGTACCTTCTTTTTTTGGTACATATGATGCTGAGGTGTATTTAGATTGGGAAATGGAGATTGAACAAAAATTTAACTCCTATCTTGTTCCTGAAATTCATAGAGTTAGACAAGCCACTAGTGAGTTCAAGGATTTTGCTATAATTTGGTGGAATGAACTAGTAAAGTCTAACGTACATCCTGGTACTTGGCATGATCTGAAGAGACAAATGCGCGCTAGATTTGTGCCTCCTTCCTTTAAACGTGATTTGCGTAAAAAAATTGCAACGCTTAGATCAAGGTAACAAATCGGTAGAGGAGTACTACCAAGAGCTTCAAATAGGCATGTTGCATTGTGAGGTGGAGGAAACCAAGGAGGATAAAATGGCTCATTTCTATGGGGGGTTAAGGCATGATATACAAAATATTATTGATTACAAGGACTATCATGATGTCAATAGATTGTTCCAGCTTGCTGTTTTGGTAGAAAAAGAATTGCAGGGACGATAACAGTGGCCACGGAGCAACTTTGGTAGTACCTTCACCCCAAGACAGGCGTCAACCAAATCAGAGCCACCTCCTACTGTTCGGTTTACTGCCCCCTTGACCAATAGGGCGCATTCAGTAGCACCGTTACCACCGCCACGTACACCCGAGGTAAGCAAAACTTCTAATGTGCAGGCACCAGCGAAGTCGTCTTCATCTGTTGCCTCCACGGGACGTACAACAGGTATCATATGCCACACCGTTGCAAGGGGATGGGCCATGTCATGAAGGACTGCCTAAGTCAGCGAGCTTACATTGCGACAGACGATGGTGGGTACGTTAGTGCTTCTGATGTTGAAGATGAATATGCTCTTGCAGCTAACCTTGCAGGTAATGTTGATGACGAATTCGAACATGATGATGATGGGGAAGCCTTGGGTACGGTAGCCACACAAGAATACCGGACCATCATTGTCTAGCGGGTCCTTAGTACTCAAATGAAGCAAGCCGAGCGAGCCCAACGCCACAACTTGTTTCAAATGTTCCTCGTTGTCAACGACTGGCGCGTCCAAACAATCATTGATGGTGGGAGCTGCAACAACTTGGTGACTTCTGATCTGGTCAAGAAGCTTGGCTTGACCACACAACCACATCCCCAACCATATCATGTTCAATGGTTCAACAACAGCGGTAAGGTTAAGGTAACGCAAACCGCAAGAGTACCATTTTTCATTGGTTCATACCATGATGTTGCTGATTTTGATGTAGTGCCTATGCAAGCATGTTCACTTTTATTAGGCTGACCTTGGGAATATGACACTAATGCAGCTCATCATGGTAGAAATAATTGGTACACTTTCATGCACAAAGGAAAGAAAATAACCTTGCTTCCCATGACTCCATCTGAAATTGTGCATTTTGATAGGGAAAGACTTGAAAATGAGAAGAAAGAGAACACCACAGAATCTGAAAATCAGCAAGTAGCTAAAACTGTTTTTCCGCATAAGAAAGATAAGAATGTACCTGCTTCTAAGACTAAGGGAATTAAATTGAAGGGTGGTGTTTTGCTTGCTACAAAATATGATCTTGCGGAACCGTCATGCTTTGCTTTGATATGTAAAGAGACCTTGTTTTCATTTGATGATATTCCTGTCTCTTTTCCACCTGCTGTTACTAACCTTTTGCAGGAGTATGACGATGTGTTCCCCGTTGAGGTGCCCCCGGGACTACCACCTATTCGAGATCGCGACAAAAAATTTTTGGGTCATTTCTGGAGGACATTATGGAATAAATTGGGGACAAAGTTACTGTTTTCTACTACTTGTCATCCCCAAACTGATGGCCAAACGGAGGTGGTAAATCGCACCTTGTCCACAATGTTGCAAGCTGTTTTGAAGAAGAACTTAAAGATGTGGGAGGAGTGCCTTCCTCATGTGGAGTTTGCCTATAACCGTGCGCTACACTCGACTACCAAGGTAAGTCATTTCCAGGTAGTGTATGGTTTCAACCCTCATGCTCCTATTGACCTATTGCCTCTTCCATCGTCTGAAAAGGTCAATCTTGATGCTAAGAAACGTGCTGAGTTTATTTTAAAACTACATGAAACAACAAAAGAAAATATTGAGCGAATGAATAAAAAATATCGCATTGCTGGTAGTCATGGTAGAAAGGAATTGATATTTACTCCTGGAGATCTTGTATGGCTACAATTACGTAAAGAGCATTTTCCTAAGTTAAGAAAGTCCAAATTAATGCCTTGTGCGGATGGTCCATTTAAGGGGTTAGAGCGAATAAACGATAATGCCTACAAACTTGAGTTGCCTGCAGATTTTGGGGTTAGCCCTACTTTTAACATTTCAGATTTGCGGCCATATTTGGGAGAAGAAGGTGAACTTGAGTCGAGGATGACTCCAATTCAAGAGGGGGAGAATGATGAGGACATCACCCCTAACGATGCGTCCATTCTTCCAACACCCGTTGTGCAAGGACCAATAATAAGGGCACGTGCACGTCAACTAAATCATCAGGTGAGCTCGTTTCTTAGTACACGAGAGAATATTGACAAGAGTGAGTTACTACCTAATAATATTGTGCTTGTGCTCAGGAATCATGGTGTTGATCAGCGAGGGTGTCACTTTGCGCCAAGACGGGTCGGGAATCAAGTCTACCGCGAGCTGGAGTCCGGGTCGGCCACGGCGGAGCAGCCTGTCTTCAAATGGGCCTAGCAGATGCATACAAACTCCGTTTGGGGCGTTCAAGTACATTACGGAGAAGCCCTCGACGAGACCTTTCCAATGGATCTAGTCTCACATCAAAAATCATTCTGAGTCAATCACAATCATCCAAACAAGTGAAGACCAGATTCTGTTGGGCCGTGCGGTGCTGCGTCACCTGTCTATTGGGCCTCGGCCTGTGTATCCTGCATGGGGGGGTGTGCCCCAAACCCTAGACACCACCCGTCTCGCATATTAAAACCTCGTAGCCGTCATTGTTAGACTTGGGTTTTGCTTAGAATTTTTCTGCTGTCGCAGTTCACCGTCTTTCGGTTTGTGGAACCCGAACACTTCGTGATCTTAATACATACTTGCAATTCGAGATTGCTTCTTCTCTGTTCTTGCACGTGTTCTTCGATTCGCTTGCAGGAACAGGCCTTCGTGTCTAGGTCAACCGCGCCTCGGTACGGTTGATAACAAACGGAGCAGTGGTGTAATGATTGCAGGCTTAGATCGGTTCTGGTCGAAAGTCGGGTCGTCAACGTCGAGTCTCCACCAATCGAACTATCCCCTACCTGTCGGAAGATCGGGACCCCGTTCCTCATCATTGAGTCTATACCGCAACACGTTATTGTGGGGGACACGGGTAACGATAACCTGGAGCTTAGCCCTGGGAGGTTTGATCCCGATAACCTCCATTCTCTTTTTGATTTCGAATCCGATTTGGAACCAACAGGGATGTTTTCTCCTTCTACGGCCTCGCTCCCCTGAGAATTTGTTGCTTTGTCAGAGGAAACTCCTGAACAGCGAGTTGCTAGGGAGGAGCAAGAGCGTAAACAAAAGGACGAACAGGAGTGCAAGAAAAAGAAAGATCAAGATCATAAGCAGCGAGATAATGAACTTCACAAGACTACACTGGAAGCTTTGCAGCTCACGCAGTCTCGTTATGATGCCGCTCCAAGTTCTTCTCGTTGTCCTTGCGGTCGCAGACGCGACCAGGCACCTTCTTTGGCCCCGGATTATCCACCGGAGGACAAAGAAATGGTAACGCATGGGCGACTTCATTCTATCGTAGAGGTCCTGCGTAATTTTCCTCCTAATGTCGAAGATGTGGACAAGTCGGATTTTGCCAGAATCCTGGTGGATAAGTTAGATGAAGTTGCATCTGATGCAACTCCAATTGCTTCATCCCGGTCTACGATTCGCTCATATGAGAGAGAGTATTCTTACTCTAGTCATGGCAAGCGTAATCAACTACCACAAGAATCAGATCGGCATGACAAATCTAGGCGAGTTGGAAATTCCCGCGATCGAGATCGTGTTCCTGTCCATTCTCATCTAGGACCGTGAGGGGTATCCCCACAGTGTGAGGTCGCCCGCGATCAAGTTGAAAGCCGCAGAACTCTCCACAGTTCCTATGTCGGCTGCAAAGCTTTCTTGCCAAGCCTTCATGCGGTGGTCTAGCCAGACATGTTCAAGATAGGAACAATTGAAAGATTTGATGGAACTCAGAATCAATCCATCCGAATTCCTTCAGATCTACATCACCGCTATTCAAGCAGTGGGTGGGGATGATCGTGTCATGGAAAATTAGTTGCCAATGGTCCTTGAGGGACCAGCTAGAACCTAGTTGTTCAACCAACCAGAGGGTTCGATTTATAACTAGGAAATATTGTGTGACGCTATACTCAACAATTTCTAGAACTGCTACCAGAAGCCTGGTAAAGAGGATGATCTTCATCTTCTACGCCAGACCTCTACAGAGACTCTTCGACAGTTTGTCAAGAGATTTGTCAGAGTGAGGAATACCATTCCAGATATATCTGACAACTCCATTATTAGTGCATTTAAACATGCTGTGCGATATCGGAGATTTACCAAAGATCTACTCATCCACCCACCTCGGTCAGTAGCCGATCTCTTTGACATGGCTGACCGCTATTCTGATGCGGCCGAGGCGGTGGAATGGAATAGGATGGTGGATAAAGGAAACTTACCACCTCAGCCAGGTCTTAAAGATGTTAAGAAAGGGGATTCAAGCAAGAAGCTGGAATCATCGTCAAGCAGAAAATCAAAAAAGTCAAAGAAAAACTGGACTGGACAACACCGGGAGGTCGCCATTGCTGAGAAACCACCACCAAGAAAAGGTAACAAGTTCCCATTCAAGAATAAAACCTCTTCTGGTGGCTGCGATAGCGACCAGTCGGGAAAACAAACTAACCCACAGGGAAACAAGAAGTGGTGTCAGTTCCACAATTCTTTGGGACACGATCTCAAAAACTGCCGAAATTGGTTGAAGCAACTAGATCACTTCTACCAAGGTATTGGGCCGATGCCAACTTTGCCACAAAAAGATCAGGCCTGCGGACTTAGAGACACTGATGGAGATGAAGAGATGTCCTATCAGGTACCCCATAATCATGTTAATGTTATTTTTGGAGGTTCCTCCTCTTTTACTTCTAAGCGTCAGTTTAAGACGTTTTACCGCGAGGTAAATCAAGTAGAGGCTCCCCTTGGTGAGCCTCAATACCCCTGTTGGTCGGAAACTCCTTTAACTTTTGATCGAGCTGATTGTCCTATTGAGCTTACGCGACCATTGAGACTGCCTTTGGTCATTACCCCAATTATCAGCAATGCTCGAGTTGAAAGGGTTCTAATCGACGGGGGGAGTTCCTTGGACATTCTGTTGGTCAAGGCTTTGGATGAGATACAGATTCCTCGTTCAAAAATTAAGCCCATAATTCATCCATTTTATGGGATAATTCCTGATCCCTCCATGATGCCGATGGGACAGGTGGTACTCCCAGTAACGCTGGGAGAACCAGACAATTTCCGAACAGAATTAATTAGCTTTGATGTAATTGATTGTGATTCGGCTTATAACGCAATTTTTGGTAGGCCAACTCTCGCTAAATTCATGATGGCAACGCACTATGCTTATCAGTGCGGCAAGTTGCTGGGTCCCAAAGGCATTATCTCGGTCTGAGGCAGCTGGAACATGGCGCTAACTTGTGATTGGTTATCCCTGGAACTAGTGGATTAGCTTACCCGTCAGTATGTCAAGATTGCGACCACAGCTTCCGACACGATGAAAGTCGCCCCGTGACCAGAGGAAAAGTTGAAATTAGTTCCGTTGTACCCAGATGATCCATCTAGAATCATTCGGATCAGATCAGGCCTGGATGACAAATAGGAACTCGAGCTCGTTACTTTACTCCGGGCAAATGCAGATGTGTTTGCGTGGAAACCATCCGACATGCCTGGAGTCCCAAGGGAAGTAATTGAGCATAGGTTAGCTATTCGACCTAGACAGCGACCAATAAAGCAAAAGCTCAGATGCTTTGCTGCTGATCGGCAAGAAGCTATCCGACTGGAGTTAGATAAACTCCAAAAGGCAGGATTTATTCGTGAAGTCGATCATCCTGACTGGCTTGCAAACCCGGTCAAATGGTAAGTTGTGCATGTGCGTCGATTACACCAGCCTAAACAGTGCCTGTCCGAAGGATGACTTCCGCTTCCTCACATCGATCAGTTGGTCGACTCTAAGATGGGTTGCGAACTGATGAGCTTCCTGGATGCTTATTCCGGGTACCATCAAATTAGCATGACAGAAGAAGATGAAGAGAAGACTACCTACACACACCATTTGGAACCTACTGCTACGTCAGAATGCCATGTGATCTCAAGAACGCCGGTTCTACGTACCAGCGCTTGATGCAAAAGACTTTTCTTTCCCAGATGGGGCGTAATCTTGAAGATTACGTAGATGATTTGATTGTAAAAAGCTTGAAAAGCTCAAATCACTTAGATGCATCTCGCTGAAACTTTTTGTAATTTGAACAAGCATGCAATAAAATTAAATCCGAAAAAATGTTCCTTCGGGGTTTCTTCTGGAAAACTTTTGGGTTTCCTTGTTTATTCGAGAGGTATAGAGGTCAATCTTGAAAAGATCAGGGCCATAGAGCAGATGAGATCCCCTTTGACCTTGAGGGACATCCAGAGCCTAACAAGTCGCATGGCGGCTCTCAGCCGTTTCATATCGAGGCTAGGCGACCGAGGCCTACCTTTCTTCAAGGCTTTTCACAAACACAATGGCTTTACCTTGTCGGATGAAGCCAAAAAAGCTTTCAAGAGCTTAAAAAGTATTTGACTAGCCCACTAGTACTGGTCTCTCCGAATTTGGGTGAACCACTACTTCTTTATTTGGCGGCCACCCCTCACGCAATCAGCGCCGTTTTGATCGCGGAAAGAGAAGGTGTACAACATCCAATCTACTACTTAAGCGAAGTACTTCATGGTCCAAAGTAGCGCTATTTTAAGGTCCAAAAAATACTTTACGCACTTCTGATGGCTTCCCGTAAGCTACGACATTACTTTTGAGGCACACAACATCATTGTGCCATCGTCCTTCCCATTGGGAGATATAATCCGCAACCCAGAGAAATCTGGTCACATCGCAAAGTGGACAGTGGAACTGGGAGCATTTGACATCCATTTCACCCTCGCACAACAGTTAAATCTTAGATCCTTGTACACTTTGTGGTCGAATGGACTAATCCTGACCCTCCCGTGCAAGAATCCAAAGATTTACCATGCACCGACCATTGGACGATGTATTTTGACGGCTCTCATAGTTTTTAACACTCGGGGGCTGGAGTGGTCTTAATCACGCCTTAGGGTGACCAACTCAAGTATGTCATTCAATTACACTTTGTTGTGACCAACAACGCAGCAGAGTATGAAGGTCTTATTGCAGGGCTCCAAGCAGCTAAGTTCCTCGGAGTCCGTCGATTAGTGGTGAGGGGAGACTCACAGCTAGTCATAAACCAAGTAAACAAGGAGTACATCACCTCCGATGAGACAATGGCTCATTACCTGGGGAAGTGAGGAGATTGGAAAAACACTTCAGTCATTTCGAAGTTCAATATATCCCACGAAAGGACAATATTCTCGCAGACCAATTATCTAAAATTGGGTCCTCATGCACATCCGCTCCGGCGGGAGTGTTTGTTGAACACTTAGAACATCCTTCAATCATGACTTCGATCGAAGACGACCCGGTGACAGTCTGCGTCACCAACCTCAGTCATGAAGGAGACTGGACCCATCCATTGAGGATCTATCTAGAACATGGGACCTTGCCCAAGGATGAAACCGAGAGTGATCGGTAAGTTCGAAAAGTGCACTTGTACAAACTCATAGAAGGGGTCTTGTACAGGAAGGGTACTCAAGGAGTATTCATGCATTGCATTTCTCAAGAGGGAGGTAAGTCCCTCTTGAAAGAAATCCATGACGGTGTATGTGGTGCACATGGGTCATTTCGCACACTGGTCGGAAAAGCTTTTCGACAGGATTTTTATTGGCCTTCGGCACTTGATGATGCCAAATATTTGGTCAAGACATGCCCACAGTGTCAATTTCACGTGAGACAGGTTTATCAGCCCGCATATATCCTACAAACTATCCCTCTAACATGGCCTTTTGTGGTCTGGGGGATAGACATTGTGGGTCCTATGCCCCAAGTGGTCAATGGGTACAAGTTTTTGTTCATAGCCATTGATACGTTTACAAAATAGATTGAGGCTGAACCAGTCCACAACGTTACCGCTGCTGCGGAAAAAAAATTCTTCCATAAGAATATTGTCACATGATTTGGTGTTCCAAGTCGTCTCATTACTGACAATGGTTCCCAATTTGTTAGTGGACTCTTTTTGGACTATTGCGAAGATATTGGAACCAAAGTATGCTTTGCTTCTATAGCTCATCCACAGAGCAATGGTAACATTGAACGTGTCAACGGGCAGATATTACAAGGTATAAAGAAACGTGTTTTCCATCGCCTTAAGTTACGCTCGGGGGCTTGGGTAGACGAACTCTACTCTATTTTATGGACATTGCGTACCACTTGCAGTCGGGCTAAGGGTGAGACACCTTTCCAACTGGTATATGGTACCAAGGTCGTATTATCGACAGAAATTTGAATTGGTTTTGTTCGGGTAGATCATTTTGATCAGACTGATCAACTCGAACAATGTACCCAAGACCTAACCCTCCTCGAGGAAAAGCGCGATCAGGCACTGATCAAGTCCGCAGTATATTTACAAGCTTTACATAAATATCATAGTAAACGGGTGCGGCCTCGTAGTCTTCACGTGGGTGACTTGGTTTTACAAAGAATACAAAACCAGTCTAACCACAATAAGTTCTCTCCTCAGTGGGAAGGCCCTTATACTGTGGTTTTAGTACCGCGACCAGGATCGGCCCGATTAGCTATGGAGAATGGAATGATCTTGTCCAATACTTGGAACATAGATCAATTACATAAGTTCTATGTGTAAGCTTCTCATTTCTTTTATCCTTTTCAATTAGCATGTTTTGTTCAGAAACATTTTTGTGTACTTTTCTTTGAATTATGTTATGGTTTCTTTTTCTCTTTCTCCACAACCATACCGAGCTACGCTCGGAGGCTAGTTGTTGATGATCACCTTACTATGATAGCCTGGTCAGATTCGCTGGCCGATCTCATGGTCGCAACTAGATAAGACAACCCTAAATAAGCCGTTTCTAAACGCACACGGGACTTACTAGTATGTGTTTGATCATTCGAGTGGCTGTCTATTCGTAATAAGACCCGGTATTGTATTAAGGTTAGTATCAGTGCGACCAGATGATCGTATCTAAGTCCAGAAATTTCTTTATAAACTGTTTCTAAATGTATAAGAAACTCAGATATTTTTGATCGTCAACAGCCCATATTTTTTCCTGAGCTTATAACCCTAATTCTCCAATACTTATGATCTCAGGAGGGGGCTATGAGAATATGGTCGTAATATAAAATGAAATTAAGTACACTCTTGTCAAAACAAAAAGCCTAAGGCATGCATGTGCATAGTATAACTATATATTTACAGGTACCGCTAAAAAAAAAAAAAAGAGAGGATTGTTGTTTATTACAATATGTCATAGTAAGCCTAGTTCTTTCAAGAGATCTTCAATCAGAGGTTTGACTTCTTCGGATATGGCTTCAAACTGATCATCACTTTCGAATTCTGCATCTCCTACCACTAGACCCAAATTCAGATTTGGTCCGTGGTGAAGTCTTAATTTGCATAGAGTGGTAGAGGCTACAGATCTCACATTGGTCTTCATTGCCTCTTCTTGCCATCTTGTGTCTTCAGGGAGATACTCGAGAAGTGATTCAACCTGAGTCATGACCAAGGTGGCTAATTCACTGAAGCTGGGGTTATCCTTTTGAGCTTCGACCACATTAGCCTTTAGCAAAGTTGCCACCATCTTCAGTTTTTCGAAGATGACCGATTGAGCACTATTGCAGGATGAAATCATTGCCTTTAAGGTTCCATTCTCCTCGCAAACAGTGTCAATTTTTGAGCTTTCAAGACCGATGGTCGCCCAAAGATCGTCTCTCTCTTTCGAAATAAGGCTTATTTGATCCTCTTGTACTGCATGAACACGGTAATCGATTTTACAACAGTTCATGTAACAAAATAATTTCTCCTGGTCGAAAGTAAACTCACAGGAAAGTTTTGACTGCGCCTCGTGGAGTTCCTTCTCTAGGGAAGAAAATCTCGCGGCTGCAGCTTCTTCCTGGTTTTCCCGATCAGCCATGTTTTTGTTTAGAAAGGCATTTTCCCTGTGATAAGGAAGACAATAGTTATACTTAGATGAGAATTCAAGTCGGTATAGACGAGATACATTACACTTACTGCTGTAGCCAGCTGATCTCCCATTGTGCGGCCTCAATGTGCTTCGCTAAAGCTTTTGACTTGGTCGCCACCCGGGTTAAATCCTGAAATGTAGTAAGTCAGGGCTCTTAAGACTTGAACATTCTTAAGTTTTGGCAATATTCAGAAATGATAAGAGAGTTTTTACCTCTACAAAATTGCTGAATGAACTACTCGCAGGTTCAGCTACAGGTTGAACCTCGAGGTTCATTTTTTCCTTGGCAGCAGGGGCAGCGGATGGTTTTTCTTCCCCTGCAGTCAGGATTGCGGTTTTCATCCCCTGAGATTGGATGTACGCTATTATTTCCTCCACGATGGCTTGAGAGGATGCCTCAGCCACGGGAGTTGGACTTGTTTCGCCCACGACCTGAATGGTAGTTGATGCGCCTATGGGTGGTGAGGTCGCCGGGGCACTAGGTACAGGGTCCCTGCGCCTAAGTATCATAGTTTAGAACATCTCTTGTTGATAACATAGAATTGACAAAGATGATATTCTTACCTTATGCAAAACCCTATCCAAGGTTTGGGTTTCGACGATGAGCTCTGGAGAGAAAGAAGCCCACTGGGTGGCCCTGTTGAAGTATCATTGACATTGGTTCTTGTTTTCTTTTTCTTAAACAGGACATTGTCTTCTTCTCCCTGCATGTTCACAAAATGATTGGTATGTACAGGGAAGTAGGAATTTAAAGATTGTGAAGTCCTTACCACAACCATCCCTTCGATAATCGGAGGAGGGGTTACCAACCCTGGGGCTTCACAAGCCACAGGATTGGAAGCCTCCTCTATGACCGCAAGATCTTCTGCGGCAACGGAATCCTTCGCCGCCGTTTCCGTCCCTGCTATGGAAGACAAAACCTCAGCGATGGTAGGCGAGGTTGACCTCTCTAAAATTCTGATCTCCAGGGGGTCTGTTGCTTTCTGTTTTTGATGGATGAGAGGAACTTCATCTTCCTCATCCTCTCTCCCCTCACCCTGTACGACTAAGAAGTAATTCCTATTCGCAGTTGGGAGTATAGGGGCACAGAAAATCTTACCGCAGTTTTCTTCGTGGTTGTTGTTTTCTTCTTTGAAGAAGCCCCTCCTAGGATCTTTTTGGATTTTCAGGAGCCGACTCCATCATTTTCTTCGAAGAGGTTCTCTTAACCCCCTTCACTGCTGACCCCCAGAGGGTCCAGTGTCATCAGCAAGACATTTTGTCTCGGCAATCCACCCCTTCAGCAACTGCGTCATTTCAAAATCGAGATTTGATGCTCAATAGTCAATAAGCGATTTTGAATGGGCACTATAAAAGAAGTCATACCTTTTGATGTTCCTGTTTCAAATCATCGTTGCTATTTATCAAGATCTGAGGATGAGGTGATCCTTGAGCTCCTTCTGTTGCGGCATTATAAGACCGCAGTAAGCTATTCGTCTATTTTTTGATCTCGGACAAAGACAAAATTGCATCGCAAAAAGAGCAAGTTGCTGGATACGACTTTTTTCGCCAGTAAGTTTGCATGTTTTGTAGACCAGAAGATATACCTGTGTTGTAATCCAGGGTACCATCTGCCATGGATTCTATCTCCCAAGCAGGGTGTTCCCTCTTCCGCAGGGGGCTCACCCTATTCTTCACAAAGTCGCGGATGATATCCCGTGCGGTTAATCCTTGATGGACTAAGTGAAGAATTGCCTGGGCCTACTTCTTTTGCTCCGAATCAAGAGCAGGAACGGTATCTATTTTACTGCTTTTCTCTGGTAGGTTGTTCTTGAACCAGAGGCTACTCTCCGAAGGAGGGGGGCAGTAGAACCACTTGTGGTGCCACCAGTGCACCAAATCCCGCAGAGGAAGAAAAGGATACTCTTTCTTCTCCCTTATGTGGAAGTAGATGCAGCCCACGGCATTGGTACTTTTTGACTATGCCGAGAAGTAGAAGCGCCGGAAAAGATCCATGCTGGGCATTACTCCGACGAAAGCCTCGCACAAGTGCTAGAAAATAGCCAGGATTGAAATGGCGTTTGGATGGAGATTCACCAGCTCCAGCCCATAATGTGCAAGGATCTCTTGGAAGAATTTGCTCTCCAGGAGTCAGAATCCGCATCGTAAGAACTCTTCGAAGATTACCAGTTCGTTCTCATGAACAACTGGGGTCTCTTCGTTTTTCTCCGTCGGCCGCCAATTGATTAGCAGCCGCGAAGGAAGGATCTCCTCTTTTTCAAGCGCTATCAGGCTCTCCTCCTGATGATGGATTGATTGGCTCCAGGACGCCATTGCTAGTGGAATGTGGAAAGACGAAGGTTTCGGAGACGATGAGAGCAAGGTGCGCAAAGGAGGGTTTTTTGCAGTGGAAGTGGCTAAGGCACAAGAGGGTTTTCGCTATGAAGCTTCTCCAGTAAGCTATCTTTTCCTTTTATATGCCCGAGACGACTCCTCGCCAGGCGCATTATTTTAATAATTTCCCATAACGGATATCACTCCTGTTGGAACCCGTTATTGTATCTATTACCTGGTAATGAATTTGAAGCAAAATGTATCTTTTTTAAATTATTAAAGATCATTTTATTTCACATTCGGGGGCTATGGTACAGATAGTCATATGAGAAATTATTATGAACTTCTGAGGAATTAATACCTTATAATTTTAGGGTAATCTCATTATTTCTGCACTGATCGCAATGCAATCTATGGTCGCAATGCTATTCTGTGACCTCAGTGCTATTTGTAGTCTCAGTGTTATCCTGTGACCGCAGCACTCTGTATGGCCTCAATGTTGTTCTGAGACCTAAGAATTCTCCAAAATTGAGTTCAGATAGAAAGGTTCTAGCTGTGTTTTGGTCACAGAAATATTTTTCTGTAATCATTTTTTCATACAGAAGATTTAAAAGGAACTCCAATTAGTGGTTATAAATTATTTATAATCATTCAAGGAGTCAAAAATGTAAGAAAAAGAATTTTCTTATTTCTTGCAATCTTTACATACAAAAGGGATACAAGCGACCAAAGCATCGACCTGATCTGAAAGTAATTTACAAAGTTCTCCCAGGGACATGATGGCATCAGTGGGATCTACACTGGCCACCACAAGAGAACTAACGACGCTTCTAAGCCTGTTGACATCATCCCTTATTAAGGGAATATAGTTGTTCCTTATTGTATCGAAGAGTTCTCGCTGTTGTCGAGCATGATCTCTCTCCGTACGGAATTTGCGTGTCTCTTCGTGAGAACCATCATAACATTCGGCCAGGTGCAGAATGGCCGAAGACATCTCCTTAGAACACTTCTCTAGTGCTTCTTTTTCTTTTTGGAGAGTTCTGCACAAGGCTACTCTCTCACCAAGGAGAGTTCTGCACAAGGCTACTTCTCTAGTGCTTCTTTTTCTTTTTCTCTAGTGCTTCTTTTTCTTTTTGGAGAGTTCTTTTTGGACGTGGAAGTGTAAGACTTTCCCCAGAAAGTTGATCACCCAACAAAAGCTGAGGATCACTTGGTTGCGCGGGTGTGAGACTTCCAGAAGTGGGATGGTTTGAAGGATTGTTGTGGATCTCCAAAGGTGGAGATGAAGATGCAACTAGATGAGTTGCAAGGGGAAATGTGGCAACATAGGTACCAACACCCTTTAGAGTCTTCGATGCAGCTCCACTAGAGGATCCTTCGTCATCTCTGGATCTCTTCTTTGGAGAGACCATTTCCTCAATCACCTGTGAAATCTAAAATGAATTGCTTAGGAAAATTTTTGACTCAGAAAATCATAAGATGTTTTAGAAGAAGTTTACCTTCTGGATGTCTTGTGTCTTTTCTATTTCTTCCTCATCACTCTCAATCTCAATAACCATTTTGGGATCTTGGTTTGCCATCAAGGTAAGAGTAAAGGAGGAAATGCGAGACAAGGAGTTAGAAGCAGGTTTTCTAAAGGACTTAGCTAAAAATTTTGTAAGTCTTAAAGAACTGAGAGGCTGTGCTATTTATGGAGCCCAGAGGCGACGGTTTGTTCCCACGAACGTCTCTAGTTCTTAAGACACACTTGCAGTTGTTGTCTTGATTATACAAGTCAATAAATTCATCATTACCTATCGAGAAAAACTAAAAGTTTTTTCCTCGGGAGATAAACCGCCATACGGCGTACAGTATTACTATTGAAGAAACTGAAGCGTCGGGTTATAAATTCGATGTAGGATTAAAATTTGAAGTAAATAAGTCTTTTTCATTTCTTGAAATTTGGGGGCTAGCTGACGAGGATTATCAAGTGAGCTAGTTTAAGTAACACATATCGAGTTCAAGTTAGGTTCGAATATGATATGTATCAACAGCAACCGCTATGGTTGCAGTCGGACACAGAGTTAGTTTATGATCGCAGCCCTTGCGCGATCATGAGATCGCAGACAGTGCACGGTCAGAGGGTCGCTGATTATAAGTGACCAAGATAGCCTGGGTATTGAAGCCTTTACTAGACACGTTCCCAGGCACAAAGCAACTTCTCCCACGTGTGAAGACAACCGCCAGGAGATTGACATGTGCGGTTATCCATGATTGCACTTATACGAACTGCACCAGGACAACCATCCCAAACTGCTCCGCATTCGACGTCCTTTCATTCAGTGTAAAAGGATGGTCGATGCACGATGCAAAGGGCGGTTAACAAGCAAGGCAATGAGTCAACAAAGCTTGAAGACTTAGACATAGTTAGATAGACAAAAATATAGAAGAGATAATCACTTCTGATAATCTCTTCTCCCTGTAAACTGTTTTACTCCCATAGTGAAATTACAACAGGACGTAGGGCTATTACTCCCAGCATTGAGGGCTTGAACTTGTATAAATCTTTGCGTCCTTATCGTCATTGCTTACCCTAACTTACCTGAGGGCACATTGAAAGGTCTTACATACAACTGACAAATCTGCGTAAGATCGACAGAGGACCCCGAGTCCAAATCGTCAATAGAAGGATCTTCTCAAATGCTTTGACATGGAGGATGCCAAACCAATCAAGACCCCAATGGCGACCAACGGTCACCTCGATATGAACGAAGGAGGTAAACCGGTAAACCTTACTCAATATCCTTCAATGATTGGTAGCTTGCTCTATGTTACTGCATCCAGGCCAGATATCATGTTTAGCTTATGCATGTGTGCTAGATTCCAAGTTGGACCCACAGAGTGTCATCTAATTGCTGTAAAGAGAATACTTAGATATCTGAACTACCCTGAAAATGTTGGGCTTTGGTATCCTAATTACGCTGATTTTGATCTAATTGGATATTTTGATTCAGATTATGCTGGATGTAAAATTGATCGGAAGAGTACTTCTGGTGGATGTCATCTATTAGGGAGATCATTAGTGTTATGGTCATCCAAGAAACAAAACTCAGTTGCTGTATCGACCACAGAAGCCGAATATGTTTTAGCTAGTAGTTGCTATGCACAACTTTTGTGGATGAAACAAACATTGATGGATAATGGAATTAAAGTGAATAGTGTGCCTCTTTTGTGTGATAATGAGAGTGCTATTAAAATAGCCAGTAATCCTGTTCAACACTCTCGCACAAATCATATTGATGTTAGGCATCACTTTTTGAGAGATCATGTATCAAAAGTGGATATTGTGATTAGTCATGTGTCAACCGAGCACCAATTAGCAGACATTTTCACTAAGCCCTTGATGAGTCAAGATTCTGCAAGCTACACAATGAATTGAATGTTATTGATATCTCAAATGTCATTTAATATCTTAATTCTTCAATTCTTATTACTCTATCTCTCTGATAATTATTTCAAGAAAAATCAGTTTTATGTTCTCATAGATTTGATTTCTTGCATAAAATCACTTGAATTCTCGCTTTTACAAAGATCAAAAATGTTCTTCAACATTGTCTTTTCATCAAAAGTGAGATGATACATTAAGGGGGAGTACTTCAAATTCTTTGAAAGCTACCATAACCTTTACTTGTGTCAAAATAGATAATTATGCAAGGTTATTACAAATGGTATTTCTTTGGTCGAAAATTTCCAAAGATTTTCAGAAAAATGTTTCAAACAGTGTTCCAAAGATTTGAAAATTGGAAAATTGTATTTCAAGCTCAATTCGTTATCCTTTGACCAAAACAATTTGGAACCTCAAGGAATCTTGTTTTTGGCTTCAAAATGCGTCATTCCTTCAAAACAAGATATGTTGAGTTGTGACAAAAATTCTATTCATCAAGTTTTTGGGACTCATACCTTGAAATCAATTTATGATGAGCTTTATCTTCAACAACCTATGTTTCTAAACTTATTTGTTTTTAAAGGTTGTCAAAAAATTATTCTTGACCTAAAAATATCTAGAACTTACATATTGTGAGTTCAACCATCTGAGTCAGCTTTCCTCTCATATCTGAACTTGATATGACTGTTCATACTCATACAAATCCAAACTCTGTACAAAGTCATCTAATTTTTATTTGAAAAACTGGTTATCTGCTGAATGCATATTGTCTCTTGCGACCACTCGAACAAATTTTTATGTGGTATACCTGGTCATCTGCTTTTACTCTAGTCGCAGAGTCATATCAAATTGCTGTGATATTAAGGGGGAGAGAAACGATCAAATGTGGTATCTGTCATCAAAATGCTCTAATTACCCTTTTCTAACTTTACTCCCATATATGTTAATATATCAAATGCTAACCTTATTCAAGTTTTAGGTTTTTAGTATAGAGGGAGAAAATAAGAGTATCCCAGCTGTTTCTTTGTTTTCTCTTTTTGGTGATTAATGCCAAAGGGGGAGAAATTTATGAGAAAAGCATGACGTAAGCATGCTAATAGGGGGAGACATGACATGCTGGCGAGCAGAACCCCCAGGGGGAGAAATATGGCATCCCCATAAGGAGAAAAACAGAAAGAGCATCATGGTATAAACTCGAGCCAAAGGTGACGAGGATTGACACCCGGGTCACTTCTAATAAACTTTTGGTTCAAGACAGGTTCGAACCAGACATGTATTTGGTTCAATGCGAACTCAAGCTATTTCTGAGGGGCATCACCATGAGGTCGCAAGCTTTACGCGATCAGATCGCGGGTTTCGTGCGATCAGGCCGACAACTGTGTGCGGTCAGAAGTTCGTATGCTATACGCGGACTAGACTGAATATTTGGGATGTTGCGCGGTCAGCCCATATTCCGAGGTCAGAACATTCTCAACCAAGGTGCTTGGAGTTTGTTCGGTTATCTTCATACCAGGATATTCCAGGCATCCCGGAGATTCCTCCATGTTGAAGACCAACCGTCAGAGGTTATTATATGCGGTTATTCACGATTAACACGTGTTAATAACCTCCGTGGAAGTTAATAGCGGTTCTTCAACAACTGCATGTCTGCATCCAACCGTTTGATACAGTTTTCTTCATATGGCACCCTTTCGACCAATATAAAAAGGTGGCAAAGTACATCAAACGGGGGATCGAAGACATTTTTCGGAAGAACCGGACTCAAAAGAATAATCAAGATACAAGATATCTCGATCATTCAAACAGCCAAGTCTACGGCTTAGATTAAGCAACACTTACAAGTCTCCTATAGCTTCTCCTTGTACACCCTTACAGGGAAAATCCTCGCCTGTGAGGACTTTTCCCTCCATTTGTAAACCTTTTACCATACTTAGTGAAATCTCAACAGGACGTAGGGCTATTACTCCCACCATCGAGGGCCCGAACCTGTCTAAACTCTCTGTGCTCCTGTACACCATTGTTCAGCATACCTTCCCGGAGGGTCATCTTGAAAGGTCTCACAATTACAAATTCTGCATAAGTTCGGCTGAGGACCCTGAGTCCGAATCGTCGACAACTGGCGCCCACCGTGGGGCCTTTCTCAAGGCGTCCTAATTGAAATTCGGAGGTTCGCCGAAACATGGCTGGAGCATATGATTCCGAGAATGATTTCGATCTCGAGGATTATGCCCATATACCAATGCCTTCTCCAAGCGATCCTGTTCCGATGGAAGAGGTCGAAGGCCAGAATCTTCCACAGGTTGAATCATCTCCCCAAGTCATGTTAATCGACCAGGAGGTAACTGGCACAAGGTCAGAACCCGCAGAGGTTCTTAATGTGCTAGGTGATGAATCCGGCCCGTCATACGATCCCGCTGAGGGAAAATATGATGGTGACCCTGAAGTTAGCCCAGGAAGGTTCGACCCTGATAACCTCCACCGTCTCTTTGATTTCGAGTCCGACTCGGAACAAACCGAGATGTTCTCCCCATCGGCGACCTCTCTCCCTAGGCAGTTTGCTACATTGTCGGAAGAAACTCCCGATCAACAGGCTGCCAGGGAAGAACAAGATCGCAAACAGAAGGAGGAGCAAGATCTCGAGCAACAGAACAACGAACTACGCAGAACTGCCCTAGAGGCTCTTCAAGATGCGCAGGATCGTTACGATGCTGCCCCGAGTTCTTCTCAACGGTCGCGCGGTCGTAGACGTGACCAGACTCCTTCCTTACCACCGGAGCATTTCCCAGTGGACGAAGAAACAATAACACCTGGTGCCCCTAGGAGAAGTACCCATGGTCGACTGCGATCTATCGCGGAAGTCATGCGCAATTTTCCTCCTACGGTCACGGATGCGCAGAGACCGGCCTTTTTCAGGATCCTGGCGGAAAGACTGGACGAGGTCGCATCCGAGGCGACCCCAACAGCCTCTTCCCGCTCAGTGACACATTCCCGTGAACGAGATGGTCCTCATTTTGGCTCTGGCCGGCGGAGTTACCCGCCGCCTGTACCGTCCCGACAGGACAAATACCGGTGAATGCAGGACTCTCGTAGTAGGGATCGAGTTCCCGTTCACTCTCGTTTGGGACCACGAGTAACCTCACCATTACGTGAGTTTGCTCGAAACCCAACCGAAAGTCGCAGGACGGTTCACGGTCCTTACGTTGGTTGCAAAGCTTTCTCGCCTGGCCTACGAGCAGTCGTTTGGCCCGATAAGTTTCGACCAGGGGCCATGGAGAGGTTTGATGGAACTCAAAACCCATCCGAGTTCCTTCAGATCTATATTACTGCCATCCAAGCAGCAGGAGGCGATGACAAGGTCATGGCCAACTACCTGCCAACAGTCCTCGCAGGACCGGCTAGAACCTGGTTGTTTAATCAGCCTGAGGGTTCCATCTACAATTGGGAAATGCTATGCGATGCCATCCTCAGCAATTTCCAAAACTGTTACCAAAAGCCGGGTAAGGAGGACGACTTGCATAGACTGCGGCAAACTTCGACCGAAACGCTTCGGCAGTTTGTCAAGAGCTTTGTCGGGGTAAGAAATACCATCCCGAACATATCTGATGGCTCCGTAATCAGGGCATTTAAGCATGCTGTTCGATACCGGAGATTCACTGAAGACTTGCTTATCCACCCTCCTCGATCAGTGGCCGATCTGTTCGATATGGCTGATCGATACTCCGATGCAGCCGAGGCAGTCGAATGGAACCGAATGGTTGACAAGGGGGACCTACCGCCCCAACCAGGCTTCAAGGACGCCAGGAAAGAAGATTCAAGCAAAAAGCCGGAGTCTTCACCGGGTGGGAAGTCAAAAAAGTCGAAGAAGAACCGCTCTGGACAGTACCGTGAGGTCGCAGTCGCGGAGAAACCACCTTCGACCAAAGGAGGGCAAGAGGTGGTGTCCACTCCACAACTCCGCAGGCCACGACCTCAAAAACTGCAGGAGTTGGTTGAAACAGCTGGATGATTTCTACCAAGGAGCTGGGCCAATGCCAACCTTACCGCCTAAAGAGCAGGCGTGCGGGATTAGAGACGTCGACGGAGACGAAGAAATGGCTTACCAGGTACCTCAAAATCATGTTAATGTCATTTTCGGAGGTTCCTCCTCTTTCGTTTCCAAAAGGCAGTTTAAAACCTTTTGTCGAGAGGTTAACCAAACGGAGACATCCCTTGGCGAACCTCAATATCCCCGTTGGTCGGATATGCCTTTGACGTTCGATCGCGCTGACTGTCCTGTGGGGCTAACTCGACCATTGAGGCTACCTCTGGTTATTACCCCAATCATCAGTAACGCGAGAGTCGAAAGGGTCCTGATTGATGGGGGAAGTTCCCTTGATCTTTTATTGGTCAAGACACTCGACGAGATGCAAATTTCTCGTTCGAAGATCAAGCCCATAATCCATCCGTTTTATGGGATAATCCCAGGCCCCTCCATGATGCCATTGGGACAAGTGGTCCTCCCGGTCACTCTGGGAGAACCAGATAACTTCCGAACAGAATTGGTTACTTTCGATGTAATCGATTGTGATTCAGCTTATAACGCAATCTTTGGCAGGCCGACTCTTGCTAAGTTCATGATGGCAACGCACTATGCTTATCAGTGCGGGAAATTGCCTGGCCCCAAAGGTGTCATTTCGGTCCGAGGTAGTCGCAACGTGGCGCTCACGTGCGACCGGCTATCTTTGGAGATGGTCGATCAACTTCCCCTCCGGGACGCTCAGGTCGCCACCGTTGCCACCGATGCGATCAGGGCTGCTCCTCGACCAGATGAGAAACTCAAACAAGTTCCTTTGTACCCAGATGACCCATCCAAGACAATTCGGGTTGGGTCAGCCCTGGATGACAAATAGGAACTCGACCTCGTTGCTTTCCTCCGGGCTAACGCAGACGTGTTTGCGTGGAAACCGTCCGACATGCCCGGTGTCCCAAGGGAAGTAATTGAGCACAGGTTAGCAATTCGACCTGGACAACGACCAATAAAGCAAAAGCTCAGGCGTTTTGCCACCGACCGACAGGAAGCCATCCGAGAAGAGTTAGACAAACTCTTACAAGCCGGGTTTATCCGCGAAGTGAATCACCCGGACTGGCTGGCCAATCCGGTCATGGTCCGCAAGTCAAATGGCAAGTGGCACATGTGCGTCGACTACACTAGCCTCAACAGTGCCTGTCCGAAGGATGACTTTCCCCTTCCCCGCATCGACCAACTGGTTGACTCCACTGCGGGTTGCGAACTGATGAGTTTTCTGGATGCCTACTCAGGATATCATCAAATTAGCATGGCAGAAGACGATGAAGAGAAAACTGCCTTCATCACCCCGTTCGGCACATACTGCTACGTCAGAATGCCGTTCGGTCTCAAGAACGTAGGTTCCACGTACCAGCGCTTGATGCAAAAGACCTTTCTTTCCGAGATAGGGCGTAATCTCGAAGCATATGTAGACGACTTGGTTGTAAAGAGCACCAAAAGATTGTCTCATTTGGACGATCTTGCTGAAACCTTCTGTAACTTGAATCGCTTTGGAATAAAATTGAACCCGGAGAAATGTTCTTTCGGGGTTTCTTCAGGGAAGCTTCTTGGTTTCCTTGTGTGTTCCAGGGGCATTGAGGTTAATCCTGAGAAAATCAGAGCTATTGAACAAATGAGGTCGCCCTCGACCATGAAGGATGTTCAAAGCCTGGCTGGTCGCATGGCGGCTTTAAGTCGCTTTATATCACGATTAGGCGAAAGGGGATGCCCTTTCTTTAAAGCATTGCGGAAACATCATAACTTCACGTGGTCCGACGAGGCCGAAAAAGCGTTTCAGGAGGTAAAAACATATCTGTCCAGTCCGCCAGTATTGGTGTCTCCTGAAAAGGAAGAACCATTACTTCGGTATTTGGCGGCCACCCCACACGCGGTCAGCGCAGTTCTGATCGCGGAAAGGGAAGGAGTACACAGACCCGTCTACTATGTGAGCGAAGTACTTCATGGTCCTAAGGAGCGCTACCCTGAGGTCCAGAAGATACTTTACGCGCTACTGATGGCTTTCCGTAAGCTACGACATTACTTTCAAGCACACAAGATCACAGTACCCTCCTCTTTTCCTTTAGGGGATATTGTCCGAAATCCAGAAAAATCTGGTCGAATCGCCAAATGGGCGGTCGAATTCGGTGCCTTCGAGATCCATTTCACCCCTCGACGGCGGTTAAGTCTCAGGTTTTGGCCGACTTTGTGGTCGAATGGACCAACCCTGAGCCACCCGTGCAGTTGGCAAAGGAACTGGAGTGCCCCGATTATTGGACAATGTACTTTGACGGCTCCCGTAGTTTTCAACACTCGGGGGCTGGAATAGTCTTAGTTACGCCCCAGGGCGAACAGCTTAAGTATGTCATTCAACTACACTTTGTTGCAACCAACAACGCAGCAGAGTATGAAGGTCTTCTTGCAGGGCTCCGGGCAGCAAAATTCCTCGGAGTCCGTCGATTAGTGGTGAGGGGGGACTCACAGCTAGTCGTAAACCAGGTAAACAAGGAGTACAGCACTCCGATGAGACAATGGCTCATTACCTGGGGGAAGTGAGGAAATTGGAAAAACACTTCAGTCACTTCGAAGTCCAATACATCCCGCGAAAGGACAATATTCTCGCAAACCAATTATCCAAAATTGGATTCTCATGCTCATCCGCTCCGGCAGGAGTGTTCATTGAACACTTGGACTGTCGCGCCCCGAGACTGGGACAACGACTACTCCTGTAGAGACCTAGCTCGCTGCAGCTAGTCCCAGTCTCACAAACCTTTGACTTCCCAGGATGAGTCAAACACAGGAGTATATTACATTGCAACAGAGTACTCACAAAATATTAAGCAGTGTGGCCTGCTGGCCTTAATATTTCATAAAGAGGATTACAATGCCTACAAGGCATTCAGGGTTTAGCAAAATATTTAACTACACAGCAGAAGATAGGTGACCCTCCCACAAAAGAAGTTGACGGCAGAACAACACACTTCAGGGTTCTGGCGGAACTGATTCTCCTCCTTCTGGATCCACGTAGTATTCCGTACCATCATCTTGATCAAAGTAGGCTCCATCTATTGAGTTGAATGTTGCAAGGGTGAGCACTTACGTACTCAGCAAGTCATAGGTAAGAGTAGATACATATAGTAGTGATGATATGAACCTAGACTAGTCAAGAATTATGGATATTTGTAAAATAATCTTTTCCTTTCTCATCTCATCTTATGGCAGCACTTTTCATAATATAACATCATCAATCATGTTCACTAGATTATAGCACTACCGCGACACGTCGACACACGACAGCCCACGGCAGCACTCCTTATCATGACAACACATGTCATTTCGGTAATCTTGATTTAAACATATTTTATTTAGAAAATAGTACTTGTGTCACACCCCGTGGATTTAATCCACTGCAGCAGACTCCTATAAACCCGGGAGCTCGGAGTATTCGAATACGTTTTTAACTCTGCAGAGAGGTACCAATTTACCCGCAAGATATTCCACTTTCAAACCTTTCCTATCATATCAAAATGATTGGACCCCTGACTCACTTCATACTGTGAGCGGCAAGGTGGAAATAACAAGAACTTTTGTTATGTATCACTTACAATTCACCCCCGACCCTGTGGCTCTCAGCGAGGCACAGTTGTGGCAGGTTGTATCCAAACCTCCACCCCTTTGCTTATTCCCATTACTGGGTCAGCGTGCTTGATCACCTTCAGTGATATGTGTGGGAGCCGCGCTCCGTGTTTATCGTGCATCACTACACATCTCATGCAGGGGTTTCATGTGCGATCCACATAATTACTTGTTCAGGCCTGTCCCATACCAGGCTTGCGGTTAGCACGTTGTTCATGCCACTAGACGCACAACACAAGGTTCTAGTCCTTATATGCCAGTGACCAGACCATCCACAACCCTGCACCTTCAGTGCCTGCATTCCTTTGCAGTCTAGCACCTCCAGTGCTACAGCCATCCACACCATTTTTCTGGTCACGGCTAGGGGTTTTATTTCATGAATATAAGTATATACATACATATAATAGTTCATGGCTCAAAACTTGTTTATTTCACATTTCACAGATAACCAGTCTAGTACTACCAATTCATAAATCAATCATTCTCAATCTTTCACATGCAATATTGCTTATATTCAAGGTTATATTATAGCAACATTTAAAATATAGGTTCAAGATGACCAAGGATATGACTTGCCTTCCGCGTCGTAAAATACAGCAGTCGATGACGGATCAACAGCAAAACTTCAAAGTCAGCTTCTGAATCTGCTCGACGACAAACAAACATACAATAATTACTTATAATATTAAAATGTTTTACGACTTATATGCAGAAATGTTTAACAAGAATGATTGAACTAAACTGGAGATAAGTTGAACTGCAAACTGAACTGAGTCGAGATTCTAGGGTTTCAAGGAATTTGGCTAAGGATGGTGATTAGATAATCTTAGGGTTTCAGGTTTGCAATAGGGATAACAATTTTGTGACTGGTTTAATCAAAACAGCGAATGTCAACAGATCGACATTCGGATCAAAGCTTGGACATAGCTTTAAGAAAAGCTAGGGTGCTTATCTCAAGTTGTGGTAGTAGAAGAAAATGTAGATCACAACTCTACAAATTCAGTGGACAAAGTGGTTTTCAAAATGCACAACCAGAAGTGGGTAAACAAGGTCAATGCCACTGGCTGGCAAGCTCTGGCATAGAGCTGACAATGCCAAAAACTAGGGCTTAGCATAACTTTTGATCTGGAGCTCCAAATGATGCACCACTTTGTCTGGGAGGTAGGCTTGAGTAACAGAAACAATTAAGTCAACAGGATCTAGGGCAAGAAATGGCTGGAAAGCAAGAAATTTGATGATGAACTGAGATGAACTGGCTGCACTAGATCAGTTCTGGACAAGATCTTGGCATGGCTGTAACTTCCAATCTAGGCCGATCTAGGTGTCGAGATAGAAGACAAAAATGTTCAGGAAGTTAAGGCACACACAGTGGACAAAGTGATTTGAGCTAAACGGCCGGGAACACTTTTCCGATCATCGGTGCCAGAGAAGAAAACGCTGCTGATTGGGGGTTTCTGCTACAGGCAACAAGAACTTAATTCCTTGCTTGGAGAGCATCTAGGAGGTATAGGGAAGCTTCTGGTAACATCAAATTGACCGGAGGATCACCGGAGAAGCCTGGCGACGATCGCCGGCGACTGGTAGAGCTTGAATTTGGGGATACCTTCGATTCGAGCTCAATCTGGAGATCTTGATGCACAGGCTTGCTGGAAATGACTCACTGATCAACTTCTTCTACAGCAATGAGAGCTAATTCGAGGTGATTTGGCCTGCATTGCCGGAACAGGGCATTTAGCAATCCCGGCGATCACCGGCGATAGAGGTCACCGGGGAGCAATTAGATGATATCACACAGAGAGAATGAGTAGGGAAACTCACTGGTGTTGTTAATTTGGCAGGAGATGATCTGTAGAGTGCTGGCACCGTGAGCTTCCTCGACGGCTCGCCGGAGAAGAAAACGAAAAGAGCAAATTCTGGAACTTGGCTGGTTTCTGGTGAAGTATGGAGGGAGCTACTGAGCACAGGAGTGCTTAAATAGGCCAGGCGAAGCTTGCAAGGAGGAGACAACGAAGTAATTGGCAGCTGAGATGAGATGGATTGCGTGCTGAGCATCAGCGGCGAAGACACAGCGAAGAACGGTGATTGCGACGGCGACAGGACTGCAACTGTCCACATTGTCGTTCATCGGGACTTTGCAAAGATGGAGCAAGCGGTGGCGACAACAACTGGCGCGGCAAGGCAACGTGGCGATGGATTGCTGACAAAATCGCTGCTGGTCGCGCGCGGGAGCAAGCACTGGTCGTCGACGTAGCAGCGACGCTGCCACGGTGACGGCTGAGGCGAGGACACGTGCGCAACAGCATGCACGATCAAGTTGCAGGCGAAGCTTCACCGGCGGCAAGCAATCACGGCGCAAGGAAACCACGGCGAGCCCTGGTCGTATGTTGCTGCTGTCCTGGTCGAAAATGGACTGATTTGCAATATTTGATTTTCACATTTGGACCAAACTGTAATTCTGGAGATTTGGAAGGTTAGAGTTGAATTTGATTTCACTAATCTGGTAGATTATATTCAACAAGGTATTTGGCAAGGATAATTGATAAAATTTGACACATTTAAATAGTTTTTGATACAAACTGAAAATAGGGTAATTTAGGGTAAAACAAGATTTAAGTTTTGTCGATTTCGAATTCTGGCATTTAGGGTTCGATTTTGATATCTGCACCGAAGAGAAACTTGTGGCAAATAGCATTTTGAGAAGATTTGCCGAAGAGATTTTGAGTTTGGAGTTAATCTGGAGATTTTAGCCTTTTTGGGTTTTCAGATCTTAGATAAGGACTAATTTGCGATAACTCTTGGACTGATTTGTGAAAAGAGTCTAGATGGTGAAATCTGGCTGTCAACTTTTTAGATTAAGGTATTGACATACCCATGATCATATTCCAGGAATAATCTAGTCTGAACTTGGTCAGGATTCAGATTAAATCTGTATTTCTGAAACTTAGAGTATTTGGGTAATATAAGGTATTTCTGTTTTCGAAAACAGAAGAAGTTGATAATTCTGGGAGTTAGAGATAGAATTGGATCTAGGTTCTGAAGACTTTTAAGTTCAAAGTAACTGATAGATCATATCTGAATAATCTGATCTTGATTTGAGATCACAGGATAGATTTTGGAGATTTTAGGGCTTGAGAAAGATACTGATCTGGCTATTACTACAGATACATGCATGCATGCTATTGATGAAAAAGGAAATTTTCACCCCTAACTCAGGGTGTTACAGATCTACCCTTCTTAAAGAAATCTCGCCCCGAGATTTACCTAAGACAGGAAAAGATATGGATAGGTTTGCTTAAGATCTTCTTCCTTCTCCCAAGTAGCCTCTTGCTCTGAATGATTTTTCCATTGAACTTTACACAATCTGATTTTCTTCCTTCTGAGCTGACGTTCATCAGTGGCTAGGATTCTGATTGGGTGCTCAAGATAAGTAAGATTCTTCTGTAATGGCACATCTTGTACATCTATCTGGTCAGTAGGTTCCTTCAAACATTTCCGGAGCTGAGAGACATGAAACACATCATGCACTCCTGCTAATCCCTCAGGTAATTCCAATTTATATGATACTTCTCCCTTTCTCTTGATTATCTTAAATGGTCCAATGAATCTTGGAGGTAACTTTCCTTTCACTTGGAATCTTTGTAATCCCTTGAATGGTGTGACCTTGAGATACACAAAATCTCCTGGTTCAAATGATAATTCTCTTCGTCGTTTATCTGCATAACTCTTTTGTCGTGATTGTGCTGTTTTCAACCTTTCTCTGATGAGTCTGACATGAGCTTCTGCTTCTTCTACTATCTCTGGTCCTATGACTTTTCGTTCTCCTGGCTCATTCCAATGCAATGGAGTTCTGCACTTACGTCCATATAAAGCTTCAAATGGTGCCATCTGTATACTAGCTTGATAACTGTTATTATATGTAAATTCTGCAAATGGTAAACATTTGTCCCATGATGTCCCATAATCTAGTATACAAGCTCTTAGAAGATCCTCTAGGATTTGGTTGACTCTTTCTGTCTGTCCTCCCGTCTGTGGATGATATGCAGTACTGAAGTCCAACTGGGTTCCTAGGGTTTCATGCAGTCTATTCCAAAATTTGGAGGTAAACTGTGTTCCACGATCTGAGACTATCTTCTTAGGAATACCATGCAATGCCACTATTCTTTGCATGTATAACTCTGCTAATTTACTGCCATCATAAATCTTTTTGACTGGTATGAAATGAGCTACTTTAGTAAGTCTGTCCACAATAACCCATATAGAATCATATCCTCCTTGAGTTTTAGGTAATCCTGTAATGAAATCCATACCAATTTCTTCCCATTTCCATAATGGTATTGGTAGAGGTTGTAGCTTTCCTGCTATTTTCTGGTGTTCTGCTTTAACTCGTCGACATGTATCACAGTTTGCAATATACTCTGCAATATCTCTCTTCATATTATCCCACCAGAATCTGGTCTTCAAATCTTGATACATCTTTGTGTTACCAGGGTGTATTGAGTATGGAGTTTTATGTGCTTCATGGAGAATTATTTCCTTAAGATCTGCGTTTTGAGGTACACAGATTCTTCCTCGATACCATACAATCCCTTGGTTATCTTTAATAAAGCCTTGAGCCTTTCCTAACTTGATTCGACTCTTGATCTTACAAATTTCTTCATCTTCCTTCTGGGCTTTTCCTATCTGTTCTTCAAGTTGAGATTTTATTGTTAAAGTAGCTACCGTTCCCTGCGGTACTATTTCCACTTGATGATTCTGCAACTCTTCTTGTAGGTAAGGGTTCTTCAACATAACCATTCCTTGTAGGTTGTAAACTTTTCTGCTTAGGGCATCAGCCACTACATTAGCTTTCCCTGGATGGTACTGAATACTAAGATCATAATCTTTGATCAATTCCAGCCATCGGCGTTGACGCATGTTGAGCTCCGTCTGTGTGAAAATATACTTGAGTCTTTTATGATCTGTAAAGATCTCACACTTACGCCCAATGAGATAATGCCGCCATATTTCTAAAGCATGTACTACTGCTGCTAACTCCAAATCATGGGTCGGATAATTTTCCTCATGTGGTCTCCATTGACGTGAAGCATAAGCCACTACTTGACCTTGCTGCATTAACACACAGCCTATTCCTTGCTTTGAAGCATCACAGTAAACTACAAAATCTTCTTTGCTGTCTGGTAGGGTGAGGACTGGTGTTGTTGTCAATTTCTGCTTCAGCTTCTGAAAACTTTCTTCACACTTGATGGTCCATTCAAATGCAACATCCTTCTTTAGCAGGTTTGTAAGAGGTTTGGCAATTTGGGAAAATCCTTAAATGAATCTTCTATAATACCCTGCTAATCCCAAGAAACTTCTAATCTCTGAAACTGAGGTAGGTTGCTTCCACTCCTTGATTGCAGAGATTTTAGCTGAGTCCACTGAAATTCCTTCTGCTGTCAACACATGTCCAAGAAATGAAATTCTTGACATCCAAAATTCACATTTGTCAAACTTGGCATAAAATTGCCTCTCTCGTGGCCTTTCCAAGACTAGGTGTAAATGTTGCTCATGTTCTTCCGTACTCTTGGAATATATCAGAATATCATCTATGAATACTATGACAAACTTGTCAAGAAAATCCATAAATGTGCTGTTCATTACATTCATGAAAGCTGCCGGAGCATTGGTCAAGCCAAAAGGTACTACTGTAAACTCATATAAACCATATCTGGTAGTGAAAGCAGTCTTCGGTATATCTTCCTTCTTGATCTTCAGCTGATGATATCCAGATTTCAAATCTATCTTGGAAAATACTTTGGCTCCTCGAAGCTGATCGAACAAGTCATCAATTCTTGGTAATGGATACTTGTTTTTAATAGTGACTTCATTCAAAGCTCGGTAGTCTAAACACATTCGTAGAGTTCCGTCTTTCTTCCTCACAAACAAAACTGGGGCTCCCCATGGCGAAGCACTGGGTTTGATAAATCCTTTGTTTTCCAAGTCTTCGAGTTGATTCTTGAGCTCCTCCAAATCTGTAACTGGCATCCTATTGGGACGTTTTGCTATAGGTGCTGATCCTGGTTTAAGCTCAATACTGAATTCTATTTCTCTGTCAGGTGGCATTCCCGGAAGTTCTTCTAGAAACACATCAGAATATTGTTGCACTACAGGCACTTGTTCTAGGCATAACTTTTGTAATGCTTGAACAGATCTTAGCGGTTTCTTGACTGATGATCTTTCTGCATAGAATAGAACTCTCTCCCCTTGGCTACTGACAAGACTAAGGGTTTTCTCTTCACAGTCTATTAGACCTTTATGTTGGGACAACCAATCCATTCCCAAAATAATGTCTAGACCTTGCAGTTCTAGAACTAGTAGATTTGCCTCAAATTCTACTCCTTCTATATTGAAAGTTTGTCGCGCCCCGAGACTGGGACAACGACTACTCCTGTAGAGACCTAGCTCGCTGCAGCTAGTCCCAAACTACAAACCTTTGACTTCCCAGGATGAGTCAAACACAGGAGTATATTACAATGCAACAGAGTACTCACAAAATATTAAGCAGTGTGACCTGCTGGCCTTAATATTACATAAAGAGGATTACAATGCCTACAAGGCATTCAGGGTTTAGCAAAATATTTAACTACACAACAGAAGATAGGTGACCCTCCCACAAAAGAAGTTGACGGCAGAACAACACACTTCAGGGTTCTGGCGGAACTGATTCTCCTCCTTCTGGATCCACGTAGTACTCCGTGCCATCATCTTGATCAAAGTAGGCTCCATCTATTGAGTTGAATGTTGCAAGGGTGAGCACTTACGTACTCAGCAAGTCATAGGTAAGAGTAGATACATATAGTAGTGATGATATGAACCTAGACTAGTCAAGAATTATGGATATTTGTAAAATAATCTTTTCCTTTCTCATCTCATCTTATGGCAGCACTTTTCATAATATAACATCATCATTCATGTTCACTAGATTATAGCACTACCGCGACACGTCGACACACGACAGCCCACGGCAGCACTCCTTATCATGACAACACATGTCATTTGGGTAATCTTGATTTAAACATATTTTATTTAGAAAATAGTACTTGTGTCACACCCCGTGGATTTAATCCACCGCAGCAGACTCCTATAAACCCGGGAGCTCGGAGTATTCGAATACGTTTTAACTCTGCAGAGAGGTACCAATTTACCCGCAAGATATTCCACTTTCAAACCTTTCCTATCATAACAAAATGATTGGACCCCTGACTTCATATTGTGAGCGGCAAGGTGGAAATAACAAGAACTTTTGTTATGTTTCACTTACAATTCACCCCCGACCCTGTGGCTCTCAGCGAGGCACAGTTGTGGCAGGTTGTATCCAAACCTCCACCCCTTTGCTTATTCCCATTACTGGGTCAGCGTGCTTGATCACCTTCAGTGATATGTGTGGGAGCCGCGCTCCGTGTTTATCGTGCATCACTACACATCTCATGCAGGGGTTTCATGTGCGATCCACATAATTACTTGTTCAGGCCTGTCCCATACCAGGCTTGCGGTTAGCACGTTGTTCATGCCACTAGACGCACAACACAAGGTTCTAGTCCTTATATGCCAATGACCAGACCATCCACAACCCTGCACCTTCAGTGCCTGCATTCCTTTGCAGTTTAGCACCTCCAGTGCTACAGCCATCCATACCATTTTTCTGGTCACGGCTAGGGTTTTATTTCATGAATATAAGTATATAGATACATATAATAGTTCATGGCTCAAAACTTGTTTATTTCACATTTCACAGATAACCAGTCTAGTACTGCCAATTCATAAATCAACCATTCTCAATCTTTCACATGCAATATTGCCTATATTCAAGGTTATGTTTTAGCAACATTTAAAATATAGGTTCAAGATGACCAAGGATATGACTTGCCTTCCGCGTCGTAAAATACAGCAGTCGATGACGGATCAACAGCAAAATCTTCAAAGTCAGCTTCTGAATCTGCTCGACAACAAACAATCACACAATAATTACTTATAATATTAAAATGTTTTATGACTTATATGCAGAAATGCTTAACAAGAATGATTGAACTAAACTGGAGATAAGTTGAACTGCAAACTGAACTGAGATTCTAGGGTTTCAAGGAATTTGGGCTAAGGGTGGTGATTAGATAATCTTAGGGTTTCAAGATTATAATAGGGATAACAATTTTGTGGCTGGTTTAATCAAAACAGCGAATGTCAACAGATCGACATTCGGATCAAAGCTTGGGCATAGCTTTAAGAAAAGCTAGGATGCTTATCTCAAGTTGTGGTAGTAGAAGAAAATGTAGATCACAACTCTACAATTTCAGTGGACAAAGTGGATTTCAAATTACACAACCAGAAGTGGGTAAACAAGGTCAATGCCACTGGCTGACAAGCTCTGGCATAGAGCTGACAATGCCAAAAACTAGGGCTTAGCATAACTTTTGATCTGGAGCTCCAAATGATGCACCACTTTGTCTGGGAGGTAGGCATTGATAACAGGAACAATTAAGTCAACAGGATCTAGGGCAAGAAATGGCTGAAAAGCAAGAAATTTGATGATGAACAGAGATGAACTGGCTGCACTGGAGCAGTTCTGGACACAAACTTGGCATGGCTATAACTTCCAATCTAGGCCGATCTAGGTGTCGGGCTAGAAGACAAAAATACTCAGGAGGCTAAGGCACATCTAAATGACAAGGTTTCGAGGGCTGAAATGACTGGAACAAGCTTTTCCGGTCATCGGCGCCGGAGAAGAAACACTGCTGATTGGGGGTTTCTGCTACAGGCAACAAGAACTTAATTCCTTGCTTGGAGAGCATCTAGGAGGTATAGGGAAGCTTCTGGTACAATTGTATTGGCCGGAGGATCACTGGAGAAACCTGGCGACGATCGCCGGCGACTGGTAGAGCTTGAATTTGGGGATACCTTCGATTCGAGCTCAATCTGGAGATCTTGATGCACAGGCTTGCTGGAAACGACTCACTGATCAACTTCTTCCACAGAAACGAGAGCTAATTCGAGGTGATTTGGCCTGCATTGCCGGAACAGGGCATTTTTCGAATTTCAGCCATTTCCGGTGATCGCCGGCGTTAGAGGTCACCGGGGAGCAATTAGACAGTACTACACAGAGAGAATGAGTAGGGGAACTCACTGATGGCTTTAATTTGGCAGGAGATGATCTGTAGAGTGCTGGCACCGTGAGCTTCCTCGACGGCTCGCCGGAGAAGAAAACGAAAAGAGCAAATTCTGGAACTTGGCTGGTTTCTGGTGAAGTATGGAGGGAGCTACTGAGCACAGGAGTGCTTAAATAGGCCAGGCGAAGCTTGCAAGGAGGAGACAACGAAGTAATTGGCAGCTAAGATGAGATGGATTGCGTGCTGAGCAACAGCGGCGAAGACACAGCGAAGAACGGTGATTGCGACGGCGACAGGACTGCAACTGTCCACATTGTCGTTCATCGGGACTTTGCAAAGATGGAGCAAGCGGTGGCGACAAGTACTGGCACGGCAAAGCGACGTGGCGAGGAGTTGCAGACAAAAAGCCATTGATCGCGCGCGGGAGCAGGCGCTGGTCGTCGACGTCGCTACGGTGTTGCCACGGCGATGGCTGAGACACTGACGCGTGCGCAACAGGAAGAGCAAGCATGCACGAGCACAAATGCAAGCGGAACTTGGCCGGCGGCGAGCGTGCACGGCGCAAGAAACCACGGCGAGCCCTGGTCGTGCGCACAGTAAACGGCCTGGTCGAATTTGGACTGAACTGCAGTTTCAAATCTTGAATTTTGGACTGATCTGTAAATCTGGAATTCTGGAAGGTTTAAGCTGAATTTGCTTTCACTAATTTGGCAGATATATTCAACAAAACATTTGGCAAAGATAGTTGATAAGATTTGACACATTTGAATAGTTTTTGATACAACTGAAAATAGGGTAAATTAGGGTAAAGCAAGATTTAAGTTTTGTCGATTTCGAATTCTGGCATTTGGGGTTTGATTTTGATATCTGCACAGAAGAGAAACTTGTGGCAAATAGCATTTTGAGAAGATTTGCCGAAGAAATTCTGAATTTGGAGTTAATCTGGAGATTTTAGCCTTTTTGGATTTTCAGATAACAGATAAGGACTATTTTGCGATAATTCTTGGACTAATTTGTAAAAAGAGTCTAGATGGCAGAATCTGGCTGTCAACTTTTTATATTAAGGTATTGACATACCCATGATCATATTCCAGGAATAATCTAGTCTGAACTTGGTCAAGATTTTGATTAAATCTGTATTTCTGAAACTTAGGGTATTTGGGTAATATAAGGTATTTCTGTTTTCGAAAACAGAAGAAGTTGATAAATCTGGAATTTAGAGATAGAATTGGATCTAGGTTCTGAAGACTTTTAAATTCAGAGTAACTGATAGATCACATCTGAACAATCTGATCTTGATTTGAGATCACAGGATAGATTTTGGAGATTTTAGGGCTTGAGATAGAAACTGATCTGGCTAATACTACAGATACATGCATGCATGCTATTGATGAAAAAGGAAATTTTCACCCCTAACTCAGGGTGTTACAAAGTTACATTTGGGCAGATCGAGTAGACAGATAATCTAGCCCCTGAAGTTTGTATAACCATAGAGTACTCTAGTGGTACTTGGTCTATATGCATTTCAACTTCAGATGCAAATGCTTTTGACATGAATGAATTTGTAGCACCAGGATCAAACAATATTAAGGCAGATGCAGATTGAATCAGAAATCTACCTAGAAGAATGTCGGTGGCGTTGCCCACTTCTTGAATTGAAGTATAGTTTAATCTTCCTCCTTGGGTTGCAGTTGGTGCTCTACCTCTTCCTCTTCCTCCATTAGCCATGTTTCCTCCTCTTCCTGCTGAATTTCCTCTAAAATTCTGCGATGGTAATGCTCTGGTTACTACTGGCTGTGTTCCTGCTTGAGATCTGGCAATGGACATCGGAAGTTGTATCCAAGGACAGAATTCTTTACGGTGCCCACGCTGTCCACAATGATAACACTCAACACGAGGATGAGGGCAATCCTTCTGAGAATGATTTCCTCGGCAATTGGGGCACAATGTCGTTGCTGGTCTGGGATTCTGATAAGATGGTCGGAAATTGGGAGTGATAGGAACTCTTCCTCTGATTGGATTTGGCTGTGGTCGTGTTTGCTGGAACATCCTCCTCTTTCGGCTTTCTTCTCCCATATTCTTCTTTTCTTCCACCTTTAAAGCTCTGTTCACTAGTGTTTGAAATTCTGTAAGTTCATGAGAAGCAATTTGATACTGTAAATAGTGTTGAAGTCCTTCTGTGAAGCGCTCTATCTTCTTCTCTTCAGTATCCACATCTCCAGGTGCGTATCGAGCCAAATGAGTAAATTGGTGTAGATACTCAGTAACTGACTTACTTCCTTGAGTTAAATTCCGAAATTCCCGCCGCTTAGTTGCCATAACACCAGTAGATATATGGAATTTCCGAAATTGATCCTTAAATTCCCTCCAAGAAATATTATCTTTATCAAGATGGGCTTCCTGGTAGTTCATCCACCATGCAGCTGCAGCTCCTGATAACTGATGAGATCCAAACAAAACTTTCTCTCGTTCGCTGCATCGGACCGTGTCTAGTTTCCTCTCGATATCCCGTAACCAATCATCGGCAACCATGGGATCGGTCGCACTAGAGAATGTTGGTGGACGGGTCTTTTGGAAATCTGTTAATCTTGCTCCTACAGCAGAAGTAGTTCCTTCTGTTGTTCCAGTAGGCAGTTTCTGAACTATCTGAGCTAACAACTGGGTATGAGCTATCTGAGCTTCCTGTCGACTTTTCTCCATTGACAATAAAATTTCCTGAAGACTGGGTTGTTTATTCTGAGGTGGATTGAAACTCTGAGATCCTTGCTGAAACAAAGGGTCTCTTGTCATAGTTTCTTCTTCCTGCGGAGTCTGACCTATATCTTCTCTTCCACTTCGAGATCTCCTTCTGGTGTCAACCATGGTGGCTCTGAAAAAGTTTAGACGGATCTAACTAACTAAGGCCAACTAAGACAGCAATGCAGAAATTAATGCAACTACTTTAATGCATAAAATTACTTAGGCTATTAGCCATAATACACAAATTAACCATTGCAAAAGCAACAGCGAATCACAAAGCTATCAAGAGCATCCACTAGCTCTGTCTACACCAACCTCTAAGACACTCTGAAACAACAGAACGCACTCTCACAATCTTACCGATTTTTAGAAAATCCAAATAAAATTTTGAAATAAAGGTTTTCAAGAGCTACAAAGCTCATTATTTTTACCAAAATAAAATTTCCACAAATAGTTTCTAAATAAATTACGTCTTCCTGGCACGGCCAATTTCCGAAAGGTGTCGTCCTACAGTCAAGTTCTCATGTTGCTCTGATACCAACTTTTCTTTGTCGCGCCCCAAGACTGGGACAACGACTACTCCTGTAGAGACCTAGCTCGCTGCAGCTAGTCCCAGTCTCACAAACCTTTGACTTCCCAGGATGAGTCAAACACAGGAGTATATTACATTGCAACAGAGTACTCACAAAATATTAAGCAGTGTGACCTGCTGGCCTTAATATTTCATAAAGAGGATTACAATGCCTACAAGGCATTCAGGGTTTAGCAAAATATTTAACTACACAGCAGAAGATAGGTGACCCTCCCACAAAAGAAGTTGACGGCAGAACAACACACTTCAGGGTTCTGGCGGAACTGATTCTCCTCCTTCTGGATCCACGTAGTATTCCGTACCATCATCTTGATCAAAGTAGGCTCCATCTATTGAGTTGAATGTTGCAAGGGTGAGCACTTACGTACTCAGCAAGTCATAGGTAAGAGTAGATACATATAGTAGTGATGATATGAACCTAGACTAGTCAAGAATTATGGATATTTGTAAAATAATCTTTTCCTTTCTCATCTCATCTTATGGCAGCACTTTTCATAATATAACATCATCAATCATGTTCACTAGATTATAGCACTACCGCAACACGTCGACACACGACAGCCCACGGCAGCACTCCTTATCATGACAACACATGTCATTTGGGTAATCTTGATTTAAACATATTTTATTTAGAAAATAGTACTTGTGTCACACCCCGTGGATTTAATCCACCGCAGCAGACTCCTATAAACCCGGGAGCTCGGAGTATTCGAATACGTTTTTAACTCTGCAGAGAGGTACCAATTTACCCGCAAGATATTCCACTTTCAAACCTTTCCTATCATATCAAAATGATTGGACCCCTGACTCACTTCATACTGTGAGCGGCAAGGTGGAAATAACAAGAACTTTTGTTATGTATCACTTACAATTCACCCCCGACCCTGTGGCTCTCAGCGAGGCACAGTTGTGGCAGGTTGTATCCAAACCTCCACCCCTTTGCTTATTCCCATTACTGGGTCAGCGTGCTTGATCACCTTCAGTGATATGTGTGGGAGCCGCGCTCCGTGTTTATCGTGCATCACTACACATCTCATGCAGGGGTTTCATGTGCGATCCACATAATTACTTGTTCAGGCCTGTCCCATACCAGGCTTGCGGTTAGCACGTTGTTCATGCCACTAGACGCACAACACAAGGTTCTAGTCCTTATATGCCAGTGACCAGACCATCCACAACCCTGCACCTTCAGTGCCTGCATTCCTTTGCAGTCTAGCACCTCCAGTGCTACAGCCATCCACACCATTTTTCTGGTCACGGCTAGGAGTTTTATTTCATGAATATAAGTATATACATACATATAATAGTTCATGGCTCAAAACTTGTTTATTTCACATTTCACAGATAACCAGTCTAGTACTGCCAATTCATAAATCAATCATTCTCAATCTTTCACATGCAATATTGCTTATATTCAAGGTTATATTATAGCAACATTTAAAATATAGGTTCAAGATGACCAAGAATATGACTTGCCTTCTGCGTCGTAAAATACAGCAGTCGATGACGGATCAACAGCAAAATCTTCAAAGTCAGCTTCTGAATCTGCTCGACGACAAACAAACATACAATAATTACTTGTAATATTAAAATGTTTACGACTTATATGCAGAAATGTTTAACAAGAATGATTGAACTAAACTGGAGATAAGTTGAACTGCAAACTGAACTGAGTCGAGATTCTAGGGTTTCAAGGAATTTGGCTAAGGATGGTGATTAGATAATCTTAGGGTTTCAGGTTTGCAATAGGGATAACAATTTTGTGACTGGTTTAATCAAAACAGCGAATGTCAACAGATCGACATTCGGATCAAAGCTTGGACATAGCTTTAAGAAAAGCTAGGGTGCTTATCTCAAGTTGTGGTAGTAGAAGAAAATGTAGATCACAACTCTACAAATTCAGTGGACAAAGTGGTTTTCACAATGCACAACGAGAAGTGGGTAAACAAGGTCAATGCCACTGGCTGGCAAGCTCTGGCATAGAGCTGACAATGCCAAAAACTAGGGCTTAACATAACTTTTGATCTGGAGCTCCAAATGATGCACCACTTTGTCTGGGAGGTAGGCTTGAGTAACAGAAATAATTAAGTCAACAGGATCTAGGGCAAGAAATGGCTGGAAAGCAAGAAATTTGATGATGAACTGAGATGAACTGGCTGCACTAGATCAGTTCTGGACAAGATCTTGGCATGGCTGTAACTTCCAATCTAGGCCGATCTAGGTGTCGAGCTAGAAGACAAAAATGTTCAGGAAGTTAAGGCACACACAGTGGACAAAGTGATTTGAGCTGAAACGGCCGGGAACACTTTTCCGATCATCGGCGCCGGAGAAGAAAACGCTGCTGATTGGGGGTTTCTGCTACAGGCAACAAGAACTTAATTCCTTGCTTGGAGAGCATCTAGGAGGTATAGGGAAGCTTCTGGTAACATCAAATTGACCGGAGGATCACCGGAGAAGCCTGGCGACGATCGCCGGCGACTGGTAGAGCTTGAATTTGGGGATACCTTCGATTCGAGCTCAATCTGGAGATCTTGATGCACAGGCTTGCTGGAAATGACTCACTGATCAACTTCTTCTACAGCAATGAGAGCTAATTCGAGGTGATTTGGCCTGCATTGCCGGAACAGGGCATTTAGCAATCCCGGCGATCACCGGCGATAGAGGTCACCGGGGAGCAATTAGATGATATCACACAGAGAGAATGAGTAGGGAAACTCACTGGTGTTGTTAATTTGGCAGGAGATGATCTGTAGAGTGCTGGCACCGTGAGCTTCCTCGACGGCTCACCGGAGAAGAAAACGAAAAGAGCAAATTCTGGAACTTGGCTGGTTTCTGGTGAAGTATGGAGGGAGCTACTGAGCACAGGAGTGCTTAAATAGGCCAGGCGAAGCTTGCAAGGAGGAGACAACGAAGTAATTGGCAGCTGAGATGAGATGGATTGCGTGCTGAGCATCAGCGGCGAAGACATAGCGAAGAACGGTGATTGCGACGGCGACAGGACTGCAACTGTCCACATTGTCGTTCATCGGGACTTTGCAAAGATGGAGCAAGCGGTGGCGACAACAACTGGCGCGGCAAGGCAACGTGGCGATGGATTGCTGACAAAATCGCTGCTGGTCGCGCGCGGGAGCAAGCACTGGTCGTCGACGTAGCAGCGACGCTGCCACGGTGACGGCTGAGGCGAGGACACGTGCGCAACAGCATGCACGATCAAGTTGCAGGCGAAGCTTCACCGGCGGCAAGCAATCACGGCGCAAGGAAACCACGGCGAGCCCTGGTCGTATGTTGCTGCTGTCCTGGTCGAAAATGGACTGATTTGCAATATTTGATTTTCACATTTGGACCAAACTGTAATTCTGGAGATTTGGAAGGTTAGAGTTGAATTTGATTTCACTAATCTGGTAGATTATATTCAACAAGGTATTTGGCAAGGATAATTGATAAAATTTGACACATTTAAATAGTTTTTGATACAAACTGAAAATAGGGTAATTTAGGGTAAAACAAGATTTAAGTTTTGTCGATTTCGAATTCTGGCATTTAGGGTTCGATTTTGATATCTGCACCGAAGAGAAACTTGTGGCAAATAGCATTTTGAGAAGATTTGCCGAAGAGATTTTGAGTTTGGAGTTAATCTGGAGATTTTAGCCTTTTTGGGTTTTCAGATCTTAGATAAGGACTAATTTGCGATAACTCTTGGACTGATTTGTGAAAAGAGTCTAGATGGTGAAATCTGGCTGTCAACTTTTTAGATTAAGGTATTGACATACCCATGATCATATTCCAGGAATAATCTAGTCTGAACTTGGTCAGGATTCAGATTAAATCTGTATTTCTGAAACTTAGAGTATTTGGGTAATATAAGGTATTTCTGTTTTCGAAAACAGAAGAAGTTGATAATTCTGGGAGTTAGAGATAGAATTGGATCTAGGTTCTGAAGACTTTTAAGTTCAAAGTAACTGATAGATCATATCTGAATAATCTGATCTTGATTTGAGATCACAGGATAGATTTTGGAGATTTTAGGGCTTGAGAAAGATACTGATCTGGCTATTACTACCGATACATGCATGCATGCTATTGATGAAAAAGGAAATTTTCACCCCTAACTCAGGGTGTTACATGGACCATCCTTCGATCATGACTTCGGTCGAGGATGATCCGGCAATAGCCTTCGTTGCCAACCTCGGTCAGGAACAAGATTGGACTCATCCATTGAGGGTCTATCTTGAACATGGGACCCTACCCGAGGACGAAACCAAAAGCGATCGGTTAATTCGAAAGGCGCGTCTGTACAAACTCATAGATGGGGTTATGTACAGAAAGGTACTCAAGGAGTATTCATGCGCTGCATATCTCAGGAGGAAGGAAAATCCCTCTTGAAAGAAATATATGACGGTGTATGCGGTGCACACGCGTCATACCGAACACTGGTCGGAAAAGTTTTTCGACAGGGATTCTACTGGCCTTCGGCACTCGATGATGCCAAGCTTATGGTCAAGATGTGTCCACAGTGTCAATTTCATGCAAGACAGGTTCATCAACCTGCTTATGCATTGCAAACTATTCCTCTCGCATGGCCCTTCGCGATCTGGGGAATGGACATCGTCGGTCCTATGCCACAAGCGGTCAATGGGTACAAGTTTCTGTTCGTAGCCAGTGACACGTTCACAAAGTGGATTGAGGCCGAACCAGTACGAAATATTACTGCATCAGCCGCACAAAAGTTCTTTCACAAGAACATTGTGGCACGATTTGGTGTTCCAAACCGTCTCATCACAGACAACGGTTCTCAGTTCGCTAGCGGTCTCTTCCTAGACTACTGTGATCAGATTGGGACCAAGGTGTGCTTTGCTTCTGTGGCACATCCACAAAGCAATGGTGCCGTAGAACGGGCCAATGGGCAAGTATTGCAAGGCATCAAAAAACGTGTTTTTGATCGCCTCAAGACCCGCTCGGGGGCTTGGGCAGACGAGCTTTATACTGTTCTATAGGCACTACGGACTACCTCTAGTCGAGCCACCGGTGAGACACCCTTCCATTTGGTCTATGGGGCCGAGGCTATGTTGCCTATGGAAGTTAGTATTGGATCTGTTCGCACGAATCAACTCGAACAGGTCAACCAATCCGAACAGCGATCGCAAGATCTCATCCTCCTGGAAGAACGGCGTGATCGCGCCCTGATCAAGTCCGCGGTATACTTGCAGGCTCTACGCAAGTATCACAGTAAAAAGGTGCGACCACGTGATCTCAACGTTGGCGACTTGGTTTTACGAAAAATTCAAGACCAGTCTAACCGCAATAAATTCTCCCCAAAGTGGGAAGGACAATACACTGTCGTCTCAGTGCCGCGGCCAGGATCTGCGCGGTTAGCCATGGAGGATGGTCGGATTTTGTCCAATACTTGGAACATCGATCAACTTCGCAAGTTTTACGTGTAAGTACCACACCCCTTTTCCTGTTCAATTAGCATCTTTTCATAAAAAGCATATCTTGTTTTCATACAATGAGTGTTTTTCTTTAAGCTCAAATTATACAAATTCGACCTGGGGGCTGATCGCCGGCGGTTAGGTTATTACAGCATTTTTCAACCGGATTCGCTGGTCGATCTCATGATCACTTCCAGATAAGTCGCTCCTAAATAAGCCGTTTCTCAACGCACACGGGACTATCTGGCTAGTCCTCGGTCATCTGGGTGGCTACCAGTTTGCAATAAGGTTAAAATGTTACTTTAATCTTGACCATCGGCTTGAAGCACATATCCCTGGTCATCATACTTATGTTTTCCCCTCTGCTTAAAATACTAAGGCTTCAGTATTCACAAAACAGAGGCGGGGGCTAGAGGGATATACTTATAGTATGAAACTTATGATGTGAATATGCACTTTCTTTAAAAAAAAAAAAAAAAAATAGTTTTACATACATGGCATTGTAATTACAATTGTTTGGTTACAAAATATAAGGATCATTCGATCCTCAGCTCAGCCAAGAGTTTGTCAACGAAGGGCTTGACTTCTTCTATAACGGCGTCAAGCAGTTCTTCACTCTCGACCTCAACCGGTCCCACCAGCGCGCTCAGATTCGCATCTGGGCCATGGTGAAGTCGAACCCGGCTGAGTATGGCAGAAGCGGCTGATCGGACTCTCGTCCTGATTATCTCTTCACGTCGCCGTATATCTCCAGGGAGATATTCAAGCAGTGATTCTGCTTGAGTTGTGAGCAGTGATGACCAATCGCTGACACTTGGGTCGTCCTTCTTCAACTCTACCACGTTGGTATTCAAAAGGTTGGCCACGGCCTTCAGTTTTTCGAAGACCAGTAGGCTCAACTCTTTGACCGCTCGGTCGGTGTGGTTGATCGAGGACTCGAGAATCATCTTGTCCTGGCCGAGCTGTATAATGCGACCTGCTTGCGCTGTACAGAGAAAAAAGGTTATTAACAAGGCATGGCTTTAAGTCTTCTCAAGTTGAGAATCGACTTACCAGCATTCTCAGAATGAAGTTTATTGATTTCAGTCCGTAGTTTCTTGAACTCTACAACTGAGTTCAGCCTCATCTTGGCTAACTCTTTCTTCAAGAATGTAACCTCTCTGCAGCAAAATCAAGTCAGTTACAGATAAAGCCTACTTATATTAACAGAAGAGTGACGATCCTCACTTGCGCAAGCCGTCACGATCTTTTTGAACAGCCACCATGCTAGCCATTGCAGCATGCGACTGGCTCGTCACTCATGACAAGCCCTGTGATACAAAGCAAGAGAGTTAAATATACTCTAAAGGTGGTTCAAGCACCGAAACAGGGGTGATCATACCTTCATAAACTTGTTTAAAGCGGCATCATCCATGCTAGCAGGAATCCTTGCTAGCGCACCGGAAGTGCCTGCGACAGGGATAGTTGGGGGAAGTCCCATCTGAACACCACCCCCAGAGGCCACTGGTTGTGACCCGGTCCCTGTACTTGTTTCACCTCCCGCGGTCCGGACGACTTCCTGAACCACGGGAGCAGAGCGCTCTTCATTAGAGGCTCCCTCATCAGCCCTAATTTCAACCTCCCCAGTGGCGGTTGAAGGGTTAGGCGCTGTCTTCTTTTGCCTAACAAGAAGAATGGGTCAGGCAGCTTTCATCTAAGATTACTGTTAAGTAAGAGTTCTTACTTTATTTGAAATCCCATTCGTTCCTGGGACTTCTGGGAAAATTCCCCTTGCGAAGGAGAGCCGTCTCCGGTTCTCGCCTTCCTTATAGTAAACAAGGCAGCACCTCCCTGGAAATGTTCTGTTACGAGCACATTCCTAGGAAAAAAGATGAAAACACATAGAAAGGTTTTTACCTGAGCCACCGGGCTAACTGGTGGGGCTGCATCCGAAGGCCTTGGCGATTCCAGAGTTGCTAGAACCGTCACAGCCGGCCTTTGTTCATCTACCTCCTCCTCTGTCCGCAGAGGAGGAGGATTTTCCTCCCTGGAACCCCCAGTGGTCCCAGTGGGAAGCTCTCCTCCCTGTATGTACATTAACTTGTCAAATGTGCAAAAAGAGTCATAGAAGGAACGGTCGAAAAGATTCCTTACCTTGGTCGTCCCTTCGACCAGGGAAGCAGAGATAATTGACCCTGAAACCTCGGGGGCTTCAGGAATTGGAAGGTCACCTGCAGGGGACTCTTCGGTGGTTGCAGGGTCGGCTACGGCCACCTCTTCGGTAGCTGTGGTCCCTACGGGGCAGCTTGAGGCGTCACCAGCAGGGGACTCCCCGGTCCTCCTCCTCTTGACGACTAGAGGCACATCATCGTCCTCTTCCTCCTCGCTCCCCTCTCCCTGAATGACGAAGAAGTGATTCCATGTCACGCCTGAAAAGGTAGAAGGAATGTGGTATCTTACCGCAGTTTTTCTTGCGGGACGAGGAATGCTTCGTGAAGACCCCTCCCCAGGGTTCAGCTTGGTCTTCTTGGGGGCAGGACTCTTTATCCTGGGTTTGTGAGAGACCTTCTTCACATTCTTCGCCGTCGGTTTCCCCAGAGAGCCGACATTTTCGCTTGGGAACGTTGCATCAGCAAACTTCCCTAGGAGCTGGTTCACAGTCCATTACAATGGATTAGCGCTGGACACACACAAGACCCGCAGAACCGAAGCCGGACCAGGAAATTACCTTTCGGCGCTCCTGTCTGAGATCATCGCCGGCATGAATCAAACTCTGCGGGCGAGGTGATCCTTTAGGACCCTCTACATCGGCATTGTAGGCCCTAAGGAGGGAATTAGTTCGCCTCTCAATTTCGGCTGAAGACAGAACTGTTCCCAAATTCAAGTCAGAAAACATAAATTTCAGAAATGACAAAGCACAATGCTAAAAGGTTGAGTACCTTCATTGTAGTCCAGGGTTCCATCCGCCATGGACTTAATTTCCCAAGCAGGATGAGCCCTTTCTCGCAGGGGGCTCACTCGGTTCTTCACAAAGTCTCGGATGACATCCCTCGCTGTCAATCCTTGACCCACCAAGTGAAGAATCACCTCGACGTGCTTCAGGTGCTCCACGCCCAGAGTCGGGGGAGCATCCAACTCCCTTGACTTCTCTGGTCGCGAGTTCTCAAACCATAAACTACTCTCGGACGACGGAGAGCAGTAAAACCACCTCTGGTGCCACCCGTGCACCGAATCCCGCAGAGGTGGGGAGGGATATTCCTTCTTGTCCCTCAGCCGGAAGTAGATGCATCCGGCGACATTGGTGCTCTTCGACCATGCCGAGAAGTAGAACCGTCGGAAGAGGTCCACGCTAGGATATTGTAACACCCTGAGTTAGGGGTGAAAATTTCCTTTTTCATCAATAGCATGCATGCATGTATCTGTAGTATTAGCCAGATCAGTTTCTATCTCAAGCCCTAAAATCTCCAAAATCTATCCTGTGATCTCAAATCAAGATCAGATTGTTCAGATGTGATCTATCAGTTACTCTGAATTTAAAAGTCTTCAGAACCTAGATCCAATTCTATCTCTAAATTCCAGATTTATCAACTTCTTCTGTTTTCGAAAACAGAAATACCTTATATTACCCAAATACCCTAAGTTCCAGAAATACAGATTTAATCAAAATCTTGACCAAGTTCAGACTAGATTATTCTTGGAATATGATCATGGGTATGCCAATACCTTAAACCAGAAAGTTGGCAGCCAGATTTTATCATCTAGACTCTTTTCACAAATTAGTCCAAGAATTATCGCAAAATAGTCCTTATCTGTTATCTGAAAATCCAAAAAGGCTAAAATCTCCAGATTAACTCCAAATTCAGAATTTCTTCTGTAAATCTTCTCAAAATGCTATTTGTCACAAGTTTCTCTTCTGTGCAGATATCAAAATCAAACCCCAAATGCCAGAATTCGAAATCGACAAAACTTAAATCTTGCTTTACCCTAATTTACCCTATTTTCAGTTGTATCAAAAACTATTCAAATGTGTCAAATCTTATCAACTATCTTTGCCAAATGTTTTGTTGAATATATCTGCCAAATTAGTGAAAGCAAATTCAGCTTAAACCTTCCAGAATTCCAGATTTACAGATCAGTCCAAAATTCAAGATTTGAAACTGCAGTTCAGTCCAAATTCGACCAGGCCGTTTACTGTGCACACGACCAGAAGCCTCGCCGTGTTTTTCTTCCTTGCGCCGTGCACGTTCGCCGCCGGCCAAGCTTCGCCGCACTGTGACCGTGCATGCCAGTACGCACGTGTCCTTGCTCCAGCTGGTGCCGTGGCAAGGCCGCTGCTACGTCGACGACCAGCGCTTGCTCCCGCGCGCGACCAGCAGCGACTTTGTCAGCAATCCATCGCCACGTAGCCTCGCCGTGCCAGTACTTGTCGCCACCGCTTGCTCCATCTTTGCAAAGTCCCGATGAACGACAATGTGGACAGTTGCAGTCCTGTCGCCGTCGCAATCACCGTTCTTCGCTGTGTCTTCGCCGCTGTTGCTCAGCACGCAATCCATCTCATCTCAGCTGCCAATTACTTCGTTGTCTCCTCCTTGCAAGCTTCGCCTGGCCTATTTAAGCACTCCTGTGCTCAGTAGCTCCCTCCATACTTCACCAGAAACCAGCCAAGTTCCAGAATTTGCTCTTTTCGTTTTCTTCTCCGGCGAGCCGTCGAGGAAGCTCACGGTGCCAGCTTTATCCGCTTCATCAGCCTTCAAATTAAAGCCATCAGTGAGTTCCCCTACTCATTCTCTCTGTGTAGTACTGTCTAATTGCTCCCCGGTGACCTCTAACGCCGGCGATCACCGGAAATGGCTGAAATTCGAAAAATGCCCTGTTCCGGCAATGCAGGCCAAATCACCTCGAATTAGCTCTCGTTTCTGTAGAAGAAGTTGATCAGTGAGTCGTTTCCAGCAAGCCTGTGCATCAAGATCTCCAGATTGAGCTCGAATCGAAGGTATCCCCAAATTCAAGCTCTACCAGTCGCCGGCGATCGTCGCCAGGTTTCTCCAGTGATCCTCCGGCCAATACAATTGTACCAGAAGCTTCCCTATACCTCCTAGATGCTCTCCAAGCAAGGAATCGAGTTCAATCGGCCTGTCTTGGGAATGCCCAAATCCAGTGATTCTTCTCCGGCGCCGATGACCAGAAAAGCTTGTTCCAGTCATTTCAGCCCTCGAAACCTTGTCATTTAGATGTGCCTTAGCCTCCTGAGTATTTTTGTCTTCTAGCCCGACACCTAGATCGGCCTAGATTGGAAGTTATAGCCATGCCATGTTTGTGTCCAGAACTGCTCCAGTGCAGCCAGTTCATCTCTGTTCATCATCAAATTTCTTACTTTCCAGCCATTTCTTGCCCTAGATCCTGTTGGCTTAATTGTTCCTGTTATCAATGCCTACCTCCCAGACAAAGTGGTGCATCATTTGGAGCTCCAGATCAAAAGTTATGCTAAGCCCTAGTTTTTGGCATTGTCAGCTCTATGCCAGAGCTTGTCAGCCAGTGGCATTGACCTTGTTTACCCAATTCTGGTTGTGTAATTTGAAATCCACTTTGTCCACTGAAATTGTAGAGTTGTGATCTACATTTTCTTCTACTACCACAACTTGAGATAAGCATCCTAGCTTTTCTTAAAGCTATGTCCAAGCTTTGATCCGAATGTCGATCTGTTGACATTCGCTGTTTTGATTAAACCAGCCACAAAATTGTTATCCCTATTATAATCTTGAAACCCTAAGATTATCTAATCACCACCCTTAGCCCAAATTCCTTGAAACCCTAGAATCTCAGTTCAGTTTGCAGTTCAACTTATCTCCAGTTTAGTTCAATCATTCTTGTTAAGCATTTCTGCATATAAGTCATAAAACATTTTAATATTATAAGTAATTATTGTGTGATTGTTTGTTGTCGAGCAGATTCAGAAGCTGACTTTGAAGATTTTGCTGTTGATCCGTCATCGACTGCTGTATCTTACGACGCGGAAGGCAAGTCATATCCTTGGTCATCTTGAACCTATATTTTAAATGTTGCTAAAACATAACCTTGAATATAGGCAATATTGCATGTGAAAGATTGAGAATGATTGATTTATGAATTGGCAGTACTAGACTGGTTATCTGTGAAATGTGAAATAAACAAGTTTTGAGCCATGAACTATTATATGTATCTATATACTTATATTCATGAAATAAAACCCTAGCCGTGACCAGAAAAATGGTATGGATGGCTGTAGCACTGGAGGTGCTAGACTGCAAAGGTTATGCAGGCACTGAAGGTGCAGGGTTGTGGATGGTCTGGTCACTGGCATATAAGGACTAGAACCTTGTGTTGTGCGTCTAGTGGCATGAACAACGTGCTAACCGCAAGCCTGGTATGGGACAGGCCTGAACAAGTAATTATGTGGATCGCACATGAAACCCCTGCATGAGATGTGTAGTGATGCACGATAAACACGGAGCGCGGCTCCCACACATATCACTGAAGGTGATCAAGCACGCTGACCCAGTAATGGGAATAAGCAAAGGGGTGGAGGTTTGGATACAACCTGCCACAACTGTGCCTCGCTGAGAGCCACAGGGCCGGGGGTGAATTGTGAGTAAAACATAACAAAAGTTCTTGTTATTTCCACCTTGCCGCTCACAGTATGAAGTGAGTCAGGGGTCCAATCATTTTGTTATGATAGGAAAGGTTTGAAAGTGGAATATCTTGCGGGTAAATTGGTACCTCTCTGCAGAGTTAAAACGTATTCGAATACTCCGAGCTCCCGGGTTTTATAGGAGTCTGCTGCGGTGGATTAAATCCACGGGGTGTGACACAAGTACTATTTTCTAAATAAAATATGTTTAAATCAAGATTACCCAAATGACATGTGTTGTCATGATAAGGAGTGCTGCCGTGGGCTGTCGTGTGTCGATGTGTCGCGGTAGTGCTATAATCTAGTGAACATGATTGATGATGTTATATTATAAAAAGTGCTGCCATAAGATGAGATGAGAAAGGAAAAGATTATTTTACAAATATCCATAATTCTTGACTAGTCTAGGTTCATATCATCACTACTATATGTATCTACTCTTACCTATGACTTGTTGAGTACGTAAGTGCTCACCCTTGCAACATTCAACTCAATAGATGGAGCCTACTTTGATCAAGATGATGGCACGGAATACTACGTGGATCCAGAAGGAGGAGAATCAGTTCCGCCAGAACCCTGAAGTGTGTTGTTCTGCCGTCAACTTCTTTTGTGGGAGGGTCACCTATCTTCTGCTGTGTAGTTAAATATTTTGTTAAACCCTGAATGCCTTGTAGGCATTGTAATCCTCTTTATGTAATATTAAGGCCAGCAGGCCACACTGCTTAATATTTTGTGAGTACTCTGTTGCAATGTAATATACTCCTGTGTTTGACTCATCCTGGGAAGTCAAAGGTTTGTGAGAATGGGACTAGCTGCAGCGAGCTAGGTCTCTACAGGAGTAGTCGTTGTCCCAGTCTCGGGGCGCGACAGATATACTCCGACGAAGGCCTCGCAAAGATGCTGAAACACCGCCAGGATCAGCATCGCATTTGGGTGGAGGTTGATCAGTTCCCACCCATAATGTTCGAGGATGTCCTTTAGGAACCGACTCTCAGGGAATCGGAACCCGCAGCGCAGATACTCCTCGAAGATTACCAACTCGCCCTCTCGGACGGTTGGAGTTTCTTGGTCCTTCTCCGCAGGCCGCCAATTGATCTGCAGCCGCGATGGAAGGATCTCCTCTTTTTCCAACGCCACCAGTCTCCTCAGAATGGTGGATGGATCTACTCCAAGATGCCATTTTTTGAGGTAGATCGGTCAAAAAAGTCGATGATTTTGTGGAAGATGAAGGCGAGAAGATGAGGGTTTTGTGCGGCGGGAACTCTAAGAGTTTTTTGCGGCTGAATAGCTTCCTCAAGAAGCTACCTACTGCTTTTATAGACTCGAGGAGTCACGCCTCTGTGAGTAACGTTCCACTCAAGCGTCCTCTTAAATATTTTATTCATTTCCCATAATGGATATTCTCTGATAAACCCTTTAAAGCGTTTCGGGTATCGGATCTGAAATAAAAAGACTTCTTTATTTCGGAAGCTGAAAGGGCTAAAACTCGAGAAGTCTGCTAAGGCTTTTTGAGGGTTATTTACCTTTCTTTTTACTTGAACATTTTTGTAAAAAATATCATGTAACTCAAATTTTGACGTATGGATATATTCTAACTGGGTTATGGTTTGGTTAAAACCATGTTATTTAACTTCGTTTCTGATCGAAGTAATGGTCTAACCGAACGTTCGACTCTAGTCGCAATTCAGTTCTAACCGCGGCCTTAAGTCTGATCGTGGCATCAGGGCAGGTCACGGTGATCTTTTAAAGCGCGATTCTAATCGCAGAACTGAAATTTCCTGTGTATGAATGGTCGCGAACTAAGCTTTTGGCCATAATTTCACACAGAAGGTATGAAGAATGTTCATATGAATAAAAGAAACTTTATTTATTACATTCTTTTACATACAAAAAGGATACGGTCGATAAAAGCATCGACCTGTTCCGAAAGAAGTTTACAAAGTTCTCCTAGGGACATGTTGTTGTCAGTAGGATCTACACTGACAACCCCCAGGGAACTAGCAACTACCCTAAGTCTATCTATATCGTCCCTAACAACAGACGCACTATTGTCCCTAATCAAGTCAGAGAGTTCTCACTGTTGCTGAGCGAAGTCCCTCTCTCGACGGAAATGGTGCGCCTCTTCTCGGGATCGATCAAGACATTCTGCTAAACGCAGAATCTTCGAGGCCATCTCCTCGGTTTTCTTCTCCAGGGCATTCTTCTCTTCCAGAAGGGTCTGTCCGGAAGGAAGAGATGGAGCAGCAGAAGACTGATCGCTGGAGCCTCCTACCTCCTGCATTTTGCAAAAGTTAGTCATATTAACTAAAATTATCAGCAAAAAGGGAGAAGAATTGTTACCTGTCCCGGTGCATAACCCGTTAATACACCCCTCTTGGGAGGAAGATCATCATATGGTGGAAGAGCAACCTTCCCATCAGAAGATTGCTTCGCCAACCCAATATGGCGATCATTTGGTCGAGGGATAGTCACCGCTTGCCGACCATGATGTTGATCACCCAAAAGAATGGGAGAATTGAATGTGATGGGATCTTTCTCTAAGGATAAAGGCCTAACTCGCTGAGAGGCATGAACGGGAAGGGTCAAAGGAACTAAAGGAAGAAAGAAACTTGCTACATTCTTCACCTTTGTTCCACTGGAAGATCCTTCGTCAACCTTGGGTTTCTTCCTTAAAGGAGACAAGACTTCAATTGTTTGAGGACTTTGTTCGACAATTTCCCCTTCATCGCTCTCAATCTCGATGATTTCATGATCTGCCATTGGGAGGAGTATGTGAAAAGGAAGGAGGCAGGATAACAAGAAAAGGACTTTAGGCGTGGAGGGAAATTATGAAGCTTTACAAATCCAAGAACCTGGTATTTATAGCCGCCTGGGTGACGGTTTGCATTCCAGGCGCCTCGGGTTTCGTCAAAGCATTTACAATTTTACCTCGAGATAAAAACAATTCTACGGCGCTATCATTGCCCGTCACGTAATATCAGAACCCATCTTGGGAAACCAACCGTTTTCACTTAGTGCGCCACTAAGTGGAAAAATTGAAGAGTCGAGTTAAAGATCCAATGCATGGTTTTAAAATTCGAAATAAACACGTCTCTTCGTTTTCTTCGAATTTGGGGGCTAGCTGACGAGGATTGACACCCGGGTCACTTCTAATAAACTTTTGGTTCAAGACAGGTTCGAACCAGACATGTATTTGGTTCAATGCGAACTCAAGCTATTTCTGAGGGGCATCACCATGAGGTCGCAAGCTTTACGCGATCAGATCGCGGGTTTCGTGCCATCAGGCCGACAACTGTGTGCGGTCAGAAGTTCGTATGCTATACACGGACTAGACTGAATATTTGGGATGTTGCGCGGTCAGCCCATATTCCGCGGTCAGAACATTCTCAACCAAGGTGCTTGGAGTTTGTTCGGTTATCTTCATACCAGGATATTCCAGGCATCCCGGAGATTCCTCCATGTTGAAGACCAACCATCAGAGGTTATTATATGCGGTTATTCACGATTAACACGTGTTAATAACCTCCGTGGAAGTTAATAGCGGTTCTTCAACAACTGCATGTCTGCATCCAACCGTTTGATACAGTTTTCTTCATATGGCACCCTTTCGACCAATATAAAAAGGTGGCAAAGTACATCAAACGGGGGATCGAAGACATTTTTCGGAAGAACCGGACTCAAAAGAATAATCAAGATACAAGATATCTCGATCATTCAAACAGCCAAGTCTACGGCTTAGATTAAGCAACACTTACGAGTCTCCTATAGCTTCTCCTTGTACACCCTTACAGGGAAAATCCTCGCCTGTGAGGACTTTTCCCTCCATTTGTAAACCTTTTACCATACTTAGTGAAATCTCAACAGGACGTAGGGCTATTACTCCCACCATCGAGGGCCCGAACCTGTCTAAACTCTCTGTGCTCCTGTACACCATTGTTCAGCATACCTTCCCGGAGGGTCATCTTCGAAGGTCTCACAGTTACAAATTCTGCATAAGTTCGGCTGAGGACCCTGAGTCCAAATCATCGACAAAAGGGGGAATCATGGCAAAAAAAGGGAAGAGATATGATGTTGTAAGAGAAAAAGGGGGAGTTTTCTAAACTACTCTTTTCATACTTTTCATCCCATACTTATGCTTCATGCAAAATGCTTTTCAATATATACCTTTATGAGGGAGAAATGTAATAATTTGAAAAAGCATACAAACAAGGGAAGATATATGAAATAGGGGGAGAAATAAAAGAGAGCATGGTATTATTAATACATTTAATTAAGAAAAATTTATGAGTCAGGGGGAGTATTTTGAACTATTGTTCGTCAACTACTCTCCTATTGCCTTTTATCCTGTACTCATATATCATGCTTTTCAAGTTGCCATCAATCACAAAAAAGGGGGAGATTATTGAATATAAACCTAGTTAAGGTTTATAGTTTTGGTGATTAAGACAATGACCAGTGTTAATGACAATAAACTGAACTAACATGTTTATCGTGAGTTTTGTCAAGTTGTAGATGGAATTCATGACTAAAGCAACGAACTGGAAACCGTCAAGACTAAGGAAGACAAACCCCGAGGAAGATTGTTGAATAAACCCAGTTAAGGTTTGGGGAGTGTGTCAATATATGCCCATTTTGGATTCGAGGGAAATTGATAAATCTTTAGAGCTTTCATGACTAACGACAACTAATAGAGCTAACCTATTTATTATAAATGTTGTCAGTTTTTAGATCAAGCTTGATGAAGTAGAATGTGGGAAACTCTTGAAGCGAACAGAGTTGCTGATCAAAGCACGATGAATCTTCATCAAAAGCAACATGCTGAGAACCCTTAGGACACATGGAAGATAACCAAAGTCGGTGACTACGACATCTATGATCGAAGCATCTATGATCGCAGCATCCATGATCTTACGGTTGGGAAAGACGACATCTATGATCGAAGTATCTGTGGCGATGTCCGAAGGAAAAAGAAAAGGCCGAGTTTTTCTAACAGCCATCAGTAGTATCTTCTATTGGTTATCCGTGGTATAGTCGACCTTCTTAATCTTTTCGGTTTTAGATTTTATGGTCGTACTATTAAGAGGGGTATAGCCTTCTTGATCTATATGCACTTTGAAGCTCAAAATGCATATCATATAGCTTAGGTGCATGCTTAAGATCATCTGTGTTTTTCTAAGCATCTATTGCAGTCTCTATTTTATTCAACCATAGTGACAATGAATATTACTTGGGCTAGTCATCTGTTCATTAAATATATCATGTTTAAGATATTTTGGATATGATATATGGCTCCATGGTTGTAGAGCTCAGTTTCCTGTGAACCAGAAGGTCGCATGACTAATGTCAACCTTAGTACTGACCTATGGTCACAGACTGTACGCAACCATTGCATCGAGAGAGTCATGTCTAAACCTGAGTAGTGGCTGAGTCTTCCAGTCATGGTTCCAGGATAAGATAACTTCCTCTCCTATATATGAAGATAACCACCAGGGAGTTAAGATGTGCAGTTATCTGGAAACCGCATATTGGAAACCGTCTAACCTCCCGAAACTACCCCATGTTGATACCCTTTCGATCACTATAAAAGGGCAACAAGCACCAGAGATAAAGACGGAGAAATACACATAGATATAGATACACATACAGAGAGAGTCTTCCTTTGTAACAAATAGCATTAGCATGATAAAGAAATTGTTAGCTTTCCTCTGTAACAATCTCCCCGACTCCGACAACGAACGTGCATCCCCCATCAAAGTGACGGCGGACCTCTTGGGCCCCTCCCCGACTCCGACAATGAACGTGCGTCCCCCGTCAAAGGGGACAGCGACTGAAACTTCCCCCGAGAGGTGGAAGGGGCTAACAAGCCGCTATGCCACAGACTCCGGTGCATTCGATGGCTACGGCCTTACCGCCCGCCACACATTGAGCACTACAATGGTGAGGCCGACCCCTACGAATTTGTGTAGGTGTATTCCACAGCCACTTCGGCGGCTGGGGGTAATGAGACAGTCTAGTGCAATGTCTTCCCCCTCTACCTGACTGGGATCGCCCGCTCGTGGTTCTACAACCTGAAGGCCGGCTCCATCATGTCCTTTGCGCAGCTAAAACACGAGTTCTGTGCAAATTTCCAGAGGAACTACGTGCACCCCCTAGATTCCTCGCAGCTGTACACTATCCGACAGAGGACGGGGGAGACCATCCATAATTTCTTCAAGTGCTTTGCCCAGGTCAAGATCAAAGTAGCTCATGTCCCTGACTCCACAGTCATTGAGGTGTGTAAGAGCGGGATCCTCCCCGAGGAGCCCCACCGGAGATTCTCCCATAGTTGCCCCTCCTCCGCCGATGAGCTCTTCACTGTACTCGAGAAGTACACTCGGGCGGAGGAGGATGACCTCTAGAAGAAAAACCAGGGAGTCCCCGCCCCGTTGACCGGGAGTCTAGGGACCCCCTCAAACACCCCAAGCGGGGGAATCGTAGCGAGCCATGGCCTCGGGACACCTTTGTCCTCGAGGGCGGAGGCGGCTCACGCGATGCCTCCAAGGGCAACCGCCCCTAGCCCAAGCCGAAAGGTCGTGGGAGAGGGCAGTCATCCCGCGGTCGTGAAAGCCCCGCGGCAAGAGGAAGGAAAGGTCTGTGGTGTACCTTCCACAAGTCCAATACCTACGCCACCCAGGAATGCCACCAACTGCTCCAACACTTCGCCGCATTCCTCGACCAGCATGGGCAAGGGGGGACTCCTGCCTCCTTGCCCCTTCAGCCGGCCTTACCGGTCCTTCCTGCCCCCGCGGGGGGACAGCAAGGACAAGCGCGGGAAGGGGCCCCGTCAGAAGCACTCCCCTTCCAAACGTCCCAAAGGCGTGTCAACGTCATCATGGGATGGTCCGCCTCCGGGTGGGACTATAAGCATCAGTGCAAGGAATACGCGCGCGAAGTAAAGGTGGTGGGGGTGCTGCATATGTCTCGGCCACCCAAGTGGTCGGATGTCCCCCTCACTTTTATGGTAGAGGACATGTGTGGGGTTTTCTTCCCCCATGATGATGCGCCAAACTCAGAGAGGCGGGGTTCATTCAGGAGGTCTTGCACCCCGAATGGCTTGCGAACTCCGTCCTCGTGAAGAAGTCAAATGGTAAGTGGAGAATGTGCGTGGACTTCACCGACCTCAACCGCGCTTGCCCCAAAGACAACTTCCCCCTCCTACGAATTGACCAACTGGTCGACTCGACTGTGGGGTGTGAGTTGATGACCTTCCTAGACGCGTATTCAGGCTATCATCAAGTCCGGATGGCAGAAGGGACGAGGAAAAGACGAGTTTCATAACTCCCCTCGGGACCTTCTGCTACGTCCACATGCCCTTCGGGCTAAAGAACGCTGGAGCGACCTTCCAGCGACTCATGACGTTGGTCCTCAAGGACCAGCTCGGTCGCAACGTCGAAGTCTGCGTCGACGACGAGGTCGTCAAAAGTCCCCGCACGATTGCTCACATCGACGATTTAGCGGAGACCTTCCACAACCTTCGCGCATACGGGTTGAAGCTCAACCCAGAGAAATGCGCCTTGGGCGTACGAGGGGGGAAGCTCCTGGGCTTCCTCGTGTCCCAGCGGGGCATAGAGGCCAACCCCGAAAAGATCCAGGCACTCCTAGACATGGCCCCGCCGCTCTCGGTCAAGGACGTTCAACGACTCACTGGCCGATTGGATGCGCTGAGTCGCTTCGTCTCGCGGTCGGGGGAACGCGGCCTCCAATTCCTCAAAATCCTCCGAGGCCTCGAAGGGTTCCGATGGACCCCCGAGGCCCAGGAGGCCTTCGATGATCTAAAGAAGTATCTCATGAGGCCCCCAATGCTCGTGAGCCTGTCTCTGGAAGAACCCTTGCTCCTTTACCTCGCCGCGACCCTGGTCTCCGTAAGCGCGGTGTTGGTAAAGGAACAAGATGGGCAATAGCGTCCCGTGTACTACGTGAGTGAGGCCCCCTAAGGGGCCAAAACTCAGTACACGGAGATGGAGAAGACCTGCTACGCCCTTCTAATGGCGTCCTGGAAGCTTCGTCATTACTTCCTGGGACACCCGATTACTGTCCTGTCATCCCTTCCTTTGGGAGAGGTGCTTCAGAACAAGGAAGCCACTGGCCGGATAGGAAAGTGGGGGGCCGAACTTGCCCCCTTTTCCCTTTCCCTGACAGGACGCTCCACCATCAAGTCACAAGTCCTCGCCGACTTTGTGGTGGATTGGACTCCTACCTCCAGATCCGGGGACGAAAACCTCCCCGCACCGCCCCGACGCAGCGACCATTGGACGCTCATGTTTGATATGGCTCCCTGTGTCTCACTGGGGCCGGCACGGGAGTAGTCCTCCGGAGCCCTGAGGGGAGGGAACTGGAGTAAGCGGCGTGGCTCGAGTTCCCCGCCACGAACAACGTCACTGAATACGGGGCCTTGCTCCTTGCGTTGCGCCTCACGGGCTCCCTGGGGATTCGATGCCTCCTAGTAAAAGGAGACTCCCAGCTCATAGTTTGCCAAATGGACAAGTCCTACTTGTGCCATGACGCAAACTTGAACCTCTACTTGCAGGAAGTGCACAAGATGGAGAAGCACTTCGACCGCCTAGAGGCCCGGCACATCCCGCGGAGGGACAACAACCGGTCCGACGCCTTGGCTCGGGCAGTCAGCGCCCGGGAACCACTCCCCAAAGGAGCTTTCTTGGAGATCATTGCGAAGCCCTCGGTGGCCTCCCCGGACGCGATCGATGGGCCTCGCATCCCGGAAGTCACCGAGATCACCCGGGCTTCATCTTGGATGGATCCCCTCATCTCCTTCATCAAGGGGGAGGGACCCTCTCAACGAGACCGAGGCCAAGCACCTCCGAGCCAAGGCTCGGGTGTACCTCCTGCTGGAGGGGAAGCTGTACAAACAGGGGGCTTTAGCCTTGCTTAGCTGCCTTCCACAGCCGGAAGGGCTCCGACTTCTCGAGGACATTCACTCGGGAAGTTGCGGATCTCATCTGGCCCCGCGCGCCATCACAGCCAAGGCCCTTCGCCAGGGTTTCTATTGGTCCATGGTGATTCGCGACGCGCGAGACCTTGTCTATGGGCCCTTCGCGCGGTGGGGGATGGACCTCCTAGGTCCCTTCCCCCCAGCGCCCGGGGGCTACAAGTATGCGGTGGTCGTGGTCGACTACTTTACGAAGTGGGTAGAGGCCGAACCTCTGGCCAGCATCATGTCCCGAGCGGTACAGCGGTTTTTCTGGAAGAATATCGTATGTCATTCCGGGGTCCCCCGAGAAATCACTGTCGATAACGGGACCCAATTCGACTTGGTATATTTTTGGGAATTGTGCGAAGGCTTGGGTCTTACCATCCACTTCGCCTCGGTAGCTCATCCCAGAGCAACGGGGCTGTCGAAAGGGTTAACGGCATAATGCTTTTTCATCAATAGCATACATGCATGTATCAGTAGCAATAGCTAGATCAGTATCTACCTCAAGCCCTAAAATCTCCAAATCTAATCTGTGACCCCAAATCAAGATCAGATTGTTTAGATGTGATCTATCGGTTATTCTAAACTTAAAAGCCTTTAGAAACCAGATTCAATTCCATCTCTAAATCCCAGAATTATCAACTCCATTCTGTTTCGAAAACAGAAATATTTTATATTACTCTAAATACTCTGAATTCAAATTTAATCAAAATCTTGACCAAGTTCAGATCAGATTATTCTTGAAATATGATCATGGGTATGCCAATACCTTAAACCAGAAAGTTGGCAGCCAGATTTCACCATCTAGGCATTTTTCGCAAATCAGTCCAAGAGTTATCGCAAATTAGTCCTTATCTGATATCTGAAAACCCAAAAAGGCTAAAATCTCCATATTAACTCCAAATTCAGAATTTCTTCGGCAAATCTTCTCAAAATGCTATTTGCCACAAGTCTCTCTTCTGTGCAGGTATCAAAATCAAACCCTAAATGCCAGAATTCGAAATCGACAAAACTCAAATCTTACTTTACCCTAATTTACCCTATTTTCAGTTTGTATCAAAAATTATTCAAATGTGTCAAATCTTATCAACTATCTTTGCCAAATGTTTTGTTGAATATATCTACCAGATTAGTGAAAGCAAATTCAGTTTAAACCTTCCAGAATGCCAGATTTACAATTCAGTCCAAATCAAAAACCTGAAGCTGCAGTTCAGTCCAAATTCGACCAGGCCGTTTACTGTGGTCCCGACCAGAGTTGCTGTGCTTGTGCGCCGTAGCTGCTCGTCGCCGGCGAGGCTTCGCCGCACTTGTGACCGTGCATGCCGGTGCGCATGTGTCCTCGCTCTAGCCGTGTCGTGGCAGCGCCACTGCAACGTCGACGACCAGCGCCTGCTCCTGCGCGCGACCAGCAGTCTTTTGTCAGCAATTCACTGCCACGTTGCCTTGCCGCGCCAGTGTTGTCGCCACCGCTTGCTCCAGCTTGCCATGTCCTGATGAACCGACATGATGATCAACTGCAGAGCCGTTGTCGCCGTCGCATCACCGGTTAATGCTGTGTCTTCGCCGCTGATGCTCAGCACGCAACCCATCTCATCACAGCAGCCAATTACTTCACTGTTCCCCCTTGCAGTCTTCGCCTGGCCTATATAAGCACTCCTGTGCTCAGCAGCTCCCTCCACACATCACCATAAACCAGCCAAGTTCCAGAATTTCCTGTTTCAGTCATCTTCTTGGCGAGCCATCGAGGAGGCTCACGGTGCCAGCACTCTACAGATCATCTCCTGCCAAATTAACAACACCAGTGAGTTTCCCTACTCATTCTCTCTGTGTGATATCATCTAATTGCTCCCCGGTGACCTCTAACGCCGGCGATCAACGGAAATTGCTGAAATTCGAAGAATGCCCTGTTCCGGCAATGCAGGCCAAATTACCTCGAATTAGCTCTCGATTCTGTAGAAGAAGTTGATCAGTGGGCCGTTTCCAGCAATCCTGTGTACTTAGATCTCCAGATTGAGCTTCCATCGAAGCTTTCACCAATTTTGAACTTCACCCGTTGCCGGCGATCGTCGCCAGGCTTCTCCAGCCATCCTCTAACAAAATTGACCATCCTAGTAGCTCCCTTATACTCCACAGATACTCCCTGACCTTGGAATTAAGTTCAAACCCCCTACAGCAAAAACCCCCAAATCCTATGTCTTCTTCTCCGGCACAGTTCACCGGAAAAGTTTTCCCGGCCGCATCAGCTCAAATAACTTTGTCCAGCGTATGTGCCTTAACCCCCTGAGTATTTTTGTCTTCTAGCCCGACACCTAAATCAGCCTAGATCAAAAGATATAGCCATGCCAAGATCTTGTCCAGAACTGCTCCTGTGTAGCCAGTTCACCTCAGTTCATCACTGAATTTCATCACTTTCCAGCCATTTCTTGCCCTAGATTCTGTTGACTTAATTGTTCCTGTTACCAATTCCTACCTCCCAGACAAAGTGGTGCATCATTTGGAGCTCTAGATCAAAAGTTATGCCAAGCCCTAGTTTTTGGCATTGTCAGCTCTATGCCAGAGCTTGTCAGCCAGTGGCATTGACCTTGTTTACCCACTTCTGATTGTCCATTTTGAAAACCACTTTGTCCACTGAATTTGTAGAGTTGTGATCTACATTTTCTTCCACTACCACAACTTGAGATGAGCACTCTAGCTTTTCTTAAAGCTATGTCGACACCTTGAACCGCATGTCGACCTAAAGCCGTTCGCTGTTTTTGAGCGAACCAGTCACAACCTTGATATCATTCTGATATTTTGAGACATTTGGAACCTTGTAAACCTTTGACAGCTAATCTTAACATTGGTTTCCATAACTTAACCCTAATCAGCCTCTAAACCCAATCATTTCAGAATCATCAAGACTTCATCTTTCCATTATTGCATATAGTATAATAATGTATTGAAAAGATTGTGACTATTGGTTGTTTGTTTGATTGGAGAGCAGATCAAGAGCCCGAGTTCGAGGACTTCACTACGGATCCGACGTCAACTGCTGTATTTTACGACGCGGAAGGAAAGTCATATCCTTGGTCATCTTGAACCTATATTTTAAATGTTGCTAAAACATAACCTTGAATATAGATAACATTGCATGAGAAAGATTGAGAATGATTGATTTATGAATTGGCAGTACTAGAATGGTTATCTGTGAAATGTGAAATAAACAAGTTTTGAGCCATTAACTATTATATGTGTTTATATATTTATATTCATGAAATAAAACCCCTAGCCGTGACCAGAAAATGGTATGGAATGGTGGTAGCACTGGAGGTGCTAAACTGCGAAGGAATGCAGGCACTGAAGGTGCAGGGTTGTGGATGGTCTGGTCACTGGCATATAAGGACTAGAACCTTGTGTTGTGCGTCTAGTGGCATGAACAACGTGCTAACCGCAAGCCTGGAATGGGACAGGCCTGAACAAGTACTTATGTGGATCGTACATGAAACCCCTGCATGAGTTGTGTTGTGATAATTGACTTGGAGGCTGACTCCCACTATCACTGAAGGTGATCTGATATTTGACCTAGTAATGGGAAAATGAGGTGGGGTGGAGGTTATGATACAGCCTACCACAACTGTGTTTCGCGGAGAGCCACAGGGTCAGGGGTGAATTGTAAGTGATGCATAACAAAAGTTCTTGTTATCTCCACCTTGCCACTCACACATGGTTGTGAGGAGGGGTCTAATCATTTTGATAGGATGGGCTTGAAAGTGGAATATCTTGCGGGTAAATTGGTACCTCTCTGCAGAGTTAAAAACGTATTTGAATACTCTGAGCTCCCGGGTTTATAGGAGTCTGCTGCGGTGGATTAAATCCACGGGGTGTGACACAAGTATATTTTCTAAATAAAATGTGTTAAATCAAGATTACCCAAATGACATGTGTTGTCATGATAAGGAGTGCTACCGTGGGCTGTCGTGTGTCGACGTGTCGCGGTAGTGCTATAATCTAGTGAACATGAATGATGATGTTATATTATGAAAGGTGCTGCCATGAGATGAGGTATGAAAGAAAAGGTTATTTTACAAACATCCATAATTCTTGACTAGTCTAGGTTCATATAATCACTACTATATGTATCTACTCTTACCTATGACTTGCTGAGTACGTAAGTGCTCACCCTTGCAACCTACAAATCAGTAGATGGAGCGTTCAATAATCAAGACGAAGGCGTGGAGAACTTCTTGGATCCAGAAGGAGGAGCGTCAGTCCCGTCATTGCCCTGATGTGTTGTTCTGCCGTCCACTTCTCTTTGTGGGTGGGTCACCTATCTTCTGCTGTGTAGATGTTATTTTGCTAAACCATGTGTGCCGCGAAGGCATTGTAATCTCTTTATGTAATCTAAGGCCAGCAGGCCACACTGCTGAAATATTTTGTAAGTTACTCTGTTGCAATGTGAATATACTCCTGTGCTTGACTTATCCTGGGAAGTCAAGGGTATGTGTATGCTATGCATATATGGGACTAGCTGCAGCGAGCTAGGTCTCTTCAGGAGTAGTCGTAGTCCCAGTTTCGGGGCGCGACATTCTGCCATCAACTTCTTACTGTGGAAGGGACACCCATCATCCACTGTGTAGAAGTTTTTATTTTGCTTTAACTAAACCTTGAATGCCGCGAAGGTATTGTAATCTCTTTATGTAATATTAAGGCCAGCAGACCACACTGCTTAAATATTTTGTAAGTTTTCCTGCTGCAATGTGAAATACTCCTGTGTTTGACTTATCCTGGGAAGTCAAATGTATGCATATATGGGACTAGCTACAGCAAGCTAGGTCTCCGCAGGAGTAGTCGTAGTCCCAGTTTTGGGGCGCGACAAGAGATTTTCTCCCTGGAAAAATTCCCGGAAATCTCGGAGACTGTCTCCCCAAAAGCTCATTCCCGGCTCCCCGTTCTCACGGCGACCGGAGGATTTTCAAAAAATCGTTCCCGGAATTTTTACTCGGCCCCTCGTCCTCACGGTGATCGGGAAATTCCTCACCGGAACCTTTGGAAAATTTCTTGGGGAATTCTTACCCCGAGCTTTGTCACCTCCATAGCACGCGGAGCCGTCCTTCGGCCCACTGTGGAGGGGGGGGGGGGTAACTTGTGCCCGGGGATTGCCCTGTTTCGGACCATCATTTGAGAATTCACAAAAGAAGTACACAAGCAAACTTAGCTTTATTAAAATATCTAACCGGAGGACATCTTCCCCCTTCGGTGGGCATCGATACATTAAACGCAAGATACAACCTGGAAAGCTCCTACACCTAATAATCCTGGAGACCCTCTGATAGCTCCCGGGCCAGGTCTCGATACAAGCTTCGTATACGACGCTGGGCCTTCCGAAGCAAGTCTTCGGGCCAATATTCATAGCCCGCCGGTGGAAGTATTCGAAGCGGAGGAACCCTCCGGGACCCCGGTCGTGGAGGGGATAATTCAGCGCGGTGGTTGTCGAAGTTGTCCAGGTGCCACTCCGGAAGCCACCACAACAGGATTGGCTCCTGGGAAACAACCCTACCATGTCCCCCAGAGAGGAGACTTTGCAAAATGAAGGCGGCTTGGGCATCCCCCGGGTGATGACCGCCGGAGCCCGGGGTCCCCACCTCCAGGAACACCCCCCGCAGCATCGGGGCGTCCCTAAGATCGCGCTCAAACCTCGGGGCTCTTTCCTGGGAGCGACCTCCCAGGGTGCCTGGTAAATTCAATTCAAAGACTTAGCAAAAATTCATTCTATTGCATCGAAATATTTTTGTACAAATGTCCGGGGCTTCTTCGAAGAAGCTACCGGGAGCAAAAACCCTAAAAAAAAAAAGAGGGGTCCTATCTAAAGGCTCGGGGGGGAGGCTCATACTTGTTCATTGGTGTCCTCCCCTCGGGAGGCTCCCGCTGGAGCCGTAGCGTCCACCCCCGGAGGCGTCGGCACCGGAAATCGCACACGAACGATCCGGTCATAGAAGCCATCGGTGATCTGCTCCACTTCTCGCCGGGACGGCTCGAAGAACTCGGGGAAGCTCTGGGGGATCCGGCCCCCGATCGCCCGGGCGCCGACCCCCCGGTGCTCCACAAGCCCCGCCTCGAAGGCCACCACCGGGATCGCCTGGCCTCGTGGATGGGCATCTGCGGCCTCTGGGATCACGGAGACTTGTGCGTTAAGAAAACACACAGCCTCCACGAGCATCACCGGCACCGCCTCGGAGCTACCTCCCGGGCCAAGGCTCACCCTGAGCCCCTCGAGGGCTGAGCGGACGGAGTGGCCCGCGTCCATCACCGCCCAAATGCTGCAGGCCTCGAGCTCTCGGAGGGCTTCCTCCTTGGGCCTCGCCTCCCTCTGGAGCCGGTCGTTGGTGTTCTCGGAGGCGTGGAGTTGGGCCCAGACTCGGGCCAACTCCCGGAGTGCACCGGCCCGCTCCTACAAAGAGGCGGCGGCCTTCCCCTCCGCCTCCTTCAGCGCTTTGTCAAAGCACTCCTCGATGCCCCAGGCGATGGCCACCCCCTACGAACGCGAGAGTTAGTCAAAACCCAAGTTGGAATCCCGAAAAAAACAAGCCGCCGGTTCGAGGACAAACCTGGATGTGGAGCGACTGCAGCTCCCTGCAACATTCGCGGAGTGTCCCTTGCAAGACGTAGTCCTGGACCTTCTGGGTCTGGAGCCCCTCCACGAACCGGAAGACCTCTCCCGCGGACAGCAGGAGGGTCTTCCTCCCGACAACTCCGGACCCATCAGGACCGACAGCGGGCCCGCTCACGAAGGTCGTGGGGGTGATGTGGACCGGATTGGCGGTGGCCGGAGTCCTTGCCGCTGAAGCGGTGTCAGAGGAAGAGGCCGACGAGCTCTCCGCGAATCGAACCTCCAGTCTCTCCAGCTCCGGTGGTGCCGGGGCCGCTGGGAGAGCGATCGTCTAAGGTGGCGAGGGGGCATAATTCACCGAGTCGGATGCCCACCCATCATTAGCCGGCTCTTTTCCCCGAGCCTCTCCGGAGGCCTCGGGAAGGCACGCAAGTTCCCGCGCCTCCACCACCCCCTAGGAGTTCTCTGGGAGGGGCGGTGTCACCTCGCGTCGAGAAGGTGCCCGTACGCGCCCTGACCCGGGGGCAGCGTCCCGGGCCTTCACGGGCGTAGAGCTGGTGTCGTTGCTGGACCGAGGGCCTTCTGAGCCTTGGCCCGCTTCGGCTCAGAAACCCGAGCGACCTCTTTCCCCCGCTTGTGAGAGCCGGGGGTCGGGAGAGGCGTCCTATCCGGTAGCCTCAGCCCGAAGGCCTCAGCTACCAAGTTCAGGGGAGGACCCTCCTCGATAACCCGCACGATGCGCTCGTGCTCATCGGCACAGTACCTCCCGAGGATGTTCTCTGCCTTCTCCCGGGCGGCCGGATACGGCCGAACTACAAAAGGAAAAAGTTAGAGAAATCAACAAAAAAGCGGACAAAGTAGCCGGGAACTTACGTCGAGTCACAGGCTTTTGCGAGGGCCGCTGTGCCGGGCACATCCTGATCCCCCTTCTCCCGTGCGAGAAGGGGGAGATCTTCAGCAGTGTCAGCTCCTCGGCGGTGTCCCTCATGGAACGGACGCCCCGGGAGCCCACTACTTTGCTGAGGAGCTTCAGGTCCTCCTCGGTCCACACCAGGGGCTTGGGGGCGGACGACCGGCTGTAGCAGGGGGGCTCTGGCGAGTAGGTCACCTCAGCATCCCGGACCCAAAGGTAGAACCACCTCTGGACCCAGTCCCCCTAGTGGTCCTGGGAAGCGGCCACCGGGTACTCCGCCACCCGTGATGGCAGGAGCTGGATCATGACGGAGTCGAATGGGGACTTTGGCCCTCCCTTCACCAGGTGGGAGCTCCTCACCGTCGGCTCGTAGAAGTACAGGAACAGTCAGAGCATTGGCTCCCGTCCGGTGGCTGTCTCGAACAGCCAAATGAAGATGCCCATCCGAATGAAGGTGTTCGGCGTCAGGTGGTTGATCGCCACCCCGTACTCCCGGAGGAACTCCCGGAGCAACAGATGCACCGGGAGCCAGAGCCCGGCTTCGAGAAAAGCCTCGAAGACCAACATTTCCCCGGGCCTAGGGTGGGGGGCACCATCTTTCTTGGAGGGGATCCGGACATCCCCGTCTGCAACAACCCCCCAGTCCACTAGGGACTCTAAGTCCCCCGACGTGAACTCGGAGGCCCAGAGGAAGTCCGCGGTGACTTCCTCCGGAGGCACCTCGGCAACCTTGGCGCGACCCTTGGGACCCATTTACTTCTCTGGTGGCATGGGGCTCCAAGGAGACGGGTTTGAGTTTCCGGGGATTGAGCTTCTGGGACTGAGCTTCTGAGAGAGAGCTTCCGGGAGAGACCTACCGGGAGAGCTAAGGGCGCCGGTGGTGTTTGAGGATGGAGGGTTTGAGTGACTCCTCGAGGTCCCTCGGGGCCCTATTTGTAGGGCTCGAGCATGGCCCTGATGGCCGCCACGTGGCTCCTCACGGCGCATCCGCACCGCTCAATTCAAATAGTGCGTGGGAATTGAAGCGACAAGACGGCCATTATGGTCGAACGGTGCGCTCCAATCGAGATGAGGCCTTAATGAGCAGCGGCGCTGCCACAAACGCTTGGCACGAAGATCGAAGCATCAAGGCACCGGAAATCCACCCCGAAGGAGATGTTCCCAGTGACATGAACCATCCCCTCTGGGGACTCGAACAGCGTCCCCGGAGGGCATGGGGGGCTGCTGTTAGGGGAAATCTCCGTGGGATCAAGTCCAGGTAAGAGGCAATATTCCCGGGCGCCGCCTTTTGCCCAGGGACAAGGCCCCCACCGGTGGCTTGTCCCGGGCGCCGCCTTTCCCCCGGGACAAGGCCCGCCTGGGGACAAGGCCCCCGGTGGCTTGTCCCAGGCGCCGCCATTTGCCCGGGGACAAGGCCCCCAGGTGGCTTGTCCCGGGCGCCGCCTTTTGCCCGGGGACAAGGCCCTCGGTGGCTCGTCCCGGGTGCCGCCTTTGGCCCGGGGACAAGGCCCCCTGTGGCTTGTCCCGGGCGCCGTCATTTTCCCGAAGACAAGGACCCCCGGTGCTAGGTCATGTGAGGATCACGTGAAGCACCTCGGGAATCGGCGGGGACACCTGTCAAGCATCTGAGTCCTTTGGCCGGGAGAAGGACGCTAGTGCCCCTCGATCCAACGGTCGCAGACGGGGCAGTTTAGTCTTTTGGCATCTTTTGGGCCTATATATGCCCTTGTAACCACTCATGTGTGGAGGACAATTCATTTTTACTCTAATACAAAACAAAACAGGCGTGCTTCGGAGCCATATCTCCCCGAGAGAGCTCCCCTAGCCAACTTCAGTTGGGAGCACGTCGACAGGACTAGGGCCTCCACTGAGGCCCGAACCTGTATAAACCTTTGTGTCACTTGTTGTGTTTGCCCAACTGGAGAGGACCGGTCATGCGGTCAGCTCGCATCATCTTTTCTTCGCTAGGAACTTCAACAAAACCAGCCGGGGTATTCGCGATACCACGACAGGGATGTTGTTGCAGATGAAGACATGCCATATGAGGTACCTCAAAACCATGTCAATATCATTTTTGGCGGTTCTTCTTCTTATTCTTCTAAGCATCAGTTCAAATCTCTTTACCGTGAGGTAAATGAAATTGAAGCTCCAATTGGGGAGCCTCAATTCCCCCGCTAGTCGGAAACTCCCTTAAATTTTGATCGGGACGATTGTCCCAGGGGTCTAACATGACCATTGAGACTCCCTCTGGTCATTACCCCTACCAATAGCAATGCTAAGGTCGAGAGGGTATTGATCGATGGAGCTAGTTCTCTGGATCTATTATTGGTCAACTCTTGACGAGATGCAAATTCCTCATTCAAAGATCAAACCCATAATTCATCTGTTTTATGGTATAATCCCTAGTCCCTCAATGATGACGATCAGACAAATTGTATTACCGATAACATTGGGAGAACCAGACAATTTTCGAACAGAATTGATTACATTCGATGTAATTGATTGTGATTCAGCATATAACGCTATTTTTGGTAGGCCGATGCTTCCTAAGTTCATGGCGGCGACGCATTACGCTTATCAGTGCGTCAAGATTCTAGGCCTAAAAGGCATGATTTTGGTCTGAGGCAGCCGCAATATGGCTCTTACTTGTGATCGGTTATCTCTGGAGTTGGTCGATCAACTTTCCTTTAGGAATGTACAGGTTGTGACCACGACACCAGATGCGATCAAAGTGGCCCCACGACTAGATGAGAAATTGAAGTTGGTTCCTTTGTACCCAGAAGATCCGTCTAGAACCATTCGGATTTGATTAGGTTTCGATGACAAATAGGAACTTGAGAGAATTACTTTCCTCCGGGTTAACGCATATGTGTTTGCGTGGAAACCATCCGACATGCCTGGAGTGATGCGCACGGTGGCCCGATCTTCCGACAGGTAGAGGTAAGTCGATTGGTGGAGACTCGACGTTGACGATCCGGCTTCCGATCAGAACCGATCCGAACCCAGTAATCGCTACACCACGGCTCCGTTGGTTATCAACCATGCACAAACACGATTGACCTCGCCAAGAAGGCTTATCCCTGCATGCGAATCGAGAACACAAGCAAGAATGAGAAAGAAGCAATCTGAAATATTGCAAATATAAATTGAATCTCACGAGTTGGGGTTCCACAAACCGATACACGTCGAAACTGTTCTTTGACAGATTAATCTAAGCAAAACCCAAACAAACCCTAGCGGCGGCTACTGAATATAAGGGCTAAGGGACGTCCTAGAAACCCTAGACGTGTCCGTGATGGACTCCAACACGATACATGGGCCAACGGCCCAAATTGGTGACGCAGCACCCTGGGACAGATTCTGTCCGCCAACTTGTAACGCAAATTCCCGTCGACTCAGCAGTCCAATTGACCTGAAACCGGTGCCATTGGAAAGGTTATCTCCTTAGCTTTCGATACATATGTGGATCATTGAAATCAGAGTCCGTTTGTGGCCTGGGCGATGATTTTAGTGAACACTGCTCCTGGTGGCCGAGGTAGTCGACTCCGAGATGAATTGGGACTCCGACTCCGAGATGAATTGGGACTCCAACTTGACTTGGACGCCCTCCTGGCCTCCCTCCTGGCCCTTGCTGGTTCCCAAGGCCTTCATGATCCTCTCCAAAGTTCCTAAGTACAATATAATCAATAATATCATTAGGTAGCATACTATCCTCACAAGTATATACACGGGCACTTAGGAACGAGCTCACCTGTTGATTCAATTGCCGTGCTCGTGCTCTTGTGATGGGTTCTTGCATCACAACTGGAGGAGTCTCGGGCGTATGCATAGGAGTGATGTCCTCATCATCCTCCCCCTCTTGAAGTGGAGTCGTCCTCGACTCAAGCTCATCTTCTTCTCCCATGAACGGTTTCAAATCTGCAATGTTAAATGTGGGACTAACCCCAAATTCGGGCGGCAACTCAAGTTTATATGCATTATCATTTATTTTCTCAAGTATCTTGAAAGGACCATCAGCTCTAGGCATTAATTTAGACTTTCGCAATTCTGGAAAACGTTCCTTTCTCAAGTGTAACCATACTAAATCACCCGGTTCAAGTTTTACTTCCTTTCTACCTTTACTTCCCGCAGTCCTATACCTTTCATTCATCATTTCAATATTTTCTTTAGTCTTTTCATGCAATTTCAGAATAAATTCAGCACGTTCCTTAGCATCATGATTAACTCGTTCACTAGTAGGTAAAGGGAATAGATCAATAGGAGCACGGGGATTGAAGCCATACACTACCTGAAAAGGACTTACCTTGGTGGTGGAGTGTACCGCCCTATTATAAGCAAACTCAACATGCGGCAAACACTCTTCCCACATCTTCAAATTCTTCTTCAAAACAGCCCTCAACATAGTAGATAATGTACGATTTACTACCTCGGTTTGGCCGTCGGTTTGGGGATGACATGTTGTTGAAAACAGCAGCTTGGTCCCCAATTTATTCCATAGAGTTCTCCAAAAGTGGCTCAAAAACTTGGCATCACGATCTGACACAATAGTAGAAGGCATACCATGCAAGCGAACGATTTCTTGAAAGAAAAGGTTAGCAATATTAACAGCATCGTCGCTCTTATGACAAGGAATAAAGTGAGCCATCTTAAAAAATCTATCAACCACCACAAAAATACTATCCCTCCCCCTCTTGGTCCTAGGCAGTCCTAAAACAAAGTCCATAGATATATCCTCCCATGGAGTGCTAGGAACAGGAAGAGGCATATATAAACCATGTGGATTCAATCGTGACTTAGCCTTTTGACATGTAGTGCAGCGGGATACAAACCTCTCAATGTCTCGCCTCATCTTCGGCCAAAAGAAGTGAGCGGACAGAACGGCCTCCGTCTTCTTGGCACCAAAATAACCCATCAAACCTCCTCCATGAGCTTCCTGTATCAAAAGAAAACGAACGGATCCAACTGGAACGCATAGGCGGTTAGCTCTAAACACAAATCCATCATTTATCACATATTTGTCCCATGTTCTTCCCTCTTTGCAATGCAGCAAGACATCCTTAAAATCATCATCATTAGCATATTGTTCTTTAATTGATTCCAATCCAAATATACGACAATCAAGTTGGGACAACATGGTATATCTCCTAGACAAGGCATCAGCAATCACATTATCCTTCCCTTTCTTGTGTTTGATAACATAAGGAAAAGATTCAACAAATTCAACCCATTTAGCATGTCTACGATTCAGTTTCACTTGACTGCGAATACGTTTTAGCGACTCATGATCGGAATGAATAACAAATTCTTTGGGCCAAAGAAAATGTTGCCACGTTTCTAAAGATCGCACAAGAGCATACAATTCTTTATCATACGTGGAATAATTCAAAACAGGACCACTCAATTTTTCGCTAAAGTAAGCAACAGGTTTACTATCTTGCATCAAAACACCGCCAAGTCCAACCCCACTAGCATCACATTCAAGCTCAAAGGTCTTATTAAAATCAGGAAGTTGGAGTAAAGGTGCATTAGTAAGCTTATCTTTCAAAAGGTTGAAGGCATTCTCCTGTGCTTGCCCCCAATGGAACACAACTCCCTTCTTCGTCAACTCGTTCAATGGGGCTGCAATGGTGCTGAAATCCTTCACAAAGCGGCGGTAAAATCCGGCAAGTCCATGGAAGCTCCGCACTTGTGAAATCGTCGTGGGCGTTGGCCAACTCTTAATCGCGTGCACCTTGGCTTCATCCACCTCAATTCCCTGTGTAGTCACAACATAGCCAAGAAACGATACTCGTTCGGTGCAAAAAGTGCACTTCTCGAGGTTACCAAATAAACGTGCAGCACGCAAAGCATCAAAAACAGCACGTAGATGATCAAGATGTTCATGTAACGACTTGCTGTAAATCAATATATCATCAAAATAAACCACCACAAATTTCCCAATGAAAGCTCGTAAAACCTCGTTCATTAAGTGCATGAAAGTGCTAGGTGCATTAGTTAAACCAAAAGGCATGACTAACCACTCATACAATCCAAACTTGGTTTTAAAGGCTGTTTTCCATTCATCTCCCAATTTCATTCTTATTTGGTGGTATCCACTACGCAAGTCAACCTTAGAAAAAATTATAGAACCACTTAACTCATCAAGCATGTCGTCTAACCTAGGAATAGGATGACGGTACCTTATTGTGATATTGTTAATGGCTCTACAATCTACACACATGCGCCAACTGCCATCTTTCTTAGGAACCAAAATAACAGGAACAGCACAAGGACTAAGGCTCTCACGTACATACCCGCGGTCCAAAAGATCTTGGACTTGGCGCTGAATCTCCTTAGTCTCCTCGGGGTTGGTCCTATAAGCAGCTCGGTTTGGCAAACTCGCTCCAGGTATCAAATCAATTTGGTGCTCAATCCCTCGTATGGGTGGGAGTCCTGGAGGTATCTCGGCAGGAAAAACATCTGCATACTCCTGCAAAAGGTTAGTGACAGCAGGAGGCAAAGTACTGGGCATATCATCCAATGAAAACAAAGCATCTTTGCATATCAAAGCATAGCACGGTGCATCATTCTCATTAATTTCAGCAAGGTCACATTTTGTAGCAAGCATAACACCACCCTTCAATTTAATTCCCTCGGACCTAGAACTAGGTTCTTTCTTGTCTTTCTTAGGTGGGAAAATATTTTTAGCCACTTGCTGATTTTCAGATTCAAGCGCACTCTCTTTTCTCTCATTTTCAGCTCTCTCTTTGTCACATTGCACAATTTCAGTAGGAGTCATAGGGAGCAAAGTGATTTTCTTCCCCTTGTGCATAAGAGTGTATTTGTTACTTCTACCGTGATGAATTGCATCAGTATCAAATTCCCATGGACGGCCTAACAAAAGGGAACATGCTTGCATAGGCACTACATCAAAATCAGCAAAATCATGGTATGTTCCAATGGAAAATTGCACTCTCGCAGTTTGTGTTACCTTCACCTTACCGCTGTTATTGAACCATTGAATATGGTACGGATGAGGGTGTGCACGTGTGGGCAAGCAAAGCTTCTCCACCAGATCTGAACTCACCAAGTTATTGCAGCTCCCACCATCAATTATGACACGAACACGACGGTCCTTGACGATGAGGTACATCTGAAACAAATTATGGCATTGTAGCTTGTCCGCTTGCTCCATTTGAGCGCTCAACACTCGTTGCACAATGATTGTCCTATAATTCTTGGTGGCAGCGGTCCCTAAAATCTCCTCATCATCGTCGTCCGTCTCATGGTCATCCTCATTATCTGCAAGGTTAGCTACAAGAGCATATTCATCCTCAACATCACTAGCACTAATGTACCCACCTTCTTCTGTTGCAATGTACGCTCGACGACTTGGGCAATCCTTCATGACATGGCCCATCCCCTTGCATCGGTGGCACACAATTTCCGTTGTTCGACCCGTGGAAGCCACCGATGAAGAACTCTTTGTTGGTGCCTGCACATGGTTAGATTTACTCACCTCGGGAACTCGTGATGGCGGTGATGGTGCTGCTGAACGCGCCCTACTCATGGAGGGGGCAGCAGACCGAACAGAAAGGGGTGGAGCTGATTTGGTTGTCCCCGGCGTCGTCTTTGGTGTGGGTATGTTGCCGAAATTACTCCTTGGCCTTTGCTGTTTTCCCTGCAATTCTTTTTCTGCCAACATAGCAAGCTGGAACAATCTATTGATAGAATTATATTCTTTGTAATCAATTATGTCCTGAATCTCGCGCCGTAATCCCCCATAAAAATGAGCCATCTTATCCTCCTCATCCTCAACTACCTCACAACGCAACATGCCTATTTGTAGCTCTTGGTAGTACTCCTCAACAGATTTATTATTTTGATTTAAGCGTTGCAAATTCTTGCGCATATCACGTTTATAAGAAGGAGGAACAAATCTTCTACGCATAGCTTGTTTTAATCTATCCCATGTATCAGGTGCTAATCCAGCATTTACTATCTCATTCCACCAAATGATAGCAAAATCTTTAAACTCACTAGTAGCTTGTCTAACTCTATGTATCTCAGGAACAAGATGGGAGTTAAATTTTTGTTCAACTGTCATTTCCCAATCTAAGTAAACTTTAGCATCATAAGTACCAGAAAAAGATGGTATGGTAAATTTAACCCTAGCAAAAGAATCATCATGTCCACGACCATTACGAGGATTAAAATTGTTACCTCCCATACCTTGACGGTTGTTATTCAGGCGTTGTTGTTGTCGCACATCCTGTGCAGCGGCGCGAGCGGCAAAGGCATCATGGCCCTCTCCATCCACTTCATCTCCCGCGACAGACTCTTCTTGATCTTCCACTCTGCGAGCTCCATTGGGAGGCGGCTGTCTCTCAAAATTTTCCAACCTGGTAAGAAGATTGGCGATGCTTCGCTCTATCCTCTCCAATCTTTGGTCGTTATCTTGGCCGATCCTTGCGATGTTTGCGTTGATGTCATTGAGCGCGTTGTTAAGCTCGTTCCGTGTAACACACTCATCTTCCTCATTACCTGCCATTGTTAGTTGAAAGAAAGACAAAAGAAACAAAAACAACCGGTGGTATAATCCCTATCAACTACTTTGGCGGCAGAAGGTGGTTTCACTCACTCTCAAGCGTCTTACCACGCTCTTACAAGTGTTCTTACCAATGCAACAGGTGGTACAACCGGCGGCTGGTTCGTGATACCGTGACAAGCTTGAGTGTAGCGATTGCCGAATTGAACCTGAACTGATCAGAAGAAAGGTGGAGCTTGGAAGGCAAAGTATAGTAGCAAGGATTAGCAAATTTTGAAAACAGTTAGCAAAGCTGAATAAAGATTCAAAGTTCTTGTCACAGTTGCTGGCCTAACCGTGCTCCTATAACTAGTTCAACCTAGCAAGGGATATATCACAGCACAAAGGACTCAAAGGATGCAAGCAATTCTGATTTTCTACTTCTCTTTCTCTTCTCTCTGTTTTTTTTTTTCACTTCTTTTTTTTTTCTAACACAAATATATACCTCTTAACTCAGAGGAGAAACAAAAATCTCACAATTTGAAGCAACAAACGACAGGAAACCGATGCCTGAAAGAATTGACAAAACAGGACAGCAAACTTCCGGGCGTCGAAACTCGGTCTTAGAAGCTTTTTTTGAGGGTCAAAAAAATGCACAGGTCTAAAGACTTGTGGAATTTTCAGATGCGCGTCGTCGTCCCCTTCGAAACAAAAAAAAAGTAGACCCAAATCGGAGTTCGTATGCAAAAGTTATGCCAGTTTTAGTGAACACTGCACAATCTGGAATTGCTCGCGAATTCAGATCTTTCTCCCGGTTAGGCTAGAATAGGATTAGGTTTGCGGGTGAAAAAGGATGGCCAGCGGTGCAGGGCAATTGACACAAGGCGGCTCGCGACCTCAAGCCAGCAACAAGACGATGACTATGGATCAATACTCAACAATACGATACTGAAAACGAAATTGCAAAGCTCAAAGGGTTATAGGACAGCGGAATTGATGATGAACTTTTTTGTGGGGCAAATTTTCTGGACTGTAGGACGATGGCAAAACAAAACTAAAGGGGATACAATGATACCTGACGGGAAACCGAGGCTCTGATACCACTTGATGCGCACGGTGGCCCGATCTTCCGATAGGTAAAGGTAAGTCGATTGGTGGAGACTCGACGTTGACGATCCGGCTTCCGATCAGAACCGATCCGAACCCAGCAATCGCTACACCACGGCTCCGTTGGTTATCAACCATGCACAAACACGATTGACCTCGCCAAGAAGGCTTATCCCTGCATGCGAATCGAGAACACAAGCAAGAACGAGAAAGAAGCAATCTGAAATTTTGCAAATATAAATTGAATCTCACGAGTTGGGGTTCCACAAACCGATACACGGCGAAACTGTTCTTTGACAGATTAATCTAAGTAAAACCCAAACCAAACCCTAGCGGCGGCTACTGAATATAAGGGCTAAGGGACGTCCTAGAAACCCTAGACGTGTCCATGATGGACTCCAACACGATACATGGGCCAACGGCCCAAATTGGTGACGCAGCACCCTGGGACAGATTCTGTCTGCCAACTTGCAACGCGAATTCCCGTCGACTCAGCAGTCCAATTGACCTGAAACCGGTTCCATTGGAAAGGTTATCTCCTTAGCTTTCGATACATATGTGGATCATTGAAATCGGAGTCCGTTTGTGGCCTGGGCGATGATTTTAGTGAACACTGCTCCTGGTGGCCGAGGTAGTCGACTCCGAGATGAATTGGGACTCCAACTTGACTTGGACGCCCTCCTGGCCTCCCTCCTGGCCCTTGCTGGTTCCCAAGGCCTTCATGATCCTCTCCAAAGTTCCTAAGTACAATATAATCAATAATATCATTAGGTAGCATACTATCCTCACAAGTATATACACGGGTACTTAGGAACGAGCTCACCTGTTGATTCAATTGCCGTGCTCGTGCTCTTGTGATGGGTCCTTGCATCACAACTGGAGGAGTCTCGGGCGTATGCATAGGAGTGATGTCCTCATCAAATTATGTGTGTAAATATTTTTATTTTGTAGTCAGATTGTAAATATCATTTTTGTGGGTAGTTTAAGTTTTTTTTGTCATTTATGTATGTGTGTAAATATTTTTATTTTGTAGTCAGACTGTAAAATTTTTTTTTTGTTGTTGATTAGAATCAATAGTTTTGATTTCGGAACATATACTGATATACATGCACATGCGGCTGCTAGATCTTTCCAATAACTGCAAGCAGCTATACCGTATATGTACAATGTACATGCAAGCTTACAATGAAGTAACTAAACTGATAAAAGATTAATACATACGGATGCATGGAACTCTACGGCAGCCATAAAGAACGTACAAGAACAATGTACCATAGTATTTAACATAATAACATGCATGCTCATATCTCAGACACACGTCCTGTCGGCTGATGGATCGATCACGTCACGAACCTAGGCTCACAGCTGATGTCACACATGGAGTCGGCAAGGGAGAGCTTGGGGTTCACAGCCTCTCTCTCTCTCTCTCTCTATATATATATATATATATATATATATATATATATATATATATATAGAGTTTGTTGTTAAAATAGATCTGTTTTAAGTGATTTTATTGTTGAATGAATGACAAGTGTAAATAGTCATTGTTAGCGAGGGTAAAAGATGAATACACTTGATATTGTCTATTAAATTCTAATCCAACATATTGGATAGTTAGTGTATTAATATTTTTTATTAATTTTTAAATTATAGAAGAGTTTGTTACAGAGTGTTAACAGACATTGCGCCTGCACATACGTTTTCTTGCTGGGTCGGTTTGTTTTTGGGGGGTGGGGCAATAAGCTTGCTTCTTCACAAGCTTATCCCTGCCCCCTTTCCTGCCCGTCCTGACCGGCAGCAGTTGGGTCTCCCCATCTCTCCTCAACTTCCCCGGTCTTCGGCCCGAGTTGTATGAGGCAGAAACTCGTCCCACATACGGTTCGGAGGCCGAGCCCCACCCCTGCAATAATGGTGTGGCTTAGGTCAACTAATACGAATAAGATACAGTTCACTCAACGATTAAGAAAAAAATAGAGAAGAGATTTTTTTTTTTAGATATACTGTAGGGTACCTTCGGCCTTACAGGAATAAATGGTAGAGGTGGGGAGTTGAACTCAAGACCTCTAACTTGCCACCTAGTGACTTTACCACTACACTAAAGACCCACCTCTAAATAAAGAAGAGATTATTTAAATATAACTCGCTCTTTATTAAATAATATAGATATATAGGCACACATATGTGATTTGAGATCCGCACTGTGGATAAACTAGTTAAACTGTTGCTAACAAATCAGAAGTAACACCGTTAGCCTAAAGGTTGCCATGAATGGACTGCGTAAAGGATTGGTTCTCTCTGTCTGGTTGGGATAGTAGTCTGATCAATATATAACTGAATCCTATTTGATTAGGTTTAGCTAGTTGTCTGAGTCTAATACGTTTAGGTTAATCAGTTATTGAGTCTGATACATATTCATACAATTGGACTATAAATACTTTGTAATAGTTCTAGTTTAGATTATCGAGTTATCTAACACATAAGCATAGACCTTATAGTTCATTGATCGACGTAGGCGAGTGCATCTTAGCGTTCAACGTGTATAAGATCCCTCTTTTCAATAAAGAGTTGTGCTATCTTTTGAACTATGTTTTCGATCAACTTGGGTTTCAGTAATTCCGAGTAAGATCCTGTATTCCACATATTAGCATCTGATCGAGTATAGTCGAAACCAATCTATACCTCAATCGGAGCAAATTAGCATCAGAATAAGTCTAGTCCAAAACCTGGTCTAGGTCTTAATTTGATCAAGTTGGTATCAGAGCAAGTCTAGCTCAAAACTTGGTTTAGGTGTTAATCTGATTAAGTTGGTATCAGAGCAACTATTATATCCTATGGATGGTGAAGAACTCGCCAGGGTTACAAAACTTCTAGCGAAACTTCGCAAGAAACTCTTGCAAAAGAAGGCGAATATTCAAAGGTTCCTACAGTTGCGTCTCCAAAGATGTCTGTTGATACCTCCGTTCAAGCTAACCTAGCCGAACAAGTAGCTAAACTCTCCGCCAACATGAATACTGTGCTTGCTTGGATTAAGCAGCAGGTCATGGCCGTACCTTATAAAGTTGATGCTTCAAAAGACAAGGTTAAGGGTGTGAAGATTGGTGAAGACTTGATGAAGACGAAAGTGACCACAAGGTCAACGACCTAGCCAACACCTCCTTAGTTGTCAAATCCCCGATAAGGTAAAAGGAATTCGAGAGTAGCCTTGACTGCGAACCTTTACAGAAGTGCATAGTTTTGTGGGAGCATGCCAATATCTTCGGAAGTTCATACAACACTTCTCGATTGTGGCTTCTCTGTTGTTGATTCATTTGAGACCTAGCCTTGGTTTTCACACTAAGCTCGCCCAGAAACTAATATGCGGAATAACGCGATCTTACTCAGAAATACTGAAACCCAAAGGTTGATCGAAAACACAGCTCAAGTTAATTACACAACTCTTTATTTCAAAGAGGGCTTGACACGTCGAACGTTAGACACACTTGCCTACGTTGAAAGAACTATGAGCTGGATATATGATCCAAGGCTATAATAATATTTGATGATCTAAACTAAACGTATTACAAGGTTTTTATAGTCTAATCGTATGAGTACGTATCAGACTCAGTAGCCTAAACGTATTAGACTTATATAACTAACTAACTAACTAATCCTAAACGGATAAGTTTAGTTATATATATTCGGATTGGATTACAATTCTGAATAGGGAACGAATTCCTTTCCATGGTCGCGAAACCTTTCTGAACACGATTATGATCATAGAGCCTTATGCGATCAAGACCTAAAGATCTTCCCGGATCATGACTCCCTTGTTGAGAAGGAGCCAACCCCTATTGCGACCTCCTGATCAAACTGGACATGCGGAAATTGAGCTTGTCCATCTTCTCTGGTGTACCACTTTGCCGCACGTACTCATTGATCCTTCCGATCGATTCGAAAACTCTCCTTTGTGCCACTGCGGATGGTAGTCACCTTCTTCTCCAGAATCACATCTTCGCGTAGAGGTTCGTCTCGTTGATAAACCAAATCTTCAACAGATGGTACTTTGGTATATGGCTCATCATCCAGCATTGAAGGCTCGAAGAGTTTGAGGTGCTCAACATTGACAACCGAGTAAATATCCATGTATGGAGGTAACTCGAGCTGACAAGCATTATTACCCACTTTCCGCAAAATCCGAAAAGGACCATAATGAATGGGTTTGAGTTTCTTACCTTCACCTTTAAATCTCTCCTTACTCAGATGCAACCATACCATATCACCTTCTTCGAATTGAGCATCAACTCGATGCCGATCATGTCGCACCTTGTACTTGAGTTGAGCTTACAGCAAGTTTTGTTCAACCTCACGATGGAGCCGTTGAATACCTTCCAGGAACTTTTGTGCTCGATCCTGATTAGATGCTTCCTTACTATTCTGTGCTGAGGTAGGAATCACAAACTCCATGTCGAATGGACTCCGTGGTAGAAATCCTAAACAGACATCAAACGGTGACTTTCCAGTCGAACCATGCACTGCTGGATTAAAAGCAAACTATAGGTACAGTATGCTTTCATCCCAAGTCTTCGGGTGCTTCGAGTTATATCCTCTCAAAAGATAAACGACTGTGCGATTTACCACCCCGGTTTGACCATCAGTTTGCGGATGAAAAGAAATACTCCTCTTTAGCTTGGTGTCCATCATCGTCCAAAGTGATCGGCAAAAGTGACTAAGGAACTGGGTATCGCGATCAGACACGATAGAAGTCAGCAGTCCAAAGTGTGTCCAAACGTGTTGAAAGAAGACCCGAGCTGCTTCTTCTCCCATGATAGTCTTTCGACAAGGTATAAGAATAACCATTTTGGAGAACTAATCAACGACCACGAATAGATAGTCGTTGCCACGTCAGGTCTTAGGCAATCCTCCCAAGATATCCATAGATATGCTCTCCCATAGTCGCGATGGAACTGGCAAAGGAGTGTACAAACCTAATTTCTAGTTTGCCGGTTTCAAGATGCTACAGAGACCACAGCCTCGAACAAAACTAGCCACATCTTGCTGCATACGCCGCCAGAACACATGTCTGTGAAGATTTTGCAAAGTCTTTGTAACCCCAAAGTGGCCAGCTACCTTCGAAGTATGTGCTTCTCTCATCCACTGGATTCGAGGTGCTCCCTGAGGTATACAAAGTAAATTGCCTTTGTACAAGAGTCCTTCTCGACGAACGAACTCTGTAGGTTTCCCTGTTATGAGCTCAGCCAATACTGATTGAAAATCAGGATCTTCACTGTACATAGTGGCATAGTCATCATGACATGAGGGCTTGATCTGCATGAACACTGATAAACAGAGGGTCGTAACTGGTGGTCGCGACAACATGTCCGCCAATTTGTTGTGTACGCCCTTCTTGTACTTAATCACCAGATTAAACTGTTGCAGATACGACATCCACTTCATCTGCCCAGCTTGCTGTAGCTTGGATTGAGTTTGCAAATATTGCAACGGTTGATAGTCGGTATGGACAATAGTCTCTTTATCCAAGAGATAACACCGCCAATGCTTCACGGCCTGATGCAGTGCACACAACTCCTTATCGTACGTTGGGTTGTTCTTCTGAGCTCCCTGGAATAACTCAGAGTGATATGCCACTGGTCCACCTTCTTGCATGAGTACTGCACCCATCGCATAACCTGAGGCATCGGTTTCTAGCTCGAATGGTTTCTGGAGATATGGAAAAGCTAACATAGGCGCCTTGCTGATCTTCCTCTTCAGCAAGGGAAACGTGTCCTCATGTTTCCCTGTCCACTCGAACTTTTGATCGATCTTGGTTAATGCATGCAACGGAGAAGCCACAATCGAGAAGTGTTGGATAAACTTCCGAAGATATTGGCATGCTCCCAAAAAACTACGCACGTCCGTAACTGTTCGCGGTCGCGGCACTCGCAAATCACTTCTACCTTATCTCGGTCGATTTGCAATGTACCGTTGCCGACCATGAATCCTAGGTAAAGTAGAATTTGTTGGCCGAACTCGCACTTCTTACGATTGAGGCGAAGTCGATGTTGTCGACGATTCGGAGTCGGGGTCCTTAGTTGAACTTATGCAGAATTTGTAAGTTGTGAGGCCTTTCAGGGTGTCCCTCCGGGAAGGGATGATGAGCAATGTCGGTTGGAACACAGAGAGATTTATATAACTTCGGGCCCTCGTTGGTAGGAGTAATAGCCCTACGTCCTGTTGGGATTTCACTATGTATGGGAAAAAGTTTGCAAAGTTGTAGAAAAGATCTTCACAAGCGAAGATTTTTTCCGTGTAATTGTCTAGAAAATAAGAGTAAACTAGCCTATGAAAGCTTGTCATTGTTGATCTGTTCGATCTCTGGGATCTGTTGAAGATGTCTCTTGAATCTGTTCAAGATGATGATCCTCTTTCTGTCTGGTGCATTTGCTCACCCTTTTATATTGGTCGAAAGGGTGCCAATGCTCAACAGCTTCTAACGGTTGCTCGAGTGCAGTTTTGATAACCGCATTTAACTCCCACGCAGGCTTAACATGTGCAATTAAGGGATAACTGCACATATTAACCTCCTGGCAGTTGTCTTCATACGTGGAAGAATCTTCGGGATCTTTGGGATATGCTTGTTGTAGAGCTTAAGCAACCCCAAGTCATCCTGGTCGAGAGTAGTCGATGACCTTCTGACCGCGCCCTGTCCGCGGCCTCCTGATAGCGCACTGTCTGCGGTCTCATGATCGCGCGAAGCCTGCGACCATGTGCCCGCGCCTCTCAGGTCGTCTGAGATCATAACAACGGACCTCTGGACACTTGTTTGGTTCGAATCTGTCTTGAACCATATGTGCATTTACTCCAAACTAACTCGGGTAACAATCCTCGTGAGCTAGCCCCCAAATTTGAAGAAAATGAAGAGACATATTTACTTCAAATTTTAATCTTACATCGGATAAGTGACCCGACGCTTCAACTTCTCCACTTAGTGGCGCACTAAGTGTGGCGGTTTATTTCCCGAGGCTGGTTCTGGGTTGTTTTTGACAGGTAATGATAGTGCTGCTGAATTATTTTTTAACCAGAGATAAAACTGTAAATATCTTTTACGAACTCGAGGCATTTGAAAAATGAACCGTCACCCCTGGGGGCTATAAATACCGAAGCCTCTTAGCCCTAAAACTTCACAAGTTTTTTCCCGGCTAAGACTTTTCCGAAGCTATCTTTCCTTCTCTTTTGTTTCCAACTCAATGGCAGATCACGGCTCCAAGAACATCATTGAGATTGAGAGTGATGAAGAGGAAGTGACACTCGAACTCAATCAGGACTTCCAGAAGGTAAGTCTTCTCTGGAATTTTTGGTTCAAGTTGCCATCTTATGTTCTGATCATTTCCAAAATGCTTTTTGGAAATTCACAGGTGACCGAAGAGCTGGTTCCTCCAAGGAAGAAACCAAAGGTTGACGAGGAATCCTCCAGTGGTACCAAGCCTAGGGGTACATCATTGCTCTCTCTTCCTTCGGCACCTATAGTCCTTCCTGTGCATGCTACTCGACAGGTCGAACCTTCATCTCCACCTTTTGAGGTCCATATCAATCCTTCGAAGCCTTCTTCTCAGCTTTCTTCGTTGTGATCGAGCGATCCCCAACTTTTGTTGGGTGATCAATTTTCTGGTGGGAAGATTGCATTCCCGCGACCAGATAATCGTCAGCTTTTGTTGGGGCAGCAGTCTTCTCGTGGGAAAGTTGCACTTCCACGACCTGATGGTTCCCGACTTTTGTCGGGTGATCCACTTTCTGGGGGAAATACTTCATCATCTCACTTACGAGGATTGGTAATTATTTTCATTTCCTTTGATGATCATTTTAACTTGTAAAACTAACACATGTATGTGCAGGAGACGAAAATTTCTGGAGCCCCCAGTGACCAGCCTGCTGAGATCCAATCTCTTTCCTTCGAACAGACTCTCCAGAAGGAGAAAGAGGTTCTGGAGAAGAAGACCAAAGTGATGTCTTCGGCCATTCTGCACCTGGCAGAATGTTTTGACAGATCCCGCGAAGAGGTGCACCAATTCTGCTTGGAGAGGGACTATGCTCGACAGCAGCGAGAACTCTCCGATTCGATCAGGAATGGTAGTGCTTCCCTGATTTGGGATAATGTAGATAGGCTTAGAGCTATAGCCAATTCTCTAGGAGCAGCCAGTGTTGATCCCATTGATGCTAATATGTCCCTAGAAGAACTTTGTAAGCTCCTTTCAGATCAGGTCAATGCTCTGGTCGCCTGTATCCCTTTTGTATGCAAGGATTGCCAGAAATAAAAAAAATTTCTTTTCCTTGCACACTTTGATTTTGCAAGAAAGATTATGTAAAACTTATAATCCCAAGTTAAAATCCTTCGTAATCTCTGTGTGAAAACATGACCGCAGGGATGTCTTTGTGATCACTCATACACAGGTAAAACCTAAGTAACCAATATTTCGATCAGAAACACATTGATGTGTTATACCGCGACCAGTACTAGTACTGCGATCAGAACCAAAATCGCAATCAAAACTGAAGCCGCGATCAGAACTGAAGTTGCAGCGATCACAGAATGGCATTGCGATCATCATACAAATCTTGAGACGATCACAGAACTGCATTGTGATCAAGCTTTGAAAAAGATACGAAGGATCATTTCCTCCATAATATTTGCAAAATTTTCATATTTTTGTATGCACCCTAGCCCCCGAATTCGAAATAGAAAATAATAAAAATATTTTTTGTTCGGGATTCACTATAGGGAGTGTATAACGGGTTTCCAGAGAGAAGGCACCCATTATGGGAAATTAATAAAGTATTCAACGAAGGGTTGCCTCGGGCATATAAAAGGAGAAGGTAGCTTCGTGAGGAAGCCACACAACCAGAAAACCTTCATTTGCCTTAGAGTTTCTCGCCGCACAAAACCCTCTTTTGCATTCCTCATCTCCATCGCCTCCAAAGTCACCACCTTTCTTCTTAATCTTCCGAAAGCAATGGCATCCTGGAGCCGATCCGTCCACCATACCGAAGAAAGCCTGGTGGCCCTTGAGAAGGAGGAGATTCTCCTTCCGCGGTTGCTGATCAACTGGTGGCCCGCGGAGAAAGATCAAGAAACCCCAATCGTCCAAGAGGGCGAGTTGGTGATCTTTGAGGAGTACCTGCGATGCGGGTTCCGATTCCCGGAGAGCCAGTTCTTGAAGGGAATCTTGGAGCATTATGGATTGGAGTTAGTGAATCTCCACCCAAATGCGGTTCTCATCTTGGCGATCTTCCAGCATCTCTACGAAGCTTTCGTCGGAGTGCTGCCAAGCGTGGAGCCTTTCCGACGCTTTTATTATTCGGCATGGTCGAAGAGCGCCAATGCCGCCGCATGCATATACTTCCGGATAAGGGAGAAGAAAGAGTATCCCTTCCCACCCCTCCGAGATTCTGTACACGGGTGGTACCAGAAGTGGTTCTACTGCACCCCTCCGTCAGAGAGCGGACTGTGGTTCGAGAACTCTCGACCGGAGAAGTCCAGTGAATTGGACTCCCTTCCTGCTCTGAGCGCAAAGCAGAAGAAGCAGGCCCAAGTCATTCTTCACTTAGTCCAGCAAGGACTGACTGCGCGTGACATTATACACGACTTTGTGAAGAACCGGATAAGCCCCCTGTGTGAAAGGGCTCATCCGGCTTGGGAAATCCAGTCTATGGCGGATAGTACCTTGGACTACAATAACGGTACGTCTTCTAGTCAACAAAACATACATTTTTACTGAAAATATGTCGTTTCAGTTAACATTATCGTTTGTGATGCAGCCCTGCCCTTGTCCGAGATTGAAAAATGGACAAATTATCTTCTCAAGGGGTACAGCGCCGCTGTAGAGGGAGCCAAGGGATCGCCTCGCCCCCAGAGCCTAATCAATGCCGGCGACGATCTCAAACAGGAGCGCCGAAAGGTGTGGCCTTTCTTAACAAGCTCTGTTGTAGACCATTCATCCATCCTGTATTAACAAGAACATTTGGAATGACATAGCTTCTGGGGAAGTTCGCCGAGGCGACACGTCCAAGCGAGGATGTTGGTCTCTTAGGGAGACCAGCTACGAAGAGGGTGAAAAGGACCTCTTCGAAGCGTGCGGCGAAGGAACCTACTCCCAAGAAGCCCAAGAAGATTATGGGAGTGGCCTCTTCACAGAAAACACCCCTTACCGCGAAAAGGACTGCGGTAAGATATTCTGTGCCTCCTGTAACCCCAGGTACGAGCAGGAATTATTTCTTCGTCGTACAGGGTGAAGGGAGCGAGGACGAGGAGGATGACATCCCTCTGATTCGTCGCAAGAAGACTATCGCTCCTTCAACCAGCAAGGTCTTGTCTCTAACCGGCGGGACAGAGACAACTACAATGGGCCCCGCGGCCACCGATAATCTTGTGGTCGCAGGTGAAGCCCCAATGCCTGAAGCTCATGAAGTTTCAAGATTTGCTACACCTCCTCTTCTGACAGAAGGGGCGATTGTGGTAAGATTTCTCACAATCCTGAATATTTTCATTCTTCTGTGCTTAACCATTAAGTAATGTTGTGTTCACACAGGAAGAGGAAGACGATATTCCTCTCACCCACCGCCAAATGACTCCTGCCAATCCTAGGGCGGTGAGTACTCCACTCTTGCTGACAGGAGTGGGGATTGCCGAACAGGATCCTACGACCACAACCGATCTTGTGGTCGTGGATGAAGTTCCGGTGCTAGTGGTCCAAGAAGCTTCAGGACCAAGGACTTCACCTATACCAACAGAAGAAGTCACCCGGGTAAGGATCATTACAATCTTGGTTTTCATCATTCCTCATTTGCATCCTTATAGATTTGCATGCACACAGGGAGAAAAGGACAAGGTCCTATTTAGGAAGAGGAAGACCAGGACTGATGGCAACTGTCCTCTTTTCCTCGGGGAACCTTCTTCAAAATCCTAGAAACTGGTAGGATTTCGAGTAAGGTAAGAATCTCTCCTATTTGGACAGGGTCATTTTATAGTGATCGACTGAAGAGATTCTAACCGATGGTCCTTCTGTTTGCTTAGGCACAGAGATACAGCACCAAGCCCCCCAGTGACCTCTGCAAGTGTGGAAGCTTCTCCTGCTACCGAGGTCATGGGCAAGCAAAGCTCCATCCCTTCGGCCTGAGAAGTCCTTCGGGCCGTTATAGATGGGTTGGCCGCAGAAGTCCAATCATAGAGATTGGAATCTGCGACCCCAGTTATGGAGGAGGCTCAGCAGGAAAACTCATCCGCTGCTCCTACTGGGGATAAGGTGAGTCTAGTGATTCAGCCTTTAGCTGAACTGGAAAGTGGCTCATTCCGGGAGTATGTTGAGGTATGCCAATCATCCCTTGTGATTTTTAAGTTCGTATTTGGGTAGGAATATCCAGGCTTTGAAACTGATCCTTTTCCATGTCATAGGAACTGACTCGTATGGCGACCAGGTCGATGGCTGTAGCAAACAGCATCGAGGTCGCGCAAGAGAAAATGAGTTGCCTGCAGCAGTAAGGAAGATGTTTTTTTTTTGCCTGAATGTAAGTCCTATCTTGACAATTGTTTCTTTTGTCACAGAGAAAACGCCTTTCTGATCAAAAGCCTCGCTGATCGGGAAACCCAGGAGTTCAGGGCATTTGCCAAGATCTCATTCCTGGAAACCGAACTCCAAAAACTGCGATCACAGCTCTCCTGTAAGTATACTTCCGACCAGAGTGAATTAATTTTGTCATACGAACTTGTTTATGATGATCTCCTATCGTAGCTCGAGACGACCAAATAAGCCAGCTTGACCGAGAGAAGAAAGACCTCCAAGCGACCATCGAGTTGCAAAACTCGAAAGTTGATTCTGTCTGTAGGGAGAACAAGGACTTGAGTGCGTCACTCTCGACCTGCAGCAGTGCTCAACAAGACATCTTCAAAAAACTGAAGATGGTGGCCAGTTTGCTGAGGGCTGATGTGGTCGAAACCAAAAGGGACGACCTCAGCCTTAGCGACTGGACTACACTGGTTGTGACCCAAGCAGAGTCACTACTCGAGTATCTTCCTGAAGATACAAGGCGGCAAAAAGAGGCGATCAAGACAAGAGTGCGATCAGCAGCCTCCGCCATCCTCTGCCGGCTTCGCCTTCACCATGGCCCAGATCTTGATCTGAATCCAGTGGTGGGAGAGGCAGAGGTCGAGAGTGAAGACCTGCTTGAGGTCATAATGGAGGAAGTAAAACCTCTGGTAGAAGATCTCTTAAAAGAGCTTGGCCTAATGTAAATCTTGTACCTGTACAGATATAATTTATACAATGCAAATGTATGCTTTATTTTTTGAAAGAAAGTGCTTCTTTTTGTTTCATGTTGCGACCATATTCCCCTAGCCCCCTCGTGTGATTATGTATACCGAAGACTTAGCATCATAAGTGTAGGAAGAATACGAATGTAACAGTGACCAGGAATAACTGACCAGACCGATAATCGTGTTCAGTACAACACTCGACCTTATTGCAAACCGGCAGCCACTCTGATGACCAAGGACATACCAGCAATCCTAGTGTGCATTGAGAAACGGCTTATTGAGGGGTGTCCTGTCTGGAAGTGATCACGAGATCGGCCAGCAAATCTGATCAAGGTATTTTAGTGATACAACTATCGGCGACCAGCCCCTGAGCCAGACACGCAACATATGGGCAAAAGGAATAATTAACACATGAAACAACTAAAAGTACTGATTTTGTTAAATCATGCTAATTGAAAAGGAGAAGGGATTGGGAACTTACACGTAGAACTTGCGTAGTTGATCGATGTTCCATGTATTGGATAAGATTCGACCATCCTCCATCGCTAACCGAGCTGATCCTGGTCGCAGCACTGAGACAACAGTGTAGGGACCTTCCCATTGAGGGGAAAATTTATTGCGATTAGATTGGTTTTGTATTTTACGTAAAACCAGATCACCCACATGAAGACTACGTGGTCGCACCCTTTTGTTATGATATTTGCGCAAAGCTTGCAAATACACCGCGGACTTAACCAGAGCTCGATCACGCTTTTCTTCTAGGAGGATGAGATCTTGTAATCGTTGCCCCGTCCTGATCAACTTGTTCGAATCGATCTGTTCGGACAGAACCAATACTGATTTCCAGGGTAACACAGCCTCAGCTCCGTATACTAGATGGAAAGGCGTCTCACTGGTGGCTCGACTAGAAGTAGTACGTAGTGCCCATAGAACGGTATAGAGTTCGTCTACCCAAGCCCCCGAGCGTGTATTAAGGCGATCAAAAACTCATTTTTTGATGCCTTGCAATATTTGCCCGTTGGCACGTTCGACGGCACCATTGCTCTGCGGATGAGCTACAGAGGCAAAGAACACCTTGGTCCCAATGGTGTCACAATAGTCCAAGAAGAGACTGCTATGAACTGGGAACCATTGTCAGTAATGAGACGGTTTGGAACACCAAATCGAGTCACAATGTTCTTATGAAAGAACTTCTGTGCAGTAGTAGTAGTAATATTGTGTACTGGTTCGGCCTCGATCCACTTCGTAAATGTGTCAATGGCTACGCACAAGAACTTGAATCCATTGACCGCTTGTGGTATAGGACCAACAATGTCCATCCCCCAGACCGCGAAGGGCCATGACAGAGGGATAGTTTGCAGAGCGTAGGCAGGCTGATGGACCTGTCTCGCATGAAATTGACACTAAGGACATGTCTTGACCATATTCTTGGCATCATCAAGTGCCGAAGGCCAGTAAAATCCTTGTCGGAAAGCCTTTCCGACCAGTGCATGAAATGACGAGTGTGCACCGCATACACCGTCATGAATTTCTTTCAAGAGGGATTTATCTTCCTCTTGGGACACACCGCACATGAATACTCCTTGAGTACCTTTTCTATACAAAACTCCTTCTATAAGCTTGTATAGACGCGCTTTTCGAACTAACTAATCGCTTTCAGTTTCGTCCTCGGGCAAGGTCCCGTGTTCAAGATAGACCCTCAATGGATGGGTCCAATCTCGTTCTTGTCTGAGGTTGGTAACACAGACTGTTACCAGATCATCCTTGACCGTAGTCATGATCGAGGGATGTTCCAAGTGTTCGATGAACACTCCTGCCGGAGTGGATGCGCGTGAGGACCCAATTTTGGATAATTGGTCTGCGAGAATGTTGTCCTTTCGCCGGATGTATTGGACTTTGAAATGACTGAAGTGTTTTTTCAATCTCCTCACTTCCCCCAGGTAATGAGCCATTGTCTCATAGGAGGTGTAGTACTCCTTATTTACCTGGTTTATGACCATCTGTGAGTATCCCCTCACCACTAATCGACGGACTCCGAGGAATTTTGCTGCCCGGAGCCCTGCAATAAGACCTTCATACTCTGCTGCGTTGTTGGTCGCAACAAAGTGTAGTTGAATGACATACTTCAGCTGTTCACCCTGAGGCGTAACTAAGACCACTCCAGTCCCCGAGTGTTGAAAACTACGAGAGCCGTAAAGTACATTGTCCAGTGATCAGGGCATTCCAAGTCTTCGGACGCCTGCATGGGTGGCTCAGGATTAGTCCATTCGACCACGAAGTTGGCCAGGACCTGAGACTTGACCGTGGTGCGAGGCCTGACATGGATGTCGAATGCTCCGAATTCGACAACCCATTTGGCGATCCGACCAGATTTCTCTAGATTGCGGACAATGTCCCCCAATGGAAAAGATGAGGGCACTGTGATCTTGTGAGCTTAGAAGTAATGTCGTAGCTTACGGGAAGCCATCAGTTGTGCATAAAGTATCTTTTGGACCTCAGGGTATTGCTCCTTAGGACCATGAAGTACTTTTCTTACATAGTAGACGAGTTTGTGCACACCCTCTCTTTCCCGATCAAGATTGCGCTGTTTGCATGAGGTGTGGCCACCAAGTAAAGGAGTAATGGTTCCTCTTTGTTAGGGGAAACCAAGACCGGCAGACTGGATAAATATGCTTTTACCTCCTGAAATACTTTTTCGGCCTCACCAGACCAAGTAAAATTATGGTGTTTGCGCAGAGCTTTGAAGAAGGGTAGTCCCTTTTCGCCTAGTCACGATATAAACCGGCTCAATGCCGCCATGCAACCTGCTAGGCGCTGAACATCTTTGATGATCGAGGGAGACCTCATTTGTTCAATAACCCTGATTTTTTAAGGATTGACCTTGATTCCTCTAGAACAAACAAGAAAACTCAGAAGTTTTCCAGATGAAACCCCGAAAGAACATTTCTTCAGGTTTAATTTTATTCCATATGGATTCAAATTACATAAGGTTTCAGCAAGATCGTCTAAATGAGATGAACTTTTTAAACTTTTCACAACCAGGTTGTCTACATAAGCTTCAAGATTAAGCCCCATCTGAAAAAGAAAGGTGTTTTGCATCAAGCGCTGGTACGTGGAACCGGCGTTCTTGAGACCAAATGGCATTCTGACTGTCGTGGTATTGCGAATATCCCAGCAGGTTTTGAGAACGATCCTAGCGAAGATTACACGGCGCGGATTGACCGGATGACCGGTCCTCCCCCGCCGGACAAACACAAGAGATGACACGAGGATTTATACAGGTTCGGGTCCCGGTGGGGGCCCTAGTCCTGTCGGTGCGCTCCCGACCAGAGTCGGCTGGGGAGGCTCTCTCCGGGGGAGAGGATTCCAGAGCACACCTGTGAGTTTAGCTATTCCAATAACAATGAATCACCTGCTTACAACTGAGGGGTACAAGGGCTATTTATAGCCCCAAAAAGAAGCAAAAAGACCTATCTACCCCGGAAGCCACCGTCGGATCGAGGGGTAGCGACGTCCTTCTCCCGGTCAAACGTCTTGGATGCTTGACAGGTGGTCGCTGATTCCCGAGGCGCTCCTCACGTGACCTGCACATGATGAACAACTCGAAACTTTACCTTTAGAAGGGCGACGAGGCCCGGGACATGCATCGGAGGCGAGGTCCCCGGGCGCCCGGGGAGGCCCCGCAGGCCAGGTCCCCAGGCAAATGGCGGCGCCCCGGACCGGTGCCGGAGGCCAGGTCCCGAGAGCCAAAAAGGCGACGCCCGGGGCCGGCACTAGGTCCCCGGGCGCATGTGACGCAACTTACCTGGACTTAGTCCCGCGGAGATTTCCCCCAACACTGACGTAGCAGTAGGTGCCGAATGGTGTGATGAAGGTAGTCTTCTCTTTATCTTCTTCTGCCATACTAATTTGATGATATCCTAAGTAAGCGTCCAGGAAACTCATCAGTTCACAACCCGCGGTAGAATCGACCAGCTGGTCGATGCGGGGAAGGGGAAAATCATCCTTCAGACAGGCACTGTTTTGGCAGGTGTAGTCGACGCACATGCGCCACTTGCCATTTGACTTGCAGACCATGACCGGATTTGCAAGCCATTCCGGATGATCGACTTCTCGAATAAATCCGGCCTTCTAGAGTTTATCTAACTCCACTCGGATGGCTTCCTGCCGATCAACAGCAAAACGCCTGAGCTTCTGCTTTATTGGTCGCTGTCCAGGTCAAATTGCTAACCTGTGCTCAATTACCTCCCTTGGGACACTGGGCATGTCGGATGGTTTCCACGCAAACACATCTGCATTAGCTCGGAGGAAAGTAATGAGCTCGAGTTCCTATTTGTCATCCAGGCCTGATCCGACCCAAATTGTCTTGGATAGATCATCTGGGTACAATGGAACCAATTTTAATGTTTCATCTGGTCGACGAGCGGCTTTGATCGTATCAGTAGACATTGTGGCGATCTGGACTTCTCAGAGGGGAAGTTGATCTACCATCTCCAGGGATAACCGATCACATGTCAATGCCACGTTGCGACTACCTCGGACCAAAATAACGCCCTTGGGGCTAGGCAACTTGCCACACTGGTAAGCATAGTGCGTAGCCATCATGAACTTAGCAAGAGTTGGCCTGCCAAAGATCGCGTTGTAAGCTGAATCACAATCAATTACATCGAAAGTAACTAGTTCTGTTCGAAAGTTATGTGGTTCACCCAGCATGACTGGGAGCACCACCTGTCCCAATGGCATCATAGAGGGACCAGGAATTATCCCATAAAACGAATGAATTATGGGTTTGATTTTTGAACAAGGAATTTGCATCTCGTCTAGCGCCTTGACCAATAAAATGTCCAAGGAACTACCTCTGTCGATCAGGACCCTATCGACTCTCGCATTACTGATAATTGGGGTAATGACCAGAGGCAGCCTCAATGGTCGAGTAAGCCCCGTAGGACAGTCAGAGCGATCAAACGTCAAAGGTGTATCCGACCAACGAGGATACTGAGGTTCACCAAGGGGAGTCTCCGTTTGGTTCACCTCTCGATAAAAGGCTTTAAATTGCCGTTTAGAAACAAAAGAGGAGGAACCTCCGAAAATAACATTGACATGATTACGAGGTACCTGGTAAGACATCTCTTCATCCCCGTTGGCGTCTCTTAGCCCGCAAGTTTATTTTTTTGGTGGCAAGGTCGGCATAGGTCCGATCCCCTGGTAGAAGTCATCCAACTGCTTCAACCAGCTCCGACAATCCTTGAGGTCGTGGCCTGCAGAGTTGTGGAGTGGACACCATCTCTTGCCTTCCTGCGGGTTAGTCGACTTCTCTGGCTGGTCGGCACTGCGACCTCCAGAAGCAGTTTTATTTTTAAACAAAGGTTTGTTACCTTTGGTCGTGGAGGTTTCTCTGTGACCGCGACCTCTCCGTACTGTTCAGATCGACTCCTTTTTGATTTCTTCGACTTCCCGCTTGATGAAGATTCTAGCTTCTTATTTGAATCCTCTCTCTTCACGTCCTTGAGACCTAGTTGAGGTGGTAAGTTACCTTTGTCCACCATCCGATTCCACTCAATGGCCTCGGCCGCGTCGGAATATCGATCAGCCATATCAAAAAGATCGGCCACTAATCGAGGAGGGTGGATGAGCAAATCCTCCGTGAACCTCCAATATCAAACAGCATGTTGAAATTCCCTGATAACGGAATTATCAGATATGTTCGGGATGGTATTTCTCACCCCGACAAATCTCTTGACAAACTGACGAAGAGTTTCGGTCGATGTTTGCCATCATCGGTGGAGATCGTCCTCTTTTCCCGGCTTTTGATAGCAATTCTGGAAATTATTGAGGATGGCATCGCACAACATTTCCCAGTTGTATATCGAACCTTCGGGCTGATTGAACAGCCAGGTTCTTGCCGGTCCCTCGAGGACTGTAGGCAGATAGTTAGCCATGACCTGGTCATCGCCACCTGCTGCTTGAATGGCAGTGATGTAAATTTGAAGGAACTCCGATGGATTCTGAGTTCCGTCAAATCTTTCTATGGCCCTTGGTTTAAACTTGTCAGGCCAAACGACCGCACGAAGGCCAGGCGAGAAAGCTTTACAACCAACATAAGGACCATGGATGGATCTATGACTCTCGACCTGATCTCGGGCGACCTCACGTGAAGGAGAGGCCACGAGCGGTCCCAGGCGAGAGTGGACAGGAATTCGTTCCCGATCATGAGAATTCCCCGCCAGTCTGGCTTTGTCCTGTCGAGATGGTGCTAGTGGAGGATGATTCCGTCCACCAGAACTAGAGTTAGAGTACTCTCGGTCATGAGAATGTATCACCAACCGGGAAGAGGCTGTAGGGGTCGCTTCGGATGCGACCTCGTCTAACCTCTCTGCCAAAATCCTAGCGAAGGCGGGTTTCTGCACATCCGTGACCGTAGGAGGGAAATTACGCAGGACCTCTGCGATGGATCGAAGCTGGCCATGCGTGCTCCTCTTGGGCGTGCCAAGTGTCACCGTCTCCTCGTCCGCGGGTAAACGTTCCAGGGGTAAAGATGGTATCTGGTCGCGTCTGCGACCACGTGGTCGACGGGAGGAACTCGGAGCAGCGTCGTAACGAGCTTGCGCATTTTGAAGAGCCTCTAGGACTGTTCTGCAAAGTTCGTTATCTTGTTGCTCATGATCTTGATCCCCCTTTTGTTTGCGCTCCTGTTCTTCCCTAGCAGCTCGCTGATCGGGAGTTTCTTCTGATAGGGCAGTGAATTACCTAGGGATCGAGGTCATCGATGGGGAAAACATCTCCATTTGTTCCGAGTCGGACTCGAAATCAAAGAGACGGTGGAGGTTATCAAGGTCAAACCACCCGGGCTAAATTCCTGGTCGACATCGCCTTTACCCTCAGCAGGGTTGTGCGATGGGCCGGATTCAACCTCTAACGCAGTAGAAACCACATTGGGCTCTGGTCCTACATTGATCGTCTCCTGGTCGATAGACATGACCTGAGTGGTCGAATCAACCTCCGGGAGGTCTTCGCCTCCGGTTTCTTCCATTGGAATAGGATCACTAGGTGAAGGCATCTGGATGTGGGCATATTCCTCGAGATCGAAGTCATTCTCGAAATCATATGCCCCAGACATGGCTCACCGAACCTCCGGATAGAAATAAGAACGCCTTGAGAAAGACCCCACGGTGAGCACCAGCTGTCCACGATTCGAACTCAGGGTTCTTAGTCGAACTTATGCAGAACTTGTGAGTTGTGAGGCCTTTCAGGGTGTCCCTCCAGGAAGGGATGATGAGCAATGTCGGTTGGAACACAGAGAGATTTATACAGGTTCGGGCCCTCCATGGTGGGAGTAATAGCCCTATGTCCTGTTGGTATTTCACTATGTATGGGAAAAAGGTTGCAAAGTTGTGGAAAAGATCATCACAAGCGAAGATCTTTTCCGTGTAATTGTCCAGAAAATAAGAGTAAACTAGCCTATGAAAGCTTGTCGTTGTTGATCTGTTCGATCTCTGGGATCTGTTGAAGATATCTCTTGAATCTGTTCAAGATGATGATCCTCTTTCCATCTGGAGCATTTGCTCACCCTTTTATACTGGTCGAAAGGGCGCCAATGCTCAACGGCTTCGAACGGTTGCTCGGGTGCAGTTTTGATAACCGCACTTAACTCCCACGCAGGCTTAACATGTGCAATTAAGGGATAACCGCACATATTAACCTCCTGGCAGTTGTCTTCATACGTGGAAGAATCTTTGAGATCTTCGGGATATGCTTGTTGTAGAGCATAAGCAACCCCGAGTCATCCTGGTCGCGAGTAGTCAATGACCATCTGACCGCGCCTTGTCCACGGCCTCCTGACCGCGCACTGTCTGCGGCCTCATGATCGCGCGAAGCCTGCGACTATGTGCCCGCACCTCTCAGGTCGTCTGAGATCATAGCAACGGACCTCTAGACACTTGTTTGGTTCGAATCTGTCTTGAATTAGATGTGCATTTACTCCAAACTAGCTCGGGTAACAATCCTCGTCAGATGTTGCCGCAGCTATTCGAACACCTTTTCGACATGAATGAGGTGCTCATCCCACGAACGACTACAAACCAGTATGTCGTCGAGGTAAATGATCACAAAGTCGTCGATAAAATGTCTCAATACGTCATTCATAAGACAAATGAAAGTTAGCGGGGCATTGCAGAGACCAAACGGCATGACCAGCCATTCGAACAGAGCTTGTCGTGTTTTGAATGCGGTCTTCCACGTATTCTCCTCTCGGATGCTGACTTGATGATATCCTGACTTAAGATCCAATTTGGAGAACAAAACAGCATGCTTCAATTGGTCTAGCAGGTCATCAATACGAGGAAGGGGGTACCGATTCTTGATGGTGATCTTGTTCATTGCTCAGTAGTCGATGCACATATGCCAAGTCCCATCTTTTTTTGGCACTAACACCACAGGGGATCCACAAGGTAAACTACTCGATTGAATAACACCATCGTTCAACAACTCACCAAGTTGTCTCTTGATCTCTTCATTCTCCAATACTGAGTTGCGGTACATACTTAGATTGGGAAGTGTCGCATCGGACACAAGCTGAATTTCATGCACGACTGGACGTTTTGGCGGATGACCGTGGGTAGTCTTGAACATATCACTGTATTTTTCCAGCAGTTCCGACAAACGACCAGAATCCTCTCGGCACGCCAACAACAACGCTGGTCGAGTACCCTCACCTTGACCAATGGGTCGAATCATGACAAGCACGTACTTGTGACATGCATTGACAATTAGTTTGGTTTGATTTGCGGTAATTAAGTTCAAAGTGTTGACGTGGATGTCTCTACTGATCACGAACTTAACTCCATCTTTGGTGAGGTCATACTGTTGCGCACGCCGATGGAAGTGAGCGTCTCAATCATACAGATACGGACTCCCAAAGATCACTTGACATATATCAATAGGGACAACATCGTATTGCAACTCATCGATATATCATGTAGAGATTGCAAACATCAATACACACTGACTCGTAATCTGTTGGTTTACGTCGGATGTAAACCAACCCAGCGGATATGGTCGCGGGTGTGTGGTTGTCTTCAAACCAAGTCGCCGAACCAGTCCAGCGGAGACCAGATTCTTCTGACTTCCGGGATCGAATATCGCTGCAACCACTTCGTGCTTCACCTGGATGTTGATGGTGAACAAGTCCTCCATTGGGTGATGGTTGTTTGGTGGTTCCAAACCCTTCTCCTTCGGCATTGCCATCAGAGACAAGGTCGTATCTGCCTCAACAACTGAATTCACTCAGACAACTTCTTCGTCGGGTGAAGATGAAGTCGCCGTGGCTGTTCTTTTCCCTGGTCCGTTTTTCTTTGCTCAAAGTTCTGGATGAAGACTGTAGCATTTGTCCTTGGTATGTCCCGCGACTTGACAATGTTCGGAAAAGGCACCCGTGCCTGATTTTGGAGCGTTCTTCTTCGGACTCGGCTTTCTCTTTGTCGAGGTCGCCTTTGCCTTCGTGCCATTGTCGCCGCGGGATTTGTTCTTCTTCTTGATCGCCATAGCAGTTGTGCTCATGGTCGCGATGACTTGAACTCCGAACAGACTTAGCTCAGTACTGATTGATTTCTAAAGTCCAGATGTGTATTTCCGAAATACCTGAGGATCAGACAGTGAGATGCCGATGACCATTACTTGTCGCCGACACTCCATCGTATAGTCCTGAACAGATTGGTCGCGCTGTTGGTACAATCTGTGCCAATGTTCCCATCTCACCTCAAGGTAACCCATCGGATAGAATTCTTGCCACATAAGTCGTTTGAATTGACCCCATGCAAGGTCGTCAGTTTCACCATTGGCGACAAGGGCCTTCCACCAAGTCTTGGCGTGGTCCTTCATCTTGAAAGGTGCGAACTTCACCTTTTGAGCGCTATTGAACCCTTTCAGGTCAAAGTAGGTTTCAAGCTGATCGATCCAAGAATCCAGCTTCTCGGCATCGATCACCCCCATCATATATGGGTATTTCAATCTTAACGTCGACCTTGAAAGATCCAACAGCTAAGGAGGTGTTGGCGAAGTCGTCGGTCTTATGGTCGCCTTCGTCTTCATCTTCATCTGCCTTACGCAAGTCTTCACCAGTCTTCACACCCATAACCTTCCCTACTTCAGGAGGTACAATCATGGCCTGCTGCTTAATCCAAGTAAGCACGGTTTCCATGTCAGTGGAGAGCTTAGCCACTTGTTCGGCTAGGTTAGCTTGAACGGAGGTATCTTCAGACATTGTCGGAGACGCGGCTGTAGGAACTGTCAATTGATCTCCTGGAGTTTCACCAGAGGTTTTGTAACCCTGGCGAGTCTTCACCATTCGCAAGATAGGAAAGTTGCTCTGATACCAACTTGATCCATTTGAGACCTAGCCTTGGTTTTCGCACTAGGCTCACCCAGATACTAATATGCGGAATAACGGGATCTTACTCGAAAATACCGAAATCCAAAGGTTGATAAAAAACACAGCTCAAGTTAATTGCACAACTCTTTATTTCAAAGAGGGCTTGACACGTCGAACGTTAGACACACTTGCCTACGTCGAAAGAACTATGAGCTGGATATATGATCCAAGGCTGTAATAATATTCGATGATCTAAACTAAACCTATTACAAGGTTTTTATAGTCCAATCGTATGAGTACGTATCAGACTCAGTAACCTAAACATATTAGACTCATATAACTAACTAACTAACTAATCCTAAACGGATAAGCTTAGTTATATATATTCAGATCGGATTACAATTCAGAACAGGGAACAAATTCCTTTTCATGGTCACGAACCAATCCATGATCGCGAAACCTTTCTGAACATGGTTATGATCGCAGAGCCTTATGCGATCAAGACCTAAAGATCCTCCCGGATTAGTTGCATGCACTAACTAAGATCGACCAGAAGTTCGAGTGCAATGGAAAACATGAAGACACGTTTCTCTTGCTGAAGAAGAAGATCAGTGAAGCACCTGTTTTAGCTTTGCCGAATCTACATAAGCTATTCGAGCTAGAAACCGGTGCCTCAAGTTATGCAATGGGTGCAGTGCTCATGCAAGAAGATTGACCACTAGCATATCACTATGAGTTATTCCAGAGAGCTCAAAAGAACTATCCAACTTAGGACAAGGAGTTATCTTTTTGGTAAGGAGACAGTTGTCCACACCGACCACCAAGCTTTGTAATATTTGCAAACTTAATCGAAGCTACAACAAGCTTGACATATGAAGTAGATGTCGTATCTACAGTAGTTTAATCTGGTGATTGAGTATAAGAAGGGAGTACATAATAAACTGACTGACAAGTTCTCACAACCACCAGTTACGACTCTTTGCTTATCAGTGTTTATGCAGATCGAGCTTTCATGTCATGATGACTATGCCACAATGTACAGTGAAGATCCTGATTTTTTATCAGCACTAGCTGAGCTCGAAACAGAGAAACCTACAGAGTTTGTTCGATAAGGACTCTTGTACAAGAGCAATTTACTTTGTATACCTCGTGGAGTAGATCGAGTATGCTGACTAAAGGGGGGTGAATAAAAGGCTTTAAAATTTTTAACCTTACTTAAATTACCTGAGTCCTAGTTTACAATATCAACTCACGATTTATCTAGATGATGACACAAATCAAGTTTTGCAATCCTAGGGAGACAATTCACAGTATGAGAATTTCTAGAATTAAAAAGCAAGTAATAGAAATAACCAAGTGAGATCGAAATTATCCCGAGGTGCTAGAAATTTACTGATTTCCACTAGTCCTTGTTGAAGCACTCTACACAAGAGTTTCGCCTCAATTCCACTAAGGGTAGCCCTTCTCCTCTCCGAATAGGTGAGCTTCGAGCCTTTACACCCAACCGCCGGGCCTCTCTGACACACACCATTGATGGAGAGATCGTCGAACCTTCCGGGTCATAAAGGTGACGGCAATCACCAAGAGTAACAAGCCTAGCACTTCACTTGATCAAACACAAAACTTGAAAACACAAGGATGCAAGTGCAATTGGCTCAAATGCTTCTCTTTTCTAATTTTGTCAAGAATTTGGCCGAAAGATTAGCTCTAGAAGTAAGAGAATGAGTGTGAGAGACTTGGCTAGCTTTTGCAAAGAAATTCTGAGTTCTTGAGTTGTCAAAATGCTGGCCAAGTCGAGGTATATATAGCCCTCACAACAAAACTAGCCGTTTGCAAGAAACTGAGTAAAATTTGTACAGATCAGACTTTGTTCGGCCATGTCGAACAATGTCCGATCAGTACATTTAAATAGTAACCTTTGCTCACAACTACAACCTTGTCATTTACCGTTCAACTAATTTTGTAAAGGTCAGACAAATCGTCTCTTGTCCGGACAAAAGTCCCTGACAGATCTAAACGCCTCTGTTTCACTTTTGGAATTTTAGTCCAAGACAAAGTTTGTACAGGATAGACAAAGTCCTCTCCCACCGGGCAATGTACACTCAGGTACGGACGGACTCACCCGGACAATTGTATTTGTCTCTGGTTCCTTTTGCTCAGCACTTGAAGCATTTTTGTACTAGCCGGACATTGTCTAGCCATCACAAACAATGTCTGACCTGTTCTGGACAGATGCATACGGACAGATTCATATGTCTCTGGTTTGTTTTGCATATATCTAAAAGGTTTTGTACGGTCTGGACAATGTCCTCTCATCACAGACAATGTCCGGCATGTGCAAAACGAAAACAGGACTAAGAAATTTTACTCAAAATCGATTTGGAGCTATATGCAAATACAATTATGGTTTCAAGGCAATGTGTTTGATCAAATTTGTCATGCTAACACCCCTCTTAATAGTATGACCATCTAAAATTAGAAATTATAAAAAAAAAGCATACTACTCAGTATTTTTCCCTCATGCCAAGTTTCATCATCGTCCACGCTTCTAGAGGTCTTAATGGTCTTCATTTTTCGCTTTTGTGTTGTTTCATCCATTCCTTTGCCTAAATCTCAATTAGACAAGTTAGTCGCATGTATTTTGGGTATCATTTATCACCAAAACTCTAATTAGGGCTAAAGATTGTGAGGACCACAAAACTGGTTGGCTAGTTGGAGGCCACGTTGCTGGCCAACAGAGAAGTCACGATGCTGACAAAGCTGAGACCTAAGTCTAAGCGCTAGATTTTTATTTTGGAAACGATTGCTGTTAGACTGTGCAGTATTTGTCAGGAGTTCCTTGTAGCCACCTCTCAACCTTAGCGAGTGCCGCTGCTCACTCTTGTATTTGCTTGTCATCATCCAGCATTCGAAGTCGGGTTGTTTCCGTTCGAAGTCGGGTTGTTTCCGAGACAGTTCTGAACCTTAGGAGGTATAAAATAAGTTAATAGAAAAAAAAGAGATTTTTCTTTTAGAAGCCAGCCCAGCACCAGGCCTTGGGCCCAGAGGCCCCATTAGTCCTCAATTTTGCACTTTAGCCCCTGAGACTTTTCCATATTGCAGCCACATTGTAATTTTTGCACAAAACCCCCTTAGGTTCTCTAATTTTGCAAATCAGTCCAATTTACACCAATCCAACTTAAAGCAACGCCACCTGTTCATCAAAACATTAAACACAACCACCTCAGTTCACAGTAAGTCGGTTGCATGCTTAGTGCACAAGATAAATTAGTTTTACCACACAATCACACGCACAGCAGCACAGACAGTAAGAATCAAGATAAACCAGTAAGTCTTTAGAACAGAGGAGAACTAGAAAGCCAATTGCAGCACCTACTCATCTCTTTTGCTTTGTGATTCATAGGAGTAACAGCAGGAGTAAATCAGGAGCAAGGAGATGGAATTCAGGAACAACTAGACTTAACCCCCAATTTTTAGAGTATTTTGGTTGTTCATTCAAGAAATTGATTAGAAAGTAGTCGTAGTAGCAGCAGTAGCATTTGCATCAGAGCCCTCACCCCAAATCACCTGAGGTATATACATCCATCAATATCACACAACCACACAAACATGAACACTGGATCACAATCATCCATCATCTTCAGCGATCACAACATACAGTACCAAACCAGACCAAAGCACAGAAATATCACAGGACCAAAATAGACACAGCCCAAATCTGGCGCCAAAGCCACACTAGAGATTAGAAGACTTACCTGAGGCGCATGCGACAAGGACCGGGCGGCCGGCGAGCTGGCTGCAATGGCATCCCTGCTCGCAGCGCACTACCAGCGCGACCACTCCACGAGGGCGCGGCCAAGCGCGGTCGTAGACCACTAGATAGGAGGTGAGGCGGCGCGGCCCAGGCTACAACCGGCAGCGACGCTAGCGCCGTTAAGATCGACGAGCCACCGGCGAGGGTTAACGGCGATAGAGTTTGGAGGAGTTAGGGTTAGGGCTTCGACTACAGGATTCTAGCATGTGAAGAAGAAGGGTGGCGCAAAGGGTAGGGATGGAAAGGTTCGCCGGAGGAGCCGTGGCGACCAATGTCGGAGATGAAGACGGCGTCCAATGCGATTAGGATTTTAGGCGGCCGTGTGCTTGTGTGTGTGTGTGTGTGTTGTGTGTGTGCGTGCGTGTGAGGTGAGGGAGAGAGGGAGAGCGGTTAGGCCTGGGCCGGCCCAACCCGAGCCGAGGGAAGTTGGGCCGCATCAGGCCCAACCAAAACATTTATAATTTCTACTCTTTTGTTTTTGTAATTTCATTTTCTACTTTAAATGCTTAATTAACTATTGGTTATTTCCAAATTAACATTTGTTTAATATAGAAGTTAATTAAGTACATACTATTGACCAATTAATATTAATAATTTCTTCAATTATACCTAGTTAATAAGAGTTTAGGCAAATAATATGCATGTATGCACACAAATATATTTTGACTTTTCAATAAATCAATTTAAGTAATTTTCATTACATTCATATAATTTTCTATCAAAAGAATTTTAAAGCTATAAATTACTTTTATTTCAAATAGCCAATCAATTAGATTGTCAACTTAAATAGTCTTAACACTAAATCAATATCTTGACCTAATTATTCTAAATCTATATTTCAATCATTATAAAACAAATGCAAATAACATATATTATTCTTTTTAAGAGATACCCAACTCAAGGTTGTTATACAATTCCATTATGCAGTTCAATTAAACTAAATTGATTTCTCATTTTTCCTGGGAGAGTGATTGTATGATAGAGGCGAAAGCGATTAGCACCTAAGCGCTGCATCTCTGCATAGCGACCACCAATATTCTTCTAAAAACTTATATATGCAATTATTTTAATTCTAGGAGTGGAGCAGAACAAAGAGCCCCAGAGCAGCATTCACATTTTGGATCCTGAATTTGTTACTTCAGGCAAGTTTTTATTCTTGACCATATTGATCAGGTTTGATTGATTTATTTTGTTATCCTCTATTTAATAATCTATGTAGCTTTACCATCTTGCATCAAAAGAATATTTTAGAAAATAAAAGTTGGTCTTGATGAAAGTGTTGTGGATAGAAATTGAATATCATGGTGAAAGGGTTATGAATGAAATGAGTAATTTTGAGGAGAGCCGAAGGGGATCTTGAGGAGAGCCGAAGGAGGGCTCAAATCTTGTATTAAAATATGATAAGAAAGTTAAGGACACAACCAACTATCATTTAAACCCAGCGCCATAATACCCGTATCAACCACAGACCTAGTATGGGATGGGCCTAGTCAAGTATCTTATCCAGAAGCTAGTACACCTTCACAATGGGAACGTATATGTATATGTATTATGATGAAAGAATGACCTGAGGCGGGATTGGAGCTATAGGCTCAACCGGTGGTTATAGCGGATGTGTCCAACTGCAAGGTATGGCGGCACCATACCAGTGGAGGGAACTAGTGAAAGGGTTTGAAAAGGCTTTTTCCTCTTGATGATGTCATGCATTATCAGAAATGCGGAGTATTGTTGACGAACACCGACATGAAAATAAAGAGATTTTGTGGGTAAAGTGATACCCCTCTAGAAAGTAAAACGTGGATATTCACTCCTTACTTCCAGGTTGGAAGTTGCGCCGCGGCAGGAAAGGAGGCCTACATGTGGTCTCACCCTGTGGTACAAGTGTTCAGTAGAGTTTACTTAATAACTAGAGTCTTTTACAATCACAAATGAATTTTTGAGATAAAACTCATCCTTGCTAATATAATATAATATTTCCTTTGACTAGTTAAGGTCTGTATGATGTATTTATACATCCAAATTGCTTGCTGAGTGCCTTGGTACTCATCCTTGCTATTGTATTTCCTTGTTAGACTTTGAATACTCCTTGGGTGGTGCAATGCCGACCGGTGCACCAGAAGAAGAAGTTTATCCAGGAGAGGACAGCTGCGAATTCGATCCAACCTACTTCAGCACCGGCAATGAAGACTGACCACCATGATCATACCTAAACTATCTCCTTTTTGTTGTAATAAATATACTTATGCTTGTATATGTAACTAAACTCTTTGTTATGTTAAGCTATATTTAATTAAGCCATGTTTCTGTTTCACAACTCTGTAACGAACATTTTTCGAATAATCTGGTTTTATTCGGAAATGTTCAAAGATCAGACGTGCTACCACGTGGGTGGTATGTCAGGTCGCCACAAAGATTCAACAATTTCCCCCTTTTTGGTGATTGATGACAACAGATATACACAGTATACAAGGATAATTGAAAAAGCGAATAAGTCATTTCAAGAATATCAAGAATAGATACAATTCTCCCCCTGAATCATACAGCATATCATAACATGTGAATCATATATGTAATCAGCATATAACAACATGTATATAAGTCAAAAAACACACAAACACACATAAACATATATATATATATATATATATATATATATATATATATATATATATATATATATATATGAGTTTGATAGGGTTCAACATCATAACAATATAGAATCTCTCCTCCTTTGTCATCAAACATCCACAAAGAGAGAAGAGCTAGCAACTCACACACCACTACCATAATAAGCAATCCATACTCACATACAACCATAAAGCTAAGAGTAGTGCATACAATCCACAAAACTAGTAATGATAGAAGTTCGATCAAGAGATGAGCTATGGCTAAGGAGGATGATCCAAAGAAGAATCACCGCGATGGCGACACCGATACTGGCTGACATCGAAGCACCCACACAGCTCAGAGACATCCTGGCTCATGGAATCTAGTGGAGGCTCGATGGTGTTCAGCTGGTGATCGATAGAGTTGAGACGGAGTCGACTGCATCAAAATGGGCCTCGAATCACATGGACATCTAGTTGAGACGCTCCATGATCATAAGATAGGGGGAAGCAACATCCGGTCTGGGCGATAGAGAGTAGGACTGAAGAGGGGAAGGCGCGCCCGTCTCGGCTGGAATATCGACCATCTGCTCATCGTCATCAGTCGGGTGCCCTACTTGGGTCTCATAACGGATGAGAATGCCCAAACTCTTCATTCGATAGAACTCCATCGAAGTGGGTTGAGATACTCGGTGCAAGCCAAATAGGCTAGGGTGTGCGCGAGAAAAGGTGCGAAGGGCAAAAGCCTCTTTGGATCTGAAGAGCCGGGTTGTCAAAGAGGTGAGCTACATCTTCGACCCGAACGTCATCCAAGGCAAAAAGACTGTTGTTGACATGCTCGATCTGAAGAGCCTCTTCGAACTGTGCCTTGGTGAGAGTCTTATTGGAATTGTTGTGCATAAAAATGATATGAGAACGGTCTGTCGACGATTCGGACTCAGGGTCCTCAGCCGAACTTATGCAGAATTTGTAATTGTGATACCTTTCAAGATGACCCTCCGGGAAGGTATGCTGAACAATGGTGAACAGGAGCACAGAGAGATTTATACAGGTTCGGGCCCTCGATGGTGGGAGTAAAAGCCCTATGTCCTGTTAGGATTTCACTATATGAGATAAAGTTTTACAAACTAGCCGGGAGAAAACTTTCACAGACGAAAGTTTTCCCTATATAAGTGTACAGAAAGAAGCTATACGAGATTTGTAAGTGTTGTCTAATTTAAGCCGTAGTCTTGGCTGTTTGAGTGATCGAGATCTCTCGTATCTCGCTTATCTTAGGAGTTTTATTCTTCCGAAAAATGTCTTGGATCCCCCGTTTGATGTACTTTGCCCCCTTTTTATATTGGTCGAAAGGGTGTCATATGAAGAAAACTGCATCAAACGGTTGGATGCGGTTGTTGAAGAACCGCTGTTAACTTCCACGGAGGTTATTAACACGTGTTAATCATGAATAACCGCATATAATAACCTCTGACAGTTGGTCTTCAACGTGGAGGAATCTTCGGGATGCTTGGAATATCCTGGTATAAAGATAACCGAACAAACTCCAAGCACCTTGGTCGAGAATGTTCTGACCGCGGAATATGGGCTGACCGCGCAACATCCTAGATATTCAGTCCAGTCCGCGTATAGCATACGAACTTCTGATCGCACAAAGCTGTCGGCCTGATCACACGAAACCCGCAACCTGATCACGTAAAGCTTGCGACCTCATGGTGATGCCCCTCAGAAATAGCTTGAGTTCGCATCGAACCAAATACATGTCTAGTTCGAACCTGTCTTGAACCAAGAGTTTTATTAGAAGTGACCCGGGTGTCAATCCTCGTCAGCTAGCCCCCAAATTCGAAGAAAACGAAGAGACGTGTTTATTTCGAATTTTAAAACCATGCATCGGATTTTTAACCCGACTCTTCAATTTTTCCACTTAGTGGCGCACTAAGTGAAAACGGTTGGTTTCCCAAGACGGGTTCTGACATTACGTGACGGGCAATGATAGCGCCGTAGAATTGTTTTTATCTCGAGGTAAAATTGTAAATGCTTTGACGAAACCCGAGGCGCCTGGAATGCAAACCGTCACCCAAGCGGCTATAAATACCAGGCTCTTGGATTTGTAAAACTCCACAATTTCCCTCCACGTCTAAGTCCTTTTCTTGTTATCCTGCCTCCTTCCTTTTCACATACTCTTCTCAATGGCAGATCATGAAATCATCGAGATTGAGAGCGATGAAGGGGAAATTGTCGAACAAAGGCCTCGAACGATTGAAGTCCTGTCTCCCTTAAGGAAGAAACCCAAGGTTGACGAAGGATCTTCCAGTGGAACAAAGGTGAAGAACGTAGCAAGTTTCTTTCTTCCTTCAGTTCCTTTGACCCTCCCCGTTCATGCCTCTCGGCAAGTTAGGCCTTTATCCTTAGAGAAAGATCCCATCACATTCAATTCTCCCATTCTTTTGGGTGATCAACATCCTGGTCGGCAAGCGGTGACTATCCGTCGATCAAATGATCGCCATATTGGGTTGGCGAAGCAATCTTCTGATGGGAAGGTTGCTCTTCCACCATATGATGATCTTCCTCCCAAGATGGGTGTATTAACGGGTTATGCACCGGGACAGGTAACAATTCTTCTCCCCTTTTGCTGATAATTTTTTATTAGTATGACTAACTTTTGTAAAAATGCAGGAGGTAGGAGGCTCTAGCGGTCCGCCTTCTGCTGCTCCATCTCTTCCTTCCAGACAGACTCTTCTGGAAGAGAAGAATGCCCTGGAGAAGAAGACCGAGGAGATGGCCTCGAAGATTCTGCGTTTAACAGAATGTTTTGATCGATCCCGAGAAGAGGCGCACCATTTCCGTCGAGAGAGGGACTTCGCTCAGCAACAGCGAGAACTCTCTGACTTGATTAGGGACAATAGTGCGTCTGTTGTTAGGGACGATATAGATAGACTTAGGGTAGTTGCTAGTTCCTTGGGGGTTGCCAGTGTAAATCCTACTGACAACAACATGTCCCTTGGGGAACTTTGTAAACTTCTTTCGGAGCAAGTCGATGTTTTGATCGACTGCATCCCTTTTGTATGTAAAGAATGTAAGAAATAAAAGTTCTTTATTTCTCATGAAATATTCTCCACATCTTCTGTGCGAAAATGAACTTTATGTTCACGACCATTCATACACAGGAAACTTTAGTTCTGCGATCAAAAATCGCTTTTAAGAAAAAAGCACCGCGACCTGCCCTGATTCCGCGATCAGTTTCAGAGCCGCGGTCAGAACTAAAGTGCGACCAGAGTTGGGACTCGGTCAGGCTGTCACTCCGATTAGAATCGAAGTTTTAGCCTAAAACACGATTTCGATAAAACCATAACCCAATTAGAAACATTCCAGTACGTCAAAAATTGAGTTACATGATTTTTTCGAAAAAATGTTCAAAGTATAAAAAGGAAAAACGTCTTCTGAAAAGTATTGAAAATTTTTCAGTCCTTTTGCACTTTCAGTTTCCAAAACAAAGAAGTCTTTTTGTTTCAGATTCGACGCCTGAGTACTTTACCGGGTCCATTAGAGGCAGTATCCATTATGGGAAATGAATAAAGCATTCAATGGAACGTTTGAAATGAGCCGTTTACTCATTAATGCGTCGCCTTGGGTCTATAAAAAGAGCAGATGTCTTCTCAAAGAAGCCACACAGCTAAAACCCTCATTATTCCCACCGCTCAAAACCCTCATTTTCTTCAGCCTTCATCTTCCCCAAATCGCCAGCTCTCCCTTTGATTCTACACCAAAGATGGCGTCCTGGAGCAGATCCATCCACCATTCTGAGGAGAGCCTAATGGCGTTAGAGAAGGAGGAGATCCTTCCTCCGCGGCTGCTCATTAACTGGCGGCCTGCGGAGAAGGACCAAGAAACCCCAACTGTCCAAGAAGGCGAGTTAGTGGTTTTTGAGGAGTACCTGCGTTGCGGGCTCCGATTCCCCGAGAGTCGGTTCCTGTCGCGCCCCGAAACTGGGACAACGACTACTCCTGTAGAGACCTAGCTCGCTGCAGCTAGTCCCAAACCACAAACCTTTGACTTCCCAGGATGAGTCAAACACAGGAGTATATTACATTGCAACAGAGTACTCACAAAATATTAAGCAGTGTGGCCTGCTGGCCTTAATATTACATAAAGAGGATTACAATGCCTACAAGGCATTCAGGGTTTAGCAAAATATTTAACTACGCAGCAGAAGATAGGTGACCCTCCCACAAAAGAAGTTGACGGCAGAACAACACACTTCAGGGCTCTGGTGGAACTGATTCTCCTCCTTCTGGATCCACGTAATACTCCGTGCCATCATCTTGATCAAGGTAGGCTCCATCTATTGAGTTGAATGTTGCAAGGGTGAGCACTTACGTACTCAGCAAGTCACAGGTAAGAGTAAATACATATAGTAGTGATGATATGAACCTAGACTAGTCAAGAATTATGGTTATTTGTAAAATAATCTTTTCCTTTCTCATCTCATCTTATGGCAGCACTTTTCATAATATAACATCATCAATCATGTTCACTAGATTATAGCACTACCGCGACACGTCGACACACGACAGCCCACGGCAGCACTCCTTATCATGACAACACATGTCATTTGGGTAATCTTAATTTAAACATATTTTATTTAGAAAATAGTACTTGTGTCACACCCCGTGGATTTAATCCACCGCAGCAGACTCCTATAAAACCCGGGAGCTCGGAGTATTCGAATACGTTTTTAACTCTGCAGAGAGGTACCAATTTACCCGCAAGATATTCCACTTTCAAACCTTTCCTATCATAACAAAATGATTGGACCCCTGACTCACTTCATACTGTGAGCGGCAAGGTGGAAATAACAAGAACTTTTGTTATGTATCACTTACAATTCACCCCCGGCCCTGTGGCTCTCAGCGAGGCACAGTTGTGGCAGGTTGTATCCAAACCTCCACCCCTTTGCTTATTCCCATTACTGGGTCAGCGTGCTTGATCACCTTCAGTGATATGTGTGGGAGCCGCGCTCCGTGTTTATCGTGCATCACTACACATCTCATGCAGGGGTTTCATGTGCGATCCACATAATTACTTGTTCAGGCCTGTCCCATACCAGGCTTGCGGTTAGCACGTTGTTCATGCCACTAGACGCACAACACAAGGTTCTAGTCCTTATATGCCAGTGACCAGACCATCCACAACCCTGCACCTTTAGTGCCTGCATTCCTTTGCAGTCTAGCACCTCCAGTGCTACAGCCATCCATACCATTTTTCTGGTCACGGCTAGGGGTTTTATTTCATGAATATAAGTATATAAATACATACAATAGTTCATGGCTCAAAACTTGTTTATTTCACATTTCCCAGATAACCAGTCTAGTACTGCCAATTGATAACTCAACCATTCTCAATCATTCACATGCAATATTGCCTATATTCAAGGTTATATTATAGCAACATTTAAAATATAGGTTCAAGATGACCAAGGATATGACTTGCCTTCCGCGTCGTAAAATACAGCAGTCGATGACGGGTCAACAGCAAAATCTTCAAAGTCAGCTTCTGAATCTGCTCGACGACAAACAAACACACAATAATTACTTATAATATTAAATGTTTTAAGACTTATATGCAGAAATGCTTAACAAGAATGATTGAACTAAACTGGAGATAGCTGCAAACTGAACTGAGTCGAGATTCTAGGGTTTCAAGGAATTTGGGCTAAGGATGGTGATTAGATAATCTTAGGGTTTCAGGTTTGCAATAGGGATAACAATTTTGTGGCTGGTTTAATCAAAACAGCGAATGTCAACAGATCGACATTCGGATCAAAGCTTGGACATAGCTTTAAGAAAAGCTAGAGTGCTTATCTCAGGTTGTGGTAGTAGAAGAAAATGTAGAACACAACTCTACAAATTCAGTGGACAAAGTGGATTTCAAATTACACAACCAGAAGTGGGTAAACAAGGCCAATGCCATTGGCTGGCATGCACTGGAATAGTGTCAAAATCTAGAGTTTAGCATAACATGCATTTCAAGGGCTCAATTCAAGTTGTGATAGAAGAAGAAAATGTAGATCACAACCTCAGAAATCTAAGAGACAAAGTTATGCCCAAAATACACATCTGGAAGGCAGTGAAAAGGGCTAATGCCACTGACTGACATAGCCTGGCATTAATCTTGACATGGCCAGAAACTAGGGCTTAGCATAACTTTTGATCTGGAGCTCCAAATGATGCACCACTTTGTCTGGGAGGTAGGCAATGATAACAGGGACAAATCATTCAATAGGATCTAGGGCTGAAAATGGCTGGAAAGCAAGAAATTTGATGATGAACTGAGATGAACTGGCTGCATTAGATCAGTTCTGGACAAGATCTTGGCATGGCTGTAACTTCCAATCTAGGCCGATCTAGGTGTCGGGCTAGAAGACAAAAATGTTCAGGAAGTTAGGGCATACACAGTGGACAAAGTGATTTGAGCTGAAACGGCCGGGAATACTTTTCCGATCATCGGCGCCGGAGAAGAGACACTACCAGTTGGGGGTTTCTGCTACAGGCCGAGAGAACTAAATTCCTTGCTTGGAGAGCATCTAGGAGGTATAGGGAAGCTTCTGGTAACATCAAATTGACCGGAGGATCACCGGAGAAGCCTGGCGACGATCGCCGGTTTCTGGTGAAGCTCGGTTTAGAGTAAAGCTTCGAATGATGTTTAATTAGGGATTCTAAGCTTACAGGCTTGCTTGAAATAACCTACAGATCAATTTTGTTTACAGGATCGAGGGCTAATTCGGGGTAGATTGGCCAGTATTGTCGGAACAGGGCATCTTCGACTTTCAGCCATTTCCGGTGATCATCGGCGTTAGAGTCCACCGGAGAACAATTAAATGATATCACACAGAGAGGATGAGTAGGGGAACTCACTGATGTTGTTAATTTGGCAGGAAATTAAGTGTAGAGCGCTGGCACCGTGAGCCTCCTCGACGGCTCGCCGGAGAAGATGACTGGAACAGGAATTTCTGGGACTTGGCTGATTTCCAGTGAGGTGTGAGGGAGTTGCTGAGCACAGTGGGGTTTAAATAGACCAGGCGAAGCTTGCAAGGAGGAGACAACGAAGTAATTGGCAGCCGGTGACTTGACTGGTTGCGTGCTGGAGCAACAGCGGCGAAGACACAGCGAAGAACGATGATGCGACGGCGACAAGCTTGCAGTTGATCACAGTGTCGCCTCATCGGGACCTGGCAAAGTTGTAGCAAGCGGTGGTGACAACACTGGCGCGGCAACGCGATGTGGCGAGGAGTTGCTGACAAAAAGCCGTTGATCGCGCGCGGGAGCAGCGCTGGTCGTCGACGTAGCAGCGGCCTTGCCACGGCACTAGCTGGAGCGAGGACACGTGCGCACCGGCATGCATGGTCACGAGCGCGGGCGAAGCCTCACCGGCGATGAGCAACCACGGCGCACAAGCACGGCGGTTCCTGGTCGTGCGCACAGTAATTGGCCTGGTCGAAATTTGGACTGAACTGCAGTTTCAATTCTTTGAGTTTTGGACTGAATTGTAAATCTGGAATTCTGGAAGGTTTAAACTGAATTTGCTTTCATTAATCTGGCAGATTATATTCAACAGGTTAATTTGCAATGATCATTGATAAAATCTGGTACATTTGAATAGTTTTTGATACAAACTGAAAATAGGGTAATTTAGGGTAAATTAGAATTTGAGTTTTGTCGATTTTGAAATCTGGCATTTAGGGTTCGATTTGATATCTGCACAGAAGAGAAACTTGTGGCAAATAGCATTTTGAGAAGATTTGCTGAAGAAATTCTGAATTTGGAGTTAATCTGGAGATTTTAACCTTTTGGGTTTTCGGATATCAGATAAGGACTAATTTGCGATAATTCTTGGACTAATTTGTGAAAAGAGTCTAGATGATGAAATCTGGCTGTCAACTTTTTATATTAAGGTATTGACATACCCATGATCATATTCCAGGAATAATCTAGTCTGAACTTGGTCAAGATTTTGATTAAATCTGTATTTCTGAAACTTAGGGTATTTGGGTAATATAAGGTATTTCTGTTTTTCAAAAACAGAAGGAGTTGATAATTCTGGGAGTTAGAGATAGAATTGGATCTAGGTTCTGAAGACTTTTAAATTCAGGGTAACTGATAGATCCCATCTGAACAATCTGATCTTAATTTGAGGTCACAGGATAGACTTTGGAGATTTTAGGGCTTGAGATAGATACTGATCTGGCTATTACTACAGATACATGTATGCATGCTATTGATGAAAAAGGAAATTTTCACCCCTAACTCAGGGTGTTACAGATCTACCCTCCTTAAAGAAATCTCGCCCCGAGATTTACCTAAGACAGGAAAAGATAAGGATAGGTTTGCTTAAGATCTTCTTCCTTCTCCCAAGTAGCCTCTTGCTCTGAATGGTTCTCCCATTGAACTTTACACAATCTGATTTTCTTCCTTCGGAGCTGATGTTCATCAGTGGCTAGGATTCTGATTGGGTGCTCAAGATAAGTGAGATTCTTCTGTAATGGCGCATCTTGTACATCTATCTGGTCAGTAGGTTCCTTGAAACATTTCCGGAGCTGAGAGACATGAAACACATCATGCACTCCTGCTAATCCCACAGGTAATTCCAATTTATATGATACTTCTCCCTTTCTCTTGATTATCTTAAATGGTCCAATGTATCTTGGGGATAATTTTCCTTTCACTTGGAATCTTTGTAATCCCTTGAATGGTGTGACCTTGAGATACACAAAATCTCCAGGTTCAAATGATAATTCTCTCCGTCGTTTATCTGCATAACTTTTTTGTCGTGATTGTGCTGTTTTCAACCTTTCTCTGATGAGTCTGACATGAGCTTCTGCTTCTTCTACTATCTCTGGTCCTATGACTTTTCGTTCTCCTGGCTCATTCCAATGCAATGGAGTTCTGCATTTACGTCCATATAAAGCTTCAAATGGTGCCATCTGTATACTGGCTTGATAACTGTTATTATATGTAAATTCTGCAAATGGTAAACATTTGTCCCATGATGTTCCATAATCTAGTATACAATCTCTTAGAAGATCCTCTAGGATTTGATTAACTCTTTCTGTCTGTCCTCCCGTCTGTGGATGATATGCAGTACTGAAATCCAACCGGGTTCCTAGGGTTTCATGCAGTCTATTCCAAAATTTGGAGGTAAACTGTGTTCCACGATCTGAAACTATCTTCTTAGGAATACCATGCAATGCCACTATTCTTTGCATGTATAACTCTGCTAATTTACTGCCATCATAAATCTTTTTGACTGGTATGAAATGAGCTACTTTAGTAAGTCTGTCCACAATAACCCATATGGAATCATATCCTCCGTGAGTTTTAGGTAATCCTGTAATGAAATCCATACCAATTTCTTCCCACTTCCATAATGGTATTGGTAGAGGTTGTAGCTTTCCTGCTATTTTCTGGTGTTCTGCTTTAACTCGTCGACATGTATCACAGTTTGCAATATACTCTGCAATATCTCTCTTCATATTATCCCACCAGAATCTGGTCTTCAAATCTTGATACATCTTTGTGTTACCAGGGTGTATTGAGTATGGAGTTTTATGTGCTTCATGGAGAATTATTTCCTTAAGATCTGCGTTTTGAGATACACAGATTCTTTCTCGATACCATACAATCCCTTGGTTATCTTCAGTAAAGCCTTGAGCCTTTCCTAACTTGATTCGACTCTTGATCTTACAAATTTCTTCATCTTCCTTCTGGGCATTTCCTATCTGTTCTTCAAGTTGAGATTTTATTGTTAAAGTAGCTACCGTTCCCTGCGGTACTATTTCCACTTGATGATTCTGCAACTCTTGTTGTAGGTAAGGGTTCTTCAACATAACCATTCCTTGTAGGTTGTAAACTTTTCTGCTTAGGGCATCAGCTACTACATTAGCTTTCCCTGGATGGTACTGAACACTAAGATCATAATCTTTGATCAATTCCAGCCATCGGCGTTGACGCATGTTGAGCTCCGTCTGTGTGAAAATATACTTGAGGCTTTTATGATCTGTAAAGATCTCATACTTACGTCCAATAAGATAATGCCGCCATATCTTTAAAGCATGTACTACTGCTGCTAACTCCAAATCATGAGTCGGATAATTTTCCTCATGTGGTCTCCATTGGCGTGAAGCATAAGCTACTACTCGACCTTGCTGCATTAACACACAGCCTATTCCTTGCTTTGAAGCATCATAGTAAACTACAAAATCTTCTTTGCTGTCTGGTAGGGTGAGGACTGGTGTTGTTGTCAATTTCTGCTTTAGCTTCTGAAAACTCTCCTCGCACTTGGTGGTCCATTCAAATGCAACATCCTTCTTTAGCAGGTTCGTAAGAGGTTTGGCAATTTGGGAAAATCCTTCGATGAATCTCCTATAATACCCTGCTAATCCCAAGAAACTTCTAATCTCTGAAACTGAGGTAGGTTGCTTCCACTCCTTGATTGCAGAGATTTTAGCTGAATCCACTGAAATTCCTTCTGCTGTCAACACATGTCCAAGAAATGAAATTCTTGACATCCAAAATTCACATTTGTCAAACTTGGCATAAAATTGCCTCTCTCGTAGCCTTTCCAAGACTAGGTGTAAATGTTGCTCATGTTCTTCCGTACTCTTGGAATATATCAGAATGTCATCTATGAATACTATGACAAACTTGTCAAGAAAATCCATAAATGTACTGTTCATGACATTCATGAAAGCTGCCGGAGCATTGGTCAAGCCAAAAGGTACTACTGTAAACTCATATAAACCATATCTGGTAGTGAAAGCAGTCTTCGGTATATCTTCTTTCTTGATCTTCAGCTGATGATATCCAGATTTCAAATCTATCTTGGAAAATACTTTGGCTCCTCGAAGCTGATCGAACAAGTCATCAATTCTTGGTAATGGATACTTGTTTTTAATAGTGACTTCATTCAAAGCTCGGTAGTCTACGCACATTCGTAGAGTTCCGTCTTTCTTCTTCACAAACAAAACTGGGGCTCCCCATGGCGAAGCACTGGGTTTGATAAATCCTTTGTTTTCCAAGTCTTCGAGTTGATTCTTGAGCTCCTCCAAATCTGTAACTGGCATTCTATAGGGACGTTTTGCTATAGGTGCTGCTCCTGGTTTAAGTTCAATACTGAATTCTATTTCTCTGTCAGGTGGCATTCCTGGAAGTTCTTCTGGAAATACATCAGAATATTGCTGTACTACAGGCACTTGTTCCAGGCATAACTTTTGTAATGCTTGGACAGATCTTAGCGATCTCTTGACTGCTGATCTTTCTGCATGGAATAGAACTCTCTCCCCTTGGCTACTGACAAGACTAAGGGTTTTCTCTTCACAGTCTACTAGATCTTTATGTTGGGACAACCAATCCATTCCCAAAATAATGTCTAGACCTTGCAGTTCTAGAACTAGTAGATTTGCCTCAAATTCTAACCCTTCTATATTGAAAGTTACATTTGGGCAGATCGAGTAAACAGATAATCTAGCCCCTGGAGTTTGTATAACCATAAAGTACTCTAGTGGTACTTGGTCTATATGCATTTCAACTTCAGATGCAAATGCTTTTGACATGAATGAATTTGTAGCACCAGGATCAAACAATATTAAGGCAGATGCAGATTGAATCAGAAATCTACCTAGAAGAATGTCGGTGGCGTTGCCCGCTTCTTGAATTGAAGTATAATTTAATCTTCCTCCTTGGGTTGCAGCTGGTGCTCTACCTCTTCCTCTTCCTCGATTAGCCAGGTTTCCTCCTCTTCCTACTGAATTTCCTCTAAAATTCTGTGATGGTGATGCTCGGGTTACTACTGGCTGTGTTCCTGCCTGAGATCTGGCAATGGACATTGGAAGCTGTATCCAAGGACAGAATTCTTTACGGTGCCCACGCTGTCCACAATGATAACACTCAACACGAGGATGAGGGCAATCCTTCTGAGAATGATTTCCTCGGCAGTTGGGGCACAATGTCGTTGCTGGTCTGGGATTCTGATAAGATGGTCGGAAATTGGGAGTGATAGGAACTCTTCCTCTGATTGGATTTGGCTGTGGTCTTGTTTGCTGGAACATCCTCCTCTTTCGGCTTTCTTCCCCCATATTCTTCTTTTCTTCCACCTTTAAAGCTCTGTTCACTAGGGTTTGAAATTCCGTAAGTTCATGAGAAGCAATTTGATACTGTAAATAGTGTTGAAGTCCTTCTGTGAAGCGCTCTATCTTCTTCTCTTCAGTATCCACATCTCCAGGTGCGTATCGAGCCAAATGAGTAAATTGGTGTAGATACTCAGTAACTGACTTACTTCCTTGAGTTAAATTCCGAAATTCCCGACGCTTAGCTGCCATAACACCAGTAGGTATATGAAATTTCCGAAATTGATCCTTAAATTCCCTCCAAGAGATATTATCTTTATCAGGGTGGGCTTCCTGGTAGTTCATCCACCATGCGGCTGCAGCTCCTGATAACTGATGACATCCAAACAAAACTTTCTCTCGTTCACTGCATCGGACCGTGTCCAGTTTTCTCTCGATATCCCGTAACCAATCATCGGCAACCATGGGATCAGTCGCACTAGAGAATGTTGGTGGACGGGTCTTTTGGAAATCTGTTAATCTCGCTCCTACAGCAGAAGTAGTTCCTTCTGTTGTTCCAGTAGGCAATTTCTGAACTATCTGAGCTAATAACTGGGTATGAGCTATCTGAGCTTCTTGTCGACTTTTCTCCATTGACAATAAAATTTCCTGAAGACTGGGTTGTTCATTCTGAGGTGGATTGGAACTCTGAGATCCTTGCTGAAACAAAGGGTCTCTTGTCATAGTTTCTTCTTCCGGCGAAGTCTGACCTATATCTTCTCTTCCACTTTGAGATCTCCTTCTGGTGTCAACCATGGTGGCTCTGAAAAAGTTTAGACGGATCTAACTAACTAAGGCCAACTAAGACAACAATGCAAAAATTAATGCAACTACTTTAATGCATAAAATTACTTAGGCTATTAACCATAATACACAAATTAACCATTGCAAAAACAACAGCGATTCACAAAGCTATTAAGAGCATCCACTAGCTCTGTCTATACCAACCTCTAAGACACTCTGGAACAGAACACACTCTCACAATCTTACCGAATTTTAGAAATCCAAATAAAATTTTGAAATGAAGGTTTTTCAAGAGCTACAAAGCTCATTATTTTTACCAAAATAAAATTTCCACAAATAGTTTCTAAATAAATTACGTCTTCCTGGAACGGCCAATTTCCTAAAGGTGTCGTCCTACAGTCAAGTTCTCATGTTGCTCTGATACCAACTTTTCTTTGTCGCGCCCCGAAACTGGGACAACGACTACTCCTGTAGAGACCTAGCTCGCTGCAGCTAGTCCCAAACCACAAACCTTTGACTTCCCAGGATGAGTCAAACACAGGAGTATATTACATTGCAACAGAGTACTCACAAAATATTAAGCAGTGTGGCCTGCTGGCCTTAATATTACATAAAGAGGATTACAATGCCTACAAGGCATTCAGGGTTTAGCAAAATATTTAACTACGCAGCAGAAGATAGGTGACCCTCCCACAAAAGAAGTTGACGGCAGAACAACACACTTCAGGGCTCTGGTGGAACTGATTCTCCTCCTTCTGGATCCACGTAATACTCCGTGCCATCATCTTGATCAAGGTAGGCTCCATCTATTGAGTTGAATGTTGCAAGGGTGAGCACTTACGTACTCAGCAAGTCACAGGTAAGAGTAAATACATATAGTAGTGATGATATGAACCTAGACTAGTCAAGAATTATGGTTATTTGTAAAATAATCTTTTCCTTTCTCATCTCATCTTATGGCAGCACTTTTCATAATATAACATCATCAATCATGTTCACTAGATTATAGCACTACCGCGACACGTCGACACACGACAGCCCACGGCAGCACTCCTTATCATGACAACACATGTCATTTGGGTAATCTTAATTTAAACATATTTTATTTAGAAAATAGTACTTGTGTCACACCCCGTGGATTTAATCCACCGCAGCAGACTCCTATAAAACCCGGGAGCTCGGAGTATTCGAATACGTTTTTAACTCTGCAGAGAGGTACCAATTTACCCGCAAGATATTCCACTTTCAAACCTTTCCTATCATAACAAAATGATTGGACCCCTGACTCACTTCATACTGTGAGCGGCAAGGTGGAAATAACAAGAACTTTTGTTATGTATCACTTACAATTCACCCCCGGCCCTGTGGCTCTCAGCGAGGCACAGTTGTGGCAGGTTGTATCCAAACCTCCACCCCTTTGCTTATTCCCATTACTGGGTCAGCGTGCTTGATCACCTTCAGTGATATGTGTGGGAGCCGCGCTCCGTGTTTATCGTGCATCACTACACATCTCATGCAGGGGTTTCATGTGCGATCCACATAATTACTTGTTCAGGCCTGTCCCATACCAGGCTTGCGGTTAGCACGTTGTTCATGCCACTAGACGCACAACACAAGGTTCTAGTCCTTATATGCCAGTGACCAGACCATCCACAACCCTGCACCTTTAGTGCCTGCATTCCTTTGCAGTCTAGCACCTCCAGTGCTACAGCCATCCATACCATTTTTCTGGTCACGGCTAGGGGTTTTATTTCATGAATATAAGTATATAAATACATACAATAGTTCATGGCTCAAAACTTGTTTATTTCACATTTCCCAGATAACCAGTCTAGTACTGCCAATTGATAACTCAACCATTCTCAATCATTCACATGCAATATTGCCTATATTCAAGGTTATATTATAGCAACATTTAAAATATAGGTTCAAGATGACCAAGGATATGACTTGCCTTCCGCGTCGTAAAATACAGCAGTCGATGACGGGTCAACAGCAAAATCTTCAAAGTCAGCTTCTGAATCTGCTCGACGACAAACAAACACACAATAATTACTTATAATATTAAATGTTTTAAGACTTATATGCAGAAATGCTTAACAAGAATGATTGAACTAAACTGGAGATAGCTGCAAACTGAACTGAGTCGAGATTCTAGGGTTTCAAGGAATTTGGGCTAAGGATGGTGATTAGATAATCTTAGGGTTTCAGGTTTGCAATAGGGATAACAATTTTGTGGCTGGTTTAATCAAAACAGCGAATGTCAACAGATCGACATTCGGATCAAAGCTTGGACATAGCTTTAAGAAAAGCTAGAGTGCTTATCTCAGGTTGTGGTAGTAGAAGAAAATGTAGAACACAACTCTACAAATTCAGTGGACAAAGTGGATTTCAAATTACACAACCAGAAGTGGGTAAACAAGGCCAATGCCATTGGCTGGCATGCACTGGAATAGTGTCAAAATCTAGAGTTTAGCATAACATGCATTTCAAGGGCTCAATTCAAGTTGTGATAGAAGAAGAAAATGTAGATCACAACCTCAGAAATCTAAGAGACAAAGTTATGCCCAAAATACACATCTGGAAGGCAGTGAAAAGGGCTAATGCCACTGACTGACATAGCCTGGCATTAATCTTGACATGGCCAGAAACTAGGGCTTAGCATAACTTTTGATCTGGAGCTCCAAATGATGCACCACTTTGTCTGGGAGGTAGGCAATGATAACAGGGACAAATCATTCAATAGGATCTAGGGCTGAAAATGGCTGGAAAGCAAGAAATTTGATGATGAACTGAGATGAACTGGCTGCATTAGATCAGTTCTGGACAAGATCTTGGCATGGCTGTAACTTCCAATCTAGGCCGATCTAGGTGTCGGGCTAGAAGACAAAAATGTTCAGGAAGTTAGGGCATACACAGTGGACAAAGTGATTTGAGCTGAAACGGCCGGGAATACTTTTCCGATCATCGGCGCCGGAGAAGAGACACTACCAGTTGGGGGTTTCTGCTACAGGCCGAGAGAACTAAATTCCTTGCTTGGAGAGCATCTAGGAGGTATAGGGAAGCTTCTGGTAACATCAAATTGACCGGAGGATCACCGGAGAAGCCTGGCGACGATCGCCGGTTTCTGGTGAAGCTCGGTTTAGAGTAAAGCTTCGAATGATGTTTAATTAGGGATTCTAAGCTTACAGGCTTGCTTGAAATAACCTACAGATCAATTTTGTTTACAGGATCGAGGGCTAATTCGGGGTAGATTGGCCAGTATTGTCGGAACAGGGCATCTTCGACTTTCAGCCATTTCCGGTGATCATCGGCGTTAGAGTCCACCGGAGAACAATTAAATGATATCACACAGAGAGGATGAGTAGGGGAACTCACTGATGTTGTTAATTTGGCAGGAAATTAAGTGTAGAGCGCTGGCACCGTGAGCCTCCTCGACGGCTCGCCGGAGAAGATGACTGGAACAGGAATTTCTGGGACTTGGCTGATTTCCAGTGAGGTGTGAGGGAGTTGCTGAGCACAGTGGGGTTTAAATAGACCAGGCGAAGCTTGCAAGGAGGAGACAACGAAGTAATTGGCAGCCGGTGACTTGACTGGTTGCATGCTGGAGCAACAGCGGCGAAGACACAGCGAAGAACGATGATGCGACGGCGACAAGCTTGCAGTTGATCACAGTGTCGCCTCATCGGGACCTGGCAAAGTTGTAGCAAGCGGTGGTGACAACACTGGCGCGGCAACGCGACGTGGCGAGGAGTTGCTGACAAAAAGCCGTTGATCGCGCGCGGGAGCAGCGCTGGTCGTCGACGTAGCAGCGGCCTTGCCACGGCACTAGCTGGAGCGAGGACACGTGCGCACCGGCATGCATGGTCACGAGCGCGGGCGAAGCCTCACCGGCGATGAGCAACCACGGCGCACAAGCACGGCGGTTCCTGGTCGTGCGCACAGTAATTGGCCTGGTCGAAATTTGGACTGAACTGCAGTTTCAATTCTTTGAGTTTTGGACTGAATTGTAAATCTGGAATTCTGGAAGGTTTAAACTGAATTTGCTTTCATTAATCTGGCAGATTATATTCAACAGGTTAATTTGCAATGATCATTGATAAAATCTGGTACATTTGAATAGTTTTTGATACAAACTGAAAATAGGGTAATTTAGGGTAAATTAGAATTTGAGTTTTGTCGATTTTGAAATCTGGCATTTAGGGTTCGATTTTGATATCTGCACAGAAGAGAAACTTGTGGCAAATAGCATTTTGAGAAGATTTGCTGAAGAAATTCTGAATTTGGAGTTAATCTGGAGATTTTAACCTTTTGGGTTTTCGGATATCAGATAAGGACTAATTTGCGATAATTCTTGGACTAATTTGTGAAAAGAGTCTAGATGATGAAATCTGGCTGTCAACTTTTTATATTAAGGTATTGACATACCCATGATCATATTCCAGGAATAATCTAGTCTGAACTTGGTCAAGATTTTGATTAAATCTGTATTTCTGAAACTTAGGGTATTTGGGTAATATAAGGTATTTCTGTTTTTCAAAAACAGAAGGAGTTGATAATTCTGGGAGTTAGAGATAGAATTGGATCTAGGTTCTGAAGACTTTTAAATTCAGGGTAACTGATAGATCCCATCTGAACAATCTGATCTTAATTTGAGGTCACAGGATAGACTTTGGAGATTTTAGGGCTTGAGATAGATACTGATCTGGCTATTACTACAGATACATGTATGCATGCTATTGATGAAAAAGGAAATTTTCACCCCTAACTCAGGGTGTTACAGTTCCTCAAGGATGTCCTTGAGCATTATGGGTGGGAACTGATCAACCTCCACCCCAACGCGATGCTGATCCTTGCAGTATTCCAGCATCTTTGTGAAGCCTTCGTCGGAATATATCCCAGCGTGGATCTTTTCCGACGATTCTACTTTTCGGCGTGGTCGAAGAGCACCAACGCTGCCGGATGCATCTACTTCCGGCTGAGGGATAAAAAGGAGTATCCCTCTCCACCCCTGCGAGATTCTGTGCATGGGTGGCACCAAAGGTGGTTTTACTGCTCTCCACCATCCGAAAGCAGTTTATGGTTTGAAAACTCGCGACCAGAGAAGTCGAGCGAGTTAGACATTCCCCCAGCGATGAACTCGGAGCTTTCGAAGCATGCCGAGGTGATTCTTCACTTGGTCAATCAAGGATTGACGGCTTGAGATATCATTCGAGACTTCGTGAAGAATCGGGTGAGTCCTCTGCGTGAAAGGGCTCATCCGGCGTGGGAGATTAAGTCCATGGCTGATAGCACCCTGGACTACAGTCAAGGTATTTATTTCTTTGGCGCTGAACTTTCTCCTTTTTGAATTGTACAAATTCTGACTTGAGTTTGGGAACAGTCCTGCCTTCATCCGAGATTGAAAGGCGGACCAACTCCCTCCTTAGGGCCTACAACTCCGATGTAGAGGGCCCTAAGGGGTCACCTCGTCCCCAAAGTCTGATTCACGCCGGCGACGACCTTAAACAGGAGCGTCGAAAGGTACATTCTCTATCTGGCCTCCATTTAAGATCTTATGCATGTCCTGCGTTAAACACTTTCATCGAAAATGTGAATCAGCTCCTAGGAAGGTTTGCCGAGACGACTTTCCCAAGTGAGAACGTAGGTTCTCATGGGAAGCCGACGGTAAAAAACGTGAAGAAGGTCTCCCAAAGACCCAGGACAAAGAGTCCTGCCCCCAAGAAGGCCAGGCCAAATCCCGGGGAGGGGTCTTCACGGAGCATTCCTCCTATCGCAAGAAAGACGGCGGTAAGATATCACGTCCCTTCTATTTTACCAGGCGCAGATTGGAATCACTTCTTCGTTGTACAGGGAGAGGGGAGGGAGGAGGAAGAGGATGATATTCCTCTGGTCCTTCGGAGGAGGAAGATCGCGGACCTCTCATCCGGTGATACTTCAAACTGCCCCGCAGAGACCACTGCTACCGAAGAGGTGGTCGTGGCAGATCCTGCCACCGTGGAAAATATTGGGATCACGGATGACCTCCTAGTTCCTGAAGCCCCCGAGGCTTCAGGGTTGATTGTCTCCGCTTCCCTAGTCGAAAGGACGACCTCGGTAAGGATTCCTTACGGTCATACTTTCTTCAATTCCTTCTGTATATTTTGACAAGTCAATGTTTATACAGAGAGAAGAGCTTCTCCCTGCGACTACCGTGAGTCCTAGGGAGGAAAATCCTCCTCCTCCGCGGACAGAGGGGGAGGTAGTTGAGCAAAGGCCGGCTGCGGTGGCTCCATCGACCCAAGAGTCACCAAGGCCTTTGGATGTAGCCTCACCAGCCAGTACGGTAGCCCAGGTAAAGACCTTGCTTTTTGTCTCTATCTGTCCTTTAGAAATATGCTCATAGCTTAACATATCCAAGGGGGAGCTACCTTGTTTGTCATGAGGAAGGCAAGAACCGATGATGGTTCTTCTTCCCAAGGGGAACCTTCCCAGAAATCCCAGGAGCGAATGGGATTTCAAATAAGGTAAGAACCTTAAATTTGGCAATAATCTTAAATAAAAACTGCTCAAATTGTCCTTCATGTCAGGCAAAGAAAGACGGCGCCCAGCTCTTCAATCGCCTCCGGAGAGGTTGAAGCCGCAGCTGGTGTAGGAGCTTCCAACGAAGAACGCTCCACCCCTGTGGTCCAAGAAGTCGTCCAGATCGCAGGGGAAAGAATAAATGTAGGGACCCAGTCACCACCGATGACTATTGAGGGTGGCGCCCAGCCGGCACTCCCACCAACTGTCCCTTTAGTGAGCGCGTCGGGGGCTCTAGCAAGGATTCCCGCTGAACTGAATGATGCTGTCTTACAAAAGTTTATGAAGGTATAATAAAACTCTGCTCTCGTGCCTGAATTGTACTTAGGACACCTTTGATCCTCTTCCTTTGCATCACAGGGGTTATCCTGGCTAACAGGCCAGTCGCATGCTGTGATGGCTAGTACAGAAGCCATTCAGAAAGAACGCGACAGATTGCGCAGGTGAGGATCATTACCCTTTGGTTAGTATGGGTGCTTTTTGGTTGTGACTGCCTTGATTTCGCTGCAGAGATGTTACATTTTTGAAGAGAGAGGTGGCCAAAATGAGGCTCAATTCAGTCTCGATGTTTAAGAAACAAGAGACCGAAATCAACAAACTTCGATCAGAAAATGCTGGTAAGCCAATTCCTGATTAAGAAGACTTGAATCCATAACATGCAAATAATCTCCTCTCTCTGTACAGCGCAAGCAGGTCGAATTACACAGCTTAGTCGGGACAAGGGGATTCTTGAATCCTCGATTCGCCACACTGATCGGGCGATCAAAGAGCTGAGCCTCCTGGTCTTCGAAAAACTGAAGGCCGTGGCTGATCTTCTGAAAACCGATGTGGTGGAACCAAAGAAAGACAACCTCAGCGTAAGCGACTGGACATCGCTGCTCACTGCCCAGGCAGAATCGCTGCTTGAGTATCTCCCTGGAGATGTACGGCGACGCGAAGAGGTGATCAGAACCAGGGTTCGATCAGTCACAGCAGCCGTACTCAGCCGGGTTCGACTTCACCATGGCCCAGATGCAGATCTGAGCGCATTGGTGGGTCCGGTTGAGGTCGAGAGTGAAGAGCTGCTCGATGCAGTCATAGAGGAAGTCAAGCCCCTAGTAGATAGACTCCTGACTGAGCTGGGGATCGAATGATCCTTATTTTTGTACTTAGAAACTTGTGTATAATGCAATGTATGTAAAAAATTATTTTTGACAAGAAAATATATATTTCGTATTTTCGTAATATGAATTCCATATCATGAGCACATCCCCCCTAGCCCCCGCCTCTGCTTATGAACACTAAAGCCTTAGTGTTATAAGCAGAGGAGAAAATATAAGCGTTACGACCAGGGATATGCATAATAAACCAACGACCAGGATCAATATAACATCTAATCTTATTGCGAACTGGTAGCCACTCGGATGACCAAGGACTTATCAGATAACCCCGTATGCGTTGAGAAACGGCTTATTTAGGAATGACTTATCTGTAAGTGATCATGAGATCGACCAGCGAATCCGATTAGATGGTTGTAATGATCTGACCGTCGGCGATCAGCCCCCAGGTCGAATGCATATGATACGGGCTTAAAGAGAAAAACTCATTGTATGAAAGCAAAACATTTTTTGTTTTGGCAAAAGATGCTAATTGAACAGGAAAAAAGTGATTGGAATACTTACACGTAAAACTTGCGAAGTTGATCGATGTTCCAAGTATTGGACAAAATCCGACCATCCTCCATAGCTAACCGCGCCGATCCTGTCCGCGGCACTGAGACAACAGTATAAGGACCTTCCCATTTTGGGGAGAATTTGTTGCGATTAGACTGGTCTTGAATTTTTCGTAAAACCAAGTCGCCCACGTTGAGATCGCGTGGTCGCACTTTTTACTGTGATACCTGCGTAAAGCTTGCAAGTATGCCGCGGACTTAACCAGGGTGAGATCACGCCGTTCTTCTAAGAGGATGAGATCTTGTGCCCGTTGTTCGGACTGATTAATCTGTTCGAACTGATCTGTCTGAATAGAACCAATACTTACTTCCATGGGCAATACCGCCTCGGCCCCATAGACCAAATGGAAGGGCGTCTCACCGGTGGCGCGACTAGAAGTAGTTCGTAATGCCCATAGAATAGTATAGAGCTCATCTGCCCAAGCCCCCGAGCGGGTCCTAAGGCGATCAAAAACGCGCTTTTTAATGCCTTGCAGTATTTGCCCATTGGCTCGTTCTACGGCACCATTGCTTTGTGGATGTGCCACAGAAGCAAAGCACACCTTGGTCCCAACTTGATCGCAGTAGTCCAGGAAAAGACCGCTGGCGAACTGAGAACCATTGTCTGTGATGAGACGGTTTGGAACACCAAATCGTGCCACAATGTTCTTATGGAAGAACTTTTGTGCGGCTGATGCAGTAATATTTCGTACCGGTTCGGCCTCAATCCACTTTGTAAATGTGTCAATGGCTACGAACAGAAACTTGTACCCATTGACCGCTTGTGGCATAGGACCGACGATATCCATTCCCCAGATCGCGAATGGCCATGCGAGAGGAATGGTTTGCAACGCATAGGCAGGTTGATGAACTTGCCTTGCGTGGAACTGACACTGGGGACACTTCTTGACCATATGTTTGGCATCATCAAGTGCCGAAGGCTAGTAGAATCCTTGTCGAAAAGCCTTTCCGACCAGTGTACGATATGACGAGTGCGCACCGCATACACCGTCATGTATTTCTCTCAAGAGGGACTTTCCTTCCTCCTGAGATATACAACGCATGAATACTCCTTGAGTACCCTTTCTGTACAAAATCCCATCTATGAGTTTGTACAGACGCGCTTTTCGAATTAACCGATCACTTTCGGTTTCGTCCTCGGGTAGGGTCCCATGTTCAAGATAGACTCTCAATGGATGAGCCCAATCTTGTTCCTGACCGAGGTTGGTAACGAAGGCTATTACCGGATCATCCTCGACCGAAGTCATGATCGAAGGATGGTCCAAGTGTTCAATGAACACTCCTGCCGGAGCGGATGAGCGTGAGGACCCAATTTTGGATAATTGGTCTGCGAGAATGTTGTCCTTTCGCGGGATGTATTGGACTTCGAAATGACTGAAGTGTTTTTCCAATCTCCTCACTTCCCCCAGGTAATGAGCCATTGTCTCATCGGAGGTGCTGTACTCCTTGTTTACCTGGTTTACGACCAGTTGTGAGTCTCCCCTCACCACTAATCGACGGACTCCGAGGGATTTTGCTGCCTGGAGCCCTGCAAGAAGACCTTCATACTCTGCTGCGTTGTTGGTTGCAACAAAGTGTAGTTGAATGACATACTTAAGCTGTTCGCCCTGGGGCGTAACTAAGACTATTCCAGCCCCCGAGTGTTGAAAACTACGGGAGCCGTCAAAGTACATTGTCCAATAATCGGGGCACTCCAGTTCCTCTGCCAACTGCATGGGTGGCTCAGGGTTGGTCCATTCGACCACAAAGTCGGCCAAAACCTGAGACTTAACCGCCATGCGAGGGGTGAAATGGATCTCGAAGGCACCGAGTTCGACCGCCCATTTGGCGATTCGACCAGATTTTTCTGGATTTCGGACAATATCCCCTAAAGGAAAAGAGGAGGGTACTGTGATCTTATGTGCTTGAAAGTAATGTCGTAGCTTACGGGAAGCCATCAGTAGCGCGTAAAGTATCTTCTGGACCTCAGGGTAGCTCTCCTTAGGACCATGAAGTACTTCGCTCACATAGTAGACGGGTCTATGTATTCCTCCTCTATCCGTGATCAGAACGGCGCTGACCGCGTGTGGTGTGGCCGCCAGGTAAAGAAGCAACGGTTCTCCTTTGTCAGGAGACACCAATACTGGCGGACTGGATAGATATGTTTTTACCTCCTGGAATGCTTTTTCGGCCTCATCCGACCATGTAAAGTTATGATGCTTCCGCAAGGCTTTGAAGAAAGGTAATCCCCTTTCGCCTAATCGCGATATAAAGCGACTTAAAGCCGCCATGCGACCAGCCAAGTGTTGAACTTCCTTCATGGTCGAGGGCGACCTCATTTGTTCAATAGCCCTGATTTTCTCAGGATTAACTTCAATGCCTCTAGAACACACAAGGAAACCAAGGAGTTTTCCTGAAGAAACCCCGAAAGAGCATTTCTCCGGGTTTAATTTTATTTCAAAGTGATTCAAATTACAGAAGGTTTCAGCGAGATCGTCCAAATGAGACAACCTCTTGGCACTTTTTACAACCAAATCGTCTACATATGCTTCAAGATTACGCCCTATCTGGGAAAGAAAGGTCTTTTGCATCAAGCGCTGGTACGTGGAACCTGCGTTCTTGAGACCGAACGGCATTCTGATGTAGCAGTATGTGCCGAACGGGGTGATGAAGGCAGTTTTCTCTTCATCGTCTTCTGCCATGCTAATTTGATGATATCCTGAGTAGGCATCCAGAAAACTCATCAGTTCGCAACCTGCAGTGGAGTCGACCAGCTGATCGATGCGGGAAAGGGGAAAGTCATCCTTCGGACAGGCAGAGTTGAGGCTAGTGTAGTCAACACACATGCGCCACTTGCCATTTGACTTGCGGACCATGACCGGATTGGCGAGCTAGTCCGGGTGATTCACTTCGCGGATAAACCCGGCTTGTAAGAGTTTGTCTAACTCTTCTCGGATGGCTTCCTGTCGGTCAGTGGCAAAACGCCTGAGCTTTTGCTTTATTGGTCGTTGTCCAGGTCGAATTGCTAACTTGTGCTCAATTACTTCCCTTGGGACACCGGGCATGTCGGACGGTTTCCACGCAAACACGTCTGCGTTAGCCCGGAGGAAAGCAACGAGGTCGAGTTCCTATTTGTCATCCAGGGCTGACCCAACCCGAATTGTCTTGGATGGGTCATCTGGGTACAAAGGAACTTGTTTGAGTTTCTCATCTGGTCGAGGAGCAGCCCTGATCGCATCGGTGGCAACGGTGGCGACCTGAGCGTCCCGAAGGGGAAGTTGATCGACCATCTCCAAAGATAGCCGGTCGCACGTGAGCGCCACGTTGCGACTACCTCGGACCGAAATGACACCTTTGGGGCCAGGCAATTTCCCGCACTGATAAGCATAGTGCGTTGCCATCATGAACTTAGCAAGAGTCGGCCTACCAAAGATTGCATTATAAGCTGAATCACAATCGATTACATCGAAAGTAACCAATTCTGTTCGGAAGTTGTCTGGTTCTCCCAGAGTGACCGGGAGGACCACTTGTCCCAATGGCATCATGGAGGGGCCTGGGATTATCCCATAAAACGGATGGATTATGGGCTTGATCTTCGAACGAGGAATTTGCATCTCGTCGAGTGTCTTGACCAATAAAAGATCAAGGGAACTTCCCCCATCAATCAGGACCCTTTCGACTCTCGCGTTACTAATGATTGGGGTAATAACCAGAGGTAGCCTCAATGGTCAGGTTAGCCCCACAGGACAGTCAGCGCGATCGAACGTCAAAGGCATATCTGACCAACGGGGATATTGAGGTTCGCTAAGGGATGTCTCCGTTTGGTTAACCTCTCGGCAAAAGGTTTTAAACTGCCTTTTGGAAGCGAAAGAGGAGGAACCTCCGAAAATGACATTAACATGATTTTGAGGTACCTGGTAAGCCATTTCTTCGTCTCCGTCGACGTCTCTAACCCCGCACGCCTGCTCTTTAGGCGGTAAGGTTGGCATTGGCCCAGCTCCTTGGTAGAAATCATCCAGCTGTTTCAACCAACTCCTGCAGTTTTTGAGGTCGTGGCCTGCGGAGTTGTGGAGTGGACACCACCTCTTGCCCTCATGTGGATTAGTTGATTTTTCTGGCTGGTCGGAATCCCGGCCACCAGAGGCAGTTTTACTTTTGAAAGAAGACTTATTACCTTTGGTCGAAGGTGGTTTCTCCGCGACTGCGACCTCACGGTACTGTCCAGAGCGGTTCCTCTTCGACTTCTTTGACTTCCCACCCGGTGAAGACTCCGGCTTTTTGCTTGAATCTTCTTTCCTGGCGTCCTTGAAGCCTGGTTGGGGCGGTAGGTCCCCCTTGTCAACCATTTGGTTCCATTCGACTGCCTCGGCTGCATCGGAATATCGATCAGCCATATCGAACAGATCGGCCACTGATCGAGGAGGGTGGATAAGCAAGTCTTCAGTGAATCTCCGGTATTGAACGGCATGCTTAAATGCCCTGATTACGGAGCCATCAGATATGTTCGGGATGGTATTCCTTACCCCGACAAACCTCTTGACAAACTGCCGAAGTGTTTCGGTCGAAGTTTGCCGCAGTCTATGCAGGTCGTCCTCCTTACCCGGCTTTTGGTAACAATTTTGGAAATTGCTGAGGATGGCATCGCATAGCATTTCCCAATTATAGATGGAACCCTCAGGCTGATTAAACAACCAGGTTCTAGCCGGTCCTGCGAGGACTGTTGGCAGGTAGTTGGCCATGACCTTGTCATCGCCTCCTGCTGCTTGGATGGCAGTAATATAGATCTGAAGGAACTCGGATGGGTTCTGAGTTCCATCAAACCTCTCAATGGCCCCTGGTCGAAACTTATCGGGCCAAACGACTGCTCGTAGGCCAGGCGAGAAAGCTTTGCAACCAACGTAAGGACCGTGAACCGTCCTGTGACTTTCGGTTGGGTTTTGAGCAATCTCACGCAATGGCAAGGTTACTCGTGGTCCCAAACAAGAGTGAACGGGAACTCGATCCCTACTACAAGAGTCCTGCATTCGCCGGTATTTGTCCTGTCGAGACGGTACAGGCGGCGGGTAACTCTGCCGGCCAGAGCCAAAATGAGGACCATCCCGTTCACGGGAATGTGTTACTGAGCGGGAAGAGGTTGTTGGGGTCGCCTCGGATGCGACCTCGTCCAGTCTTTCCGCCAGGATCCTGAAAAAGGCCGGTCTCTGCGCATCTGTGACCGTAGGAGGAAAATTGCGCATGACTTCCGCGATAGATCGCAGTCGACCATGAGTACTTCTCCTAGGGGCACCAGGTGTTATTGTTTCTTCGTCCACTGGGAAATGCTCCGGTGGTAAAGGAGTCTGGTCACGTCTACGACCACGCGACCGTCGAGAAGAACTCGGGGCAGCATCGTAACGAGCCTGCACATCTTGAAGAGCCTCTAGGGCAGTTCTGCGTAGTTCGTTGTTCTGTTGCTCGAGATCTTGTTCCTCCTTCTGTTTGCGATCTTGTTCTTCCCTGGCAGCCTGTTGATCGGGAGTTTCTTCCGACAACGCAGCAAACTGCCTAGGGAGAGAGGTCGCCGATGGGGAAAACATCTCGGTTTGTTCCCAGTCGGACTCGAAATCAAAGAGACGGTGGAGGTTATCAGGGTCGAACCTTCCTGGGCTAATTTCAGGGTCACCATCATATTTTCCCTCAGCGGGGTCGAACGACGGGCCGGATTCATCACCTAGCACATTAAGAACCTCTGTGGGTTCTGACCTTGTGCCAGTTACCTCCTGGTCGATTGACATGATTTGGAGAGATGATTCAAGCTGTGGAAGATTCTGGCCTTCGACCTCTTCCATCGGAACAGGATCGCTTGGAGAAGGCATTGGTATACGGGTATAATCCTCGAGATCGAAATCATTCTCGGAATCATATGCTCCAGCCATGTTTCGGCGAACCTCCGAATTTCAATTAGGACGCCTTGAGAAAGGCCCCACGGTGGGCGCCAGCTGTCGATGATTCGGACTCAGGGTCCTCAGCCGAACTTATGCAGAATTTGTAATTGTGAGACCTTTCAAGATGACCCTCCGGGAAGGTATGCTGAACAATGGTGAACAGGAGCACAGAGAGATTTATACAGGTTCGGGCCCTCGATGGTGGGAGTAAAAGCCCTACGTCCTGTTAGGATTTCACTATATGAGATAAAGTTTTACAAACTAGCCGGGAGAAAACTTTCACAGACGAAAGTTTTCCCTATATAAGTGTACAGAAAGAAGCTATAGGAGATTTGTAAGTGTTGTCTAATTTAAGCCGTAGTCTTGGCTGTTTGAGTGATCGAGATCTCTCGTATCTCGCTTATCTTAGGAGTTTTATTCTTCCGAAAAATGTCTTGGATCCCCCGTTTGATGTACTTTGCCCCCTTTTTATATTGGTCGAAAGGGTGTCATATGAATAAAACTGCATCAAACGGTTGGATGCGGTTGTTGAAGAACCGCTGTTAACTTCCACGGAGGTTATTAACACGTGTTAATCATGAATAACCGCATATAATAACCTCTGACGGTTGGTCTTCAATGCGGAGGAATCTTCGGGATGCTTGGAATATCTTGGTATAAAGATAACCGAACAAACTCCAAGCACCTTGGTCGAGAATGTTCTGACCGCGGAATATGGGCTGACCGCGCAACATCCCAGATATTCAGTCCAGTCCGCGTATAGCATACGAACTTCTGATCGCACAAAGCTGTCGGCCTGATCACACGAAACCCGCAACCTGATCGCGTAAAGCTTGCAACCTCATGGTGATGCCCCTCAGAAATAGCTTGAGTTCGCATCGAACCAAATACATGTCTAGTTCGAACCTGTCTTGAACCAAGAGTTTTATTAGAAGTGATCCGGGTGTCAATCCTCGTCACGGTCAGAGGCAATGTGAAGAGATGCGTAGAAGGAACGGATAGCGTCCTCATTCCACTTCCACTCCTCCTACATCTCGGTGAAGGAGCACATGTTTATCGCCAGGACTTTCCCTTCAAAGGATAATGGACTTTGGTCTCAATCAAGTCCCAATCTACCGCCTGATGTACGAAACTTTGGCAGATGAGAAACGAGTGCTAAATTGAGACTTCTGGAAGGCATTTTAGAAGTTGCACTCTGTGCAGGTACGAGGGTGCTCATACGGGTTCTTTCGGCGAAGCTATCGAACCGCACTAGATGAATAAGTCTGATCTCTCCTAGGCACCTAATCGTCGGCACTACTGCTATCGTCTGAATCGGAGTTAGCAACAGGGGAGTCCATGGGAGGATCTTGAGCCGCATAATCCTCGTCCACGGCCAAAGCATCCCAATCAATGGGTTGAGCCGATTGGGAGGACTCGGAGTCAGGGCGGCGACTAGTCTGCTTGACTCGTCTAGACATACTGACTCTATGGATAGAAGGATCGATACAAAATTTTCGGTAAGGGAGAGATATGAACCGATTACATGAGGAGAGAAGATGAATGCTATGAGATGTATGATCCTCAAATGCAATTTGAAATTACCTCTTTAGAATTTTCGGAAAATCTTTGGCCTTCACATTTCAAACTAATCAGTTTAAAAGAGATGTTATCCAATTTTAATTTAAGGCAAAATATACATTTGATTTCAATAGGGAGCCTGATTCAGAATTATGAAATTGTAATATATCACAATAGCAAATTTTAACTATTGTCTCATACTCAAATAGTTTCATTTGATTTGATTCCAAATGCGTCACATTGATACATGTTGGTCAAATATCATCAAGAGTATCTTTCAATTTCAGGTTTTTCACTTACAATACCTGTGAGTAGCTATTTCAAGTCTAGTTGTCCAATTTTAGTTCTTTAAATTGCTAAGTAACTAAACTGTGCATGTTAAGGATCTAGGATAATCGAATTAATCATGGACTAATAAGGATACATATGTTTAAAATAGCTTTCAAAGAAATTCAAAACAACACAATTTTAAACCATCTGGTGTATCCCCAATATTGACATCTACACACCCATATCATGCATGTCTACAAAGTGATCCAAGCTAGTGAGGGCATATGAAATCAATATGTGTTTGAGATCAATTTCATGAATATCATATCTAATTTCACATGCAAAAAAAACTTTCCAAACCCTATAATGTGTATTATGATGAAATGCAAGAGATGGAGAGAGAGAGAGAGAGAGAGAGAGAGAGAGAGAGAGGAGAAGAGATCTAACCAAAGCAAAGGGAGGAGAAAAAGAGCAAGAGCCGAGATCTAAAGCCAGACGAAAATTGGTCGGACGGATGCCTAAGTCAGGAGAAGAGGGTGAGAGAATGGGGAGAGAAGGGGAAAAGAATGAGTATCAGCGTCTAAAGAATTTGGGGAAGAAGAAGAGGCCGAAGACATTAAGTAACTGTCCAACTACACACAAGCCAGACAGAGTCCACTAGGGCCAAACAAAGCCTGGTTTGGGAGGACAAAGTCTGGCTCTGAGCGGATAAGGTCCGGACAATTTAGAAATTTTGCTCGAAACTGTGAATTTTGAGATTTTTGCAAATTTGCTTCAAAAATTGAATCAAGTTTCAGAATAGGCTCAAATATCATGACAGGAACACAGATGGATAGAATTAAGATGTATGCGAGTCAAAAAAGATCTTGATTTGAGCCCCCCAAAAGAAATTTTTAGGGTAAAATGGGTAAAAGCAAAAAGAATTTTCACCAAATCTTCAATTCTCAACGAAACATGGATTTTTGTAAAATGTTTGGACTCATATGAATTTGAAATACTATTTCAAGCCTAGACATGGGAGAAAATCCAGCTCAAATAGCTAAATTGATAAATGCGCATTTCAGGTAAATTCGGGTCGAGAGTCATTTTTGGGCGACCTAAGATATGTGATAACTTCAAAACCGTAGGTCTTTTGAGAAAATGTTCAACATGAACTATCTTCGGGTAATTGAGTTCTAAGTGTTTCATGTAGAAAGTTTTTGTCAAAACTCAACCCATCTTGTTTTATAGAAATAAGTCATTTTGGGTCAAAACAAGATTCCGAAGTCTCCAATTTTGTCAAATTCTGCATTTTAACTCGAAATTATTTTGTTTGACTTTCGAAACCTTTGAAAACATATTTGAAATGTATTTTTGAAGGTTTTGTGGTAATCTTGAACATTTTGAATGTTTTAAGCATTTTTCACCTTTTTTGTTTGAAAATGACTCTTTTACCAAAACACTTGCATAATTTCATTCATGTACACAATTAGGGTATACAATTTTTCAATGAGCTTGAAGTTGCTCCCCCTTAATGTGTCATCCAAGTTTTGTTGAAAAGAGGTGATCTTTTGATCATTTTCTTGAAAATAGGAAGTGATTAGTATAGATGCCTACATTACTCATATATACATATATATAATAATGGGTATGTATATACACTACTTATGAGCACAACAAATGACCATTCTAAGCAAGCAAGAATTCAAATGACATTTTAATATCAATAACATTCAATTCATTTCTCAAATTTCTACATCTTGATTCATATAAGGGTTTTGTGAAAATGTCTGCTAGCTGCATGTCAGTTTTTATATAATTCACATCAATGTCCCCTTTTGCCACATGATTTGTTATAAAGTGATGCTGAATATTAATATGCTTTGTTCTAGAATGTTGAACTGGATTATTTGCAATTTTTATGGCACTTTCATTATCACACAAGAGTGGCACTTTTTCAATAATAATTCCATAATCGAATAGGGTTTGTTTCATCCATAAAATTTGAGCACAACAACTACCCGCCGAAACATATTCCGCTTCGGCGATGGAGAGAGCTATGGAATTTTGTTTCTTAGATGACCAAGAGATTAGTGATATCCCGAAAAGTTGACAACTACTGGATGTGCTTTTTCTATCAATTTTGCAACCCGCATAATCCGAATCTGAGTAACCAATTAATTCAAAGTTTACATCTCTAGGGTACCAAAGTCCTATATTTGGATAGCATTTCAAGTACCTAACGATTCTTTTAATAGTAATCAAATGACATTCCTTAGGACATGATTGAAATCTAGCACATAAGCAAACATTGAACATGATGTCGGGCCTAGATGCGGTAAGATAAAGCAAACTGCCAATCATAGATCGATAAAGTTTAGAATCAATCGCTTTTCTATAGTTGTCCATATTGAGATGTCCATTAGTACCCATGGGAGTTTTGATGGCTTTAGCATCTTCCATCCCAAAGCGCTTGAGCAAATCCTGCACATACTTGGTTTGACTCACGAACATTCCATTCTTGAGTTGCTTGATTTGAAGTCCAAAGAAGAAACTTAGCTCTCCAATCATCGACATCTCAAATTCCCTAGACATCATTTCTCCAAACTCATGGCAAAAGGATTCATTAGTTGAACCAAAAATGATATCATCAACATATATTTGATACACAAAGATTCTTTTCAACTACTTTTGTAAATAGCATTGTATCTACTTTTCTAATTTTAAATCCTTTTGATACAAGAAAAATCTCTAAGTCGTTCATAACAAGCTCAAGAAGTTTGTTTAAGTCCATAAAGAGTCTTAGAGAGTTTGTATACATGATTTGGGAAATTTGAATCTTCAAAACCTGGAGGTTGTTCTACAAAAACTAATTCGGATATTTCTCCATTTAAAAATGCACTTTTCACATCCATTTGAAATAGTTTAATGTTGAAACTTGATGCAAAAGCTAGGAGTATGCGAATTGCTTCTAACCTTGATATAGGTGCAAAAGTTTCACCAAAATCTAAGTCTTCAACTTGCAAATATCCTTGTGCACCAAGACGTGCTTTGTTTCATACTACTACATTTTCATCTTGTTTATTTCTAAAAACCCATTTTGTTTCAATCACATTATGATCCTTGTGTCGTTCTACTAATGTCCATACTTTATTTCTAGTGAAATTATTTAATTTTTCATGCATGGCATTTACCCAATCCGAATCACTAAGTGCTTCATCTATAAGTTCAGGTTCCAAAGAATAAACGAATAAATAATGTTCACAAAAAGAAGCAACACAAGAGTGAGTTTGAACACCCTTACTAACGTCAGCCAATACTTGGTTTAGAAGGTGATCTTTGATAATGGCTTGATGTTGTCTTGGTATTTCAATTTGTGATGCTTCCACTTGAATTGACTCTGGTGAATCGACAATGGGAGATGATGATGTAAGTTGTTCATCTTCTGTAGGTTTGATTCCTCCAATGGTAATATTCTTTATCATTTCTTGGAGATCTTCACCTACAACATGACAAGACACTTGTTCTTTTGAGAGCCATTAGATTCATCGAATTCTAAATCACAAGATTCTTCAATGCAATTTGTATTTTTGTTGAAAACTCAATAGGCTTTGCTAGTGGTGGAGTATCGGACTAGAAAACCTTTATCAACTCTTCTTTCAAATTTTCCACCAAATGTCCTTTTTCTAAGAATATAACATTTACATCCAAAAACTAAGAAATTAGAGACATTTGGCTTACGCCCAATAAGAAACTCATAGGGAATTAAATTTAGAAGAGGATGCAAATAAAGCCGAGTAATAGAATAGCAAGCGGTATTCGTGGCTTCAGCCCAAAAGCGAGTAAGAGTGTTATACTCATTTAGCATAGTTCTTGCCATTTCTATTAGTGTTCGATTTTTTCTTTCTACAACCCCATTTTGTTGTGAAGTGTAGAAGGTTGAAAATTAGTGTTTAATGCCCAAAGAGTTACAAAAATCAATCAAGGTCAAATTTACAAACTCTTCATCATGATCACTATGGATTTTCTTGAAGGAAAGTTCAAATTCGGTAGATACACGTTTTGCAAAACTTTTAAAAATTCGGGGGTTTTAGATTTTTGAGAAAAAAAGAAGACCCAAGTATAGTGAGTAAAGTCATCAAAAATAACAAAATCATAGTTACTTCCCCCGATCTTTGGAACTCAGAAGGTCCAAACAAATCCATATGCAAGAGTTCCAAAGGTTTGCAAGTTGAAAGAATACGCTTGTTCAGATGTAAGGTAGCCACTTGCTTGTCCGTTTGACAAGCGCTACAGGGTTTGCCCTTCTCAAAATTCATATCCTTCAAGCCAACTACTAAATTACGTGTTAAAAGTTTTTTAAGTTGATGCATTCCAACATGTGCAAGTCTCCTATGCCAAAGCCAACCTTTTGAAGTTTGAGAGACAAGACATGTTGAAAGAGATTCATCTTTTGAGTTGAAATTAACAAGATAGAGATTTCCAAAATGAAAGTCTTTAAAGATCAAAGAGTTATCTTTTAAACTTTCAACCAAACCATCTTTAGGTGAAAATATGCAACAAAAATCAAGATCACAAATTTTTGCAATGGATAACAAATTAAAATTCAATGATTCAACTAGTAAAACATTTGAAATTGAAAGATCATGAGATATAGCAATTTTACCCAAAACTACCACATTTCCTTGACGATTATCGCCAAAGGTGATCTTTTGGTCTTCGCTTGAGTTATCTTCCAATGAGGTGACCAACTTCTTGTTACTGGTCATATGTTCGATGCATCCAGTATCTAGCACCCAATGTTTTCCATCGGTCTTGTAGTTCACCTACAAAATAAAAGAATCAAGTCCGTTTAGGTACCCAAACCCTTTTGGGTCCTTCAATGTTAGCAATCAAAGCTTTAGGCTCCCAAATAGATTTCTTCTTTTTGTTTAGCATAGGTGCTCCAACGAACTTTGCTATCACGTATCCTTTCTTTGACATCTTAAGCATGTAGCATGCATCAAAGTGAGTTGAAGTCATTAAAGGACAAGCATCATGAAAATGACCTATTTCGTGACACTTAAAACAAAATTTGTTGTATGCTTTTACAAAAACAGTTTTTGTGTTAGGTTTATTTCCTTTCTTAAGAAAGTTTCTGAGTCCTTCTTTTCTAAATTAGCAACTTTACTCACTAACAAGATCAAGAGATGGTTTTCCTTTATAACAATTTTCTAAACTTTTGTTAAGTTTCTTAACTTGAGCCTTAAGTTTATTGTTTTCATTGAGAATTGTTTCATTTGCATTTGAGAATGATGCATGGCATGGCAATGCTTTATTAAGAGTACATGATGTATCAAGTAGATCATTGCAACTAGTTGACATATCATACTTAGAGACTTCATTTTGCAAATCATCAATTAAGTTACAAGAAGTGGCTACATCTACTTTGGTTGATGAGTTGGTGAGATCTAAGCTTTCATGTGTATCTTTTAAATTTGAGTAAAGAGCAAGCAAGGAGGAGTTCTCTTCTTTAAGTGTTTTATACTTCATTTTTAATTTTTCAAAAGCATCATTTAATTCACTAACTATTTCAACTAAGCCATCATATGAAAGGTCAAGTGAATATACCTTCTCATCTTGCTTAGCCATGAGGCAAACAGATGAGGTGGATGACGTGTTGTTGTTGCTAAAAGTTAGTGCGGCTAGCTCCTTGGAATAACCTTCCTTATCGTCGGAGTAAGAGTCGGAGCTCTCTCCTCCAGACATCCACTCCCCAAAGCATGCTTCGTTATTTCTGCTGTTCTTCTTCTTGAAGAACTTTTTCTTGGGATCTTTCTTCTTCTTATCCCAAGATTTGTTCTTGTTTGGACATCTTGAGGCTATATGTCCCTTTTCATGACATTCATAACATGTGATGTTTTTGAAGTTTGATGGCTTCGACCCCTTTGGTCTCATGTCGATGTTAACACTCTTCTTGTGCAACTTTTGGAGAAGCTTTTGAGTGTTCTTCACAAGAAGAACTGGATCCCCATCGGATGAGCCATCGCTTGAATCATCCTTGGAGATGGCTTTGAAAGCCAAATTTTTCTTTTTCGTCTCCGACAATTCGGCTACCTCCTTCTTCTCCCTCAGATGCATCTCATGGGTGCTAAGGTTCCCATAGAGATTGGTGGGTGAGGTAGATGATAAGTCGGACTTGGTGAGGACTGTCGCAAGAGTGTCGAAACTCTCCGGAAGGGCTCTAAGCATTTTTCTCACAATTTCAATGTCAGTAAAAATAACTCCAAGACATTTGAGCTCATTCACAATATTGTTCAACTGAGTGAACATGGAATCTTCGGACTCGATTGATAACATAGTGAATGTCTCATATTTTTACCTAACCATAAGAAACTTTGCCTCCTTGAATTTAGTAGTACCCTCGTAAATTTCTTTGAGAGTGTTCCAAACCTTGTGAGCGGTGGTGAGGTTGCTCACACGGTTGAACTCATTCAAAGACAATCTGGCAAAGAGCGCATTTTTAGCGCAGGCATTTAAGTGAAGTTTTCTCCTATCGTCATTGGAATGACTTGCCAGATCGACCGGAGGAGTAAACTCAATCTTAACAATGTCCCAAACGTATAGTCCCATTGCCTCTAGAAAAACCGACATGCGCACTTTCCAATAGGGATAGTTAGTCCCATCAAAGATGGGCGCACGTCCGGTGTGACTGAGGTGAAAACCCTCATCAGAAACCATCTTCTCTCTAGGCGGTGAAGCCTACTAAAATGAAAAACCACACTCTGATACCACATGTAGGATCGAGGATGCCTACTAGAGGGGGGTGAATAGGAGGCTTTAAAATTTTAACCTTCTTTAAATAACTTGAGTCCTATTTTGCAATATCAACTCACAATTTATCTAGAGATGACACAAATCAAGTTTTGCAATCCTAGGGTGACAATTCACAGTATGAGAATTTCTAGATTTAAAAAACAAGTAATAGAAATAACTGAGAGAGATCGAATATATCCCGAAGTGTCGGAAGTTTGCCGATTTTCACTATTCCTCGTTGAAGCACTCTACAGAAGAGTTTCACCTCAATTCCACTAAGGGTAGCCCTTCTCCTCTCCAGATAGGCGAACTCCGAGCCTTTACACCCAACTGCTGGGCCTCTCTGACACGCACCGTCGATGGAGAGATCGCCAAACCTTCTGGGTCATATAGGTGACGGCAATCACCAAAAGTAACAAGCCTAGCACTTCACTTCATCAAACACAAAACTTGAAAACACAATGATGCAAGTACAATTGGCTCAAATGCTTCTCTTTTCTAATCCTCTCAAGAATTTGGCTCAAACATTAGCACTAGAAGCAAGAGAATGAATGTGAAAGACTTGGCTAGTTTTTGCAAAGAAATTCTGAGTTCTTGAGTTGTCAAAATGCTAGCCAAGTCGAGGTATATATAGCCCTCACAACAAAACTAGCCATTTGCAAGAAACTGAGTAAAATTTGTATAGGACAGACTTTGTCCGGCCATGCCGAACAATGTCCGATTAGTACATTTCAATAGTGACCGTTACTCACAATTGCAAACTTGTCCGTTACCATTCAACTAATTTTGTAACGGCCAGACAAATCATCTCTTGTCCAAACAAAAGTCCCAAACAGATGTAAAAGTCTCTGTTTCACTTTTGGAATTTTAGTCCAAGACAAAGTTTGTACAGGACGGACAAAGTCCGCTCACACCAGACAATGTCTGCTCAGGTCCGGACGGATTCACCCAGAAAATTGTATTTGTCTCTGGTTTGTTTTGCCCAGCACTTGAGACATTTTTGTACTGGCCGAATATTGTTTGGCCATCACAGACAATGTTCAGTGTTCCATCATCATAGACAATGTCCGACCTGTTCCAAACAGATGCATCCGGACAGATTCATATGTGTCTGGTTCGTTTTGCATATATCTAAAAGGTTTTGTACAGTCCGACAATGTTCATTCATCATAGACAATGTCCGGCCTGTGCAAAACAAAAACAGGACTAAGAAATTTTACTCAAAATCGATTTGGAGCTATATGCAAATACAATTATGGTTTCAAGGCAATGTGTTCGATCAAATTTCTCACGCTAAGACCCCTCTTAATAGTACGACCATCTAAAATTAGAAATTATCAAAAAAAACAAGTGTACTACTCAGTATTTTTCCCTCATGCCGAGTTTCGTCGTCATCCAGCTTCAAAAGGTCTTGATGGTCTTCATTTTTGGCTTTTGTGCTTTTCATCCACGACTTTGCCTAAATCTCTATTAGACAAATTAGTCGCGTGTATTTCGGGCGTCATTTATCACCAAAACCCTAATTAGGGCTCAAGATTCAACATTGAGCACATCAAACTCTTCGAGCCTTCGATGCTGGATGGTGGGCCCGATACCATAGTACCATTTGTTGAAGACTTTGTCTATCGATGAAAAGAATCTCTACCTGATGACATTATCTTGGAGAAGAAGGTGATGACCACCCGCAGCGGCACACGAGAGTATTTTTGAATCAGACGGAAAGATTAATGAGCCCATGCGGCAAAGTGGTACACCCGAAAAGATGGTCAATCTTAATTTCCACATCTCCAGTTTTGATCAAGTGGTCACCAACAGGGTTGGCTCCTTCTCAATAGGGGATTCATGATCTGGAAGGATCTTCGAGTCCTTCAGGTCGAATATGTCTGGTCGAATGTGTAAAGAATTTAATCTCTCTATCTAGTCGGAATAGTAGTCCGATCAATATATAACTGAGTCCTATCTGATTATGTTTAGTTAATTAGTTGTCCAAGTCTAATATGTTTAGGTTAATCGATTATTGAGTATGATACGTATTCATGTAATTGGACTATAAATAATTTGTAATAGTTCTAGTTTAGATCTTCGAGTTATCCAACACATAGGTATAGACCTTATAGTTCATTGATCGACGTAGGCGAGTGCATCCTAATGTTCAACGTGTATAAGATCTCTTTTTTCAATAAAGAGTTGTACTATCTTTTGAACTGTGTTTTCGATCAGTTTGGGTTTCAATCATTCCGAATAAGATCTCGTATTCCTCATATTAGCATCTAATCGAGTATAGTCGTAACCCGTCTATAACTCAATTGGAGCAAATTCGCATCAGAATAAATCTTGTCCAAAACCTGATCTAGATCTTAATCTGATCAAACCGCGACGGCACGGTATCTCGTCGACAAATATTCCTGTGCAAGATCGGTGCCTATCCTGTACGGTATGCACATATATTACTGTATTACATAACTTAGTGTGGTATCCTTGCATGCATGCAATTATAAGTAGGTGGACGTGCATGGAAGGTTTAGTACTTTATAGTGAGATTAGTTCACTAGTTTTTAATCTTTTTCTATGGGGCAATACAATCAGTTTTGAGAGTCTGGCAACATTAATGTTTTATAATGTATTACATATTATAACACGTGACCGTGAGTGCATGTTTTTTATTGTAGCACCTTCAGGAGCATGAAGGTAATATAGAATGTAATGAGAGTAGCACACTACTTCAGGGGATGGGCATCGACTCTCAGCAAGAAATCAATGGGGCGACATCTCCTCCCGCCATGAATCCACTAAGTCCTGTAATCAGTTGCAACATGTTACTATATATTGATCCTATATTTGTACGAATGCAGTAACATGTTGCCATATAATTTGGAAACTAATTAATTTGCATCGGTACCACATAATGTTCCCAAGTTTTATTAGTTGTTAATGTTCCCATCTTTCTTATTACAGTAAGGCTTAGCGGTGATACGATCCAATTTAAGTCCAGAACTCATTCCAAAAAATGGGATGTCTTTTGATAGCGAACAAGCATCATAAAATTTCTACAACCGTTACTCTCTGGCGGGTGGATTTGGCGTAAGGAGGGGAAGAAAGAATTTTGTGATGAAAATCAATGGAAACGCCAAGAGGGACTTAACACTCCAAAGAGATTTCTGCCATCTCATCGCGTCGAGTGAGAGAATGTGTGAAGTGAATTATTTATGCAAATTCATGGACTCAAATTTAGCGCTTGTCGGGGTATTACGGATACCCCGGCAGGTTCGGACGTGCGCAGCACTACAGCGGCGTGAGCAGACCGAGTTACTGGTCTCCTCCCGCCGGGCAACACAGAAAGTGACACAGAGGTTTATACAGGTTCGGGTCCCAGTGGGGGCCCTAGTCCTGTTGGCTCTCTCCAAACGCGAGTCCGCTGGGGAGGTGAGCTCTCGGGGAGAGGTCTCCAAGAGAGCCGGGAATTGCGTTTATATGAAATGAATTGGAGTCCCTGAAAAAGGGTACAAGAGGGGTATATATAGCCCCTAATAAATACAAAAGACGAAAATGCCCTCGCTGCAACCGTCGGATGGAAGGGCGAAGATGTCCTTTGGCCTGATGGACGGCCTGGATGCTCGACACGTGGCGCCACGAGCTTCCTAGGGGCCCCACGGTCAGCAACAGCTCTTCATGGACCCGGAGGCCCTCCGGATCTCACCGGGCGCCACCGGGGTTCCGGAGACCCTCCGTATCTCACCGGGTGCCACCGGGGTCCTGGAGGCCCTCCGGGGTCCCGGAGACCCTCCGGAGCTCGCCGGGTGTCACCGGGGTCCCGGAGACCCTCCGTAGCTCCTCCGTACTCACCGGGTGTCCCGGAGCCCGCCGGGTGTCACCGGGGTCCTGGAGACCCTCCGTACTCACCGGGTGACACCAGGGTCCCGGAGACCCTCCGTATCTCACCGGGTGCCACCGGGGTCCCGGAGACCCTCCATACTCACCGGGTGTCACCGGGGTCCTGGAGACCCTCCGTACTCACCGGGTGACACCGGGGTCCCGGAGACCCTCCGTATCTCACCGGGTGACACCGGGGTCCCGGAGACCCTCCGTATCTCACCGGGTGCCACCGGGGTCCCAGAGACCCTCTGGAGCTCACCGGGTGCCACCGGGGTCCCGGAGACCCTCCGGATCTCACCGGGTGTCACCGGGGTCCCGAAGACCCTCTGGGTCTCACCGGGTGTCACCGGTCCAGGAGACCCTCCGGATCTCACTGGGTGACACCGGGGTCCTGGAGACCCTCCGGAGCTCACCGGGTGCCACCGGGGTCCCGGAGACCCTCCGGATCTCACCGGATTCCCGGAGACCCTCCGGATCTCACCGGGTGTCACCGGGGTCCCGGAGACCCTCCGGATCTCATCGGGTGTCACCGGGGTCCCGGAGACCCTCCGGATCTCACCGGGTGCCACCGGGGTCCCGGAGACCCTCCGGATCTCACCGGGTGCCACCGGGGTCCCAGAGACCCTCCGGATCTCACCGGGTGCTTCTTAGGACTTCGTGGGACCGCTGGGGATTCCCCCAACAGCAGCCCCCCAGGCCCTCGGGGGCTCTTGGTGCCTCCGACGGGTATGTGGATCTCCAAATTGTGACGCTTCGTATTCCATGAAGTCCTTTACGCTCCCGACGGCGCTTCGGCTTCCTAACCGCTTGCCGCGCCCCGAGACTGGGACAACGACTACTCCTGTAGAGACCTAGCTCGCTGCAGCTAGTCCCATGCCCCAAACCTTTGACTTCCCAGGATGAGTCAAACACAGGAGTATATTACATTGCAACAGAGTACTCACAAAATATTAAACAGTGTGGCCTGCTGGCCTAAATTTTACATAAAGAGGATTACAATGCCTACAAGGCATTCAGGGTTTAACAAAATATTTAACTACGCAGCAGAAGATAGGTGACCCTCCCACAAAAGAAGTTGACAGCAGAACAACACACTTCAGGGTTCTGGCGGAACTGATTCTCCTCCTTCTGGATCCACGTAGTACTCCGTGCCATCATCTTGATCAAGGTAGGCTCCATCTATTGAGTTGAATGTTACAAGGGTGAGCACTTACGTACTCAGCAAGTCATAGGTAAGAGTAGATACATATAGTAGTAATGATATGAACCTAGACTAGTCAAGAATTATGGATATTTGTAAAATAGTCTTTTTCTTTCTCATCTCATCTTATGGCAGCACTTTTCATAATATAACATCATCATTCATGTTCACTAGATTATAGCACTACCGCGACACGTCGACACACGACAGCCCACGGCAGCACTCCTTATCATGACAACACATGTCATTTGGGTAATCTCGATTTAAACATATTTTATTTAGAAAATAATACTTGTGTCACACCCCGTGGATTTAATCCACCGCAGCAGACTCCTATAAACCCGGGAGCTCGGAGTATTCGAATACGTTTTTAACTCTGCAGAGAGGTACCAATTTACCCGCAAGATATTCCACTTTCAAACCTTTCCTATCATAACAAAATGATTGGACCCCTGACTCACTTCATACTGTGAGCGGCAAGGTGGAAATAACAAGAACTTTTGTTATGTTTTACTCACAATTCACCGCCGGCCCTGTGGCTCTCAGCGAGGCACAGTTGTGGCAGGTTGTATCCAAACCTCCACCCCTTTGCTTATTCCCATTACTGGGTCAGCGTGCTTGATCACCTTCAGTGATATGTGTGGGAGCCACGCTCCGTGTTTATCGTGCATCACAACACATCTCATGCAGGGGTTTCATGTGCGATCCACATAATTTCTTGTTCAGGCCTGTCCCATACCAGGCTTGCGGTTAGCACGTTGTTCATGCCACTAGACGCACAACACAAGGTTCTAGTCCTTATATGCCAGTGACCAGACCATCCACAACCCTGCACCTTCAGTGCCTGCATTCCTTTGCAGTCTAGCACCTCCAGTGCTACAGCCCTCCACACCATTTTTCTAGTCACGGCTAGGGGTTTTATTTCATGAATATAAGTATATAAATACATATAATAGTTCATGGCTCAAAACTTGTTTATTTTACTTTTCACAGATAACCAGTCTAGTACTGCCAATTGATAAATCAACCATTCTCAATCATTCACATGCAATATTGCCTATATTCAAGGTTATATTATAGCAACATTTAAAATATAGGTTCAAGATGACCAAGGATATGACTTGCCTTCCGCGTCGTAAAATACAGCTGTTGACGTCGGATCCGCAGTGAAGTCCGCGAACTCGGGCTCTTGATCTGCTCTCCAATCAAACAAACAACCAATAATCATAATCTTTTCCATACATTATTATACTATATGCAATGATGCAAAGATGAAGTCTTGATGATTCTGAAATGATTTGGTTTAGAGGCTGATTAGGGTTAAGTTAAGGAAACCAATATTAAGATTAGCTGTCAAAGGTTTACAAGGTTCAAAATGTCTCAAAATATCAGAATGATATCAAGGTTGAGACTGGTTCGCTCAAAAACAGCGAACGTCTTTAGGTCGACATTCGGTTCAAAGCATCGACATAGGGTTGATGAATGATAGAGGGGTTATCTCAACTTGTGGTAATAGAAGAAAATGTAGATCACAACTCTACAAATTTAGTGGACAAAGTGGTTTTCAATTTACACAACCAGAAGTGGGTAAACAAGGCCAATGCCATTGGCTGGCATATACTGAGAAAATGTCAAAAATTAGGGTTTAGCAACAATTATAATTCAAGGGCTCAAATCAAGTTGTGATAGAAGAAGAAATTGTAGATCACAACTTCAGGAATCTAAGGGACAAAGTTATGCTCAAGATGCACATTTGGAAGACAATGAAAAGGGCTAATGCCACTGACTGACATAGCCTGGCATAGAGCTGACAATGCCAAAAACTAGGGCTTAGCATAACTTTTGATCTGGAGCTCCAAATGATGCACCACTTTGTCTGGGAGGTAGGCTTTCATAACAGGAACAAATCATTCAATAGGATCTAGGGCTGAAAATGACTGGAAAGCAAGAAATTTGATGATGAATTGAGATGAATTGGTTGTACAGGAACAGTTCTGGACACCAACTTGGCATGGTTATATCTTCCAATCTAGGCCGATCTAGGTATCGGGCTAGAAGACAAAAATGCTCAGGAGATCAAAGCACACATACTAGACAAAGTTTCGAGGGCTGAAATGGCCGGAACAAGCTTTTCCGATCATCGGCGCTGGAGAAGAGACACTGCCAGTTGGGGGTTTCTACTACAGGCCGAGGGAACTAAATTCCTTGCTTGGAGAGCATCTAGGAGGTATAGAGAAGCTTCTGGTAACATCAAATTGACCGGAGGATCACCGGAGAAGCCTGGCGACGATCGCCGGCGACTGGTGAAGCTCGATTTAGGGAAAAGCTTTGATTCTTGTTTAAATTCGAAATCCAACTTCACAGGCTTGCTTGATTTAGCTCACTAATCAATTTTGTCTACAAAAATGAAAGCTAATTCGAATTGAATCGGGCTGCATTGCCGGAACAGGGCAATCGGGAATTCCGGCGATCACCGGCGACTGGATGCAATATAACTCAATTAAATGGTACAGCACGATGAGGGAGATGAGGGGAACTCACTGATGCGGTTAATTTGACAGGAGATGTTGCGGAGTGTGCTGGCACCGTGAGGCTCCTCGACGGCTGGCCGGAGAAGAAGACCAAGACAGGAGAATTTCGAACTTAGCTGATTTCCAGTGAAGGAAAGGAGTTGCTGGGGGTACAGTAGTGTTTAAATAGGCCAGGCGCAACTTGCAAGGAGGGAGCAGCGAAGTGATTAGCAGCCGGTGATGAGATTGGTTGCGTGCTGATCATCAGCGGCGAAGACACAGCAAGAGCGGTGATTGCGATGGCGACAAGTCTGTAGCTGATCACCACGTTGGTTCATCGGGACTTTGCAACGCTAGAGCACACGGTGGCGACAACAACTGGCACGGCGCAAAAGCAACTGACAAAAGCCTGGTGTTTCTGCTGCTGGTCGCGCACGAGGGCGGTGCTGTCGTCGACGTAGCAGCGGCGCTGCCACGGTGACGGCTGAGGCGAGGACACGTGCATACTGGCATGCACGGTCATAAGCGCGGCGAAGCTTGGCCGGCGGCGAACGTGCACGGCGCAATGAATCACGGCGAGCTTCTGGTCGTGCACTGGCTGCTTTCCTGGTCGAAAATGGGCTGATTTGCAATATTTGATTTTCACAATTGGACCAATCTGTAATTCTGGAGATTTAGAAGGTTAGAGTTGAATTTGATTTCACTAATCTGGTAGATTATATTCAACAGGTTAATTGACAATGATAATTGATAAAATCTGATACGTTTGAATAGTTTTTGATACAAACTGAAAATAGGGTAATTTAGGGTAAATTAGGATTTGAGTTTTTCTCGATTTCGAATTCTGGCATTTAGGGTTTTGATTTTGACATCTGTACAGAAGAGAAACTGGTGTTAAATAGCAATTAGGAAAGATCTGCTGAAGAAATTCTGAATTTAGAGTTAATCTGGAGATTTTAGTCTTTTTGGGTTTTCAAATAATAGATAAGGACTACTTTGCGATAATTCTTGAACTGATTTGTGAAAAAGGTTTAGATGATAAAATCTGGCTGTCAACTTTTTAGATTAAGGTATTGACATACCCATGATCATATTCCAGGAATAATCTGGTCTGAACTTAGTCAAGATTTTGATTAAATCTGTATTTCTGAAACTTAGGGTATTTGGGTAATATAAGGTATTTCTGTTTTCGAAAACAGAAGAAGTTAATAATTTTGGAAGTTAGAGATAGAATTAGATCTAGGTTCTGAAGACTTCTAAATTCAGGGTAACTGATAGATCACATCTGAACAATCTGATCTTAATTTGAGGTCATAGGATAGATTTTGGAGATTTTAGGGCTTGAGATAGAAACTAATCTGGCTATTACTACAGATACATGCATGCATGCTATTGATGAAAAAGGAAATTTTCACCCCTAACTCAGGGTGTTACACCGCTCCTCCGCGGGACGCGTCTACCCGCGAACCGACGCATCGTTTCGATGCGCCCGCGCTCGCGTCGGTTCATTTTGTGCGCGACGATTCAGCTCCGCGGCTCTGATGGCTTTGTGGACACGTGTCGGGCATCCGGGCACTCCCCACTGCCTATAAATAGGGGGGGAGGGGCCCTCAAGTTGACCATGCCCACACGCCCTCGAAATCCCACAAACACGTCATCTCCCGGTGATTTCCGGTGGTTTCCGGTGACCTTTGTCCGGAGGCGCCCGGTAGTTTCCGGTAGTTTCCGGAGACTTTGTCCGGAACACCCGGTAGTTTCCGGAGGCTTCGTCCGGAAGCGCCCGGTAGTTTCCGGTAGTTTCCGGAGACTTCGTCCGGAAACGCCCGGTAGTTTCCGGTGACTTTTGTCCGGAGGCGTCCGGTGGTTCCCGGTAATTTCCGGTAGTTTTCGTCCGTGATGGCGCCAAAGAGTCGCGCCAAGGTCTCCGAGTTGCCTGCGGAGGAGGTGACCTCCGATTTCCTCGGGGCCACCGAGTTCTCCTCGGGGGCCCTTGAGGCCTTCTTGGAGCGCGGCTACTTCCAGGCGGGAGATATCAGGATCCCCGACCCGGCGGAGCAGGTGCCGAGCCCCCGGGACGGGGAGGTGGTGGCTTTCGAGGCATTCGTGGAGGCCGGCCTTCGGCTTCCCGTGCACCCGCTGCTTCGCGACTTCCTGCAGGTGTACGGCCTCGCGCTCAACCACCTCACCCCGAACACCCTTGTTCGGATGGGGGTGTTCATATGGTTGTGCGAGACGACCGCCGTAACACCCACCATGCGGCTCCTTCGGTACTTCTACGAGCCGGCGGCGAGGGGCCCGGTGGTGAGGAGGGGCGGCCCTAGGTCGGCCTTCGGCTGCATCATGATCCAGCTGACTCCAGGACGCGCCGACGAGTACCTGGTGCTAGCCTCCCGGGATCACTGGGGGGACTGGCTCCGGCACTGGTTCTACCTCCGGGTAGGAGACCCGGGGGTGACCTACTCTTGGGAGCCATCGACGTACTCGCGGTCTAGTGCCCCGGTGGCCCCCGAGTGGACTGTGGCAGAGATGAACCTCCTCACCGCGATGGGGGAGGTTCGATTCCGGCGGTCCGTACGGGACCTCGCGGAGGAGATGACTCTCCTCCGAGTGGCGCCGTTCCACACCCGCCGAGGGAGGGGGATGTCACCGGCGCACAGACCACCCCGGATGACAGTGGCGAACCGTAAGTATTCGGGCTCTTTCTTCCCACTAGGGGGGTCTTCCTAACACTTGCTTCATTTTTTGCTCTTGCAGTTAGGTCCTATGGTCGGGCCAAGGAGGTCGCAGCCACCCTCGTCGGCCGGTACTACGAGGACGAGCACGAGAGGGTGCTGCGCGTCATCGGGGAGGGTCCTCCCCGAAACGTTGTCGCGGAGGCGTTCGGGTTGAGGCTCCCAGCCCGGACTCCTCTGCCTACCCCTGGTTCACGCAAGCGGGGGAAGGAGGTCGCCGGCGGGCCCTCGAAGCGGTCTCGTCCGTCTGGCAGCCCCTCGGGGTCCCGACCCCGGAGGAGCCCGGCGAGGCCCCGGTCTTCTCCGCCACCTTCTCCCGCGAAGGAGACTGCGGCGGCGGTTGCCGGGCCATCTGGTGCCGCTCCCGACACCCCAGGTGGGCCGGATCCGATGGGCGGCGTCCCGGCAGGGGAGCGTCAGGGCTCGGACTCGGAGATGTACGCCCCGAGTCCTTCGCCGCCTCCGGCCCCCGCGGGGCCCCGGCCGCAGCCCTCGTCCAGCGAGGTCTCCGTCTGGTTCCGGATGCCGGGGGGCTTGCCGATGGCCTCGATTCTGGCCCCGGAGACAGGTTCGTCGGCGGTTCGGCCCGCGACGGCGGCGCTCCCCTTACCCGGGAGGGGTAAGGGCCTGTTCGTCCGCCCCGGGGTTCCGGCGCCGCCGGATCAGGCCTCCGGCTCCTCCGACGGTGGGGAGGCCTCCCGAGGGAGCGACCCGGGGGGCGACGAGGGCGACGTCGACGCGGTCATCGCCTCCGGGCTTCGGGTAAGTTGCTTGAGTCTTATGCTCCTTCGTTAGTTGTGTTCTGATGACGGTTTTTGCGCAGACGGTCGCCTTAGCCCGGGGCTTCAGGGCCCGGCTCACCACGCGCCTCCGGGCCGCCGAGGACGTAGCGGCCTTCGAGCGCGCCGGGAAGGAGAAAGCGCTCAGGGACGCGGCCTCGGAGCGCTCTGAGAAGGAGCGGTGCGGGCTCGGCTTGCCGCCGCCGAGGATGCGGCTTCTCGGCTACGGAGGGAGTTGCAGGTGGAGCGAGAGGCCGCAGCTTCGGGCGTCCTGGCCATGGTCGCGGGGGGCAGGGCGATCCGCACTACCCTCGAGGAGCTCGGGATCGAGCTCGGTCGGGGGGCAGGCCCTGACCCGACTCCGACGTCGGTCGGCGAGTCCGCGCACTTTCATGGTGCGCAGGTCGCCCTGATCCCGGTTGCTGCGGAGGCACGGGCGCGCGGGCTCGCCGTCCCGGTGATCGCCTTGGCGGCGGCCCTAGTCGAGCACCGCGGGGAGGGCGCCCGAGTTATCGGGGATTTGGTCCCCCGGAGCTTCCCCACCTTCTTCGACCCTCGGCGGCCCGAGCTGGAGCGGTCCACCGAGGTTCTCTTCGACCGGATCACCGGCGCCATGGAGATGGGCGGTCGGCGCCCGGGTCAGGGCGCGTCGGCCAGCACGGACGTCCCCCCGGGGGGGGGACAAGGCTCCTCCCCCCCCCCCCGGCTAGATTAGGCTTCTCTTTTTTAGGTCTTTTGCTCCGGACGGCTTCCTTAGAGAGAGCCCCGGGAACTTGTAAATACCTTTTGACTGAAATAAAGTAGTTCTTTCGTTAAATGTGTTCAATTTGTCAGCAGGTATCTTTAGACGTCGCTTTTCCAGGGCTTTCTTGCCCTGAAGACCATCTTTTGGAGAGTGCTCGAGGGTCGCCCGGGGGGTCTAGCCCAGGTGGTGCCCGGGCGGCCTTGATCTTACTAAGTCTGGCAGCCGGGGGAGCATCCTCCGGGCTAGACTCCGAGTTTGTACATGACGACTTTGCGAAGGAAAGTGCCTCCGGGGAGCCAGCCCTTCTGCGTTGGCTCCCGGAGTGGCACTTAGGAAACTTCGACGATTGTCGCGCTGAGTTGTCTCCTCCGAGGTCGGGGGCTTTGAAAGTCCCCCCGCTCAGGATACTCCCCCCGGCCGGCTACGAATGTTGGCCAGAGGATCTCCTTCGGTGGGCTCTTCGGCGTATGAGGAGTTTGTACAAGGATCTCTCCCGGGAGATCTCAGAGGGTCTCCGGGATTATTAGTTGTAGTTGCTTGTTGGGAATCATTCCCATACTCGCGCGCTCGGGTTTTGCCCGGAGGGTGCTCTCGTCCTACTGGGGGGGGGTTGTTCCCTAGTGTGATGTATCAATTAAGACCGTAGATTTGTTTGTTCGTCATGCCTTTGCTTCAGAAACTTCGAAGCCTTTCGCGTAAAGCCGTTGTTTTTATGTCCGGGTCCAGGGTTTTCCTCCCCCCCCCCACAGCGGGGTGCAGCTCAGCTCCGCGCGCTGTGGGTAAGGAGTGAAGGGGCCTGGATTGCATGGGGTGCTTAGTTTGCGTAGTCCCTCGTCGGGTCCCGGGGGTCGGCGGGGGTGTCTACCAGAAACCTTCGCGGTTCCCCTGCGGGAGTCCCGGGGGTTTATGGATGGTGCGCGACCGAGGAGGGACTATGCTTTGAGAGAGCAAACTCCGAAAGCCGAGTTCTCCGTGTGCCGCGGAAGGCAACGTATATTCCCTTAGGAGGGTTTCGTAACCTGGTAGCGGGTGTAGAGTGTTCGAGGGGGGACTAATCTCTCGAAGTGACTCGTTACCGCAGTTTGTGAAAACTGGGTTGCCGCTTACCCCCCCAGTCCACGAGGGGTTACTGTAAGCCGCCCAATGGGAGCTGTGATCCCATCGTAGGGACTTTAGGCTACGGTAGCCCACTTCCTCACGGAGAGGGGATTTTTATAGAGGAGAAAAACTCCTGTAAAAGAATTTCAGCGGTGAAATAGAAAAAAGCCATTCAATTTAATGAAGACGTAAAAATTCCAGAGTTGAGCACAAAATCCACTTGTATTAACATGCGATGAGATACAACGCCTCCCCCCGCGAAGGCGCGGCCGGGGAGGGAATTGAGTACATAAGCCTCCCCCCGCGGAAGCGCAGCGGAGGAGGTTGCGAGCCCGGAGGCTAAACATAGAACTCGCGGAGCAAGGTTATATGCCAGGTGTGCGTGAGCTCTTGGTCTTCAAGTGTAGAGAGCTTGTAGGCTCCCGAGCCTAGGACCGCGGAGATCCTGTATGGGCCCTCCCACTTGGGGGATAGTTTGTCCTGGGCTTGGGGGTCTGTCACACGCTTGAGGACCAGATCCCCAAGGCGGAAAGCCCTTTCGCGCACGCGCTGGTTGTACGCGCGTGCCATCTCGCGCTCGTAGATGGTGTGGTGGAGAAGCGCTCGGTCGCGTTCTTCTTCGACGAGGTCGACCTCCAACCGTTGATTATCCTCGTTGGTTTGATGCGCCGCGGTCGGAGCTTCGTCAAGAAGCTCGACCCGCAGCGATCGAAAACCAATCTCCGAGGGGAGAACTGCTTCGGCCCCATAGACGAGCGAGAAAGGCGTGCGCCCTGTCGCCCGGCTAGGGGTCGTGCGCATGGAGCAAAGGATGCTTGGAAGCTCTTCTGCCCACGCGCCTCGTCTGGAGGCGGTCTGTTCAAGCCGTCGGCGCAGGCCTTGCAGGATCATGCCGTTGACTCTTTCAACGGCCCCGTTGCTTTGGGGATGGGCCACGGAGGCAAAATGGAGGGTAGTGCCTAAGCCTTCGCAGAATTCCCGAAAGTATGCCGAGTCGAACTGGGTCCCATTGTGGACGGTGATTTCTTGGGGGACCCCGAAGCGACATACAACATTTTTCCAGAAAAAATGTTGCACCGCCCGGGAAGTGATGCTGGCCAAGGGTTCGGCCTCCACCCACTTGGAGAAGTAATCCACGGCGACCACCGCGTACTTGTAGCCCCCAGGTGCCGGGGGGAAGGGACCAAGGAGATCCATCCCCCAGCGCGCGAAGGGCCAAGTAACAGGGATGGTTTGCAATATCGCGGCGGGGAGCCTGGTGCCCTTCGCCATCTTTTGGCAGGCCTCGCACGCGGAGATTAGATCCCGCGCGTCGCGAACCAACGTGGGCCAGTAAAATCCTTGGCGAAGGGCCTTCGCCGCGACCTCCCGCGGAGCCACGTGGGATCCGCAGCTCCCCGAGTGTATGTCCTCGAGGAGCTGGAGTCCGTCGGCCCGCGGGAGGCAGCGAAGAAGGGCGGAAGCCCCCTGCTTGTAAAGCTTCCCGTCCAGCAGGACGTACGCCCTGGCTTTAGCGCGGAGACGCTTCGCCTCAACGTCACCGGAAGGTTCCCCCTCGTCCCTTATGCAGGAGATGAGGGGATCCATCCACGAGGCAGCCCGAGTGACCTCGGAAACCTCCGGGACGCGAACCTCAGGATTCGCGTCTGGGAGGGTTATCGAGGGTCTTGTGATGACTTCCAGAAAGGCGCCCTTGGGAAGAGGTTCCCGGGCGCTGGCCGCCCGGGCCAACGCGTCGGCCCGGTTGTTATCCCGTCGGGGGATGTACCGAGCCTCCAAGCCTTCGAAGTGTCTCTCCATCTTCCGCACTTCGCCCAAGTATAGACTCAGTGTCGCGCCCCGAAACTGGGACTACGACTACTCCTGTAGAGACCTAGCTCGCTGCAGCTAGTCCCATATATGCATAGCATACACATACCCTTGACTTCCCAGGATAAGTCAAGCACAGGAGTATATCACATTGCACAGAGTCACTTACAAAATATTTAAGCAGTGTGGCCTGCTGGCCTTAATATTACATAAGGAGATTACAATGCCTTCACGGCATTCATGGTTTAGCAAAATAACATCTACACAGCAGAAGGTAGGTGACCCACCCACAAAGAGAAGTGGACGGCAGAACAACACACATCAGGGAAATGACGGGACTGACGCTCCTCCTTCCGGATCCACGAAGTACTCCATGCCTTCGTCTTGGTTGTAGAACGCTCCATCTACTGAATTGTGGGTTGCAAGAGTGAGCACTTACGTACTCAGCAAGTCATAAGTAAGAGTAGATACATATAGTAGAGATGATATGAACCTAGACTAGTCAAGAATTATGGATGTTTGTAAAATAATCTTTCTCTTTCCTGGCTCAACTCATGGCAGCACCTTTCTATAATATAATATCGTCATTCATGTTCACTAAATTATAGCACTACCGCGACACGTCAACACATGACCGCCCACGGCAGCACTCCTTATCATGACAACACATGTCATTTGGGTAATCTTGATTTAATATATTTTATTTAGAAAATAATACTTGTGTCACACCCTGTGGATTTAATCCACCGCAGCAGACTCCTAAAACTCGGGAGCACGAAGTATTCGAATACATTTTTAACTCTGCAGAGGGGTACCAATTTACCCGCAAGATATTCCACTTTCAAGCCCATCCTATCAGAATGATTGGACCCCTGGCTCACTTCATACTGTGAGCGGCAAGGTGGAGATAACAGGAACTTTTGTTATGTTTCACTTACAATTCACCCCTGACCCTACAGTTTTCTTCACACAAACCGCAGTTGTGGCGGGCTATACCCCCACCCATAACCCTCTTCCCATTACTGGGTCAACGTGCTTGATCAAATCACATTCAGTGATACGTGGAGGAGCTGAACCCCGTGAGTTTAGTGTATTACTTTCCATCTCATGCAGAGGTTTCATGTACGATTCACATAAGAACTTGTTCAGGCCTGTCCCATACCAGGCTTGCGGTTAGCACGTTGTTCATGCCACTAGACGCACAACACAAGGTTCTAGTCCTTATATGCCAGTGACCAGACCATCCACAACCCTGCACCTTCAGTGCCTGCACATCCTTTGCAGTCTAGCACCTCCAGTGCTACCACCATTCCATACCATTTCCTGGTCACGGCTAGGGGTTTTATTTCATGAATATAAGTATATAAATATATATAATAGTTCATGGCCCAAAACTTGTTTATTTCACATTTCACAGATAACCAGTCCAGTACTGCCAATTCATAAATCAACCATTTCCAATCTTTCTCATGCAATATTATCTATATTCAAGGTTATGTTATAGCAACTCTTAAAATATAGGTTCGAGATGACCAAGAATATGACTTGCCTTCCGCGTCGTAAAATACAGCAGTTGATGTCGGGTCAACAGTGAAGTCCTCGAACTGGGGCTCTTGATCTGCTCTCCAATCAAACAAACAACCAACAATCACAATCTTTTCAATACACTATTATACTATATGCAATAATGCAAAGATGAAGTCTTGATAATTCTGAGATGATTAGGTTAGAAATTGATTAGGATTAGGTTAGTTGTTGAAGGTTTACAAGGTTCCAAATGTCTCAAAATATCAGAATGGTATCAAGGTTGCGACTGGTTCGCTCAAAAACAGCGAACGTCTTTAGGTCGACATTCGGTTCAAGGCATCGATATAGGGTCGATGGATGGTAGAGGGGTTATCTCAACTTGTGGCAGTAGAATAAAATGTAGAGCACAACTCCACAAGTCTAAGGGACAAGGTTATTTCCAGTTTGCACAACTGAAAAGAGGTGAAAAGAGCTAATGCCACTGACTGACATAGCCTGGCATTGATCTTGACATGGCCAGAAACTAGGGCTTGCCATATCTTTTGATCTAGAGCTCCAAATGATGCACCACTTTGTCTGGGAGATAGGCATTGATAACAGGAACAAATCATTCAACAGGATCCAAGGCTGAAAATGGCTGGAAAATGATGAAAACCAGCGAAGAAGTTGACTGGCCTGGAGTACCTGCAGCACAAACAGTGCAGCAACTAGGGCATAGCCATAACTACTGTTCTAGGCCGAATTAGGGGTCGTGGTAGAAGACAAAGTTGCTCAGAATGGTCCAAAACATCTAGATGGCAAGGTGGTTTGAGCTGGAGTGGCTGAATTTAGAAGATATTGGCTGGAGGAAGGATGAACTCAATCCTGATTTGGGTATTTCTGTTCTAGGGAAATTGAACACGAGTCCTTGCTTGAGGAGGGTCTCTGGGGCATAACAAAGCTAGGTGTGAAGTCAATTTGACTGGAAAATCACCACAGAAGCTTAACGGCGAGTCCCAGTTTGCATGCAAGGTGTAAATTTGGGGTTTTCCAAGTTTTAGCAAAATTGGTGATTCTGGTTGCTTAGATGTGTTCCACACAGTCCACTGATCATGTTTGGTCATAGGCTCGAGAGCTAATTTGGTTTAGTTAGGGATTAATTGCTCGCCGGAGGTTTTTGGGGAAACCGGCGATCACCGGCGACAGAAGGCAAGAGAACTCGATTCCAAGCTTAGATACACTCAAGAGGGGATGGGAAACTTGCTGGGAGGCTTGGATTGCTGAGGGGAGCAACGGGTGAGGCTGGCACCGAGAGCTCCGAAAATGGCTCGCCGGGGAAGAAGATTTCACCGCGGAGCTGCGAGCTTAGGTGGTTTCTGGTGCTGGGTGAAGATGCAACGGCTACAGAAGGCTTTATATAGGCACGGGCGAGGCAAAAGGGCCGACAATTTGGAGTGTTGCTGCCACGAGGTGACTTTGAAGCGACGGGACGGGGTGGTGATGGCGAGGCGACTGACGGCGCGGCGTTGCAGCTTTGTAGCTGGACGGTGCAGGTGCAGGCGACGAAGGCAACGGCGAGGAGACACCTAGCTCGAGCATGGCTGCGACGTGTCGAGCGTTCTCTGCGGTGCTGCACTGCTGCAGCTAGCGCGCGCGCTGTGCGCGGGGAAAACTTGCAGCAATTGCGCGGTTGAGGTGGCTTCCACGGTGGCGAACGGCGAGGGCACACATGGCGGCAGGGGCACAGGCGACTGCCACGGCGGAGTGAGCACGGCAGCTGGTCGAGGTCGCGCACAGGAGGTTCTCTGGTCGTGCGCAAACTGGTCGAACAGGGACTGGAAAAGAAGGCTCGGGCTGATTTGCAATTTTGAAACTTGCTCCAGGGACTGATCTGCGAGGAAAAGTTTGAATAGGAAAAGGATCTGATTGCAAATCTGGAGATCTGGAGGGCTGATCTGAAATCTGATTTCAGGAATGAGTTGCATAAGATTAATGGAACTCATCTAGCCAAAGTTTGACAAGATCGGGCAAGATCTGGAGGGTTTCGACAAAAGTGGGGAAAACGACTTTAGGGTAAAACAGGGTAATTAGGGTTTCAAAAACGGCGAGGGTCGAAACTTAGGTTTAGGGCAGGATTTGGAAATTCTTCCAGAAGGGAAAAATGTTTAGAATAGTGAATGGGAGATATTCACTGAATCAGATCAAAGTTTGGAGGTGATTTGCAACATTTTGCCTTTTCAGTCTTCTGGAAAATCTGGAAAAGGACTGATCTGCGATAAGAGTCTAGATGATGAAATCTTGCTGCCAACTTTTGGAGTTAGTTGAGGATATACCTAGGAACATATTCCAGTGGATACTTGAGTCTGGATAGGGTTAAATCAAGATAACTCAATTATCTGGAAACTGGGGTACTTAGGGTAAATCTGGATTTCCTGTTTTCGAAAATAGAAAGAGACTTAGATACTGGGAGTTAGGGTTAGAATTCAATCTGGCTCCTGAAGACTTTTAGGTTTAGGTTAACTGATAGATCAAATCTGGCAAGTCAGATCTTGACTTGGGGTCACAGGATAGATTTTGGAGATTTAGGGCTAGAACAGAATAAAGCTGAGGCTGATTTAGTTGATCTAGAAGAGACATATGCATGCATGACTTTTAAGAAAGAAACTTTTCACCCCAAAACTCAGGATGTTACACTCAGGTTCGTATCGTGGCACAAGTAGGACTTGTCCATTTGGTTGACCACCAGCTGGGAGTCTCCTTTCACTAGAAGGCGGCGGATTCCCAGGGAGCGCACGAGGCGCAATCCCAGGAGGAGGGCCTCGTACTCGGTGACATTGTTTGTAGCCGGGAACTCTAGTCTGGCGGCGTATTCCAGCATCTCCCCTCCGGGACTCTGGAGAACCACCCCCGTGCCGGCCTCGGCGAGGCACAAGGAGCCATCGAACATGAGCGTCCAATGGTCCTGGCACCGGGGAGGGGCGAGGGGAGTCCCTTCGTCCGCTTCGGCGGTCGGGGTCCATTCCGCCACGAAGTCAGCGAGGACTTGTGACTTGATGGCAGAGCGGCCCGTGAAGGTGAGGGAGAAAGGAGCGAGCTCGGCTCCCCACTTGCCAATCCGGCCGGTGGCCTCCTTGTTTCTCACTACTTCTCCCAGTGGGAGAGATGACGGGACCGTGATTGGGTGCCCGAGGAAGTAGTGGCGGAGCTTCCGCGACGCCATGAGGAGGGCATAGCACAGCTTCTCCACCTTAGTGTACCGCATCTTAGCCCCTTGAAGGGCCTCGCTGACATAGTACACAGGACGTTGTTGTCCATCCTGTTCTTTCACGAGCACAGCGCTCACTGCGACGGGGGTCGCGGCGAGGTACAGTAGCAGGGGTTCCCCCGGGGACGGGCTCACGAGCATCGGAGGGCTCGCGAGGTACTTTTTTAGCGCGTCGAACGCCGTCTGGGCCTCGGGAGTCCACCTGAACCCCTCGAGATCCCGAAGGATTTTGAAGAACTGGAGCCCACGTTCTCCTGACCGTGAGACGAAACGACCCAACGCGGCCAGGCGGCCTGCAAGCCTCTGCACGTCTTTGACGGAACGCGGGGGAGGCATGTCCAGCAGGGCCCGAATTTTTTCGGGATTCGCCTCAATGCCCCGCTGGGATACCAAGAAGCCAAGCAGCCTCCCGCCACGTACGCCGAAAGCGCATTTTCTGGGTTGAGCTTCAACCCGTACTTGCGGAGGCTGCAGAAGGTCTCCACCAAGTCGTCGATGTGTGCGGCCGTGCGGAGGCTTTTGACGACCTCATCGTTGATGTAGACCTCGACATTGCGGCCGATTTGATCCTTCAAGACCAGCGTCATGAGACGCTGGAAGGTTGCCCCGGCGTTTTTCAACCCGAAGGGCATGTGGAGATAGCAGAAGGTGCCGAGGGGAGTTATAAAACTCGTCTTTTCCTTGTCCTCTGCAGCCATCCGAACCTGATGGTATCCCGAATACGCATCGAGGAAGCTCATCAGTTCGCACCCCGCGGTCGAATCGACCAGTTGGTCTATTCGCGGGAGTGGATAGTTATCTTTTGGGCAAGCGCGGTTGAGATCAGTGAAATCCACGCACATCCTCCACTTGCCACTTGATTTCTTTACGAGGACGGGGTTTGCCAACCATTCGGGGTGGAGGACTTCCCGCACGAACCCCGCCTCTAGAAGCTTGGAGATCTCTACCTTGATGGCGTCTTGGCGCTCAAGAGATAACTTCCTCAACTTCTGCTTGACCGGGGAGCGGCCGGGGATCACAGCGAGCTTATGCTCAATGATGTCCCGGGCGACGCCTTGCATGTCCGAGGGTTCCCATGCGAAAATGTCTGAGTTTTCGCGAAGGAAAACCGCGAGCTGCTCGGCGTGCTCCTCAGTGAGGTCTGCTCCGATCCTGATGGTTCTCTCTTCATCTCCCGCGGACAGCCGGACTTTCCGAAGGTCTCCCTCGGGGCGTGGCCTCGGAAATGGCCTCCCGAGGGGAACGGCCGGGGCTGCATGAGATTCAGGGGGAGGCGCCCCCCCGGGGTCTTGATCACGTTGATGTTCCCGACGGCGGCGGTGGCGCGTTCGTAAAGAGCGTGGGCCATGTTTTGATAGCCTCGAACGGTGATTGCACCGTGAGGCCCAGGGATTTTCACGCAGAGATAGTTCTGGTGAACCGCCGCCCCCAGGTGGTTGATCGTAGTCCTCCCCATAATAGCGTTGTATGAAGAGGGGAGGTCCACCACATCGAATCGGACCATCTCCGTCCGGTAGTTCTCCGGGGTGCCAAAAGTCATTGGTAGATTGACCTTCCCCACCGGGTGGACGGTCTTCCCGGGAACGAAGCCTTGTAACGGCCCGAGTGCGGGCTGCAGTAGCTTCTCATCGACTTGCATTTCCCTGAACGCCTTCAGGTATAATACGTCGGCGGAGCTCCCACCGTCGACGAGGATACGTGCCAGTTGGCAGTTGTAGACTGTAGCTGAGACGATGAGCGCGTCGTCGTGCGGGAAGCGAACCCCGCGCGCATCTTCCGCCGCAAAGGTGAGGGGGACGTCCGACCACTTTGGTGGCGGAGACGCATGCAGCACCCCCACTACCTTCACCTCTCGCGCGTACTCCTTGCGTTGGCGCTTGGAGTCCCGTCTCGCGGCAGATCCCCCCTTAATGACGTTTATGCGTCTTTGGGAGGTTTGGAAGGGGAGCTCCTGAGCTGGGCTCCCTTCTTGCGTTTGTCTTTGCCGCTCACCCGCGGGAGCGGGGAGCGCGGGCAAAGCTGTCGGGGGAGGCAAGGAGGCAGGGCCCCCTCCCCCCTGGCTGCGCTGGTCGAGGAAGGCCGCGAAGTGTTGTAGAAGCTGATGGCATTCTCGAGTAGCGTGGGTACTCGACTTGTGGAAGGTGCACCACACGTTGGCTGTGCCCTCCTTGCTCTCCTTGGCGCGGTTTTCGCGCCCGCGGGAGGATTGTCCTCCAGCGTAACCCTTTGACTTAGGAGGGGCGCGACTGCCTTTGGTGCTATCGCGCGAGCCCCCTCCGCCCTCGAGGACGAAAGCGTATCGAGGCCGTGGCTCGCGACGATCACTTCTTCGGGGACGTTTGCTGGAGGAGTCCCTGGGCTCCCGGTCGGCGGGGGCAGGAGCCCCCTGGTTCTTTTTCCAAAGATCGTCCTCCTCCGCGCGGGCGTACTTCTCAAGTACGGTGAAGAGTTCGTCGGCGGAGGTGGGGCAGCTCCGAGAGAGCCTCCGGTGGAGCTCCCCGGGGAGTATCCCGCTCTTGCATGCTTCGATGACCGTGGAGTCAGGGACATGCGCCACTTTGCTTTTCACCTGAGCGAAGCGCTTAAAGAAGCTGCGGATAGTCTCCCCCGTCCTCTGCCGGACGGTGTAGAGCTGGAACGAGTCCAAGGGCCGCACATAGTTGCCTTGGAAGTTCGCACAAAATTCGCGCTTCAGCTGCACGAAGGACTTGATGGATCCAGCTTTCAGGTTGTAGAACCATGAGCGTGCGATGCCCGTGAGGTAGAGGGGGAAGACATTGCATTGCACTGTCTCGTCCCCCCCGGCCGCCGAGATGGCCGTCGAGTACACCTGCACAAACTCGTAAGGATCGGCCTCACCATTGTAATGCTCGATGTGCGGCGGGCGGTAAGGCCGCGGCCAGCGTATGCAGCGGAGACGGCTGCACAACGGTTGGTTGGTCCCTTCAACTTCCTTGGGGGATCCATGGTCGCCGTCATCGCTTGCCGGGGATGCGTGCTCATTGTCGGAGTCTGGAAGGGGTGGCAGCGGTCCGCCGGTTTGGCGGTGTCGTCTCTTTTCTTCCGGGTTGGTTGAGCTGACCTCTTGGGCGTCAAGATATCCCTCAGGAGTGGTGGCAGCTTCTTTGAACGGTCTTTTCCCCCAGACGATTTGGGAGCGCGTCTCCGCGCGCCCGTGGGTTCGGGGGAGTCCTGACCGATGACGGGAGGTGGTTTCTCTGGACCTGGCGGTACGCATTCGCTCGACCTCCTCCCTTGTGAAGTGGGTCTGATCCGCTGGGGGCGCCCGCGGGGGCGGCCCCGGAGGGGGAGGGAGCTGATGCGCGTTTGCCACAGTCCCAGTGGATGCTGCCGGCGCGCGGACCGGGCCATGCGCCGGGTCCGTGCTCTGTTCGGCGGCGGCAGTGGTCCCAGTTCGAGTCCCCGGGGCGTCCGCGGGAGCGGGCGGTGCACCGATCCCGGGTGCCGGCCCACGGAGGCTGCCGGGCTCAGGCGCCGGGGTTGTGCCCGGCGCGGCGGTAGCCGCTCGCGGGGGTTCTGGACCCGGGGCCGGGCGACTCCCAGAGGCAGGGGAGGGCTTGGAGACGAGTTGACTCCCCGGCGCGGGAAGTGCCCCCGGGATCGGATATGGCCCGGGCGCACCCCCGGGAACGGGGAACATCCCCGGCCCGGGAAAGGCGGGGTTCCCCATGAAGAATTGGGGCGGGGCCCCCATGAACGGATACGGAGGCGGATAGACAGGAGCCGGGGGCCGCACCAGGACGCGCAGCAGCTCTTCCAGGGTGTGCTGGGTACGAAGCTGGCCCTGGATCAAAGCCCCCAGCATGGAATCTCCGGAGACCGGAACGGAGAGTTGTGGCGCACTAGGCCCCGGAAGCTCGGTTGCGGCCGCTGGGTCGGAAACGAGGACCCTTTGGCCGGAGGCTGCGAGTAGAGGAAGCGAGTCCTCCGCCCGTGCACCCCCGGGCGGCAGGGCCGCAGAAGCCTCATCTCATGGATGCGGAGCCGGGTTACTAGGACCAGCGCTCTCGGGAGATGACAGGGCTTGAGCTCTAGTGGTTGCGGGAGCCATGGCGATTCGTCGCGAAGTCCCCACGGACGGCACCAACTGTCGGGGTATTACGGATACCCCGGCAGGTTCGGACGTGCGCAGCACTACAGCGGCGCGAGCAGACCGAGTTACTGGTCTCCTCCCGCCGGGCAACACAGAAAGTGACATAGAGGTTTATACAGGTTCGGGTCCCAGTGGGGGCCCTAGTCCTATTGGCTCTCTCCGGACGCGAGTCCGCTGGGGAGGTGAGCTCTCGGGGAGAGGTCTCCAAGAGAGCCGGGAATTGCGTTTATATGAAATGAATTGGAGTCCCTGAAAAAGGGTACAAGAGGGGTATATATAGCCCCTAATAAATACAAAAGACGAAAATGCCCTCGCTGCAACCGTCGGATGGAAGGGCGAAGATGTCCTTTGGCCTGATGGACGGCCTGGATGCTCGACACGTGGTGCCACGAGCTTCCTAGGGGCCCCACGGTCAGCAACAGCTCTTCATGGACCCGGAGGCTCTCCGGATCTCACCGGGCGCCACCGGGGTTCTGGAGACCCTCCGTATCTTACCGGGTGCCACTGGGGTCCCGGAGGACCTCCGGGGTCCCGGAGACCCTCCGGAGCTCGCCGGGTGTCACCGGGGTCCCGGAGACCCTCCGTAGCTCCTCCGTACTCGCCGGGTGACACCGGGGTCCCGGAGACCCTCCGTATCTCACCGGGTGCCACCAGGGTCCCGGAGACCCTCCGTAGCCCGCCGGGTGTCACCGGGGTCCTGGAGACCCTCCGTACTCACCGGGTGCCACCGGGGTCCCGGAGACCCTCCGGAGCTCACCGGGTGCCACCGGGGTCCCGGAGACCCTCCGGAGCTCACCGGATTCCCGGAGACCCTTCGGATCTCACCGGGTGTCACCGGGGTCCCGGAGACCCTCCAGGTCTCACGGGTGTCACCGGTCCCGGAGACCCTCCGGATCTCACCGGGTGACACCAGGGTCCCGGAGACCCTCCGTATCTCACCGGGTGCCACCGGGGTCCCCGAGACCCTCCGGAGCTCACCGGGTGTGTAACACCCCTGTTTTTGCCAAACCCTAAAATAGCCAAAATCCACATCCGGACCCCAAAACCTAATCTGCTTCAGCCATTCCCTTCTAAATGCTGTTCAGAACATTTTTCCCTTCGGGACCATCTCCAAAATCTCACCCTAAAGCTCAGTTTCAAGCCTTGCTATTTTTAAAACCCTAATTACCCTAAATTGTTTTCCCCAATTTTGTCGAAACCCTTCAGATCTTGCCCGATCTTACCAAACTTTGGTCAGATAAGTTCTAATAATCTTTTGCGACTTAGTTGCGAAATCAGATTTCAGATCGGACCCTCAGATCTCCAAATTTGCAAACAGGCCCAAGTCCTATTCAAATTATCCTCACAGAACAGCCCCTGGAACAAGTTTTAGAAATTTCAAATCGGCCCAAACATTCTTTTCAGGCCCTTTCGACCAGCCCTGGTCGTTGCCACGACCAATGCCCGAGCCACCGTTGCCGCGCCGCGTTCTCGCCGCATTCGCTCGCCGCCGGCCACCGTTCTTGTCACCTGTGTTGTGAGCAACCAAACCACCTCCCGCGCACGTGCCAGTGCCGTGGCATCGCCTCGCCCAGCGGTTAAACGGCCGCGCTCCCGAGCCTCATTTTCGCGCGCGCTCCCGTTGCCGTGGCAATTGCATGTGTGTACGTGTCGTTGCCGGAGCTACGCTGTCGCCTCCACATCTGCGCCGTCCCGGACGAAGTCCCAAGGCAACTGGCAAAGCTGCAGCACCGCCTGAAGCGCGATCACGTCGCCGTCGCCGTCGTTGCGCCTGCGCCCGACAAACTTCTCCCCGGCGCAAGCAACCGTTGTCGCGTTCACCCTCGCAAGCTCCGTCCCCGTGCCTATTTAAACCCCCCTCAACGCTGTGAAGAAGCACAAGCTCAGGACTTAGCCAAATTCCCAGTTAATTTCTCACCGCCGTCGAGTTTGCTTTCTTCTCCGGCGAGCAACCTCTGGAGCTCACGGTGCCAACCTAATCTGCTGCACCATTCTTCAAACCAAAGCCACCAGTGAGTTCCCCTCTTCCACCTGTTCGTGTCGTAGCACCCAATTGCACCCCGGCGAACCCTAACACCGGTGATCACCGGAAAAGCTCAAAACCCCTGTTCCTGTAATGCTACCTGATTTAAACCAAATTAGCCGTAGTACCAGTAGAAGAAATTGATCAGCATACTCTTTGTAGCAAGCCTACCAATCTGGTTTTCAAAATCGAGCTAAGATCATAGCTCTCCCCAAATCGCGCGCCACCAGTGAACTGGCTCTCGTCGCCAGGCCACGCCGGCGATCCTCCGGCCAAATTAACCTCCCCAGTAGCTTTGTTGTACCCTAGAGATCATTCCCAAGCTTGGAATTGAGCTCATTCGCCCTGAATCGAAAACCCCCTTTGTCCAGTGTCGTCTTCTCCAGCGCCAGTCGCCGGAATTTGTTCCCGGCCGATCTAGCGCCTAAAACCTTGTCCCTTAGATAGATTCCAGTACCCTGAGCAATATTGTCCACTAGCTCGACACCTGGATCTGCCTAGATTGTGAGTTATGCCTATGCCAAGATCACTGTCCAGTAGCTCAGTTCATGTCCAGGCCACCGTGGTTCATCACCGGATTTGGCCACCCTCCGGCCACTTTCAGCCCTTGTGCCTGTTGAGTATATTGTTCCTGTTATTAATGCCTACCTCCCAGACAAAGTGGTGCATCATTTGGAGCCCTAGATCAAAAGTTAAGCCATGCCCTAGTTTCTGGCCATGTCCAGCACCATGTCAGTGCATGTCAACCACTGGCATTAGCCCTGTTTGACCCCTTCTGGTTGAGCAATTGAAATGCCACCTTGTCCCCTAGATTCCTGGAGTTGTGTTCTACAACTTTCTCTACTATCACTTCTCCAGAAAACCATCCTAAGACTAGTTTCCAGTTATGTCAAAGCCATGAACTGAATGTCGACCCTTCGACGTTCAATCCTTTGTAGCCGTTTCTTCGACCAGAGCCCTTGCGACCTTACCCTAACCTTTTCCCCTGCATACATGACTTATTTACTTAATACTTCCTATAGAAACTATTTTCAGTATGCTTATGTGGTATGTGTTTGTGTGTTGCCTGATTGCCGCAGAGTCAGAAGCTGAAGGAGCGGAAGAAGTCCTTGAAGATCCGTCTGAGTTTTTAGACCCCACATTGCAAGGCAAGCCTCATTCCTTTGATCATGTCTCACCCAATATTTTCATATGAAGTATATTCACTGTTTCTTACTATGCATGCTTAATTGAAATACAAGTTATGTTTGAATGACATGAGTAGATATTACCTAATGGATCATGAAACCCTTTTTGTTATTGAACCTTCGTGTATATATGCTCTTGTCACCCTAGGACTCATATATTGAATATCCACATTAAACTTGAAATGGTCAAATGCATGAGAAGTTATAATGAAAACCGTTTTGACAAGAAAAATGATAAAAGGGATCAGTAGTGAGGATTGGATTGTATGGAGAGGGTGCGGTGCGCACCAGGGTATGTGAATGTTCCTCACTATTGGTTCATAAGGACGAGAACCTTGTGCTGTGTCTCTATACGAATTGTAAACGTACCAACCACTTGCCTGGTATGGGACAGGCACAACTCAGTAGCTTTTTGGTATTAGCAGTTCCCTGCATGGTTTGACGATCTGGTTTCTCGCGTGGAAACTGGAAGGCCAAGGTTCGGCCATGAGTGATGTGAGTCAGAAAAATGATGAGAGAAAAAGGCGTAAATGAAGGAAGGCGCCCTAGACCTGATTAAGCCATGAGCGGCTGTAATCTTAAATGGTCGTATGTCTCGCGTGGACATAGACCAAGGCTATGTGTCCTGCGGGAACATAGACCAGAGAGGCTAGGAAGTAAGGCAGTGGGGAAGACCCACAACGGTACTTGAGACTTAACTGTCTATTTACCGGGCAGGGATACTGTTAATACTGAATTGTAAAAGCGTTGTGTGATCTCGGCCTTGTCACATGTGTATAAGTCACATGGAGCTGATCCGACTTGAAAGCCGAGTGAACCAGTGGATTTAAAAAGAGGTACACCTTTGCAAAGTGTAAAAGAAGTATCAGATACTCTGTACTCCCAGGTTCAGGAGTCTTTTCGTAGTGGATGTTATCCATGGGTTATAGCACAAGTAATGTTTCGGAATATTTTCATAATGCGGTGAACAAAGTAGTGACTCATGGGAGACCACTACATCTAATGTTTTTATTGAAAACCTGTTAATATTTAAAGTACTGCTTTCATGACGAAGTACTGTTTTACTGAACAAATAACTTGGAAATCTATATATCTCTATCTATATGAAACTAAAACCCCTGAATCATATGTTTCACCCTCATATAAGTACAATTACTATAATCCCCGGAATGAGTATTGCTGAGCACCAAGTGCTCACCCTTGCAATTTGCATCCAACTGTAGAAGAGGGATTCGAGGATCCCGATTCCTTCAGTTATGAGTTCCCGGCAGAAGATGGAAGTGCCCCGGACGAGCCCACGTTCTAGAAGGATTGCGTACCAAGTCAAGTCAGATGTGGGAGGAGCCACTTCAAGCTCGCTGCGGATGGAAGTCAAGCTTTTTGTCGTTGCTTTGTGTTTCATGTTGTGTGTTCGGTACTTGGATACCGATTCTGGTTATGATAAACTTGTTATTTTCTTAGCAACTCTACTTAGCGCCATTTTCGGTGCTTTGGGTATGTAATATTGGCCAAGCTGGCCTGCTACCTGTTTAATGTTATTATTATGCTTGTCTGGTTTGGAGCTCATGTGTCATCCTGCTGTGTGTAACCTACCTGGGCGGTTACCAAGGTGATCCTCAAATGGGGGTCTCACAGCGAATGGTATCAGAGCATGAAGCTTGACTGTAGGTCGTGACCCTTACTAGAATGGGCGTCCCTAAAGTAGAGAATCGCTAGATTATTTGGTAAAAATCTAATTGTGAAAAATCTAATTTGTTTAAGAAAAGCATAATGAGTATTATTTGAAAACTTTCAAAACCATTTTCCTACTTTTAAGAGTTCCGTGTCTCATCATCGCAGATGGCCCCGGGTAAGAAGCTGATTCACGGAGACGAGTTGGGATCATGGGCATTAATGCTTTGGATGATGCTACAATTTCTGGGAGCAAGAGACAACCAGCGACCCGTATACTACGTTCGTCGAGAGGAAGTCGATGGTAGACCTTTTGGCTTCCGTGCCTCGGTGATTGTGTACGAGATCCCAGAGATCGGGAGAGGATCAACAAGAAAGGAAGCTCGTAGACAGGAAGAAGAAGATGCTATCCAAGACGCTGCTCGTCGTGCCATAGGTACCATACGCCAACTGTACGATGATTTTCTTATAGGTTCTCCTTTCTGCTTTGTCCCCTACCAAATTCCCGGATCGGATCGTCGAACTGTTCATCCCTCCAACAACCAGAGAGACGCCATCCTGACCCAAACCAGAGATGTAGTCCAAGTCTTGGAGTCAAGCTACACTCGGTTGCTGCGTGAGCATGAGAATGCTCGGGATGACCGTCACTATCTCGAAGGAGCGCTTGCAAAGGTTCGGTTAGAACTCCAAGAGAAAGAGAAACAGATTCAGGAGTTGGCTGAACCTAGCAGAGCTCGAGAAGTCGAAGACGAAGGATCGGTGAACAAGAGGAACCGCTTGAAGATAAGACTCACAGCCCGCAAGAGTGTGGGAAGACCTAGGGATTACCTGGGTTATTTCACGCCTGCTTCGCGTGGCATTGTGATCAACACCCCTGCACCAGAGTATCCTACTCTCACGAAAGGGAAGGAAGTTCCTGAGGGCAAAGGAAAAGAGATTGCTACTTGCAACACCAACTATTCATCTGAGGAAGAAGAGGACAACGACATGCAATGGGACCCTATGGATGCCGACGAAGATCAAGAAGAGGAAGACCCTGAAGAAGTGGAACCTTGCAGTTCTTCCAAGACCGACAGGAGATCGTAGTTTTCTCTTCAACTTGACCCTTCTGCTCTAGCCCTTGTAACCGTTAGTCTTTAGCTCTTGTTGTAGTAGCTGCTTTGTTTGTATTGTTTGTTGGTAACTCCAAAGCTGTAAAGGTGAAAACCTTGTATCTTTAGAAAATCTTTGAAAATGGCAATTGCATGTTCCAATCCAATCTCTTGGATTGATCTTTTCTTTCAGCTTGCGTTCAATCTGTGCTCTCTTGAATTAGTAGTCTTGTCTCAATTATCTTGGTAGAACAGAATGGTGAACACCAGAGGTAGAATCCAAGGTTCAGAAGAAGTCCCAAGAAACACATCAACAAGAAGGACTAGAGATGACTCAGATCAGCTAAATTCATCAGCCTCAGTACCGCAAGGAGGAAATCTGACGGAAATATTAATATGGATGGAGCAAAACAGACAGAGATCTGCAGAGGTACAGAGTCAAATTCTGGAACAACTGATGCAAAACTCCACAACCCGCCGCGAGGAAGGTTCGAACATTGGAGCAAGACTGACAGACTTCCAGAAGACACGTCCTCCAACCTTCTCCTGCACTGAAGACCCAATTGTGGCAGACGATTGGTTAAGAGAAATTGAAAGGAAATTGGATACTGTCAGGTGTAATGATGAAGAAAAGCTGCTATATGGACCCCATCAGCTCACAGGATCGGCTGCAGCATGGTGGGAGAATTACAAGACGGTACACCCTAATCAGAATTCAATTACCTGGGATGAATTCAAGGAACAGTTCCGTAGATACCATGTCCCCAAAGGAGCTATCCAAGCCAAACGCAGAGAATTCTTGAATCTAAGGCAAGGAGGAAGGACGGTGAAGCAGTATTTGCATGAGTTCATCAAATTGGCCAGATATGCACCAGAAGACATCATGACAGAAGAGCGGAAGATCGACAGATTCTGCGAAGGCCTACAAAACTCATATCAGTATCACCTGTCAACACACGAGTTCACGGACTTCCAAGTCCTTGTGAATCGAGTACTTAAAATGGAGGAGAAAAGAGGCATGGTAGAAGAAGACCGCAAGAGGAAAAGTATAACTTACCCTTTTCAAGGAAATTCTAGCCGAGGAAGACCAGCGCCATATGCCAGAGCCGCTTTCAGACCACCCGCACCACCAAGACCCCAGAGGACTTCATCGCCAACAACTCTAACGTGTCCCGGATGCAAAGGGAGTCACCTCTATAGAGACTGTACACTGAAGAATGCAGAATGCTTCCATTGTGGCAGAAGAGGACATCACAGAGAGACTTGTCCATTTCAGCATTTACCTCCCAACGTTGCCAAAGCTCAGGCAGCCAAATCCCCTGCACCTACACGAACTATTGCCAGAGGAGCACCACAAGCTAGAGGAGGAAGATTCCAAACCAACAGAGGAAGAGGAACACCAACCACCGGAGGAAGACTCAACTTCGTGACTGCTACAGAAGCAGGAGAGGCAACTGACGTCGTGATCGGTAGACTCTTAATCTCCTCTCAGATTTCAGTTGTTCTATTTGATCCCGGTGCAACTCATTCATTCATGTCAAAAGATTGCTTGTTGAGTAATAACTTGCCTGTGGCTGCTTTAGAGCATCCTATCATCATTCAGTCACCTGGTGCTAGGATGATTGTTAATTCTATCTGTAGAAATGTTGCCTTCCGTATCGGCAATCTAGAATTCCTGGCAGACATGCTAGTTCTAAACCTTCAAGGATTGGATGTCATTCTCGGAATGGATTGGCTGGCCAAGCATAAGGGATTGATGGATTGTGAGAAGAAAACAATCACCCTGACAAATGCCAGTGGAAAGCAAATTACATTCCATGCAGACAGAACTCCAATCTGCGACCACCTGCAGAGATTGAACTGCATCGAAGAAGTGAAGCTCGAAGAGGTACCGATTGCCAATGAGTACCCGGAAGTCTTTCCAGAAGAACTTCCCGGATTGCCACCAAATAGAGATATAGAGTTCACTATTGAACTGAAACCCGGATCTGCGCCGTATGCTAGAAAGTTGTTTCGGATGACAGGCCATGAGCAAGAGGAATTGAAGAAGCAGATAGCTGAATTGGAAGAAAAAGGATTCATCAGATCCAGCTCATCACCATGGGGAGCCCCAGTGCTCTTCGTTAAGAAGAAAGATGGTAGTATGCGACTTTGCATAGACTACCGCAAGCTAAACGACATGACCATCAAGAACAAATACCCCTTACCAAGGATAGATGACCTTTTTGACCAGCTCAGAGAAGCAAAAGTGTTCTCAAGAATCGACTTGAGATCGGGGTACCACCAGTTAAGAATCCGAGAGCAGGACATTCCTAAAACTGCTTTCGTAACCAGATATGGGTTGCATGAGTTCACAGTGATGCCCTTTGGATTAACTAATGCGCCCGCGGTATTCATGAATCTAATGAATAAGATCCTCATGGAATTCCTGGATAAATACATCATTGTATTTGTGGATGATATCCTTGTCTACTCTAAGACGGAGGAGGAGCACGCACATCACCTGAGGATTGTGCTACAGAAACTGGCAGACCACCAGCTATATGCCAAGTTTAGCAAATGTGCTTTTTGGCTGAAGAAGATCTCTTTCTTAGGACATATCATCTCAGGCGAAGGAATATTTATGGACCCGTTGAAAATACAAGCTGTTACCGATTGGAAACAACCTGAAACCGCAACAGAGGTTAGAAGTTTCTTGGGATTAGCGGGATATTATCGAAGATTTGTAGAAGGATTCTCGAAGATCACCAAACCGCTAACCCAGCTACTGAAGAAGAATGCCCCTTTTAATTGGACTGAGGAGTGCGAAAGAAGCTTTGAGGAACTGAAGAAAAGGTTGACAACTGCACCAATCCTGATACGCCGGACGTCAAGAAGGATTTTCAAGTCTTCTGTGACGCCTCCAAACAAGGATTAGGATGTGTATTGATGCAAGAAAGGAAAGTGATAGCTTATGCTTCTAGACAGCTACGACCTCATGAGGAGAATTATCCAACACATGATCTGGAGTTAGCTGCTGTCGTACATGCACTAAAGATATGGAGACACTACCTACTAGGCAGTAAGTGCGAAATTTATACGGATCATAAGAGCCTGAAGTACATATTCACGCAACAGGAGTTGAATATGAGGCAGAGAAGATGGTTAGAACTGATCAAAGATTATGATCTAGAGATCCACTATCACCCAGGAAAAGCCAATGTAGTAGCTGATGCTTTGAGCAGGAAGTCTCGTTATAACCAGATAACACAGCTAGAAGTGCCGACACAACTGATCAAGGATTTCGAAAGGCTACAATTAGAATTAGTGGACCAAGGAACCATCGCTACGCTAAAGATGGAATGTGAGTTGAAGGATAAAATCCGACAAGCTCAAGCAATTGACCCAGATCTTCAAGAGATGAAGGAGGACATGAAGAGCAAAGATACAACCAACCTTCAAGAAGATGAACAGGGAATTCTATGGTACGATGACCGTATCTGTATTCCAAATGACAATGAGATCAAAAGCCTGATCATGCAAGAGGCTCATCAGACCCCATATTCCATACACCCAGGCAGCACCAAAATGTACAAGGACTTGAAGAAAAATTTTTGGTGGAAAGGAATGAAGAGAGAGATTGCCAAGTTTGTCGCAACTTGTGACACATGCCAAAGAGTGAAAGCAGAACATCAAAAGCCTGCGGGACCGCTACAACCTCTACAAATCCCAGAGTGGAAGTGGGATGAAATCGGAATGGATTTTATTGTGGGACTACCAAGGACGAGAAAAGGATTCGATTCTATATGGGTCATAGTTGATAGATTAACAAAAGTAGCACATTTTCTCCCAGTGAAGACCCTATATACAGCTAAGGACTTAGCAGAGCTGTATCTCAACAGAATAGTTGTCCTACACGGAGTGCCGAAGGCTATCGTTTCCGATAGAGGAGCCCAGTTCGTTTCAAGATTTTGGCAAGAGTTGCAAAAAGCCCTGGGCACAAAGTTAAAGTTCAGTACCGCTTACCACCCTCAAACTGGAGGTCAGACGGAAAGGGTAAACCAAATTTTGGAAGATATGTTGAGGGCTTGTGTTTTGGACTATGGAGACTCTTGGGAGTTATTTCTACCGTATGCAGAATTCACATACAACAATAGTTTCCAAGCAAGCCTGCAAATGGCACCATATGAAGCCCTATATGGAAGAAGATGCCGCACGCCTCTGTATTGGACAGAAATTGGTCAAAAACAACATCTAGGACCCCAGTTAGTAGAAGAAGCCACAGCCCATGTCAGGATCATACAAGAAAAACTGAAAACAGCCCAATCTAGACAGAAAAGCTATGCAGACAACCGTAGAAGAGAGCTATCTTTTGAAGAGGGCGATTATGTGTATCTCAAGGTTATGCCATACAAAGGAGTTCGAAGATTCCAGATGAAGGGAAAGTTAAAACCTAGATATGTGGGACCATATCGAATTCTGGAAAAGAGAGGTGAAATGGCATACAAGTTGGAATTGCCACCAGAACTAAGCGGAATTCATGACGTGTTTCATGTATCTCAACTGAAGAAATGCTTGAGAGAACCAACAGAACAGATATCTCCTACAGAGAATGAGATTCAACCAGACTTATCTTGTCAAGAATACCCTATTAGAATTCTGGAAACCAGAGAGAAAGTGCTGAAGTCAAGAACCCTCCGATTCTGCAGAGTCCAGTGGAACAATCACTCAGAGGAGGAGTCAACGTGGGAAAAAGAAGAAGATCTCCGACGAGAATTTCCCTTCCTATTCTCTGACCTGCCCTAATCTCGAGGACGAGATTGTTTCTAAGGTGGGTAGATTTGTAACACCCCTGTTTTTGCCAAACCCTAAAATAGCCAAAATCCACATCCGGACCCCAAAACCTAATCTGCTTCAGCCATTCCCTTCTAAATGCTGTTCAGAACATTTTTCCCTTCGGGACCATCTCCAAAATCTCACCCTAAAGCTGAGTTCAAGCCTTGCTATTTTTAAAACCCTAATTACCCTAATTACCCTAAATTGTTTTCCCCAATTTTGTCGAAACCCTTCAGATCTTGCCCGATCTTACCAAACTTTGGTCAGATAAGTTCTAATAATCTTTTGCGACTTAGTTGCGAAATCAGATTTCAGATCGGACCCTCAGATCTCCAAATTTGCAAACAGGCCCAAGTCCTATTCAAATTATCCTCACAGAACAGCCCCTGGAACAAGTTTTAGAAATTTCAAATCGGCCCAAACATTCTTTTCAGGCCCTTTCGACCAGCCCTGGTCGTTGCCACGACCAGTGCCCGAGCCACCGTTGCCGCGCCGCGTTCTCGCCGCATTCGCTCGCCGCCGGCCACCGTTCTTGTCACCTGTGTTGTGAGCAACCAAACCACCTCCCGCGCACGTGCCAGTGCCGTGGCATCGCCTCGCCCAGCGGTTAAACGGCCGCGCTCCCGAGCCTCGTTTTCGCGCGCGCTCCCGTTGCCGTGGCAATTGCATGTGTGTACGTGTCATTGCCGGAGCTACGCTGTCGCCTCCACATCTGCGCCGTCCCGGACGAAGTCCCAAGGCAACTGGCAAAGCTGCAGCACCGCCTGAACCGCGATCACGTCGCCGTCGCCGTCGTTGCGCCTGCGCCCGACAAACTTCTCCCCGGCGCAAGCAACCGTTGTCGCGTTCACCCTCGCAAGCTCCGTCCCCGTGCCTATTTAAACCCCCCTCAGCGCTGTGAAGAAGCACAAGCTCAGGACTTAGCCAAATTCCCAGTTAATTTCTCACCGCCGTCGAGTTTGCTTTCTTCTCCGGCGAGCAACCTCTGGAGCTCACGGTGCCAACCTAATCTGCTGCACCATTCTTCAAACCAAAGCCACCAGTGAGTTCCCCTCTTCCACCTGTTCGTGTCATAGCACCCAATTGCACCCCGGCGAACCCTAACGCCGGTGATCACCGGAAAAGCTCAAAACCCCTGTTCCTGTAATGCTACCTGATTTAAACCAAATTAGCCGTAGTACCAGTAGAAGAAATTGATCAGCATACTCTTTGTAGCAAGCCTACCAATCTGGTTTTCAAAATCGAGCTAAGATCATAGCTCTCCCCAAATCGCGCGCCACCAGTGAACTGGCTCTCGTCGCCAGGCCACGCCGGCGATCCTCCGGCCAAATTAACCTCCCCAGTAGCTTTGTTGTACCCTAGAGATCATTCCCAAGCTTGGAATTGAGCTCATTCGCCCTGAATCGAAAACCCCCTTTGTCCAGTGTCGTCTTCTCCAGCGCCGGTCGCCGGAATTTGTTCCCGGCCGATCTAGCGCCTAAAACCTTGTCCCTTAGATAGATTCCAGTACCCTGAGCAATATTGTCCACTAGCTCGACACCTGGATCTACCTAGATTGTGAGTTATGCCTATGCCAAGATCACTGTCCAGTAGCTCAGTTCATGTCCAGGCCACCGTGGTTCATCACCGGATTTGGCCACCCTCCGGCCACTTTCAGCCCTTGTGCCTGTTGAGTATATTGTTCCTGTTATTAATGCCTACCTCCCAGACAAAGTGGTGCATCATTTGGAGCCCTAGATCAAAAGTTAAGCCATGCCCTAGTTTCTGGCCATGTCCAGCACCATGTCAGTGCATGTCAACCACTGGCATTAGCCCTGTTTGACCCCTTCTGGTTGAGCAATTGAAATGCCACCTTGTCCCCTAGATTCCTGGAGTTGTGTTCTACAACTTTCTCTACTATCACTTCTCCAGAAAACCATCCTAAGACTAGTTTCCAGTTATGTCAAAGCCATGAACTGAATGTCGACCCTTCGACGTTCAATCCTTTGTAGCCGTTTCTTCGACCAGAGCCCTTGCGACCTTACCCTAACCTTTTCCCCTGCATACATGACTTATTTACTTAATACTTCCTATAGAAACTATTTTCAGTATGCTTATGTGGTATGTGTTTGTGTGTTGCCTGATTGCCGCAGAGTCAGAAGCTGAAGGAGCGGAAGAAGTCCTTGAAGATCCGTCTGAGTTTTTAGACCCCACATTGCAAGGCAAGCCTCATTCCTTTGATCATGTCTCACCCAATATTTTCATATGAAGTATATTCACTGTTTCTTACTATGCATGCTTAATTGAAATACAAGTTATGTTTGAATGACATGAGTAGATATTACCTAATGGATCATGAAACCCTTTTTGTTATTGAACCTTCGTGTATATATGCTCTTGTCACCCTAGGACTCATATATTGAATATCCACATTAAACTTGAAATGGTCAAATGCATGAGAAGTTATAATGAAAACCGTTTTGACAAGAAAAATGATAAAAGGGATCAGTAGTGAGGATTGGATTGTATGGAGAGGGTGCGGTGCGCACCAGGGTATGTGAATGTTCCTCACTATTGGTTCATAAGGACGAGAACCTTGTGCTGTGTCTCTATACGAATTGTAAACGTACCAACCACTTGCCTGGTATGGGACAGGCACAACTCAGTAGCTTTTTGGTATTAGCAGTTCCCTGCATGGTTTGACGATCTGGTTTCTCGCGTGGAAACTGGAAGGCCAAGGTTCGGCCATGAGTGATGTGAGTCAGAAAAATGATGAGAGAAAAAGGCGTAAATGAAGGAAGGCGCCCTAGACCTGATTAAGCCATGAGCGGCTGTAATCTTAAATGGTCGTATGTCTCGCGTGGACATAGACCAAGGCTATGTGTCCTGCGGGAACATAGACCAGAGAGGCTAGGAAGTAAGGCAGTGGGGAAGACCCACAACGGTACTTGAGACTTAACTGTCTATTTACCGGGCAGGGATACTGTTAATACTGAATTGTAAAAGCGTTGTGTGATCTCGGCCTTGTCACATGTGTATAAGTCACATGGAGCTGATCCGACTTGAAAGCCGAGTGAACCAGTGGATTTAAAAAGAGGTACACCTTTGCAAAGTGTAAAAGAAGTATCAGATACTCTGTACTCCCAGGTTCAGGAGTCTTTTCGTAGTGGATGTTATCCATGGGTTATAGCACAAGTAATGTTTCGGAATATTTTCATAATGCGGTGAACAAAGTAGTGACTCATGGGAGACCACTACATCTAATGTTTTTATTGAAAACCTGTTAATATTTAAAGTACTGCTTTCATGACGAAGTACTGTTTTACTGAACAAATAACTTGGAAATCTATATATCTCTATCTATATGAAACTAAAACCCCTGAATCATATGTTTCACCCTCATATAAGTACAATTACTATAATCCCCGGAATGAGTATTGCTGAGCACCAAGTGCTCACCCTTGCAATTTGCATCCAACTGTAGAAGAGGGATTCGAGGATCCCGATTCCTTCAGTTATGAGTTCCCGGCAGAAGATGGAAGTGCCCCGGACGAGCCCACGTTCTAGAAGGATTGCGTACCAAGTCAAGTCAGATGTGGGAGGAGCCACTTCAAGCTCGCTGCGGATGGAAGTCAAGCTTTTTGTCGTTGCTTTGTGTTTCATGTTGTGTGTTCGGTACTTGGATACCGATTCTGGTTATGATAAACTTGTTATTTTCTTAGCAACTCTACTTAGCGCCATTTTCGGTGCTTTGGGTATGTAATATTGGCCAAGCTGGCCTGCTACCTGTTTAATGTTATTATTATGCTTGTCTGGTTTGGAGCTCATGTGTCATCCTGCTGTGTGTAACCTACCTGGGCGGTTACCAAGGTGATCCTCAAATGGGGGTCTCACAGGGTGCCACCGGGGTCCCGGAGACCCTCCGGATCTCACCGGGTGTCACCGGGGTCCCGGAGACCCTCCGGGTGTCACCGGGTGTCACCGGTCCCGGAGACCCTCCGGATCTCACCGGGTGCCACCGGGGTCCCGGAGACCCTCCGGATCTCACCGGGTGTCACCGGTCCCGGAGACCCTCCGGATCTCACCGGGTGCTTCTTAGGACTTCGTGGGACCACTGGGGATTCCCCCAACAGTGCTAAAGTTTTTGGACTCAAATGAAACTTAAATGCAAATTGAGAAACCTACAATTCAATTTACTCAAACAAAAAAGACATAGAATTGCCTTTCTCATTATCTCTACCGTCAAACCATAATTTAAACGGTCTAAATTAGTGGAGAAATTGAGGTAGTTGAGCATCTTATAAGAAATTTTAAACTTCTCTTTATATAAAATATTAGTTTCTAATCTAACAATTCAAATAAAAAATAAGATAATGTGCTTATTATTCTTTAAGATAAAGAGAATACAGATATGCCCATGTGTATTGGTTTTGTCATTTCGGTTATTTCCTTGGATTCAATTTTGACTTTAGAAAACCAAAACAACCAAAATTGACTGAATCAAATACATATAGTTAAATTCTTATGCTCTCAGACTCAACAACCTGACCTAGCGCTTCTTGCCATGCTTGGCCACTCACAGTTACACTCTTTGACGCTAAACAAATTAGGCCAACCCAACAACCCAATGTCGGACATTACTCACCTGAGATGAATCCTCGCGTCTTGTTTGAAATGGGTCAAAGATTTAACTCCCGAAACATATATATATGGATTAGATAGTGTTAATTTAACTTAGTCAACATAAGTTAATCTTCTTAACTTATGGTTATCTTTACCTAACAAATTAAATCTCTCTCTCCTATAAATACTTATAAAAAATAGAATAACAAATTAAAAAAGATTCACCCACTCTTAGAATAGCTATTCTATACCCACCTTCTGTATCGTTAGATCGTGCATCGAGATTAGAATTTTATTAATGATAATAACTAACATAAACGACAGTAAACTGGTCGAACCGTTCCATTATCCCTTCAAAATAGGAACCCACATCACGATTTGTTACAACCGCACAGTATCCCTAAAATAGGAACAGTCTAAAAATTAAATAGGAATAGGAATCGAAATCATATTAGTTTACTGTCATATTAGTGTCACTTTATTGTCCACAATCTGCACTAGTCGATATATAAATAAAAAATTTTTAGTCCCGTGGATTTACTGGTCATATATATACATTTACTATCATATTAGTCTTACTTTACTATCTTATTAGATATCACATCTTTCTGTTCACATGCCGTAATAAAATTTACTGGTTGAATACTATAGATTTACTAGTCGAATACCACAGATTTACTGGTCGTATTCATATCAATTTACTGTCCACGATCTATACTAGTCGATATAAAATCGAAATATCTTCAGTCACGTGGATTTGTTGGTCATAATGATACATTTATTATCATATTAATTTCACTTTACTGTTTTATTAGATACCACGTTTTTCTATTTACATGCCGTAATGGTAAATTTTGGTCGTATACTATAGATTTACTGGTCTGACCAACTACAATTTACTGGTCATATATTATAGATTTTTGTCAGTAAATTTACTGGTCGTATACTACAGATTTAGTAGACAGACCAGTAAATGTATAATATATGACCAATAAATTTATTGGTCGAATACTATAAATTTACTAATCGTATATTATAGATTTTTATCAGTAAATTTACTATTCATATACTATAAATTTATTGGTCGAATACTATAGATATATATACTATAGATTTTTGTTAGTAAATTTACTGGTTGTATAATATAAATTTACTGGACGTGAACAAGACATGGAAGCGTACTGGTCTAGTGGAGAAGATGAAGAGGTGGTTGATGTGGATATCAATCAATGCCAATAAAATATTTCAAATATTTACTTCCGTTATGGAATAAAACTACGTTAAATTTCTTTAAACAGAGGTAACCGCTATCTCTATCCAACGGTTGTAATTTATTCTAGTAAGTTAGATCGAACGGTTCTTAGAATAGATATAGAATAACTATTCTAGGAGTGGGTGTAGAATAGTATTTATATATATATAAATCTATGTGTGTGTGTGTGTTGGGGAAAAATAGTAGCTCTGGATGAAAATCACCCCTCTCCGGGATGTCCCACTGGGATGGGGCACTATCACAGATGGTTATGAACTTTCAATAGAAAACCATCTGTGATAGGCTTGTCGGGAGAACATGTTAAGTTATCACAGTCGGCTCTCACCTCAGAACCGACTGTGATAGTCGACAGACAGTTTTAACCTCAGAACTATCTGTGATATTCTAATTATCACAGACGGTTATGAGTTCAAAACCGTCTGTGATCAGATGGTATTACAGACGGTTCTGAGCTTCCAACAGTTAGTGTTGGTAGCTTCCATGGTAGCACTATTATAGACGGTTTTGACATGAAAATCGTCAGTGATAGTTTGTTATTACATACATTTATGATGCTAGAACCGCCTGTATTGAGCCCGCAGGCTATAAAAAGATCTTGAGCTTAGTGTTTCAAGCTAGCCATACAGTCTTTCTCCACATACTGTCCAGTTGGAAGAGATCTGGGGCAAGGAAGAGTAATATCTCAAAAGGGAGCATGAGGGGACAAAAATTTGAAGATCCAAAGTTGGTATTTGCTCCTAAGACATTACTTAATTTCATCATCATCTACATTGATTGATCAAAGAGGGAGAGGGAAGGGAAGCTAGAGTAGCAAATCCTAGTTGTAATTCTCATTCCCTATTTGCAGATGGTCCATCGAAACTGGATGTTTAATGACAACAGAGTGAGTGAAGAATACATGAAAGGTGTTTTAGATTTCCAAAAAGTTGCTGAGCAAGACATGGCGAAGAAGGGTTTACGATATATGTATTGTTCTTGCATAGACTGCGACAATCTTAAGATGTTCACCAACTCACCTCAAATTGTCGCCCACTTAATTCAACGTGGTTTCAAAAAGGGATATACGTGTTGGATCCACCATGGCGAAGAGCAAATTGCAGAAACAAGTGTACTCAGGTTGAGGAACATGACATGTCGGATCCCAACGATAATTTTGATGAGGATATGCTCGAGGAGGACAATTTAGATGACATGTTGCGTGATGTGGAAGGAAATTACAGTGAAAGAGAGTTTGGTAAATTCAAGAGCTTGATTGAGGACTCAGAAAAGCCGTTGTTCCCTAGTTGCAAGCCGAAATACACAAAGTTGGCCTCTGTGCTTGAACTGTTAAAATTGAAGGCAAGTAACAGCTGGACCGACAAGAGTTTCACGACACTGTTAGATCTTATAGCGGACATGCTTCCGGAAGGAATTAAACGAGTTGCCAAAAAACACCTACCAAGCAAAAAAATTGTTGTGTCCCTTGGGAATGGAAGTAAAAAGGATACACTCATACCCTAATGATTACATCCTTTACTGTAACGACTACAAGGATATGCATGTTTGTCCAGCGTGCGGCTCATCCCGCTATAAGCGTAAGGACTGAACCGACGATGGCGACTGCGCTGAGATAAAGCAAGGACCTCCTACTAAGGTGTTGTGTTATTTGCCCGTCTGATCCATTTGAGACCTAGCCTTGGTTTTCGCACTAGGCTCGCCCAGGTTCTAATATACGGAATAACGGGATATCTTACTCGATATTATCGAAACCGAAAGGATGATCGAAAACACAGCTCAAAGAAATTGCACAACTCTTTATTTCAAAGAGGGCTTTACACGTCGAATGTTAGACACACTTTCCTATGTCGAAGGAACTATAAGCTGGATATATGATCCAAGGCTGTAATAATATTCGATAGATGTTCGATGATCTAAACTAGATCTATTACAAGGTATTTATAGTCCAATCGTATGAGTATGTATCAGATTCAGTAACCTAAACGTATTAGACTTATATAACTAACTAATCCTACACAGATAATCTTAGTTATATATATTCGGATCGAATTACAATTCCGAATAGGGAACAAATTCCTTTTCATGGTTGCGAACCAATCCATGGTCACAAAATCTTTCTGAATACGGTTATGATCGTAGAGCCTTATGCGATCAAGACCTAAAGATCCTCCCGGATCACCATCATTCTCCGCTTGAAACGTTTGTTTGCAAACCATAAAGAGGCAAAATACTTGCATTGGCATTCGGAAGACCAGAAGAAGGATGGAAAGCTGAGACACCCCACTGATTCTGCACAGTGGAGAATCATCGATAGGGTTTTTGTTAACTTTGGAGCGGAATTGAGGAATATAAGGTTCGGGTTGAGTCTCGATGGAATGAATCCTTTTGGTAACATGAGTAGTTGGCAATGGTTTAGATTCAGGAGGAGACATCGCCGCCCTAGTCATCTCATAGGTCTTGAGAGAAGAATATAAATACTTGGTCGTCAAGACATCTAGGTCCTTAGCCTCCATAATGGCAGTGGTTTTGACATGCCAAACAGCTAGAGTCAAGGAACGCAAGATCTTGCGACATCTCTCAGACTCAGAAAGATCTTTGCCTAAAGAACTCAGCTTGTTGACAAGAGTATCAAAATGAGTGAAAAATCCATCAATAGACTCACCCGACTGCTCATACTCAGATGTCAAAAGCTCATGCTTCATTCTCTTAACTTGAGTAGTACCCTCATGGAAAGCTCTGAGGGCCACCCAAATATCATGAGCGGTGGAAAGCCACGATATGCAGTTGTACTCAATCCGTCCTAGGGCTCCATAGAGATAGTTCATCGCCCTATGGTTGAGTAAGGCCTGTGCTTTGTTAGACCCATTAATTTCAGCAGGCTCCACATATGCATCTTCGACAATCTTCCATAGGTCGAAGCCTTGAGACTTGATGTATGTCTCCATGCGCTTCTTCCAATATGGAAAGTCATCTCCATCGAAGATGGGTGGCTTGCTTGTATACTTTTCGGTCGCCATGGCTCAAGAGACGGTGAAGTCTACAAAAGAGAGCAACACCGGGCTCTGATACCAATTGAAAGACCAGGATGGCGAACCCAGGGGGGGTCAATCGGTTTTCCAAACTATATCTTGTCGACGATTCGGACTCGGAGTCCTCAGCCGAACTTATGCAGAATTTGTAATAGTGAGACCTTTCAAGATGACCTTTCGGGAAGGTATGCTGAACAATGGTGAACAGGAGCACAGAGAATTTAGACAGGTTCGGGCCCTCGATGGTGGGAGTAAAAGCCCTACGTCCTGTTGATATTTTACTAAGTGTGGTAAAAGGTTTACAAATGGAAGGAAAAGTCCTCACAGGCGAGGATTTTCCTGTAAAAGTGTACTAAGATCAGCCAAAGAAAACTTATTAAAAATGCTATATAAGGTGTGCCGTAGACTTGGCTAACTTGGATCCTCCCCCCCTTTGATTGATGCTTCATGCCATCCTTTTATACTGTTTGAAAGGGTGCCATGTGAAGGAAACTGCATCAATCGGTTGCACGGACGGTTGGATGCAGTTTTTGGAACTGCTCTTAACCTCCACGTAGGTTAAACACGTGTTATTCATGGATAACTGTACGTGTTAACCTCCTGACGGTTGATTCTCCACGTGTAGGAATCTTCGGGATACTTAGAATATCCTGTTGTATGGGCAACCGAATAGATAGATCCCAGGTATCCTGATCGGCAGATGTTCTGACCGCGGGATTTGGCTGACCGCGCAATATCCTGAATGTGTAGTTTGCATATAGCCTACGAACTTCTGACCGCGCAAGGCTTACGGTCTGATCGCACGAAACCCGCGACCTGATCGCGTAAAGCTTGCGACCTCATGGTGATGCCCCTCAGAATAGCTTGAGTCCGCATCACCAGATACATGTCTGGTTCGAACTTGTCTTGAACCAAAAGTTTATTAGAAGTGACCCGGGTGTCAATCCTCGTCAGCTAGCCCCCAAATTCGAAGAAAACGAAGAGACGTGTTTATTTCGAATTTAAAAACCGTGCATTGGATTTTTAACCCGGCCCTTTAACTTCTCCACTTAGTGGCGCACTAAGTGAAAACGGTTGGTTTTTCAAGACGGGTTCTGACATTACGTGACGGGCAATGATGGCGCCGTAGAAATTTTTATCTCGAGGTAAAATTGTAAATGTCTTAACGAAACCCGAGGTGTCTGGGAGGCGAACCGTCGCCCTGGTGGCTATAAATACCAGACCCCTGGACATGTAAAGATTTACAATTTCCCTCTTACGCCTAAGTCTTTTTCTTGTTATCCTGCCTCCTTCCTTTCCACATACTCCTCCCAAATGGCAGATCACGAAATCATCGAGATTGAGAGCGATGAAGGGGAAATTGTCGAACAAGGGTCTCAAACGAATGAAGTCCTGTCTCCCTTAAGGAAGAAACCCAAGGTTGACGAAGGATCTTCTAGTGGAACAAAGGTGAATAACGTAGCGAGTTTCTTTCTTCCTTCAGTTCCTTTGACCCTCCCCGTCCATGCCTCTCGACAAGTTAGGCCTTTATCCTTAGAGAAAGATCCCGTCACATTCAATTCTCCCATCCTTTTGGGTGATCAACATCCTGGTCGGCAAGCGGTGACTATCCCTCGACCAGATGATTGCCATATTGGGTTGGCGAAGCAATCTTCTTCTGGGGAGGTTGCTCTTCCACCATATGATGATCTTCCTCCCAAGATGGGTGTATCAACGGGTTATGCACCGGGACAGGTAACAATTCTTCTCCCTTTTTGTTGATAATTTTAGTTAGTATGACTAACTTTTGCAAAGTGCAGGAGGTAGGAGGCCCCAGCGATCAGCCTTCTGCTGTTCCATCTCTTCCTTCCGGACAGACTCTTCTGGAAGAGAAGAATGCCCTGGAGAAGAAGACCGAGGAGATGGCCTCGAAGATTCTGCGTTTAGCAGAATGTCTTGATCGATCCCGAGAAGAGGCGCACCATTTCCGTCGAGAGAGGGACTTCGCTCAGCAACAGCGAGAACTCTCTGACTTGATTAGGGACAATAGTGCGTCCGTTGTTAGGGACGATATAGATAGACTTAGGGTAGTCGCTAGTTCCCTGGGGGTTGTCAGTGTAGATCCTACTGACAACAACATGTCCCTTGGGGAACTTTGTAAACTTCTTTCGGAGCAAGTCGACGTTTTGATCGACTGCATCCCTTTTGTATGTAAAGAATGTAAGAAATAAAAGTTCTTTATTTCTCATGAAATATTCTCCACATCTTCTGTGCGAAAATATAGCCATGAACTTTACGTTCGCGACCATTCATACACAGGAAATTTTAGTTCTGCGATCAAAATCACTTTTAAGAAAAAAGCACCTCGACCTGGCCTGATTCCGCGATCAGTTTTAAAGCCGCGGTCAGAACTAAGGTTCGACCAGAGTTGGGACTCGGTCAGGCCGTCACTCCGATCAGGATCGAAGTTTCAGCCTAAAACATGATTTCGATAAAACCATAACCCAATTAGAAACACTCCAGTACGTCAAAAATTGAGTTACATGATTTTTTCGAAAAAAATGTTCAAAGTATAAAAAGGAAAAACGTCCTCTGAAAAGTACTGAAAATTTTTCAGTCCTTTTACACTTTCAGTTTCCAAAACAAAGAAGTCTTTTTGTTTCAGATCCGACGTCTGAGTACTTTATCGGGTCCATCAGAGACAGTATCCATTATGGGAAATGAATAAAGCATTCAATGGAACGTTTGAAACGAGCCGTTTACTCATTAATGCGTCGCCTTGGGTCTATAAAAAGCAGTAGGTAGCTTCTTGAGGAAGCCACTCAGCCGCGAAAAAACCCTTAGAGTTCCCGCCGCTCAAAACCCTCATTTTCTTCGGCCTTCATCTTCCCCAAATCGCCAGCTTCCCCTTTGATTCTACACCATAGATGGCGTCCTGGAGCAGATCCATTCATCATTCTGAGGAGAGCCTGATGGCGCTAGAGAAGGAGGAGATCCTTTCTCCGCGGCTGCTCATTAACTGGCGACCTGCGGAGAAGGACCGAGAAACCCCAACTGTCCAAGAAGGCGAGTTGGTGGTTTTTGAGGAGTATTTGCGTTGCGGGTTCCGATTCCCTGAGAGTCGGTTCCTTAAGGATATCCTCGAACATTACGGGTGGGAACTGATCAACCTCCACCCCAACGCGATGCTGATCCTTGCAGTATTCCAGCATCTCTGTGAAGCCTTCGTCGGAATATATCCCAGCGTGGATCTTTTCCGACGATTCTACTTTTCGGCGTGGTCTAAGAGCACCAACGCCGCCGGATGCATCTACTTCCGGCTGAGGGATAAAAAGGAGTATCCCTCCCCACCCCTGCGAGACTCAGTGCACGGGTGGCACCAGAAATGGTTTTACTGCACCCCGCCGACCGAGAGCGGGTTGTGGTTTGAGAACTCGCGGCCGGAGAAGCCGAGCGAGTTGGATACTCTCCCGGCGATGAACGCGGAGTTCATGAAGCATGCCGAGGTGATCCTTCACCTAGTCGAACAAGGGCTGACGGCACGTGACGTCATCCGAGACTTTGTGAAGAATCGGGTGAGCCCCCTGTGTGAAAGGGCTCATCCGGCTTGGGAGATCAAGTCCATGGCGGACACTACCCTGGACTATAACGAAGGTATTCATTTCTGACATTGAAATCCTTTTATGTCAGTTTTGAAATGTATCAATCTAACTCGTATCTGGGAACAGTCCTGCCCTCAGCTGAGATTGAGAGGCAGACTAACTACCTCCTCAGGGCGTATAACGCCGAGGTAGAGGGCCCCAAGGGATCGCCACGCCCCCAAAGCTTGATTCATGCCGGCGACGACCTTAAACAGGAGCGCCGAAGGGTAAACTTTCCACTTGGCCTCTGTTTTGCAGGTCTCATGTATGTCCAGCACTAATCAATCCCATTGGAATGAGAATAGCTCCTAGGGAGGTTTGCGGATGCGACATTCCCAAGTGAAAATGTCGGCTCTCTGAAGAAGCCGACGGCGAGGAACGTGAAGAAGGTCTCTCAGAGACCCAGGACAAAGAGTCCTGCCTCTAAGAAGACCAAGCTGAACCCTGGGGAGGGGTCTTCACGAAGCGTTCCTCGTCTCGCAAGAAAGACTGCGGTAAGATATCGCATTCCTGCTACTTTTTCAGGCGCGACATGGAATCACTTCTTCGTCGTACAGGGAGAGGGGAGCGAGGAGGAAGAGGATGACGTTCCTCTGATCCTTCGAAGGAGGAAGATCGCGGATCTTCCATCCAGCGATGCCCCAAGTTGCCCCGCAGAGACCACAGCTGCCGAAGAGGTGGCCGTGGCTGACCCTGCGACCACCGAGGATCTTGTGGTCGCGGGTGACCTTCCAATTCCTGAAGTCCCCGAGGTTTCAGGGTCAATCATCTCTGCTTCCCTGGTCGAAGGGATGACTAAGGTAAAGGATCTTTTCGATCATTACCTCCATGGCTCTTTCTGCACATTTGACAAGTTAATGTACATACAGGAAGGAGAGCTTCCCCCTGGGTCCACTGGGGATTCCAGGGAGGAAAATCCTCCTCCTCCGCGGACAGAGGAGGAGGTAGACGAACAAAGGCCGGCTGTGACGGTTCCAGCAACTCAGGAATCGCCAAGGCCTTCGGATGCAGCCCCACCAGTTAGTCCGGTGGCCCAGGTAAAGACCTATGTGTTTTTACCTGTTCCCTAAGAATATGCTTGTAACGCGACATGTCCAGGGGGGTGCTGTCTTATTTACCATAAGGAAGGCAAGAACCGGAGACGGCTCTCCTTCACAAGGGGAATTTTCCCAGAAGTCCCAGGATCGAATGGGATTTCAAATAAGGTAAGAACTCTTACTTGACAGTAATCTTAGATAAAAGCTGCCTGACCCATTCTTCCTGTTAGGCAAAAGAAGACAGCGCCTACACCTTCAACCGCCACTGGGGAGGTTGAAGCTAGGGCTGATGAGGGAGCCTCTAATGAAGAGCGCTCTACTCCCGTGGTTCAGGAAGTCGTCCGGACCGCGGGAGGTGAAACAAGTACAGGGACTAGGTCACCACCAGTGGCCTCTGGGGGTGGCGTCCGGCCGGCACTCCCATCAACTGTCCCCGTCGCAGGCACTTCCGGCGCGCTAGCAAGGATTCCTGCTAGCATGGATGATGCTGCTTTAAACAAGTTCATGAAGGTATGATGACCCCTGTTTCGGCGTTTGAACCGCCTTTAGAGTATATTTAACTCTCTTGCTTTGTGTCACAGGGCTTGTCATGGGTGACGAGCCAGTCGCATGCTGCAATGGCTAGCATGGCGGCTGTTCAAAAAGATCGTGACGGCTTGCGCAAGTGAGGATCGTCATTCTTCTGTTAATATAAGTAGGCTTTAATTGTGACTGACCTGATTTTGCTGCAGAGAGGTTACATTCTTGAAGAAAGAGTTAGCCAAGATAAGGCTGAACTCAGTTACAGAGTTCAAGAAACTACGGACTGAAATCAATAAACTTCAGTCTGAGAAGGCTGGTAAGTCGATTCTCAACTTGAGAAGACTTAAAACCGTTTCTTGTTAATAACCTCTTTTCTCTGTACAGCGCAAGCAGGTCGCATTACACAACTCGGCCAGGACAAGATGCTTCTCGAGTCCTCGCTCAACCATACCGACCAAGCGGTCAAAGAGTTGAGCCTACTGGTCTTCAAAAAACTGAAAACCGTGGCCAGCCTTTTGAATACCAATGTGGTAGAGTTGAGGAAGGACGACCCAAGTGTCAGCGATTGGGCATCACTGCTCACAACTCAAGCAGAATCATTGCTCGAATATCTCCCTGGAGATTTACGGCGACGTGAAGAGACAATCAGGATGAGAGTCCGATCAGCCGCTTCTGCCGTACTCAGCCGGGTTCGACTTCACCATGGCCCAGATGCGAATCTGAGCGCGCTGGTGGGACCGGTTGAGGTCAAGAGTGAAGAACTGCTTGACGCCGTTATAGAAGAGGTCAAGCCCTTCGTTGACAAACTCTTGGCTGAGCTGAGGATCGAATGATCCTTATATTTTGTAACCAAACGATTGTAATTACAATGCTATGTATGTAAAACTATTTTTTCAAAAGAAAGTGCATATTCACATCATAAGTTTCATACTATAAGTATATTCCTCTAGCCCCCGCCTCTGTTTTACGAATACTGAAGCCTTAGTATTTTAAGCAGAGGGGAAAACATAAGTATGATGACCAGGGATATGTGCTTCAAGCCGATGGTCAAGATTAAAGTAACATTTTAACCTTATTGCAAACTGGTAGCCACCCAGATGACCGAAGACTAGCCAGATAGTCCCGTGTGCGTTGAGAAACGGCTTATTTAGGAGTGACTTATCTGGAAGTGATCATGGGATCGACCAGCGAATCCGGTTAAAAAATACTGTAGTAACCTAACCGCCGGCGATCAGCTCCAGGTCGAATTTGTATAATTTGGGCTTAAAGAAAAACACTCATTGTATGAAAACAAGACATGTTTTTTATGAAAAGATGCTAATTGAACAGGAAAAAAGCGATTGGAATACTTACACGTAAAACTTGCGAAGTTGATCGATGTTCCAAGTATTGGACAAAATCCGACCATCCTCCATGGCTAACCGCGCAGACCCTGGCCGCGGCACTGAGACGACAGTGTATGGTCCTTCCCACTTTGGGGAGAATTTGTTGCGGTTAGACTGGTCTTGAATTTTTCGTAAAACCAAGTCGCCCACGTTGAGATCACGTGGTCGCACCTTTTTACTGTGATACTTGCGTAGAGCCTGCAAGTATACCGCGGACTTAATCAGGGCGCGATCACGCCGTTCTTCCAGGAGGATGAGATCTTGCGATCGCTGTTTGGATTGGTTGACCTGTTCGAATTGATTCGTGCGAACAGATCCAATACTTACTTCCATAGGCAACACAGCCTCGGCTCCATAGACCAAATGGAAGGGTGTCTCACCGGTGGCTCGACTAGAGGTAGTCCGTAGTGCCCATAGAACAGTATAGAGCTCGTCTGCCCAAGCCCCCGAGCGGGTCTTGAGGCGATCAAAAACACGTTTTTTGATACCTTGCAATACTTGCCCATTGGCCCGTTCTACGGCACCATTGTTTTGTGGATGTGCCACGGAAGCAAAGCACACCTTGGTCCCAATCTGATCGCAGTAGCCTAGGAAAAGACCGCTAGCGAACTGAGAACCGTTGTCTGTGATGAGACGGTTTGGAACACCAAATCGTGCCACAATGTTCTTGTGAAAGAACTTTTGTGCGGCTGATGCAGTAATATTTCGTACTAGTTCGGCCTCAATCCACTTTGTGAACGTGTCAATGGCTACGAATAAAAACTTGTATCCATTGACCGCTTGTGGCATAGGACCGACGATGTCCATTCCCCAGATCGCGAAAGGCCATGCGAGAGGAATAGTTTGCAATGCATAAGCAGGTTGATGAACCTGTCTTGCATGAAACTGACACTGTGGACACATCTTGACCATAAGCTTGGCATCATCGAGTGTCGAAGGCCAGTAGAATCCCTGTCGAAAAACTTTTCCGACCAGTGTTCGGTGTGACGCGTGTGCACCGCATACACCGTCATGTATTTCTTTCAAGAGGGATTTTCCTTCCTCCTGAGATATGCAGCGCATGAATACTCCTTGAGTGCCCTTTCTGTACATAACCCCATCTATGAGTTTGTACAGACGCGCCTTTCGAATTAACCGATCGCTTTTGGTTTCGTCCTCGGGTAGGGTCCCATGTTCAAGATAGACCCTCAATGGATGAGTCCAATCTTGTTCCTGACCGAGGTTGGCAACGAAGGCTATTGCCGGACCATCCTCGACCGAAGTCATGATCGAAGGATGGTCCAAGTGTTCAATGAACACTCCTGCCGGAGCGGATGAGCGTGAGGATCCAATTTTGGATAATTGGTCTGCGAGAATGTTGTCCTTTCGCGGGATGTATTGGACTTCGAAGTGACTGAAGTGTTTTTCCAATTTCCTCACTTCCCCCAGGTAATGAGCCATTGTCTCATCGGAGGTGCTGTACTCCTTGTTTACCTGGTTTACGACTAGCTGTGAGTCCCCCCTCACCACTAATCGACGGACTCCGAGGAATTTTGCTGCCCGGAGCCCTGCAAGAAGACCTTCATACTCTGCTGCATTGTTGGTGGCAACAAAGTGTAGTTGAATAACATACTTAAGCTGTTCGCCCTGAGGCGTAACTAAGACCACTCCAGCCCCCGAGTGTTGAAAACTACGGGAGCCGTCAAAGTACATTGTCCAATAATCGGGGCACTCCAGTTCCTTCGCCAACTGCACGGGTGGCTCAGGGTTGGTCCATTCGACCACAAAGTCGGCCAAAACCTGAGACTTAACCGCCGTGCGAGGGGTGAAAAGGATTTCGAAGGCACCGAATTCGACCGCCCATTTAGCGATTCGACCAGATTTTTCTGGATTTCGAACAATATCCCCTAAAGGAAAAGAGGAGGGTACTGTGATCTTGTGTGCTTGAAAGTAATGTCGTAGCTTACGGGAAGCCATCAGTAGTGCGTAAAGTATCTTCTGGACCTCAGGGTAGCGCTCCTTAGGACCATGAAGTACTTCGCTCACATAGTAGACGGGTCTGTGTACTCCTTCCCTTTCCGCGATCAGAACTGCGCTGACCGCGTGTGGGGTGGCCGCCAAATACAGAAGTAATGGTTCTTCCTTTTCAGGAGACACCAATACTGGTGGACTGGAAAGATATGTTTTTACCTCCTGAAACGCTTTTTCGGCCTCGTCGGTCCACGTGAAGTTATGATGTTTCCGCAAGGCTTTAAAGAAAGGTAGTCCCCTTTCGCCTAATCGCGATATAAAGCGACTTAAAGCCGCCATGCGACCAGCCAGGCGTTGAACATCCTTCATGGTCGAGGGCGACCTCATTTGTTCAATAGCTCTGATTTTCTCAGGATTAACCTCAATGCCCCTGGAACACACAAGGAAACCAAGAAGCTTTCCTGAAGAAACCCCGAAAGAACATTTCTCCGGGTTCAATTTTATTCCAAAGCGATTCAAGTTACAGAAGGTTTCAGCAAGATCGTCCAAATGAGACAATCTTTTGGTGCTCTTTACAACCAAGTCGTCTACATATGCTTCGAGATTACGCCCTATCTGGGAAAGAAAGGTCTTTTGCATCAAGCGCTGGTACGTGGAACCAGCGTTCTTGAGACCGAACGGCATTCTGACGTAGCAGTATGTGCCGAACGGGGTGATGAAGGCAGTTTTCTCTTCATCGTCTTCTGCCATGCTAATTTGATGATATCCTGAGTAGGCATCCAGAAAACTCATCAGTTCGCAACCCGCAGTGGAGTCAACCAGCTGGTCGATGCGGGGAAGGGGAAAGTCATCCTTCGGACAGGCACTGTTGAGGCTAGTTTAGTCGACGCACATGCTCCACTTGCCATTTGACTTGCGGACCATGACCGGATTGGCAAGCCAGTCCGGGTGATTCACTTCGCGGATAAACCCGGCTTGTAAGAGTTTGTCTAACTCTTCTCGGATGGCTTCCTGTCGGTCGGTGGCAAAACGCCTGAGCTTTTGCTTTATTGGTCGTTGTCCAGGTCGAATTGCTAACCTGTGCTCAATTACTTCCCTTGGGACACCGGGCATGTCGGACGGTTTCCACGCAAACACATCTGCGTTAGCTCGGAGGAAAGCAACGAGGTCGAGTTCCTATTTGTCATCCAGGGCTGACCCAACCCGAATTGTCTTAGATGGGTCATCTGGGTACAAAGGAACTTGTTTGAGTTTCTCATCTGGTCGAGGAGCAGCCCTGATCGCATCGGTGGCGACAGTGGCGACCTGAGCATCCCGGAGGGGAAGTTGATCGACCATCTCCAAAGATAGCCGGTCGCACGTGAGCGCCACGTTGCGACTACCTCGGACCGAAATGACACCTTTGGGGCCAGGCAATTTCCCGCACTGATAAGCATAGTGCGTTGCCATCATGAACTTAGCGAGAGTAGGCCTGCCAAAGATTGCATTATAAGCTGAATCACAATCGATTACATCGAAAGTAACCAATTCTGTTCGAAAGTTATCTGGTTCTCCCAGGGTGACCGGGAGGACCACTTGTCCCAATGGCATCATGGAGGGGCCTGGGATTATCCCATAAAACGGATGGATTATGGGCTTGATCTTCGAACGAGGAATTTGCATCTCGTTGAGTGTCTTGACCAATAAAAGATCAAGGGAGCTTCCCCCATCGATCAGGACTCTTTCGACTCTCGCGTTACTGATGATTGGGGTAATAACCAGAGGTAACCTCAATGGTCGAGTTAGCCCCACAGGACAGTCAGCGCGATCGAACGTCAAAGGCATATCCGACCAACGGGGATATTGAGGTTCACCAAGGGATGTCTCCGTTTGGTTAACCTCTCGGCAAAAGGTTTTAAACTGCCTTTTGGAAACGAAAGAGGAGGAACCTCCGAAAATGACATTAACGTGATTTTGAGGTACCTGGTAAGCCATTTCTTCGTCTCCATCGACGTCTCTAACCCCGCACGCCTGCTCTTTGGGCGGTAAGGTTGGCATTGGCCCAGCTCCTTGGTAGAAATCATCCAGCTGTTTCAACCAACTCCTGCAATTTTTGAGATCGTGGCCTGCGGAATTGTGGAGTGGACACCACCTTTTGCCCTCCTGCGGATTAGTTGATTTTTCTGGCTGGTCGGAATCCCGGCCACCAGAAGCAGTTTTACTTTTAAAAGAAGACTTATTACCTTTGGTCGAAGGTGGTTTCTCCGCGACCGCGACCTCACGGTACTGTCCAGAGCGGTTCCTCTTCGACTTTTTTGACTTCCCACCCGGTGAAGACTCCGGCTTTTTGCTCGAATCTTCTTTCTTGGCGTCCTTGAAGCCTGGTTGGGGCGGTAGGTCCCCCTTGTCAACCATTCGGTTCCATTCGACTGCCTCGGCTGCATCAGAGTATCGATCAGCCATATCGAACAGATCGGCCACCGATCGAGGAGGGTGGATGAGCAAGTCTTCAGTGAATCTCCGGTATCGAACGGCATGCTTAAATGCCCTGATTATGGAGCCATCAGATATGTTCGGGATGGTATTTCTTACCCCGACAAACCTCTTGACAAACTGCCGAAGCGTTTCGGTCGAAGTTTGCCGCAATCTATGCAAGTCGTCCTCCTTACCCGGCTTTTGGTAACAGTTTTGGAAATTGCTGAGGATGGCATCGCATAGCATTTCCCAATTATAGATAGAACCCTCAGGCTGATTGAACAACCAGGTTCTAGCCGGTCCTACGAGGACTGTTGGCAGGTAGTTGGCCATAACCTTGTCATTGCCTCCTGCTGCTTGGATGGCAGTTATATAGATCTGAAGAAACTCGGATGGGTTCTGAGTTCCATCAAACCTCTCAATGGCCCCTGGTCGAAACTTATCGGGCCAAACGACTGCTCGTAGGCCAGGCGAGAAAGCTTTGCAACCAACGTAAGGACCGTGAACCGTCCTGCGACTTTCGGTCGGGTTTCGAGCAAACTCACTTAATGGCGAGGTTACTCGGGGTCCCAAACGAGAATGAACGGGAACTCGATCCCCACTGCGAGAGTCCTGCATTCGCCGATATTTGTCCTGTCGGGACGGTATAGGCGGCGGGTAACTCCGTCGGCCAGAGCCAAAATGAGGACCATCTCGATCACGGGAATGTGTCACTGAGCGGGAAGAGGCTGTTGGGGTCGCCTCGGATGCGACCTCATCCAATCTTTCCGCCAGGATCCTGTAAAAGGCCGGTCTCTGCGCATCCGTGACCGTAGGAGGAAAATTGCGCATGACTTCCGCGATAGATCGCAGTCGACCATGGGTACTTCTCCTAGGGGCACCAGGTGTTATTGTTTCCTCGTCCACTGGGAAATGCTCCGGTGGTAAGGAAGGAGTCTGGTCACGTCTATGACCACGCAACCGTCGAGAAGAACTCGGGGCAGCATCGTAACGAGCCTGCGCATCTTGAAGAGCCTCTAGGGCAGTTCTGCGTAGTTCGTTGTTTTGTTGCTCGAGATCTTGCTCCTCCTTCTGTTTGCGATCTTGTTCTTCCCTGGCAGCCTGTTGATCGGGAGTTTCCTCCGACAACGCAGCAAACTGCCTAGGGAGAGAAGTTGTCGATGGGGAGAACATCTCGGTCTGTTCTGAGTCAGACTCGAAATCAAAGAGACGGTGGAGGTTATCAGGGTCGAACCTTCCTGGGCTAACCTCGGGGTCACCATCATACTTTCCCTCAGCGGGATCGCATGACGGGCCGGATTCATCACCTAACACATTAAGAACCTCTGCGGGTTCTGACCTTGTGCCAGTTACCTCCTGGTCGATTAACATGACTTGGGGAGATGATTCATCCTGTGGAAGATTCTGGCCTTCGACCTCTTCCATTGGAACGGGATCACTTGGAGAAGGCATTGGGATATGAGCATAATCCTCGAGATCGAAATCATTCTCGGAATCATATGCTCCAGCCATGTTTCGGCAAACCTCCGAATTTCAATTAAGACGCCTTGAGAAAGGCCCCACGGTGGGCGCCAGCTGTCGACGATTCGGACTCGGAGTCCTCAGCCGAACTTATGCAGAATTTGTAATAGTGAGACCTTTCAAGATGACCCTTCGGGAAGGTATGCTGAACAATGGTGAACAGGAGCACAGAGAATTTAGACAGGTTCGGGCCCTCGATGGTGGGAGTAAAAGCCCTACGTCCTGTTGATATTTTACTAAATGTGGTAAAAGGTTTACAAATGGAAGGAAAAGTCCTCACAGGCGAGGATTTTTCCTGTAAAAGTGTACTAAGATCAGCCAAAGAAAACTTATTAAAAATGCTATATAAGGTGTGCCGTAGACTTGGCTAACTTGGATCCTCCCCCCCTTTGATTGATGCTTCATGCCATCCTTTTATACTGTTTGAAAGGGTGCCATGTGAAGGAAACTGCATCAATCGGTTGCACGGACGGTTGGATGCAGTTTTTGGAACTGCTCTTAACCTCCACGTAGGTTAAACACGTGTTATTCATGGATAACTGTACGTGTTAACCTCCTGACGGTTGATTCTCCACGTGTAGGAATCTTCGGGATACTTAGAATATCCTGTTGTATGGGCAACCGAATAGATAGATCCCAGGTATCCTGATCGGCAGATGTTCTGACCGCGGGATTTGGCTGACCGCGCAATATCCTGAATGTGTAGTTCGCATATAGCCTACGAACTTCTGACCGCGCAAGGCTTACGGTCTGATCGCACGAAACCCGCGACCTGATCGCGTAAAGCTTGCGACCTCATGGTGATGCCCCTCAGAATAGCTTGAGTCCGCATCACCAGATACATGTCTGGTTCGAACTTGTCTTGAACTAAAAGTTTATTAGAAGTGACCCGGGTGTCAATCCTCGTCATATCTTAAGAGGCAAGCACAAGAAACAAGAGAGGGTATAAAGATGCTAGGGGTGCTCGGATATCTCAAATATAGCTATCTCCAATCATAGCACCACCTCTCTTGATATTCAAAAATCTCCATAAAAAAAGGAAAAGGAGAAAAACAAGAAAACAAGAAAAAATCAATTGCAAGTATTTAAATTGCGAGTATTTAAACAAACAATTGCGAGAATTTAAATTGCGAGTATTTAAACAAACAATTGTGAGAATTGAAACAAGCAAGAAAGAGAGAGAAGTTTCAACAACTTAAAAATATTTAAGAACCAAGAAAAGGATCAAGAATACAAAAGTTTCAAAAACTAAACACAATAGCCAAAAAACTCTCTCTCAAAGGGGCAAGTTCTCTCCCTAACACTCCCCTTCTTATGTAGAGCTATTCACCACTTTGAGTAGTCTCCACAACCAATGTGGGACTAAACTAACAGCTGGTGAAGGTTGGGCCCGAAGCCCAATTCGGCCCAATTCTGTGAAAAAGTTTAGATCGGTGCAGAATTAGCTTGTAAACAGAACCTTTTGCCTAAACTTCTACGCGGAGTCAATAGACTATCTTGGTGATTCCTTAGGCATCACGAGCACCACTTGTGCTTGCCATAATGCCATCACATGTCCACCTTGATGTTGAATAGCTCCTCACATGCCGGGAAGTCTCTCCCGTTCCGGACCCCGACCGGCAACCTCCACACTTTGACCGGCTCGAGCTACTTCAACAATCTTGGTGCAACGCCATATCCGGGTGTTGGATTAGTCATGTAGAGTGTTCCCGCAAGTCTCTAGTACCTCTGGCATCTCTCAGACAAGTCGAGTCTCCGGCTCCTCCCTAAGCACTACGCCGATGGCCCATCCTTGCCGCAAGCTTACTATACCTCCGGTATAACTGCAACATGCACCAAAACCAAACAAACCCATCACATAGCACTGTTCACACATAATGACAACATAAATGAACACAAACAATTCAAAACATTGTCAAAACATACATCACTCAAGATTAGATAATCACATGGGGTTTACACATGGACTAGATTATCTGCAGAGCGAGGTGGTTTGAACTCTCTGTCAGCTGGAGATGTATTTTCCTCCGTCATTTTTTGATATCATGGTCCATCTCACTGTCCACCTTATCAAAGAAATTAAGATATGTGGGCCCGTGTTCCTACATTATATGTATCCGTTTGAGAGGTACATGGGTGTACTTAAGGCCTACGTGAGGAATCGCTCTTGGCCCAAGGTAGCATTGTCGAAGGTTATGCAGCTGAAGAGGTTGTTGAATTCTGCGTCGATTACATGGCCGAGGTAGAAGCAATAGGAGTTCTTGTGTCTCGTCACAAGGGGAGGCTTGATGGACTTGGAACTATTGGACTGAAAGCAATCTGATGAGGACATCACCCCTAACGATGCGTCCATTCTTCCAACACCCGTTCTGCAAGGACCAATAACAAGGGCACGTGTACGTCAACTAAATCACCAGGTGAGCTCGTTTCTTAGTACACGAGAGAATATTGACAAGAGCGAGTTACTACCTAATAATATTGTGCTTGTGCTCGGGAATCATGGTGTTGATCAATGAGCGTGTCACTTTGCGCCAAGACGGGTCAGGAATCAAGTCTACCGCGAGCTGGAGTTCGGGTCGGCCACGGCGGAGCAGCCTATCTTCAAACGGGTGTAGAAGATGCATACGAACTCCGTTTGGGGCGTTCAAGTACATTACGGAGAAGCCCTCGACGAAACCTTTCCAACAGATCTGGTCCCACATCCAAAATCCTTCTGAGTCAATCACAATCGTCAAAACAAGTGGAGACCAGATTCTGTTGGGCCGTACGGTGCTGCATCACCTGTCTATTGGGCCTCGGCCCATGTATCCCGGGGGGGGGGGGGGGGGGGGGGGGCGGGGGGTGTGCCCCAAACCCTAGACGCCACCCCTCTCACATATTAAAACCTCGTAGCCGTCATTGTTAGACTTGGGTTTTGCTTAGAATTTTCTGCTGTCGCAGTTCGCCGTCTTTCGGTTTGTGGAACCCCAACACTTCATGATCTTAATACATGCTTGCAATTCGAGATTGCTTCTTCTGTGTTCTTGCACGTGTTCTTCGATTCGCTTGCAGGAACAGGCCTTCGTGGCTAGGTCAACCGCGCCTCGGTACTGTTGATAACGAACGGAGCAGTGGTGTAGCGATTGCAGGCCTAGATCAGTTCTGGTCGAAAGTCGGATCGTCAACGTCGAGTCTCCACCAATCGAACTATCCCTTACCTGTCGGAAGATCGGGACCCCGTTCCTCATCAAGTGGTATAAGAGCTCTGGTTACCCGTCAGGTATCCTCTCTGTTCATCATTCATCTTCTACCTAGAGCCCAGAAAAAGCCAAAACAAAAAAAAAATTGTGATCATAGTCTTCCGCTGTCCAAACTACTTTGAGCCTTTTGCAATTTTCGTTTTCAGTTTTGCATTGTTGAATTTGTGTCCATGGTCATCGTCGTATTGCTGGTCAATTCGTGTTCTTGGTCTAGGTCGAGTATCAAATCCCAATTCTAAACCGAAACCAAATTCGAGTCGCAATCGGTTCGGATTTCTCTTTTGCGTTTCTGTTTTTATAAAGACAATATCTTTGTCTTCTGAACACCAATTTGGGCGATTAAATAGTCTAAATTGTATCTCTCGAAGAGATCTACAACTTTGTTCATTGCACCAAATTCCAGAAACGCCATATTCTTGGCGAAAATCGCGTTGGAAGTTAATCTGTTCCATCTCGGAGTAATCTATACAGCCTATATTTCGGGCGCCATATCTCCTAGTTCCAAACCCCAAATTGGGTGTTCCATATATTCAAATTGATGAGAAAGAAAAGAGCTACGACTTCATAGTTATAAGGTTTTGCGTTTGAGGTCTCTAAGAGCCCCAAATTATTATTGGAAGTTTATGCAGAGCATCTTTGCTAAACTGCCGAAAGTATTGTGATAGAATTTGTGCGTAATTCTTAAATTTTGAGTTGTAATCCATCCTTTGCAGCACTCTTGTAAAAAAAAAAAAGCCAAGTGCATAAAAAAGAGCCGCACGAAAAGAAAGATTAGCCAAAAAAAAAAAGAGATCAGAAGTGCTTGCATCCTTTCATGTCCATCGCCTGTGCCGATCACTTTGCTTACTTGAACTAGTTTTAGGAACGTATTTAGGCCAGCAACTGTGACACGTACTTTGGACACTTATTCAACTTAGCATTCTGATTTCAATTATTGTTAACCTTTGCTACCATAACTGCCTTCCAAGCTCCACATACTTTCTATCAGAACAGGATTCAACCTTGCAATCGTTACACTTAAGCTCGTCACGATATCACGAACCAGCCACCAGTTGTACCTTCTGCAGCGTTGGTAAGAACCTTGCAAGAGCGTGGTAAGACGCTTGAGAGGGTGTGAATCCACTTGTCTGAACCTGGTAGTTTGTAGGGATAATACTTCTTGTGTTTCTTCTACTTTCTACTAATAATGGTAGGATCTGATAAAGAGGACAACGAGTGTGTCCTTCATGTTGAGCTGAAAACCATGATGGAAGCGATAACCAAAGGTATTGAAAGATTGGAACGACGTGTTGCCTAGCTTGATGACAGGGTTCAGGTGATCGAGAACTGCCCACCTGCTGTCCAACAACAGCAAAATGATGCAGCCCAGGAGCACGATGATGATGTAGATGGACATGTGGCACCTCGCAATGAACCCACTATGCGACGTGCGGCACATGACTTAGAGCGCTTCAACCGAAATCGTCAAGGTATGAGAGGTAACAATGGTAATAATAACTATCGCAATGATGATCCATTTGCTAAAGTTAAGTTTACCGTACCTTCTTTTTCTGGTACATATGATGCTGAGGTGTTTTTAGATTGGGAAATGGAGATTGAACAAAAATTTAACTCCCATCTTGTTCCTGAAATTCATAGAGTTAGACAAGCCACTAGTGAGTTCAAGGATTTTGCTATAATTTGGTAGAATGAACTAGTAAAGTCTAATGTACATCCTGGTACTTGGCATGATCTGAAGAGACAAATGCGCGCTAGATTTGTGCCTCCTTCCTTTAAACGTGATTTGCGTAAAAAATTGCAATGCTTAGATCAAGGTAATAAATCGGTAGAGGAGTACTACCAAGAGCTTCAAATAGGCATGTTGCGTTGTGAGGTAGAGGAAACCGAGGAGGATAAAATGGCTCGTTTCTATGGGGGGTTAAGGCATGATATACAAAATATTATTGATTACAAGGACTATCATGATGTCAATAGATTGTTCCAGCTTGCTGTTTTGGCAGAAAAAGAATTGCAGGGACAACAACAGCGGCCACGGAGCAACTTTGGTAGTACCTTCACCCCAAGACAGGCGTCAACCAAATCAAAGCCACCTCCTACTGTTCGGTCTACTGCCCCCTCGACCAGTAGGGTGCGTTCAGTAGCACCGTTACCACCGCCACGTACACCCGAGGTAAGCAAAACTTCTAATGTGCAGGCACCAGCGAAGTCGTCTTCATCTGTTGCCTCCATGGGACGTACAACAGGTATCATATGCCATCGTTGCAAGGGGATGGGCCATGTCATGAAGGACTGCCCAAGTCAGCGAGCTTACATTGCGACAGACGACGGTGGGTACGTTAGTGCTTCTGATGTTGAAGATGAATATGCTCTTGCAGCTAAACTTGTAGGTAATGTTGATGACGAATCCGAACATGATGATGATGGGGAAGCTTTGGGTACGGTAGCCACACAAGAATACCGGACCATCATTGTCCAGCGGGTCCTTAGTACTCAAATGAAGCAAGCCGAGCGAGCCCAACGCCACAACTTGTTTCAAATGTTCCTCATTGTCAACGACCGGCATGTCCGAATAATCATTGATGGTGGGAGCTGCAACAACTTGGTGAGTTCTGATCTGGTCAAGAAGCTTGGCTTGACCACACAACCACATCCCCAACCATATCATGTTCAATGGTTCAACAACAGCGAAAAGGTTAAGGTAACGCAAACCGCAAGAGTACCATTTTTCATTGGTTCATACCATGATGTTGCTGATTTTGATGTAGTGCCTATGCAAGCATGTTCACTTTTATTAGGCCGACCTTGGGAATATGACAGTAATGCAACTCATCATGGCAGAAATAATTGGTACACTTTCATGCACAAAGGAAAAAAAATAACCTTGCTTCCCATGACTCCATCTGAAATTGTGCATTTTGATAGGGAAAGACTTGAAAATGAGAAGAAAGAGAACACCACAGAATCTGAAAATCAGCAAGTAGCTAAAACTGTTTTTCCGCATAAGAAAGATAAGAATGTACCTGCTTCTAAGACTGAGGGAATTAAATTGAAGGGTGGTGTTTTTCTTGCTACAAAATATGATCTTGCTGAACCGTCATGCTTTGCTTTGATATGTAAAGAGACCTTGTTGTCATTTGATGATATGCCTGTCTCTTTTCCACCTGCTGTTACTAACCTTTTGCAGGAGTATGACGATGTGTTCCCCGCTGAGGTGTCCCGGGACTACCACCTATTCGAGATCGCGACACAAGATTTTTGGGTCATTTCTGGAGGACATTATGGAATATATTGGGGACAAAGTTACTGTTTTCTACTATTTGTCATCCCCAAACTGATGGCCAAACGGAGGTGGTAAATCGCACCTTGTCCACAATGTTGCGAGCTGTTTTGAAGAAGAACTTAAAGATGTGGGAGGAGTGCCTTCCTCATGTGGAGTTTGCCTACAACCGTACGTGCGCTACACTCGACTACCAAGGTAAGTCCTTTCCAGGTAGTGTATGGTTTCAACCCTCGTGCTCCTATTGACCTATTGCCTCTTCCATCATCTGAAAAGGTCAATCTTGATGCTAAGAAACGTGCTGAGTTTATTTTAAAACTACATGAAACAACAAAAGAAAATATTGAGCGAATGAATGAAAAATATCGCATTGCTGGTAGTCATGGTAGAAAGGAATAGATTTTTACTCCTGGAGATCTTGTATGGCTACACTTACGTAAAGAGCGTTTTCCTGAGTTAAGAAAGTCAAAATTAATGCCTCGTGCGGATGGTCCATTTAAGGTGTTAGAGCGAATAAACGATAATGCCTACAAACTTGAGTTGCCTGCAGATTTCGGGGTTAGCCCCACTTTTAACATTTCAGATTTGCGGCCATATTTGGGAGAAGAAGATGAGCTTGAGTCGAGGACGACTCCAATTCAAGAGGGGGAGGATGATGAGGACATCACCGCTAACGATGCGTCCATTCTTCCAACACCCGTTCTGCAAGGACCAATAACAAGGGCACGTGCACGTCAACTGAATCACCAGGTGAGCTCGTTTCTTAGTACACGAGAGAATATTGACAAGAGCGAGTTACTACCTAATAATATTGTGCTTGTGCTCAGGAATACATGAGAGAATATTGAAAAGAGCGAGTTACTACCTAATAATATTGTGCTTGTGCTCAGGAATCATGGTGTTGATCAGCGAGGGTGTCACTTTGCGCCAAAACGGGTCGGGAATCAAGTCTACCGCGAGATGGAGTCCGGGTAGGCCACGGCGGAGCAGCCTGTCTTCAAACGGGCGTAGTAAATGCATACGAACTCCGTTTGGGGCGTTCAAGTACATTACGGAGAAGCCCTCGACGAGGCCTTTCAAACAGATCTGGTCCGACATCTAAAATCCTTCTGAGTCAATCACAATCATCGAAACAAGTGGAGACTAGATTCTGTTGGGCCGTGCGGTGCTGCGTCACCTGTCTATTGGGCCTCGGCCCGTGTATCCCACGTGGGGGGGGGGGGGGGTGCGCCCCAAACCCTAGACGCCACCCCTCTCGCATATTAAAACCTCGTAGCCGTCATTGTTAGACTTGGGTTTTGCTTAGAATTTTCTGCTGTCGCAGTTCACCGTCTTTCAGTTTGTGGAACCCCAACCTTCGTGATCTTAATACATACTTGCAATTCGAGATTGCTTCTTCTGTGTTCTTGCACGTGTTCTTCGATTCGCTTGCAGGAACAGGCCTTCGTGGCTAGGTCAACCACGCCTCGGTACGGTTGATAACGAACGGAGCAGTGGTGTAGCGATTGCAGGCCTAGATCAGTTCTGGTCAAAAGTCGGATCGTCAATGTCGAGTCTCCACCAATCGAACTATCCCTTACCTGTCGGAAGATCGGGACCCCGTTCCTCATCACAATCACTCCTGATTTTGATATGTACTCGAAAGCATATTTTTGGGTCTTGCAACACATGACGGAGGTGTCTCTGTACATCGACGAGCATAAGGAGATGCCACGACAACACAATCCTAGCCGATTTGAGGTTTGGATCACGAGAGAACATAATAGTCGATTCAACATTCAACGGGGAGTCCGCAAGTGAGAATCTTAAATGGTTGGCAAAAGGACCAACATTTATTGTACAGACATGGCAAAGATACGACATCAATAAGTACACATTTTACACGAAAACTCAAGATCAAAAGAGCACTATACAAAATAGTGGAGTGAGCATAGAAGTTTTTCATGAGGAGTTCAGCAAAACAGGCCCAACAAGGGTACTACGTGGATTGAAATCATACTACGGGTTCATAGAAGAAATTTGGGAGCTTGATTACGTACTGTTCAAGATTCCCCTATTTCGATGCCGATAGGTCCAAATCCCACAGGGTGTGAAGGTTGACAGTTACGGTTTCACTTCTATTGATCTCGATCGAGTTGCTTATAAATATGAGCCATTCATACTTTCAAAGCAAGCCATTCAGGTCATTTATGCCACTGACCCGGCCAATAAGAAGTGGCACATCATCCTTCATGGCAAGAGAAAGATTGTTGGAGTTGAAAATGTCATAGACGAGGAAGAATACAATCAATTTGATGAGATGCCTCCATTTGGAGATGGTGTATAGGTCGATACCGAAGACATCGACGAAACCAGTTACATGTGTATGGATCACCAGGAAGGGTTATACTTTAAAGGTAATCAACCATCCTTATCTCTCTGTTTCCATCGGTATAGTTTATCCTCTAATTCTCGCCTTTGCAGGGCTGTGGCAAGTGGAAAGTTGAGGATAATATGGGTGTGCACATACATAGGTGCAAATTGTCGGCCAAAGTCCCCATTTGTATGTAAAGTTTATGCAATAGAGTTTTACCACATTCCCAATATTTCAAAAGTTTTTACCTTGTCAAGGTCGATAAAAAACCACTCCTTAGGCAAATTTGAGTGAACCTTAAAAATCTTTGGTCAAATTTATTCAAAGTTTATTTGAGCATGCTCCACATGGGACTGTTAATATTGCAACCTATTTTTGGAGCATTTGGACTTCATTTGCAATATCTAAGTGTTCAAGTTCCTCTCTCCTGATATTATAAAAACTACAGCACAAAATTGGTTCCAACTTCAAATTTCTTCACCAAAATATTTCAAACATGATTTCTCTACACTGCAAATATGTCTCTTGAGGTTTCCACCAAGTTTTGGAGCATTTGGACATCATATGCAAAGAATTGAGGCTTTTCGGATATTGAAATTTTAGTACTCAGAGTTTCAGATGTAAAGCACTATCACAGACAATTCTGAGATAAGAACCGTCTATGATAGACAACTATCATAGATGGTTCTGAGCTAAGAACCATCTGTGATAGACAACTATGACAGACGGTTTTGAGCTAAGAACCGTCTGTGATAGACAAATATCACAGACGGTTCTAAAGAACCGTCAATAGAGTTGTCTATCATAGATGGTTCTTATGTCAGAACCGTCTGTGATAGCGCTTTACAATCTGAACCACGCCCATTTGAGATGGTTTTGTAGTCAGAACCGTCTGTGATAATATCTCTACAAAATTTAAGGCGGGCTTCGTCCCGCTCATTTCCACACTTTGCGACTTTTCACTTCACTTGTCCTAGCTCTCTGGCGGCTGCACGCACTGTCTCTCTCCAGCCTCCCACCGTCCAGCGCGACCACCTTCGGCTACTCTTCCCGACCTCCGGCGCCTCCTCCCGGCCACCTCTAACCCAGTCTCCTCCTCCAACGTCTCAGGTGCCCCTCCTCCCTCTCCCTCTCCTTCATCGTGCTATACCTAAGTGCTAACCCTTTGTTCAAACCTAATGAAGGCCTAAAAATTAAGGGGATGTTTCTCTTGATGAGTCCGGAAAAGGAAGATGAGATATTAACTATGATTTGCTTCATGTACAAAAGATTTTTCATAATAATTTTACAAATCTCAGTGGATGGCTTTAATCAGAGATAACTGGTGCTGATCAAGGGTGGAATTGAATACGAGAAAGCTATTAAGGGTGTAGATTTGCTTTTGTAAAGAATAGTGAAAAAGTATGTATGTATAGTCTTTTTCTTACATTAAAGAGCAGCGCTTCACAGGGGGCGTACCCTTGGGTAGAGACAATGAAAGGAAAAGGTCAATTGCTCCCAATTTTTCACATAATCCCCTTACATAGTTGTTATTTACATGTGTGTTTTATGTGAAAATTGTATTTGTAGGTTAAAATTGATTACAAATATTTTTATATGGACATTATCAAAATATCACTAGAGTTTTCTATCTATTATGTATATAATGGATGTATTCTGTAAACGGATATGGAGATTGGATGAATAAAGAATATATGTTTTCTCTCTATTTTCTTTCTATCTTCTCCTATATTTATCTATTATTATCTATATGGTGATCTAAGTGCGTGAGAAAATAGTAGGATGATGATCAAACTACAACACATTATCAGTCTGAATCGCTAAAACCCAGCACCCTTTTTTGTGTTCTAATCTCATATTAGATCCTGTGATTAGAGCTTCACATTCTGCTTTCCTCTGGCTTTTAATCTCTCTTTCGCCTGCTACTGTTCTCTCTTTCACCGTGCTATTGTTCTCTCTTTCACCATGCTACTGTTCTCTCTTTCACTTATGTTAGCAACTGATATGTCCAGTGACGTAATGAATCGGTCGGGGAGTTAGAGCGACCTCTCTGGCGAAGAGATGCCTAGGCCAGATGTCGCCCCATCCATCGTGGCCTAGCCGCAGAAGAGAAAGGAGTGAGGCCAGACTACATGCGCGTGTCTCGACAGGCGGGAAAGGCAGCACATAGAGTTTGACAACAACGGGCTGTCAGAAGCTCCAGAGAAACTAGTCAGTCAATACCGCTCACTATGTGGCAAAGTGGCAAGGGAGCGAGTGCCCATCACCACCTTCGAATGGCATGAAGTGCTGTGAGAGTGCAAGGAAGAGCTGGGGGAAGAAGTGCAGGCAGTGTTTCACATTCCCGAGGATCACCAACTCGCCATCCACCGAACGACACTGATGGCAATAAATAAGGCTTGGAAGACCTTCAAGAGCCATCTTGTCAACCAATATATGAAGAAGTCGAAGACCCCCTTGAATGACTACCTTTTCATGACTCCTGAGGCATGGCAGCAGTTCATGGAGATGAAGGGCATGCCCAAGTTCCAAGCGCTTAGTGAGAAGGGCAAGGCTAACTAGGTGAAGAATACCCACCCACACAGACTAGGCACTGGTGGGTATGTGGGGAATAAGGCACTGTGGAGGAAGCAGGACAAGGAGGCTTCCCAGTCTTCGGTCTCCACTCCTTATGCGGGGATAACGGACGTGTGCCCACAATTGTTGCCGAGTAAGATCAAAGATGACCTCCTCCAGAAGTGTCTCGGTAAATAACCCTGCGGATAGGGAAGTGATCGACAAGCTGGTAGGATCTCTAACTTACTATCCTCGTAACGTACATGCAATGGGTTGTATTGCTAAGTTCTCCTGTTGCAGGCGGCGCTGAGTGCACAGGCGTCATCCGGATCTTTCAACCCTAGCAGGGAGAGGGATATCCTAACAACGGCGCTAGGAATAAGGAGCATCCGGGCCGCCTGCATGACCTAGGTGCCACTGTGCCTTGGAGGGCAGGTTTCGCTGATGATGAAGAGGCAACTAAGAGGAGAAAGAGATCCTACAAAGCCCGCAATGAATGGATCAAGGAGGAGATCCCATCGGAGTTTTACCAGTGGGACGCAGAACTCAGGCGGGAGTTGGCGGAGATGCAGGCAATGTATGAGGAGATAAGACAGTCCCAGGGCATCCCCCCTGCAACAACGGACTTACAGAGCCCCGGTCTTGCCCGCCGTAGCAGCTAAGCGTCCGTGCCAAGGGCTTCGCATCCAGAGTCCCCTCGATAGTATCCGGTGGGCTTTCTGTAGGTAATGGCAGCTTTTCTTTGTTCACTCATTCGAAAGTGAAATTCAATGCATACCCTGATGTCATCTTAATGTGCACTGTTTGTAGGAATCCGCCTCCTGCAAGCTTATGGTGTGGGCCGGTCTCTTCCCGATCGAGGCTGGTCATGGGATGGTGCAACTATGCACGGCGGGGACGACAATCGACGTTGTCCCACTATTTGAGGGTTTTGCACGGGTCCAGGTGGACATTGTCTTTGAACACTGCAAGGGATTTCCATTGGACAATCCTCCGAATGAAGAGATTACCACTCTTGGGGCTGCGGTGTACATGTTCGTGCAAGGGCCCAAGAAGGACATCTTACCCCTACGCACACCGACACTCAGCCTACTAGCCAGCTGACCCCTCCTCTAACAAGGCAGCCGACGGGTTCGACGATGAAGCTGATGCCGACTAGGAGGCAAGGCAGCAAGAAGCTGGCTTCTAGGGTAAAAACAAAGAAGAGAACGAGGAAGGAGAGTGAGAAGAGCACGCCGTCTCCCATGCCGTTCATTCTGGGGATGCCCATGGCCCCCGATACAACAAGTCGGAGTATGGGTCTCGCACGCCAGATCCTGCATGGATGGTACATGCAGAAGACAAACGAGACCAGGACGCAGCGCTGGACGCACTTCATGGTCAAGTACACCATGTCAGAGTTCCACCAGGACGTCAGGACATATCCGTGACCTTCGAAGACCTGCCCAATTTATTTAACTAAGATGTGCTCGATGTGTCAATCCTACGGTCTTGGGTGTTGTAAGTATCTACTATCCTACGCTTGTTCGTGCATATATAGATATATGTCATTTATTAATTGGTTAGTTCCGTGCAGCTGCATGACAGATATGCCAAAACTAAACGAGAACCTGTCGGTTTCCTGGACCCCCTGCTGGTCACCGAGGTGATGGTTAAGAGCGACGCGGATTTCGTTGTCGACTACATCAAAAGAGGTTTGCTTGCTCAGGTCAACAAGGACTACATACTTGTACCCTACAACCAAAAGTGAGTGCTTTCATCAGTACTTTACCCATAGATTAGTGTCTCCATATGCACACCCCAAACTTTTATTAAATTATATATTCTTTATGCATAACATGTAGTTACCATTGGATTCTACTGGTGCTTATTCCGAAAAGGAACAAGATGTTCTACCTTGATTCAATGCAGAGGAAAGGGTTCAAGTATGGCGTTGCGCGAGATGTAGTCGAAAGGTCAACATGTTTTATGATATTCATGTGGACCCGTGTTGCATCTAGATTTACAGTCCTTAAAGTGTTAATTTTGACTATTTGCAGGGCTTTCATGAACTACTTTGTCGAGGGAGGGCAACAGCACAAGCGGCGAGCTGATAAGTTTCAATGGTTACAATTTTCGGTACAAATTTCAACTGGCATATGTTTTTCTTTATAACATCTCCCCAGCTAACTCTAAATCTATACGTTGGTAGTGCCATCAGCAACAGGACGACAATGCATGTGGGTTCTACGTGATGCACCACATGTATGACCTCATCACCCCTTACCGGCCGAATTTCACCGAGGTATACAACTACTGCCCTTTGTATCGATTTGGCAAACTTTACAGCTGCATTAAGCTAATTTTTTCTATAGCAACTCTTGCTGCAGGGGGCGACTTCTCTTCGGAAAGCTTTGACCTTGCACATATTGGTTTAGTCCGAGGGATGCTCGCTTCGTTTTCATGGAGGATGTCATATCACCTAAGGGGCTGTTTAGGGACCCGCTCGGTTCGTATTAGTGCGGTCCTTACAAACTGAGACTAGTACCGTAATACATATCTAATATGCTGACTTTAATTGTCGATTACTTTTATTTGTTCAATCTCAATTGTACATATTTTTGAAATGTTGTATGAAACTTACAATTTGATCGATTTATTGTTTCCGTGTATGTGTCCAAAATGTCGAGATTGTGTATGTATTAAAAGCTGAGTTCTGTGTATATATGAAACGTTCGTGCTAAGTTGTATATATGAAACGTCTGTGCTGAGTTGTATATATGAAATGTTATTGTACAGAGGGCATGGCTAGCATGATTCCTAAGGCTAGCCACAAAAACAGACCAATCTTTAAAAAAATTAATATGCACAGATGGTTTTGAGCTGAAAACCATCTGTGATAAGGAGACTATCACAGACGGTTTTCATCTCAAAATCGTCTGTGAAACTCATACTATTACAGACGGTTTTGAGTTCAAAATCGTCTGCTATAGGAAATATCACAGACGGTTTTTAGCAAAAAATCGTCTATGATACTCTTATTATCACAAATGGTTTTCAGATGAAAACCGTCTGTGATAGTCTCCTTATCACATATCACAGATAGTTTTGAGATGAAACCGTCTATGATAGGCAATAGCACAGACGGTTGATACTATCACTGACTCAAATATCACTGACGGTTTAGAATCGTCTATGATAACTATTTTGAACCGACTGTTATTCTGTAGTAGTGGGGGGTCTGCCATCCCTAGCTCTGGGATATGAACCTCCCATCCCCGGTCCCGAGACTGGGGCCTCCTGTCCCTAGCTCCGGGACTGGAACCTCCCATCCCCGTCTCTGGGACAGGGGCCTCGCATCCCTGTGGCCAGGGCTGGGGACTCCCATCCCCGGCTCGGGACTGGGGCCTCCCGCCCCCGACTCTGGAAAGGGGGCATTGAAGTCGATCCAACCACATGTCAAAGATCTGTGTCTCACGCCCCGCAAAAAGACCTCGACGCCCTCAATCTGTCGGTCTAGCTAGGGTAGTTTAGTAATTTACGTCTTTTGGGGGCTATATATACCCTTGTACCCCCCACCACCCCACTTGTAAGCTAAGACTATTCATTTGCATCCAATACACTCAAAGAAATAGGCGTGCTTAGGAGCCCTCTCCCCGGGACAGAGCCTCCCTAGCCGACCCACGTGGGGGCACATCGATAGGACTAGGGTCTCCACTGAGACCTAAACCTATAAAAGTCCTTCGTGTTAATCTCTATGATTGCCCAACGTGGGGTGACCCGTTGCACGATCAGCTCGCGTTGTCGTACGCGTGTTCCACGCCCTAAAACCTGTTGTGGGATTTGTAATACTACGACAGTTGGCGCCATCTGTGGGGACCCGTGACATTTGCCAAGGCTCCCCCAAGAAGAACGAGACACTTGTCGTCCCTCTCCAACAGCGCCGGTCTGTAGCAACGCTGTGCCGCCGACACAAGGGGCCGTCGTCGCAGCACCACCTCCCGGGGATTCTCGAGGAGAGGCGACACTCCCTTCTCCCGCCACTCCTGGTGGGAGCCTGGCTCCTCCGAGACAACCCGATGCAACCACACTAGCGGGACCAAGTGTCCCTCAGGCGATGCCTTCGGCCTCAGGAGACCTCTTACTTGGGGCGCTAGTGGAGGGTCAACTCCGCGCGCAGCATACCCTTGAAGAATTATTGCACGCCATAGCGCGGCCTTCGGCCCCCACGCACCAGCCTCCGTTCTCGTTCATGGGACCGCATACTCCATTCCTGATGGGGCACCAGGGAGCCTTCCTCGCACCGAGGACCTTCCCCGTCCCGGGAGGCGCTCCCATCTTCGGGGGCTACTCCGCCCCGGGAGGCACCCCCATCTCCAAGGGCTACCCCGTCCTGGGAGGCACTCCCACCTCTGTGGGTCCCGGGATGTGCTCCCACCTCTGGGGACTTCCCTGTCCTAGGAGGCGCTCTCATCTCCGAGGGCTACCCCATGCCGAGAGGCGCTCTCGCCTCCGGGGGCTACCTCGTCCCAGGAGGCACTCCTATGCCGGGACCTTTCCCACACCTCAGGGCGTCCTTGCACCCAGCACCGCCCCTGCGGTTTAGGTCGTCCCCCCCGTTCGGAATCTTTTCCACCCCAAGGACCGTCTGTCACGGGAACCTCCTCGAAGCACGAGGTCCCTCCCGCGCCAGTCGTCAACACGCATCAGGTCCCTCCCCCAGGGCCACATCCCCGGGCTCCCTCGTTGGATCAGACTCGCTTTACCCCGGAGGAAGTGGCCCGTTAGGACCCCTCCTCGACTCCGACAATGAGCACGCTTCCCTGTGAAAGGGACAGCGACACGGGATCCCCTTAAGAGGTGGAAGGGGCAACCAACCCCTTTGCCACTGCCTCCAATGTGTCTGATGGCCAAAGCCATATCGGCCACCTCACATCGAGCATTACAATAGGGAGACCGACCCATACGAATTTGTCAAGGTGTACTCCAAGGCCATCGCGGTGGTTGGGGGGACAAGAGCATTCAATGCAACGTCTTCCCCCTCTACCTTTCCGGGATAGCCCGATCATGGTTCTACAACCTCAAGGTAGGCTCCATCAAATCTTTCGCGCAACTTAAAAGCGAGTTTTACGCGAATTTCCAGGGGAACTACGTCTGACCCCTGGATTCGTCGCAGTTGTACACCATTTGGCAAAGGTCGAGGGAGACCATATGGAGTTTTTTCAAGCACTTTTCCTAGATTAAGAGCAACGTGGCTCACGTCCCCAATTCGATGGTAATCGAGGTGTGCAAAAGCGGAATCTTGCCAGGAGAGCTCCATTGGAGACTCTCCTAGAGCCTCCACCGATGAGCTCTTTAACATGATTGAGAAGTACGCGAGGGCAAAGGAGGGCGACCTCTGGAAAAAGAACCAAGGGATCTCTACCCCTAGGGGAGAAGGACTCTAGGGAGTCATCCCACAAGAGTCCCAAGAGGGGACCCCGCAACGAGACAAGGCCTCGGGACGCCTTTGTCGTCGAAAGCCGAGGTGGCTCCCGCAAAGCTAACTAGGGCCAATGCTCCTTCCCAAAGCTGAAAGGCGGTGGGGGAGGCCAATCCTCTCGTGCCTGAGAGGCCCCCAAGCCGGGGACCAAGGAAGCCAGAGCCACCTTGTGGTGTGCTTTCCATAAGTCCACCTCCCGTTCCACTCGAGAATGCAACACGCTCCTACAGCAGTTTGCGGCATACCTCGAGCATCACGGGCAGGGGGGAGGGGGCCCTGCCTCCTTACCCCCTCCGTCGGCCCTGGCGGCACTCCCCGCTCCCTCGGGGGGACACCAGAAGTAAGTCCAGGAAAGGGCTCAAGCGATGAGCTCCTTTTCCAAACCTCCCAAAGGCATGTTAATGTCTTCTTGGGGGAATCCACCTCTGGGTGAGACTCCAAGTGCCAGCGCAAGGAGTATGCGTGGGAGGTGAATACAGTAGGGGTCCTCAACACGTCTTGGCCACTAAAGTGGTCAGACATCCCCCTCACCTTCACGGTGGAAGATGCACGTGGGGTTCGCTTCCCCCACGACGACGCGTTGATCATCTCCACTTCCGTTTTCAACTGCCGCCTCACCCAAATCCTTGTTGATGGAGGAAGTGATGCGGACGTCCTTTACCTAAAGGCGTTCAAGGAAATACAGGTGGACGAGAAACTCCTACAGCCCGCGGCTGGGCCTTTGCAAGGCTTTGTCCCAGGGAAAACCAAATGTCGACCTCCCCATGACATTCGGCGCCCCGAACAATTACCGGACAGAGATGGTCCGGTTTGATGTGGTAGATCTCCCCTCACCTATAACGCCATAATGGGGAGAACCTCAATCAATCGCCTAGGGGCAGTGGTCCACCAAAGCCATCTATGCATGAAGATCCCCAGGCCAAGGAGGGTGATCACTGCTCGGGACGACCAGAACGTAGCCCGCTCCTTGTACAAGCACACCACCGTTGTGCTCGGGGACGTCAACCTGATCAAGGTCCCTGGGGAGGGGAGCTCCTCCCTAACCCCGGACATGCCAGTCGCGCTCCCTAGGAAGTTCTGTCCCAAACCGTGCCCCGAGAGGGACCTCCGTGAGGTCTGCCTCTTCTGGGAAAGCGAAGGAAAGACTATCAAGATCGGGGCGGACCTCCCCGAGGAGTACGCGACACAGCTCGTTGCCTTCCTCTATGAGAACGTCGATGTTTTTGCGTGGAAACCCACGGACATGGGGGGCGTTTCTAGACACGTTATCAATCACAAGCTCGCAGTAATTCCTGGTCACCCCCCAGTGAAGAAGAAGCTAAGCAAGCTCTCCCTCAAGCACCAAGAAGCTATCAAAGCTTAAATCTCGAAGTTCTGAGAAGCGGGGTTCATTCGGGAGGTCTTACACCCCAAATGGTTAGCCACCCCGTTCTCGTCAAGAAAACAAGTGGCAAGTGGAGGATGTGTGTCAACTTCACCAACCTCAATAAAGATTTCCCAAAAGACAAATTCCCGCTCCCGCGAATCAATCAACTGTTGGACTCGATTGCAGGATGCGAACTGATGAGCTTCCTGGATGCCTATTCGGGATACCACCAGGTCCGGATGCCTACGGAGGACGAGGAAAACACGAGTTTCATATCTCCCCTTGGCACCTTCTGCTACATCCACATGCCCTTCGGGCTAAAAAACGCTGGGGCAACCTTTCAACGCCTCATGTGCTTGGTCCTAAAAGACCAAATCGGCCGCAACATGGAGGTCTATGTCGATGATGCGGTTGTCAAGAGCCTACGCTCGACTACTCATCTCGAAGACCTAGCGGAGACCTTTCTCAACCTCCACAAGTACGAGTTAAAGCTTAACCCAAAAATTGCTCCTTTGGCGTTCACGGGGGGAAGCTACTTGGCTTCCTCATGTCCCAACTGGGCATTGAAGCCAACCCCAAAAAAAATTTGGGCCCTGTTGGACATGCCTCTGCCACATTCCATGAAGGATGTGCAACGACTCACCGGCTGCTTGGCCGCATTGAGTGGCTTCATCTCACGCTCTGGAGAGCATGGCCTCCACTTCCAATGGACCCCCGAGGCACAAGCCACCTTCGAGGACCTGAAGAAGTATCTTGCGAGCCCTCCAATGCTTGTGATCCCACGCCAAGGGGGGCCTTCACTCTTGTACCTCGTGGACACCCCTGTCGCCGTTAGCGCGGTTCTCATTAAGGAGGAGGATGGGCAGCAGCGCCCATCTACTACGTGAGCGAAGCACTCCAGGGTGCCAAGACGAGATACACCAAAATGGAGAAGATCTGTTATGCTCTCCTGATGGCATCAAGAAAACTTCGCCACTACTTCTTGGGCCACCCTATCATGGTCCCATCCTCCCTCCCCCTGGGAGAGGTACTCCGGAACAAGGAGGCCACCAGATAGATAGGAAAATGGTGAGATGAATTAGCTCCTGTCGTGGTATTACGAATACCCTGGCAGGATTTGTTGACGATCCTAGCGAAGAAAACGCGACGCGAGCTGACTGGGTGACCGATCCTCCCCCGCCGGACAAACACAAGAATTGACACGAAGATTTATACAGGTTCGGATCCCGGTGGGGGCCCTAGTCCTGTCGGCGTGCTCCCGACCGGAGTCAGCTAGGGAGGCTCTCTCGGGGGAGAGGCTTCCGGAGCACACCTGTGAGTTTTAGCTACTTAACAATAATGAATCACCTGTCTTACAACAGGGGGTAGAAGGGCTATTTATAGCCCCAAAAAGAAGCAAAAAGACTAAACTACCCCGGACGCTACCATTGGATTGAGGGGTAGCAACGTCCTTCTCCCGGTTAAGTGCCTTGGATGCTCGACAGGTGGTCGCTGATTCCCGAGGCGCTCCTCGCGTGACCTGCACGTGATCAAGAACCAAAGACTTTACCTTTAGAAGGGCGACGATGCCCGGGACATGTACCGGAGGCGACGTCCCCGGACAAAAGGCGGCGCCCGGGGCAGGCACCGGAGGCCACGTCCCTGGGCAAATGGCGGCGCCCAGGACCGGCACCGGAGGCCAGGTCCCGGGGGCCAAAAGGCGGCGCCCGAGGCAGGCACCGGAGGCCACGTCCCCGGGCAAATGGCGGCGCCCGGGATGGGCACCGGAGGCCAGGTCCCGGGGCCCAAAAGGCGGCGCCCGGGGCAGGCACCGGAGGCCACGTCCCCGGGCAAATGGCGGCGCCCGGGACCGGCACCGGAGGCCACGTCCCGGGGGCCAAAAGGCGGCGCTCGAGGCAGGCACCGGAGGCCACGTCCCCGGGAAAATGGCGGTGCCCAGGATCGGCACCAGAGGCCAGGTCCCTGGGGCCAAAAGGCGGCGCCCGGGGCAAGCACCAGAGGCCACGTCCCCGGGCAAATGGCTGCGCCCGGGACCGCCACCGGAGGCCAGGTCCCGGGAGCCAACAGGCGGCGCCCGGGGTAGGCACTGGAGGCCACGTCCCGGGCAAATGGTGGCCCGGGGCAGGCACCAGAGGCCACGTCCCTGGGCAAATGGTGGCGCCCGGGACCGGCACCGGAGGCCAGGTCCTGGGGGCCAAAAGGCGACACCCGGGGTAGGCACCGGAGGCCACGTCCCCGGGCAAATGTGACGCAACTTACCTGGACTTAGTTTCACGGAGATTTCCCCCAACAGCTCCCTTTTCCCTCTCCTTAACCGGACAGTCCGCGATACAATCGCAAGTCCTCGCGGACTTTGTGGCAGAATGGGCCCCCGTCCCTGGGCTCGGGAAGGAAGCGCCCACCACACCACCGCCACGCAATGATCATTAGACTCTATTCTTCGACGGCTCCTTATGTCTCGCAGGAGCTGGCGTAGGAGTGGTCCTTCGAAGTCCCGAGAGGACAACCCTCGAGTACACCGTGAGGCTTGAGTTCTCCGCAACAAATAATGTCACAGAGTATGAGGCCCTCCTCCTTGGACTGTGCCTCACCAGCTCCTTGGGAATCTAGCGCATCCTTCGTTAAAGGGGACTCCAGCTCGTGGTTTGCCAAATGGACAAGTCTTACTTGTGCCATAATGAGAACCTGAGCCTCTACCTCGAGGAGGTCCGAAGGATGGAGAACCACTTTTAGGGCCTAGAGGTGCGGCGTATCCTTCAGAGGGACAATGACCGAGCCAACAACCTGGCGTGGGTGGCAAGTGCTCGAGGGCCCCTTCCTGAGGGGGCCTTCCTGGAGATCATCTTGAAGCCTTCCACGACGGCCCTCGACCTGGACTTCAGGCCCTATGACCCTCACATCATGGAGATCGTTCGGGCCGCGTCATGGATGGACCCCCTCATCAAGTACATTAGGGGGGAGGGGGAGCCTTCTAGCGACGTAGAAGCAAAGCGCCTCCGCGCCAAAGCACGAGCATACATTCTACTAGAAGGGGCACTGTACAAGAGAGGGGCCTCCGCACTACTTTGCTGCCTTCCGCGGGCAGATGGGATCAAACTCCTCAAGGACATTCACCTCGGGTGTTGCAGTTCCCATCTTAGCCTATGGGCCATTGCTACGAATGCTATCTGGCAAGGCTTCTACTAGCCTACAATGGCCCGTGATGTGAGAGACCTTGTCTCCGCGTGTGAGGCCTACCACAAGATGGCAAAGGGTTCCAACCTACCCTCCGCCGCATTGCAGTCCATCCCGATCACCTGGCCATTCACGCGATGGGGAATAGACCTCTTAGGCCCATTCCACCCAACGCCGGGGGGATACAAATATGCAGTCATGGCCGTGGACTACTTCTCCAAGTGGGTAGAGGCATAATCCCTAGCAAGAATTACATCCTGGGCAGTGCAAAAGTTCTTTTGGAAGAACATAGTGTGCCACTTCGGGGTCCCCCGAGATCACCATTGACAACGAAACCCAGTTTGACTTGGCGATCCTCCGCGAGTTCTGCCAGAACTTGGGCACGACCCCCCATTTCGCTTCGGGGGCTCACCCCAAAAGCAATGGGGCGGTTGAGCGAGTCAATGAGGTTATCCTGCAAGGGCTGCATCACCGGCTCGCACAAAGCACTTCCAAGCACAGGGCATGGGCGGACGAGCTCCTGAGCATCCTTTGTTCCATGCGCATGACCTTGAGCCATGCAATAGGACACACCCCCTTTTCGCTCGTCTGTGGGGCTGAGGCAGTGCTCCCCTCGGAAATCAGTTTCTGATAGCTACGAGTCGAGCTCCTTGAAGGAGTTTCTGCCACCGTGTTCCAAACCAAAGAAGAAAACCAAATGCTGGAAGTGGACCTCGTCGAAGAAGAGCGAGAGAAAGGGCTCCTCCGTAATGCATTTACAAGTGTGGAATGGTGCGCGCTTACAAGAAGCGTGTCCGAGGAAGAGCTTTTCGCCTAGGGGACCTTGTCCTCAAGCATGTCATCGACTCTCAAGATCAATGGAAACTTAGCCCGAAGTGGGAAGCGCCATACATGATCACCACGATCCTTGGCTCGGGAGCTTAAAGCTCTCCACTCTCGAAGACTAGGAACTCAAGCATATGTGGAACATAGACTTTCTTCGCAAGTTCTACACTAAGCCTCCGGGCCTTCCCTTTCCCCTCTTGCGACTTTGCAAGGGGAAGGCAGCAAGTCCTAGGTTTGGCCTCTGGGCCTTCCCCTCCCCCTTTCATGACTTTGTAGGGGGGAGGCGTTGTATCAACTTATTTAAATCAATACAAATGGTTCTTTTTCTATTCAGAATCTTCCTCTATAGGATTTTTTTTCTCACTGCCCCTGAGGCAATGCCCTCCCTGAGAGGATGCCCTTCCGATGATGCCCTCATCACAAGGATGTCACGGGCTCCCGTGTAGCCCTTAAAAGTCTTGATGGTGGCAACCCCACTCCCCTAGGCTGGCTTATAGTATCCCCTCGTGGACGGAGGGCGTAAGCGGCAACCCGATTCCTACGAACTGTGGTAACAAGTCACTTCGACGGACTAGTCCCCCTTCATACACTCCAGAGCTTATCACTAAGCTCTCCCTCCTCCGGGAGTGATATAGGTCAACTTTGACTAGCAGAACTCTAACCTAGCCCCAGTTTTCTCTGGCACACGAGAACATCTTCTCAAGCCTGCTTTTACCCCCGTGGGTGCTCTCTCTTGACCAGAGAAGGGGAGGGGCTTCGAAGCTACCCCCTTCAAGGAGCTGACCTGGATTTCTCTCACGACACCAATGCGGAGTACCTAATATAGCTACCCCCCCGCTGTGGGAGGAGGAGACAAACTGGGCCAATACCCAAATAAAACGCCCCGTGGGCTCTGTCGACAAGATCTCTGAAAGTTCGGCAAAGTCCTGGTCGGTCTCGACCACATTTCGATCAGATCTTGGGATTTTTTGAGCAGGTCATGGCCAGTTCCGACCGGGTCTTGGGATTTCTGGACCAGGTCTCGATCGACCACGCCCAAGAAAAACTCGACCGGAGACATTTCGACCAAACCTTGGGATCCCTCAACCAGATCTCGGCTCATTCCTGACCAACCCAGATGTGGGACATAGCAACTCCCCTCTCTCAGAGGGTCTTTTTCCAGGGAGAGGGCTTTTCCCGTCCGGGGGCGTCGGGCCACCCGGACGTGGTTATATTCTCTCTCGGGGGTCTTCATCCCAGGAGAGGGCTTCTCCCATCTGTGGGCTTTGGGCCACCCGAACGTGGTTATATTCTCTCCCGAGGGTCTTCATCCCGGGAGAGGGCCTCTCCCATATGGGGGCTCCAGGCCACCTGGACGCGGTTAAATTCTCTCTCGGGGGTCTTCATCCTAGGAGAGGGCTTCTCCCATCCGGGGCTCTGAGCCAGCCAAATGCGATTATATTATCTCCCGGGATCTTTATCCCGAGAGAGGGCTTTTCCCGTCCGGGGGCTCTAGCCCACCCAGACGCAATTATATTCCCTCCTGGGGGTATTAGTCCCGGGAGAGGGTGCCCCAACTAAATTAAGAAAGGAGGAAACACACAAAGTGCCACCACTTTATTGGTGGAAATAAGCCGGGGGATAGCCTCCCCTGGTAGGCAAAGAACATACATAACCAGGGAAGTTAGCCTCCCTTGGGAAATTAATCCGGAGGACAACCCCTCCGGTGAGAACGGGAGAAGGAAACTAGTACTCTCCAAGTTCCTTGGCGAGCTCCTAGGAGAGGTCTTTGTGCAAACTCTGGATCCTTTGGGTCGCCGCCTTCAACGTGTTCGCTGGCCAATTCTCATACCCAGTCGACGGTAGGATTCAGAGCGGAAAATCCTCCCAGATCCCCGGCTCAAGCTCGAGCAACTCCGCGCAGCAGTTGTCGAAATTCACCAAGTGCCAATCCGACAACCATCTTATTAAAGCTCTCCCCTCCTGGGGATCCCCAGGAATGGGAAGGCCCTCGCGTCCTTTCCTGGGATGCTTATCCCGGACACCTGTTAGTGAGCATAAGGGAGGACTTAGAAAGAAAAATAATAAGATTTTCATTTCATCAAAATGGGAATCTACAAGTCACCGGGGTTCCTCCTAAGGAACTACTGGGAGAAAAAAATGTCCTACAAACAAAAAAGTCCTAACACAGTTTGGTACATAATCAACCACAAGTAAGATGTAGAAGTTTCCCATAGAAGAGAGAAAAGGATTGGAGCGGAAAAAAGATGGTCAAACTACTTGGGAGGATGCTCTCGCGAAAGAAGATGGGAAGCGATCCTGGATTTGCTTCTCATTCTTGCTTGGTTTGCTAGTTCTTGATCCTTTTCCTGATCTTGTTTCTTGCTCCTTTGGTGATTGGTTTCTTTTTCTCCCTGTTGTTGGTTCTTGGAGTTTGATTCTGTTTGATCTCATGGCTTTTGTTCCTTCTTCCTTGGATTGGCTGAAGGATCGTAAATTCTCGAATGATATGTGGGATTTTTTTCAATCTCTTGTTACTAATCATCATCACTTTGCCTCTGAAGATTTCTTTTTAGTGGCTTCTTTTGGTCGTCGTAAATTTCGTTCATCTGAGGACTCTTTGGGTTTAATCCTTGCTGCTTATTTTGGAGGTCAAGCTAAAGATTTCAGAGTTTTGGTTTTAACAGAGTTCAGCTTCAGATTCTCTGTTTGTGGAAAACATGTGGGTTTAGCCATTTACAAGATTAATAAGATTATTCATCAAGATTTTGCTATCTACTTTTCTCTTTGGAACAATGGTGGCCCTCACTAGCAAAGAGAACTTAGTAAGTGGTTTGTTGAACAGGAAAATGATTGGCATTTGGTTCTTTCTAAGAGGAACAATCTGTTTTCTTCTTCCTGGAGAAGTAATCATTTCATTCAAAAATAGTGTTTGATCATCTGCAATTTCCTTCAAAGGGCTCCTTTCATAAATTGGTAAATCCGAAGATTTCTGTGTTTGATCATCTTCATTTTCCTAGTAAGCGCAATATGAGGTTTAATTCTTCAAATTTGAATTCTGGGGAGGCTTTAGTTTGTTTTCATTGCCTTGCTCCGGGGCACTTTAAAAGAGATTGTGTCTCTTCGGTCCGGTGCTCTAGCTATTTTAATTATGGTCATATTAAGCGCTCTAGTTTTAAGAGGATTTTGGATCTGAAGAGTAAAAGAGTTTTTATTCCCAAAGATATTTTGGTTAAGAATGGTAATGCTCCTGTCATTGCTTCACTTTTTGCACCCTTTGCTGTTGAGGGTGTTTCAGATCGGACGGTTGGTTTTGACTTCTCATTTGGAACTAAGCTTACTCCTGCGGTCAGGATAGTCTTGAATAAAGGAAAGGAGGCCACTCATCACTTTGAAATCTTCTCTGAGTTCTTTGGTTTTCATGAAAACCCCTCTGTCATTCAAAGTGTCGCTCCATCTGCCTTGGATTTTAACTCTCCTTCTTCGATTGTCGTTCTGGCCTCATTTCTTTCCTCGACTCTTATTGGTAGTTCCATTAGTAAAATGGTGAACTACTGGGTTAATCCTGCTCCATTGCTTCATGAGGGTTTGGAGGAGATTGTTGTTCAAGGTAGACCTTTGCGCACTATTTGCGTTTCTACCAGAAGCGAAACAAATGAAAATATGGCTATTGTTGATGTGGTGCTGGAGGCAGTGGAGCCGATTCATGTGGTTAGAAACTATCTTCAGAACGCTAGAGGGATTCAAGCTCAGGTTACTCCTTCTGGCCTTGGTGATGCTTCAGTTCATCTTCCTTCTTCTTTGCAAAGGGACATTCTAATGAACCAAGGTCTTCATGTGGAGGCTGATTTTATGTTATTTTTCAATCGTCATGATAATGGTTTCAATTGGAGGAGGATTGGCTTCAACCAGGAAGTTTGGCTGCTTCTGCTAAACTTTCCACTAGACTTCTGGTCGATTTCTACCCTGAGTAAAGTTGTGTCTTCTTTTGGCCTCATACGGGAATGGGATACTAATTACCAAAGGACTAGGGATAGATCGCATGCTATGGTGAAATGTTTAGTTACTGTTCTCTCTGACATTCCTCGTTATTTGGCGATTATTGAACCCAATGAAGCCCTTGGTCGTAGCTAGGCTGTGCATGTCGTTATTTGTCTTTATTGGCCTACTAATGCTCTTGAAGGAGATGAAGATGATCCTAAGGACCCTCAGCCCCCTCAAGACGATGACAATGGTAACATTGAAGATCTGGATTTGGAAGATCCTACTGATCAAGGTGATGCTCCTGAAGATATGGGGGGAGGGGGTGATTTAGCATCTGATTTGGGATGCTTTGGTTCCCCAACGTCTTGAAGTTTGGGATCCTTGGGTTGAGATGGAGGATTCATCGTCTTCATCTGATTTGGATCAAGCCTCTGTGATTTTAGCAGAAAATTGTGCCCTGTTGTTGAGTTGGAAGGTTCCTTGTTTAGGGTCTACTATTCGATCGCTTAACTCTTCTTTATGCCTGAGGACCTCCTGGAATTTGCTTAACCCTTTTGCGACAAGGATCTCTTCTCCCCTGCGCTTTAGTCTGAAGTTTAAGAAGTGTGTTTCTTCTTCTCGTTTGGTCAAAGCAAACGGCAAGACTCCTCTGGCTGTTTCTGGTTTGCGCAGAACCCCAGATTGGCGGCAAAATTTAAAGGCTTCAAACCAGGGACCTCTACTTTCACTGCTCCTGAGCTTCCTATTGATATGCTTCAAGCTATTGGTTCGTTCTGTGGGACTCCTTTGGAGTTGATCTCCAAGGAGAAGTTACAAGCTCCTCTGATTCAAAGTCTAGATGATTAAGATGGCTGTTATTCTTCCTATGGGTAGTTTCAAGTTATTTTGTTGGTTGTTTATCTGGATGGTCTGGATGGCTTGTAATGCTTTTTTCCTAAACTTTGGTTTTTGGCCTTTTGTATCTGTTTAAACTTGGCTTTGCCATGTGGTCATGTTATTTGGATGATATTATTGTGGTTTATTAATGAATGCTATTAAGAAATTTGGTATTCTTGTTTGGAATATTAGAGGTCTTAATGTTTCTGACAAAAAGATTGTTGTTCGTTCAAAAATTACTGAAGAAAATTGTTCTATCTTATGTCTTCAAGAGACTAAAATGGAAGAGATTAACTCCTTTTTGATTAAAGCCATTTGTACGAAGGACTGGAATGAATTTGATTTTATTCCCTCTAGGGGTAATTTGGGGGGTATTTTGACTGTTTGGAATTGTAATCTATTCCAACGGATAGATGTTGTTCATAATAAATTTTGTCTCACTATTTTACTTAAGAATAAGCTCTTTGGAACTTCTTGGATGATCTCCAATGTTTATGGTCCCTGTTGTCCCCAGAAAAAGATTGAATTTTTTAACTGGTTTCGTGATATTTCTATTCCTCCTCATATGCTCTGGTTAGTCATGGGAGATTTCAATCTCTTGAGATATTCTTCTAAGAAAAACAAAGGGCTGTTCAATTTAGGGGAAGCTGATAGTTTTAATGAAGCCATTAATCATCTTCTTCTTGAGGAATTGCCATTAACTGGATATAAGTATTCTTGATCCAATATGCAAGCTCAACCGACCCTTGAGAGGCTAGATTGGTTTTTTGCAAATGAAGGATGGTTTAATGCTTTTCCCAATACTATGGTTAGATCTTCTTCAAGGATCATCTCTGATCATTCTCCGGGTATCATTGTTATTTCTTATTCTCTCCCTATTTCAAAGGTTTACAGATTGGAAAACTTCTGGACTTCTGGACCTGGTTTTTTGAATCTGGTGGAAAGTTCCTAGGACTCTGGTTCTTTTGATTTTAATGTCGCGAGAAGAATCAATAATAAGTTTAAGATACTCCGAAGGGTTTTAAAGCAATGGAATAAGAAATTCAAAATCTCTCAATTTCAAGTGGATTATTGTCAAAGCACTCTTACTCTTCTTGATGGTCTTGAAGAACAGAGAGATTTATTTCGACCGGAATTTCATTTTAGAAGCATTTTAAAGAAACATCTCTGCAATTTACTTAAGGTCAGGAATGACTATTGGAAACAAAGTGGTCGTCTTAGATGGGCAAAACTGGGTGATGAAAACTCTAAATTTTTTCACTCTGTTGCTTCAATTAACTTTAGGAGGAATCATATTGTCGCCTTGAAAGATGATTGAAACATGGATCTTTCTTCTCATTCTGACATTGCAAATCATTTGTAGATTTCTTACAAAGATAGATTTGGCTCTTCGAAATATTCAGGAATGATGTTTAATCTCCATGAGGTTCTTTCATCTTTTGAAGATGAGCTCTCTGGTCTGGAATTGGCTTTTGGTTCGCTTGACATTGATTCTGTTGTTCAAAGATTACCAACTAATAAAAGTCCTGGTCTGGATGGTTTTAATGGTAATTTTTATCGTTCTTGCTGGTCTATCATAAGAGATGACTTCTATGATCTTCTTCATTGTTTCTTTGAAGGTCATGTGGAACTTGATAGACTTAATGCTTCTTTTGTTACTCTTATTCCTAAGAAGCAAGGTGCTATGAAAGTGTTTGATTTTAGGCCTAACTCTCTGCTTAATAGTTCGTTGAAGATCATCACTAAGCTCCTTGCTAATTGTCTTCAATCGGTGATCTTGATGGTTATTCATCGTAATCAATATGGCTTTATAAAATCTAGATCTATCCCGGATTGTGTTGCTTGGGTATATGAATATCTTCATCTTTGTAAGTCCTCCCAAGGGAATTCGATGTTGCTAAAACTGGATTTTGAAAAGCTTTTGATCTTATTGAACATGAAGCTATTTTGGAGGTCCTTAAGGCTAAGGGATTTGGAAGCAATTGGTTGAAATGGATTCAAATGATTCTTAAGTCTGGATCCTCTAAAATCCTTTTGAATGGAATTTCAGGGAAGCAGATCATTTGCAAAAGGGGAGTTCGACAAGGAGATCCTCTATCTCCTTTGTTATTTGTTCTTGTTGGTGATCTCTTACAATCTATCTTGAATCAAGCTAAGAACATGGGTCTTATTTGTCTCCCTGCCTCTGTGGATGGCAATGATGATTTTCTTATTGTCCAATATGCTGATGACACTTTGATCATTTTTAAGCTGATGCAAAAGAAATTTTCCTATTGAAGGCTCTTCTGAGCACTTTTGCTAGTTCTACAGGTTTAAGAGTCAACTTCTTAAATCCTTCTTGATCCCGATTAATTGTTCTATTTGGCTTTGAATCTTGCTAGTATTCTTGGATGCCCTGTTGGCTCTTTTCCTTTCACCTATCTGGGGTTGCCTCTTGGTATCTCTAAGCCAAAGGTAGAAAATTTTGAGATGTTAATTGAGCGGATTGAAAGGAGATTAATGGGCTGGCAATTCTCTTTTCTTTTCTTTGGAGGAAGGTTAACTCTTACCAATTCGGTGCTCTCCTCCTTACCTATGTTCTTAATGTCGTCTTTGAAAATTCCTTCCTCTATTATTGGAAGAATTGACAAGATTAGGAGGGCTTTTCTTTGGAAAGGACAATCCAGTTGTTTGGGTGGACACTACCTAATTGCTTGGAATAAAGTATGTAGACCAAAGATTAATGGAGGACTTGGGATCATTAATTTAAGATCTCAGAATTTGGCTCTGCTACTTAAGTTCTTGTTCAAATTTTTCAACAAAATTCCTACTCCTTGGGTTCAGCTTCTTTGGAATAATTACTATACTCTTAATTTGCCCCTTGATTCTCAGCTGGTTGGTTCTTTTTGGTGGAAAGAGATTTTGCATTTGTTAGTTATTTTTAAAGGACTTTCCATCTGTACAATTGGGAAAGGAGACACTTGTGACTTTTGGAAGGACCTTTGAATTCAGAATTGTTCTCTCACAAATGGGCTGAACTGTTCTCTTTCTCCTCTAGAAGTTTCAAAGTCCAGCAATTCTGGAATTTAGATTTGGGTAACAATTATTTTCAATTTCCCCTATCAGAGAGAGTGTTTCTTCAATATCAACAATTGCTTGCTCTTCAATCGGATCATCTAGGTGATGATTCCATTAATGACTGTTGGCACATGATTACTAGTAACTCTTTGTCTTTTCAAACTAGTAAGGTATACAAAAGATTGATGGGGGATTGTCATATCCATCCTATTTTCAACGGATGTTGGAGAAACCGTTGTTTGATTAAACTCAAAGTCTTCTTTTGGATTTTCCTCTGGGACCGGTTGAATACTAGAGAAAGGATTGCTAAAAAGAATTTTGATATTTCTTCTTTGGACTGCGAACTTTGTGCTGGAGGGATTTTGGAAACTCAAGCTCATATGTTTTTTTAAGTGTTATTTTGGTAAGCAATGCTGGAGCTTAATCAGCTTGAATTGGTCGTTAAGTTCTTCTTGGATGGATGTTATTTGGAACTTTAAATCTGTTAATTCAAACATTAAAGATTTCTACATGGAGGTTATCATTGTTGCCTTATGGAATATCTGGAAATGTCGTAATATGAAGATTTTTCAGCATTAAGTTCCTACTCCTGCGTATTGGAGAAGAGCTTTCATTATTGATATGAAACTGGTGGCTGAAAGAACTCCTCAGAGGATCAGATTTCAAATTTTTAGTTGTATTGACTATTTGTAATTTTCCTTTTCCTTCCTTTTTGTTCACTGTTACCACTTATTATTTAATATATTATTAGCAGTAGGCTCCTTGCCTACTGCATTTCGTCAAAAAAAGTCCTAAAGCTACCATTCCGGGGGGAGGGGGGGCTGGGGGTGGGCAGGATAGGTTCATACTTACCCATCGGTGTCCCACTCGGAGGAGGCATCTCCTAGAGTATTCGCGACCCCTCCTCGAGGTCGGTTGGCCCCCTAGGGGACGATCACCCGATAGTAGAACATCCCGGTGAGCGCCTCAAGCGGCATCCGGCGAGGCATGTAGAACTCGCAGAAGCTCCGGGGGACGAGGCTCCTGATCGCTCGAGCTCCAACCCCTTGGTACTCGACGAAGGAGGCGATGATCGCAATGGTGGTGGTCGCCAGGCTCCAGGCTCGAATATCCGCTGCCTCCAAGATCACGGCGATGTGCCAGGTGAGGAAGCGCTTGGCCTCCACTAGGGACGACAGCGGGTTCCGGGGGGTTGTCCTCCGGACAAAATTCGATCCTGAGCCCAAGCCTGTGCAACAGGCCCGGACCCGATTCCCAGCGGATACCAGGGCCTTGGCCCCCACCAGACGCAGCCAACTGTGCCCGCACATACTCAAACTCCTGGACGGCGGCCTCCCTTTCGGAGCGGACACGCTTCAGCTCCCAATGGCCTCATCCCGCTCTCGGACAGGCCCTTCTCGATCTCGAACGGCCGCGTCGCTCTCCTGAACGGCTGCGTCCCATTTGGCCCCGAGGGTGGCCATAGCAGCGTGGGCGTTCGTGTTGTCTCGAGCAAGAGGTGCCTGGATGCCACGCGCCACGATGGTAGTCTGAAACCGGGGGCGATGGTTAAGGATTGTCAAATAAGCGAATTGAGTTCACAGGATAGAATCCTCACCTACAGGACGAGTGAAATAACCTCCCCATAGCGCTTGTCGAGCCCCCCTTCCTAGACGTGGGCCTGGACCTTTGGGGTGACGAGACTCAGGGACAACTGTCACATCTCCTTGGAGAAAAGAGCAATGCCCTTTTCCCAGAGGAGCCAGGGTCACCCCCCCCTTGAGGGCCCCTCTCCAACGGCAACCTCCTCCGGGAGGTTACCCCCTTCCGACCTCGCCCCCAGGAGATGGGGCCATCGTCCCCAATAGGGGTCCACAAGGTCGCCCCCTCCGAGTGTGGCATCGCAGGATTGCTATCCCTGTCCTGACGCCGAGGAGCCCCCCTCTCCGGACTCGGCATCACCGGATCCCCACCCTGGAGCGGAGTCTGGGGAGTCGCTCCCCCAGAGCGCGGCGTCGGCGGGAGCATAGCTTCAGAAGCAAAGAGTGCATCCAAGTGAGGAGGGGCGTCGGCCCCCCAAAAATGCATGATCAGGTATCGTCGCGCGGGTGGAGGTTCCTCCCGGGGTATCCGCTCCAGGGAAGGATTCAAGGCATAGTCCTCAGAGGTGGATTCCCCCCTCTTCGGTTTCCACGTTGGCGTACACGCCCGATGCGCCCTAGGCATCGAGCTGCGCAACCAACGTGTTGAATCTTGAGCCCCGATTAGGATTTTCGTGATTAATGACACCCGTTAGATTTGCGACTAATCTCTGTATGTAAGACACAGGTAAATCAAAGGAGAAAGCATCAAGAAAAGACAAAGCAAGGTTATCAAGACTCCGTGAAGCGAAAACGACGAAAATCTCGACAAAAGTACAAATACCTAAACCTAGCGTCTTCTTGTTTTGAAATTTTCTAGGTTAGATGGTCGTACTATTAAGAGGGGTCTTAGCACAAGTATCTTGATCAACCTTGAAGTTCTTAGAAGCATATTTGCATTTGCTTTTGCCCCAAATCAAAAGCTGAGTAAAAAATTCAGAAGTCAGGTTTCGGTTTGTACTGGCCGGACAGTGTCTGAAGTGACCGGACAATGTCCGGCCAATACAAACAATCTCAGTACTTTGCAAACACGCGCAACAGAGACAAATCCATTTGTCCGGGACATCTGTCCGGTGAAGGCCGGACATTGTCCGAAGTGACCGGACAATGTCCGGCCAGTACAAATGTTCGCAGTTTAGTGATTTGAGACAAATACATTTGTCCGGACGATTTGTCCGAAGTGACCGGACATTGTCCGAAATGACCGGACAATGTCCGGCCAATACAAAATCCTGGCTAGTGTTAGGGCCATGTTAACAGAGACAAATCTATTTGTCCGGACAAATCCTATATGTCCGGACAAATCCTATATGTCCGGCCTATACAAAAATCTGGAGTATATTATGTTGAGTGTTAACAGAGACAAATACATCTGTCCGGACATTTTGTCCGGACAAATGTATCTGTCCGGCGTGTACACTTCATTTTCAACAAGGGTGTTAACAGAGACAAATGCATCTGTCCGCACATTTTGTCCGGACAAATACATCTGTCCGGCCTTCACATTTTGTTTCAAACGGCTACTGACACTCGCAATTCACGTGAATAACGGTCAAAATTTTTGTACTGACTGGACATTGTCCGCAGTGGCCGGACAATGTCCGGCCAGTACAATTTTCGCCCAATCTTCTTGATTTCGACCGTTTTTGCTGAGAGTATAAATAGATCACTGTTGTAGATGTCAAGTACACACGAAATACACTTCATAAACCCTGAGCAACAGTGTGCAAGCTCTCACACATCCATTCTCTAGCAATTAGAGTCAAAACTTGAGAATTCTTGAGTGCTAGTTGAGTGAATTTGGTTCCAAGCCTTGTTGCATTTGCATTGTGTTCATCAAGCTTTGAGGTTGATCAAGCAAGGTGCTAAGGCTTATTACTCTTGGTGATTGCCGTCACCTAGACGACCCGGGAGGTCCGGCGATCTCTCCATCGACGGTGTGTCGGAGAGGCCCGGCGAGTGGTTGTAAAGGCTTGGAGCTCGCCTATCCGGAGTGGAGAAGGGCTACCTATAGTGGAATCGAAGCTTAAGCTCAAGTGAAGAGCGCTTCAACGAGGATTAGTGGAAATCGGCAAATTTCCGAGACCTCGGGAAAAACTTGATTTCTTCGGTTATCTCTACTACTTGCTTAATTTCCATTGTGATTGAATTGTTGCTAGTAGTATCATAGAAATCGCTAAATCTGAATTGAATTAGTTTTCCATACCCTTAGAATATTTGCTATTGCAAACTTAGGTTGTTAAACCCTAATTTAGAAGAAAATTTTAAAACCGCCTATTCACCCCCCTCTAGTCGGCATCCTTCGATCAACACGTGGTATCAGAGCACTAGGTCTCTCTTTTTAGGCTTAACCGTCTAGGGAGAGGATGTCGTCGATCAAAGAAAATTATAATGGAAAGGTTCCCTTCTTCAAGGGTGACAATTATTGTTATTGGAAAATTAGGATGGCGGTCTATCTAGAATCCATTAGTCTTGATGTTTGGAGGGTCACTAGAGATGGTTTTAGGACTCCAATTGACTTAGAAAATCTCACACCTCTAGAATCGAAAAACCTTCAAGCAAATGCTCAAGCAAAAAATGCCATATTCAATGGTCTTGACTTAAGTGAATTCAATCGCATTAGCAATCTTGATACATCCTATGAAATGTGGAAAACCTTAGAGGTAATTCATGAAGGAACATCAAAAGTCAAAGAAGCTAAGCTAATTAAATTAACTAGAGAATACAACTCCTTTTTCATGCTTGAATCTGAAAATGTTAGTGACATGTATACTAGACTAAATCTAGTAATCAATGATCTCAAAGGTTTAGGTACAAAATTTGAAGATATTGACATTGTGCGTAAAATGCTTATGATTTTACCATCGAGTTTTGATACAATTGTGACAGTGCTCATCAATGGCGATCTCTCTTCCACAACTCCTACCGAACTCTTGGGTACTCTTATCACCCATGAAATGCAAAAAGAAGAAAAGAAAGGGATTGTGGAAGCATCCGGATCAAAGAAGAAAAACTTGGCATTTAAGGCAAAAGTCGAGGAAACCAAGGAGGATAGTTCGGATGAAAGCTCCGATGGTGATCTAGCTCTTCTTGTGAGAAAGACCCGCAAACTCTTAAACAAGATCAACAAAAGAGGATTTGAGTTTGACAAGAGGCGAGGACCTCACAAGAAGACCGGATTCAAGAACATTATATGTTATGAATGCAATGAGAAGGGACACTTTGCCTCAAGATGTCCAAATAAAAAGGGTGATAATCAAAGATTTCATGAGAGGAAAGATGACGGTGAAGGGACAAAAGGCAAAAAGAAGCTCTTCAAGAAGTTCTACAACAATAAAAGCAAGGGCCAAGCCTATGTTGGTGAATGGTATTCCGGATCGGAGGAATCCGAATCGGAAGATGAAGCACCATCATCATCTAAGAAAATGGCGGGAATTGCTATCGGAGAAGCCACTTCGGTTGAAGACAAGTCATCATTATGTCTTATGGCAAGTGATGATGCTAAGGTATCGGATCTTGAACCTTCCTATGAGGACCTTGTTGATATGGTTATGGAACTAAATGAGGCATTAGGTAGAGTAACTAAGGAGAACAAACTGCTTAAGAAAGAATATTCAACACTTAGTGAATTATATGCAGAACTAAATGACTCGCATGAGGCACTTCTAATAAATGAAATTATTGAGTCTAAACAAACAAATGAAATAGGCATTACGTGTGATATTCTAGACGAATCAACTCATGATGTTTCTTTTTCAAAATCATTCAATTATAATGCTTTAGAAATTAATCATGAAAATGTTTGTGATGAAATTGTTGATAACTACTCAAACTTGATTTTAGAAAATTTAGAACTCAAAGCACAAGTAGAAAAACTAAATCTAGGACTAGCAAAATGCTTTAAAGGAAAAGAAATTTTGGACAAACTTCTTAGTGAACAACGATGTTCATTTAGAAAGGAAGGCTTAGGATATGAACCGAACAAGAAAAAGAAATTGAGTACTAAAATGACTTTTGTAAAGGCCACTAATATGTTTTGTCACAAATGTCATAATGTAGATCATTTGCCGGAAAATTGTCCCTCAACTTCTAGAGCTAAAGAAAATAAGTATCACTCCCATTACATGCTAAAGAAAACAAAGCATGGAAGAGTAGTTGCAAAATTCATTGGTTTACCTCATCAAAATAAACATGAGAAGAAAATTTGGGTACCAAAGACTCTTGTTGCTAACTTTCAAGGACCCAAACAAGTTTGGGTACCTAAAAGCATCTAACCCTTCTTTTAGGTAAACTACAAAACCGGTGGGAGGCATTGGGTGCTTGATAGTGGATGCATCCAACACATGACCGGTGATGGAAGTCGGTTCTCTTCATTTGAGAATGGTTGCAATGACGTTGATAAAATCACGTTTGGTGATAATAGCAAAGGAAAGGTAATTGGATTAGGTAAAGTTGCAATCACAAACAACCTTTCCATCTCAAATGTATTACTTGTTGAATCTTTGAACTTCAATTTGCTTTCGGTTGCAAAAATTTGTGATTTGGGTCTTAGATGCATTTTTGAACCAAATTGTGTTATCATTGAAAGTCTAGAAGACAAGTCTTTAATTTTCAAAGGTTTTCGATATGGAGATTTGTATTTGGTTGATTTCGGTTCAAAAGACTCTTGCATATCAACATGTTTGGTTGCAAAAAATTCTTTGGGATGGCTTTGGCATCGTCGTTTGGCTCATGTTGGGATGCATCAATTAAACAAACTTTTAAAAAGAGATTTAATCCTAGGTATGAAAAATGTAAAGTTCGAAAAGAATAAACTTTGTAGTGCATGTCAAGCAGGAAAACAAGTAGCTAGCACTCATCCCGCTAAAAATATTTTATCAACATCTAGACCACTTGAGCTTTTGCATATGGACTTGTTTGGTCCATCGGAAACTCAAAGTATTGGTGGTAGTAACTATTGCTTTGTCATTGTTGATGATTTCTCTCGATTTACTTGGATTTTCTTTTTAAACCATAAATCCGATGCTCCAAGTGTGTTTAAAAGATTTGTAAAACGAGTTGAAAATGAATTTGAATTCTCCATCAAGAAACTTCGAAGTGATCACGGTGGAGAGTTTCAAAATTCTGATTTTGTTGAACTTTGTGATGAATCTGGAATCAAACACGAATTTTCCGTACCATATACTCCTCAACGAAACGGTGTTGTGGAAAGGAAAAATCGAACATTAATTGAAATGGCTCGAACTTTATTGGATGAATATAAAACCCCCACTAGGTTTTGGGCCGAGGCCGTAAATACGGCTTGTTATGCCATAAATCGGCTTTATACTCATCCTTTATTAAACAAAACTCCTTATGAGCTAATTATTGGAAGAAAACCAAACATCTCATATTTTCGAGTCTTTGGTTGCAAATGTTACATCCTTAAAAAACGCATGCATCTTGGAAAATTTCAAAGACGTGTTGACGAGGGGTTTCTTGTTGGATACTCGTCAATTAGTAAGGCTTATCGTGTTTTTAACATCATAACCGAATGCATTGAAGAAACATGCAATGTTGAGTTCGATGAATCTAATGGCTCTCAAGAAGAGTATGAAGATATTGAGAATGTAGGAAATGAAGAATTAAGAGAAGCTATGAAGAACATGACGATTGGAGATATCAAGCCCAAAGATGAAGATTCAAAGTCCCCTGATCAAGAAAATGAAGTAGCTTCTATGATTCCGGAAGCTCCCACTCAAGTTGATCTTGATTCGGAAATAAAGGAAAATGAAGATCAAACATTGCAAAATCCAAGACTTCATCAAACCATCACTAAAGATCATCCCGTCAATCAAATAATAGGTGATGTCGGTAAAGGTGTCCAAACTAGCTCTAAAATTGCATCTTTTTGCGAACATGCATCCTTCATTTCTAGTATTGAGCCTAAATACATTGATGAAGCTTTAGCGGACCCGGATTGGGTAAATGCTATGCATGATGAGTTAAACAACTTTACTAGAAATAACGTTTGGGAACTTGTAGAACAACCTCTTGATCATAATATAATTGGTACAAAATGGGTCTTTAGAAATAAACAAGATGAAAATGGCATAGTTGTGAGAAATAAAGCTAGATTGGTAGCACAAGGTTATTCTCAAATTGAGGGGTTAGATTTTGATGAAACTTTTGCTCCCGTAGCTAGACTAGAGGCCATTCGCATCTTACTTGCATTTGCATCATGTTTTGAAATCAAACTATTTCAAATGGATGTTAAAAGTGCTTTCTTAAATGGTGAAATTTCGGAACTTGTATTTGTAAAGCAACCACCGGGTTTTGAAGATCCAAAATATACAAATCACGTCTATAAACTCTCAAAAGCTCTTTATGGTCTAAAGCAAGCCCCTAGGGCTTGGTATGAAAGGTTGCGAAATTTCCTAATTTCACAAGGTTTTAAAGTTGGAAAAATTGATACAACTCTCTTTACCAAAATCATAGACGATGACTTCTTTGTTTGCCAAATCTATGTCGATGATATAATTTTTGGTTCCACTAACGAGTCTCTTTGCCAAGCTTTTGGTGAAACCATGTCCAAGGAATTTGAGATGTCTATGATAGGAGAGTTGAGCTTTTTCCTTGGACTTCAAATTAAGCAAATCAAAGAAGGCATATTTGTGAGTCAAAGCAAATACGTGAAGGATTTGCTCAAAAGATTCGGTATGGATGATTCAAAACCAATCAAGACTCCCATGGCTACAAATGGGCATTTGGACCTGGATGAAGGAGGTAAACCGGTAGAACTCAAATTATATCGTTCTATGATTGGTAGCTTATTATATCTTACTGCCTCTAGACCGGATATTATGTTTAGTGTATGCATGTGTGCTAGGTTTCAAGCTGCTCCTAGAGAGTGTCACCTAACTGCAGTAAAAAGAATTTTCAGATATCTAAAACATACACCAAACATAGGACTTTTGTATCCTAAGAATGCTAGTTTTGATCTCCTAGGATATTCGGATTCTGATTATGCCGGTTGTAAAATTGATAAAAAAAGTACTTCCGGTGGTTGTCAACTTCTAGGAAGATCATTGTCTCTTGGACTTCAAAGAAACAAAATTCAGTTGCACTCTCAACCGCCGAGGCGGAATATGTTTCGGCCGGTAGTTGTTGTGCACAACTTCTTTGGATGAAGCAAACCTTGTTAGATTATGGCATAAAAGTCAATTGTGTTCCACTTTTGTGTGATAATGAGAGTGCCGTTAAAATTGCCAACAATCCTGTTCAACACTCTCGAACAAAGCACATTGACATTAGACATCACTTTCTAAGGGATCATGTATCAAAAAGGGACATAGTGATTAGTCATGTTTCAACCGAAAATCAATTAGCAGACCTATTCACTAAACCCTTGGATGAGTCAAGATTTAGTAAGTTAAGAAATGAATTGAATGTTATTGATATTTCAAATGTCATTTAATCTCTTGCTTATCTTGAATTGATTGTTAGTTTGATTGTATCTAGCATATACTCTCTTGGCTATATATTCATATATCAATGTAGGCATCTATGCCCATCACTTCCTATTTTGAAGGAAAAAGTCCAAAATTCACCACTTTGTCGTTTTTCAACAAAATTTGGAGAACACATTAAGGGGGAGCAATTTCAAGATCATTGAATGCTTGTGTACCCCAAAATTGTGTACAAAAAGGAAAAATATGCATATTGTTTATAAAAAGGGTAAATCTTAAAATCAAAAGGGCTAAAAATGCTAAAATGTTCAAATTATGTTAAAATAAAACAAACTCTTCAAAAATATCTTTCAAGAGTGTTTTCAAAGATTTTGAAAGTGAAAATAAAGGGTTTCAAGCTAAAATGTTGAATTTTGACAAAATTGAACATCTAAGGATCTTGTTTTGGCCTAAAATGACTTATTTCTATAAATCAAAATCGGTTGAGTTTTGACAAAAAGTTTCTACATGAACCACTTAGAGATCAGTCATTCGAAGATATTTCATGTTAAACATTTTCTCAAAATACCTATGGTTTGAAAGTTATCACATTTTGCAAATCGCCCGAAAACGAGCTTTGACGCGAAAATACCCAAAATGTGCATTTTGTGAATTTCGCTATTTGAGCCAAGATCTCTTCCATGTTTTGGCTTGAAATAGTATTTAGAATTCATACAAGGCCAAACATCTCAGAAAAATTCAAGTTTCATGAAAATTTGACAAATTGGTGAAAATCAGTTCTGTTTTACCCTTTTACCCTAAAATGCGATTCGGAGGCTCATTCTAAAGTCGATTTCTCTAAAATTTCTCCTCAAAGCTAGCTGAATATATTCCAAACATGATACTTGAGCTTATCCAAAATTCAAATCTCCTTTTGAGTCAAATCTGACAAATTTGCAAAAATTTCAGAAATTTCAGAGAAAAATCTGAACTGACCGGACAGTGTCCGGCCAGATCGGACTTTGTCCGGCCATATCGGACATTGTCCGGTAAGATCGGACATTGTCCGGCCTGTGCACGTTGGTTCAGTTATTTAATCCTCCCGAAGTCTGTTTCTTCCCCAAATCGATTTCTGGCTTTTGTTTCCTCCTCAGTTCATCCTCTCTCCACTGTTTATCCCATCTCCTCCGGACAAGAGGTTTCGTTCGGCCATCTCCCGTCCGACCTCAAAGTTGACCTCTTGGGCATCTCCTCCTTCCTGGATTAGGTCAGTTTTGTGTCTCCTCCTCCTCTGGTTCATGCATTCATCTCATGCCATACTAGGGTTTGATTCAAATGTGTTTGCATGTTAGATCTAGATATGGATTCATGAAATTAACATCTAGGAGTAGTCATATTTGAGATGATTTGTACAAAATAGCAGTTTATCATTGACATGCATGATATAAGAGGATCAACCTGCCATTTAGAGTTAGATTTTGGAGCAATATCAAATATGTTTGTATGGAAAGATGATGGTATGATAAAATCAAAATATCTAGAGTTAAATGACGTTTTTCTATCGGATTTGTTTAGATTATTTTCAATGCACAAAATGAGTGGCTAAGATGAACAATATCGTAGATGATTTCTTTAGAGTGTCCTAGATCCTTGATTTTGATCAAAGTAAATTGAGTAGAATAAAATTGAATCAAAGAGCAGAAAAGGATGATATGGAGTAAAAATTAACATCTATTAACAAATGTATGACTAAGAATTGATTCATTGAAGAACTAGGTCATGCATCCACATCCTTCGGAAAATTAGTTCATTATCAACTCTTTCGAGTCATATCACGATCAAATTATCCATCTTTTCTCTCCAGAGTCACTATGACTGGAAGAATGAAGCAAACTAGCCGTCATCATGGGCCTGGATCTTCTCAACAGGCTCAACCTATAGACTGGGACTCCTTGGCTATTGATGAGGATGATGCAGCTCCAGCATCTCCCGTTGGATCTCCCATCGATGATTCTGACTCAGTCGACAGTAGCAGCAGTAGTGGTGATGAGCAACCGAGAGGCCATCCAACCTACACCGCTAGTGCTATTCGACGTCTTCGTCGAAAGAACCCTTATGAGCATCCGAGAACATGTACTGAGAGGAATTTTTGGAATGCCTTCCAGATGTCTCAGTATCAAACCAGATTCTCCTCTGCTAAAGTGTTCGGGCATTAGGCCATTGACTGGAACTTGATCGAGAGCAAAGTTCACTATCCTCTCCGGGGCAAGTTCATGGCTGTCAGACTGCACTCCTTCACCGAGATGAGGGAAGACTGGAAGTGGAACGTGGATATTATCCGCTCATTCTTTGCGACTCTTCATGTTGCCTCGGATCGATCCCATGTCGTCTTCATGAACAACAACTCCAGAAGAACTCTCACCAAGGCGCAGTTTGAAGAGGCTCTACAAATCGAGCATGTTGACAACAGTATTTTCGCCTTTGATGAAGTTCGAGTTGAAGACGTGGCTCATCTCTTCGACAATCCCGATCCAAATATTGGTAAAGTCTCTCAACTGATCCCTCCGGTGGCAATCTTAGAGAAGTTGAATCGCATGACTATCTTGCCAAAAACCGGAGATCGCGGGGCTGTCACCTCCACCATGCTACGACTTCTAAGAGCCCAAGTTGACGAGACACCTTTCGACTTTGTGGAGTTCATGTTTCATGAGATACAGGAAGTTCAGATGGACCCGAAGAGGCTTTTGCCCTTCGCACCTTTCATCGCTCACACCCTGACCTACTTTGGACTGCATCGAGCTTCTCGTCCTTCCTGTATGGAGTACTATCGGTTGAAGAGCCTGGGGATCCTTGTTCGTTATGAAAATCAAGTTGGATCACCAGTTCATGGAGACACGCCTATGTCTCCAGTCGCGGGAGCTCCCTCTCCACTTCAGTCCCACTCCATCTCCCAGAGTCCTGATGTCTCAGCTCCATACATGATGATCATGGAGCGGCTGGATCAGATGTCCATGCGATTCGAGACTCGCTTCGATGAGGTCGACACCAGATTGAGCTCCATCGACCATCGCCTCAACGTCATCGAGCCTCGCATCGATTCTATGAGTCAGGATATCTCTGAGCTGCGGGGACGTTTCGACGCAGGCCAGTATCAGCGTCGTCGTCACGGCGATTCTTCTTCCGATCATCCTCCGCAGTCCTAGATTATCCGTCTCCTGTCTCTATGATTGTTTGTATCTATGTCTTCTCTCCTTTTATGGATGTTTGATGCCAAAGGGGGAGAGTTATGTATGGATATGTGTTATGCCTTATGTTTATGTCAGTGGATGATATATATGTGGATGATGATATATGTGGATGATATATATGTGATATTGTTATGTTTATGTATGGTCATCTCGTTATACCTTGTCATGAATGTGTTTATGAACTTGAATGCAAGATTAAGGGGGAGCATCTCTTGCTTATACTCATATTTGTTATATCCATATGTTTTATGCATAACGGTTGTCATCAATCACCAAAAAGGGGGAGATTGTTGAATCTTGAGCCCCGATTAGGATTTTGGTGATTAATGACACGCGTTAGATTTGCGACTAATCTCTGTATGTAAGACACAGGTAAATCAAAGGAGAAAGCATCAAGAAAAGACAAAGCAAGGTTATCAAGACTCCGTGAAGCGAAAACGACGAAAATCTCGACAAAAGTACAAATACCTAAACCTAGCGTCTTCTTGTTTTGAAATTTTCTAGGTTAGATGGTCGTACTATTAAGAGGGGTCTTAGCACAAGTATCTTGATCAACCTTGAAGTTCTTAGAAGCATATTTGCATTTGCTTTTGCCCCAAATCAAAAGCTGAGTAAAAAATTCAGAAGTCAGGTTTCGGTTTATACTGGCCGGACAGTGTCTGAAGTGACCGGACAATGTCCGGCCAATACAAACAATCTCAGTACTTTGCAAACACGCGCAACAGAGACAAATCCATTTGTCCGGGACATCTGTCCGGTGAAGGCCGGACATTGTCCGAAGTGACCGGACAATGTCCGGCCAGTACAAATGTTCGCAGTCTAGTGATTTGAGACAAATACATTTGTCCGGACGATTTGTCCGAAGTGACCGGACATTGTCCGAAATGACCGGACAATGTCCGGCCAATACAAAATCCTGGCTAGTGTTAGGGCCATGTTAACAGAGACAAATCTATTTGTCCGGACAAATCCTATATGTCCGGCCTATACAAAAATCTGGAGTATATTATGTTGAGTGTTAACAGAGACAAATACATCTGTCCGGATATTTTGTCCGGACAAATGTATCTGTCCGGCGTGTACACTTCATTTTCAACAAGGGTGTTAACAGAGACAAATGCATCTGTCCGGACATTTTGTCCGGACAAATACATCTGTCCGGCCTTCACATTTTGTTTCAAACGGCTACTGACACTCGCAATTCACGTGAATAACGGTCAAAATTTTTGTACTGACCGGACATTGTCCGCAGTGGCCGGACAATGTCTGGCTAGTACAATTTTCGCCCAATCTTCTTGATTTCGACCGTTTTTGCTGAGAGTATAAATAGATCACTGTTGTAGATGTCAAGTACACACGAAATACACTTCATAAACCCTGAGCAACAGTGTGCAAGCTCTCACACATCCATTCTCTAGCAATTAGAGTCAAAACTTGAGAATTCTTGAGTGCTAGTTGAGTGAATTTGGTTCCAAGCCTTGTTGCATTTGCATTGTGTTCATCAAGCTTTGAGGTTGATCAAGCAAGGTGCTAAGGCTTATTACTCTTGGTGATTGCCGTCACCTAGACGACCCGGGAGGTCCGGCGATCTCTCCATCGACGGTGTGTCGGAGAGGCCCGGCGAGTGGTTGTAAAGGCTTGGAGCTCGCCTATCCGGAGTGGAGAAGGGCTACCTCTAGTGGAATCGAAGCTTAAGCTCAAGTGAAGAGCGCTTCAACGAGGATTAGTGGAAATCGGCAAATTTCCGAGACCTCGGGAAAAACTTGATTTCTTCGGTTATCTCTACTACTTGCTTAATTTCCATTGTGATTGAATTGTTGCTAGTAGTATCATAGAAATCGCTAAATCTGAATTGAATTAGTTTTCCATACCCTTAGAATATTTGCTACTGCAAACTTAGGTTGTTAAACCCTAATTTAGAAGAAAATTTTAAAACCGCCTATTCACCCCCCCTCTAGTCGGCATCCTTCGATCAACACAACGTAGCTGTGTCGGTTTGGCTCTCAGTGGGCCCTGACCCTGGAGACAGCACTCCCGATCGTATGGGAGTCACCCGTGCCAGAGAAGGCTTTTGTCGACGATTCGGACTCGGGGTCCTTAGTCGAACTTATGCAGAATTTGTAGGTTGTGACACCATTCAGGGTGTCCCTCCGGAAAGGTATGCTGAATCAAAGATAACTAGAGCACAGAGAAGTTTATACAGGTTCGGGCCCTCGATGGTGGGAGTAATAGCCCTACATCCTGTTGGGATTTCACTATGTGTAGTAGAAAGTGTTACAAAGTTATGGAAAAGATCTTCACAGGCGAAGATTTTTCCTATATGTTTGTACAAGACAATGTCAGAAAGGCTTAGGAAATCTAGCTAACTTGGACTACTGTCTTCTGATCCTTTGAGTGTTAGATTGCTTGATTCGATGATCTGATCATCTGATTATCCGATGCCCTGTTTGATGCATTGGGTTACCCTTTTATACTGGTCGAAAGAGTGCCAAATCGTAACGACATCGAACGGTTGCTTGGATACAATTTTGGCAACTACCTTTAACCTCCACGCAAGTTTAACACATGTTATTCATAGATAACCGCACGTATTAACCTCCTGACGGTTGTCTCCATCCGTGGAAGGATCTTCGGGATACTCGGGATATCCCTGTTATAGGGACAGAACAATTCTGCGTCCCCTGGTCGAAGATGTTCTGACCGCGCGTTGTTTGTTATTACCTGATCGCGCACTATCTGCAGTCTTCTGTTCGCGTATGGCATACGAACTCCTGACCGCGCACTAGCTATGGTCTGATCGCGTAAAGCCTGCGTCCACATGATTGTGCTTGTCGGAGTAACTTGAGTTCACATTAATAGACACTCATCTGGCTCGAATTTGTCTAGAACCAGTCATGCATTTATTTGAACTAGCTCGGGTATCAATCCTCGTTAGCTAGCCCCCGAATTTGAAGAGAATGAAGGGACATGTTTACTTCAAATTTCAAGACTTACATCGGACACTTAAGCCGACGCTTCAAATCCTCCACTTAGTGGTGCACTAAGTGCGGCGGTTGGTTCCCCGAGACGAACTCTGGGTAATATGTGATGGGTAATGATGGCGCCGCAGAAAACGTTTTTAACCTGAGGTAAAATTGTAAATGTTTTAAAAGCTCAAGGCGTTTGGAAACTGAACTGTCACCTTGGTGTCTATAAATACCGAAGCCTCTGGACTTCAAAACTTCACAACTCTTCTCCCGGCCAAGTCTTTCTTTCAAAGCCATCTTCCCTTCTCTTCCATACACTTCTCGATGGCAGACCAAAACATCATCAAGATTGAGAGTGATGAAGAAGAAGTTTCACTTGAATTCGAGCAGGATTTACAGATGTCCAAAGATCTATCCCCTTCAAGGAAGAAACCCAAGGTTGATGAGGGATCCTCCAGCAGAACAAAGGTGAAAGATGCATCATTGCTCTCTCTTCTTTTAGTTCCCATAGTTCTTCCTGTTCATGCACCTCGGCAGGTTGAACCTTCATCTCCACCTTTGGAGGGACGTTCTTCTCAGCTTTCTCCATTTCATCCCAATGATCCCCGTTTTTGTTCGGGTGATCAATTTTCTGGTTGGCAAGCTGTACTTCCGAGACCAGATGATCCTCAACTTGTGTTGGGGAAGCAATCTTCTGTTTGGGAAGGTTGCACTTCCACTATCTGATGATCCTCGACCTTTATCGGGTGATCTACTTTCTGGGGGAAGTACATCAACCTGTCACTTGCGAGGATTGGTAATTACTTCCATCTCCCTTTGCTTGTTGTTATAGTTAGTGAAACTAATATCTACAAATGTAGGAGACGAAAATTGTTGGAGCCCCCAGCGACCAGCCTGCTGAAGTTCAACCTCCTCCCCTCGAACAGACTCTCCAAAGGGAAAAAGAGGCCCTGGAGAAGAAGACCGAAGAGATGTCTTCGGTAATTCTGCACCTGGCAGATTGTTTTGAAAGATCCTGCGAAGAGGCGCACCAATTCCGCCTAGAGAGGGATAATGCTCGACAGCAGCGAGAACTCTCCGATTTGATTAGAAATAATAGTGCGTCTCTTGTCAGGGATGATGTAGATAGACTTAGAGTAGTTGCTAGTTCCCTTGGGGTCATCAGTGTAGATCCTACTGATGACAACATGTCCCTAGGAGAACTTTGTAAACTCCTCTAGGATCAGGTCGACGCTCTGGTCGCCGGTATCTCTTTTGTATGTAAAGATTGTCAGAAATAAAGATTTCTTTTACCTTACATAACATGAAAATTCTTCATAATTTCTGTGTGAAAAATGTGGCCATAAGTAGTGTTTTTACGACCACTCATACACAGATAAGTCCCGGTATTATGACCAGAGACGCATTCAATATGTTATACCGCGACTAGTGCTAATACCGCGATCAGACTTAAAGCCATGGTCAGAATCTGAAATTCGATCTGGAAGGTTACCGCGATCAGAACCGAAATTCGATCAGACCACCACTTCGACTAGAATTGGAGTCCGATCAGAAACATAGTTCTAATAATACAACAATCTGATCGAAAAAACAACCGTATGCCAGTAGTTGAATCATAGAATATCTTTATGATCAACTCGTGAAAGTTTACAAGAAACAAGAAGGAAAATGTCCTCTGAAAATCCTTTGTAGAACTTTTCGCGTTTTTGTGCCCATTTTTAATCCTCAAATTCGAAACAAAGAAGACCTTTCATTTCAGATTCGGTGCAGGGAACGCATAACGGGTTTACCAGAGACAACATCCATTATGGGAAATGAATAGAATATTTAATGGAACATTACCCTCAGTGGTGCGTCTCCTCGGGCCTATAAAAGGAGCACGTAACTTCCTGAGGAAGCCACACATCCAGCCTCCAACCCTAGAACTTCCGCCGCTCAAAACCCTCGTTTCTCATCTTCCATCGCCCCCAAAGCCACCAGCTTTTCCCTCACAATCTCTTCCAAAAATGACATCTTGGAGCCGATCAGTTCATCATACGGAGGAGAGCCTGATGGCGCTAGAGAAGGAAGAGATTCTTCCCCCAAGATTGCTGATCAACTAGCGACCCGCAGGGAAAGATCAAGAAACCCCAATTGTCCAAGAGGGCGAGTTGGTGGTTTTCGAAGAATACCTGAGGTGCGGGTTCTGATTTCCTGAGAGTCAGTTCTTGAGGGGATCTTGGAGCACTATGGGTTGGAGTTGGTGAATCTCCACCCAAATGCTATCCTGATCATGTCGATCTTCCAGCACCTGTGCGAAGCCTTCGTCGGAGTGTATCCCAGTGTGGATCTCTTTCGACGCTTCTACTGTTCGGCGTGGTCGAAGAGCGCCAACACCGCCGGATGCATTTATTTCCGGATAAGGGAGAAAAAAGAGTATCCCTTCCCACCCCTGCGAGACTCCGTGCACGGGTGGTACCAGAAATGGTTCTACTGCACCCCTCCATCCGAGAGCGGGTTGTGGTTTGTGAACTCGCGGCCAGAGAAGTCCAGCGAGTTGGATTCCCTCCCTGCTCTGAATGCAAAGCAGAAGAAGCAAGCCGAGGTGATTCTTCACTTAGTCCAGCAGGGACTAACAGCTCGCGATGTTATTCGTGACTTCGTGAAGAATCGGGTGAGCCCCCTGCGCGAAAGGGCTCATCCGGCTTGGGAGATACAGTCCATGGCGGACAGCACCTTGGACTATAACAATGATATGTGACTTAGCCAACGAAGTCTTATACTTTTCTTTCATGTTCGATAACTGGTCTACTGGTGACACAGTTTTGCCTTCGTCTGAAGTCAAGAAGCGGACAAACTACCTCCTCAAGGCATATAGTGCCGAAGTGGAGGGAACCAAGGGATCGCCTCGCCCCCAAAGCTTGATCAATGCCGGCGATGACCTTAGACAAGAACGTCGAAAGGTATGTCATCTCTTGTTATGTTCTGTCTGTAAGTCATATGTATGTCTTGTACTAACAAGGGCACTGGAACGGCGTAGCTTTTGGGGAAATTTTTCGAGGCGACGTATCCAGGTGAAAGCGTCGGTTTCTTAGGAAAGCCGACAATGAAGAGAGTAAAGAAAGTCTCTTCAAGGCCTGGAGCGAGGGATCCTGCCCCCAAGAAATCCAAGAAACTTCTCGGGGAAGGCTCCTCGCATAGGACGCCCCTTACCGCGAAAAAGACTGCGGTAAGATATCATGTGCCTCCTGTTACCCCAGGTGCGAACTGGAATTACTTCTTCGTCGTACAGGGTAAAGGAAGCGAGGAGGAGGAAGACGACATTCCTCTGGTTCGCCGGAAGAGGACGGCGATCACTCCTCAAGCCGGCGAAGTGCTGTCTCGGCCTGCAGGGACAGAGACAGCTACTGCAGACCCTGCGGCCACCGAGAATCTTGTGGTCGCGGGTGAGACCTCTACTCCTGAAGCCCGGGAGGCTTCAGGGTCTGTAACTTCCCCCCCATGGCCGAAGGGGCGACTGCGGGAAGATTCCTCGCAATCCTGAGCGTTACAATTCATCTGTACATGTTCGTGTTCATCAAGCCACGTTTGCACAGGAAGAAGAAATTCCTCCTAAGACTCCTGTTAGTCCTAGGGAGGCGAGCTCTCCGCTCCTGTCGACAGGGGCGGGTATAACAAAGCAAGATCTACTAGTACAGAAATGCAGTCTACTAACCCCTATCTTCTATCGGTTATTAGCGATTTAGTTCAAAACCGATAGAAAATGTGCCTCGAGGTCATAAAAGGCCATCGGGTGTATTTTTTTCTATCAGTTTGTAAAAAACTTCCCGATAGAAGAAGCAGTATGATTTACTCTAGCGGTGATGAACAAATTTGCCGTTAGAAGAGATGCATAAGTACTGACGGGAGAATGTTGTGCGCTGATAGGACTGGTCGACTTCTACAACTAGACTTATTCTATCGGTACTGTATGAATATACCGACAGAGTATATTCAAAATTCCTTTCGGTAATATGTAGTGCGCCGATAGAACCGTTGGCCTTCTACAAATATTTTTATTCTATCGGTAATGGATTCTTGTACCGTTAGAATATATAGAAAATTTCTTAGAACTGTTCGTCTCAAATAGTTTTATTCTATCGGTAATGAATGTTTATACCGTTAGAATATAGCAAACATATCTTAGAACTGTTGGCCTTCTACAACTTGTAATATTCTATCGGCAATGTACGTACACACCGATAGAGTATGTACAAAAATTCCTATCGGTAATATGTATTGTGCCGATAGAACCATTCGCCTTCTACAGATGTTTTTATTACTAACGGTATGCTGTTTTTGTATCGATAGAAAATATAGCAAAAATATCTTAGAACTGTTGGCCTTCTACAACTTGTAATATTCTATCGGTAATGAATGTTTATACCGTTAGAATATAGCAAAAATATCTTACAACTGTTGGCCTTCTACAACTTGTAATATTCTATCGGGAATGTACGTACACACCGATAGAGTATTGTAACGCCCTGAGTTAGGGGTGAAAATTTCCTTTTTCATAAATAGCATGCATGCATGTATCTGTAGTAATAGCCAGATCAGTTTCTATCTCAAGCCCTGAAATCTCCAAAATATATCCTGTGACCTCAAATGAAGATCAGATTGTTCAGATATGATCTATCGGTTTCTTTGAACTTAAAAGCCTTCAGAACCTAGATCCAATTCTATCCCTAACTCTCAGATTTATCAGCTCCTTCTGTTTTCGAAAACAGAAATACCTTCTATTACTTAAATACCCTAAGTTTCAGAAATACAGATTTAATCCGAATCTTGACCAAGTTCAGACCAGATTATTCCTGGAATATGACCATGGGTATGTCAATACCTTAATATAAAAAGTTGACAGCCATATTTCACCATCTAGACTCTTTTCACAAATCAGTCCAAGAATTATCGCAAAATAGTCCTTATCTGTTATTTGAAAATCCAAAAAGGCTAAAATCTCCAGATTAACTCCAAATTCAGAATTTCTTCGGCAAATCTTCTCAAAATGCTATTTGTCACAAGTTTCTCTTCTGTTCAAATTCCAAAATCTCATCCTAAGTACCAGAATTCAAAACCAAATGAAATTCAGATTTCAATTACCCTAAATTACCCTATTTTCAGTTTAAAACTATTCAAACGTATCATATTTTATCAATTATCATTGCCAATTAACCTGTTGAATATAATCTACCAGATTAGTGAAATCAAATTCAACTCTAACCTTCCCAAATCTCCAGAATTACAGATTGGTCCAATTGTGAAAATCAAATATTGCAAATCAGCCCATTTTCGACCAGGGAAGCAGCCAGTGCACGACCAGAAGCTCGCCGTGTTTTCTTGCGCCGTGCACGCTCGCCGCCGGTCAAGCTTCGCCGCACTTGTGACCGTGCATGCCAGTACGCACGTGTCCTCGCCTCAGCCGTCACCGTGGCAGCGCCGTTGCTACGTCGACGACCAGCGTTTACTCCCGCGCGCGATCAGCAGCAACTTTGTCAGCAATCCATCGCCACGTAGCCTCGCCGCGCCAGTACTTGTCGCCACCGCTTGCTACAAGCTTCGCCAGGTCCCGATGAAGCGACATTGTGATCAGCTGAAGGCTTGTCGCCGTCGCATCACCGTTCTTCGCTGTGTCTTCGCCGCTGTTGCTCCAGCACGCAACCAGTCAAGTCACCAGCAGCCAATCTCTTCATTGCTTTCTCTTCGCATGCTTCGCCTGCCTATTTAAGCATCCCTGTGCTCAGCAGCCCCCTCAAACCTCACTGGAAATCATCCACGTCTCAGATTTTCTGTCTTAGTTTTCTTCTCCGGCGAGACCAGTTCGAGGCCTCACGGTGACAGCCTCAACCGCAGCCTCAACCACCAAATTGACAGCACTAGTAAGTTCCCCTCGCCTCCCTCATCGTGCTGTACTATTTAATTGCTCCCCGATGACCCCTAACGCCGGCGATCACCGGAAATGGTTGAAAATCGAAGATTGCCCTGTTCCGGCAATGCAGGCCAAATCAATTCGAATTAGCCCTCGAACCTGTGAAGCAAATTGATCAGTGGGTTATTTCAAGCAAGCCTGTAAGCTTAGAATCCCTAATTAATCATCATTCGAAGCTTTTCCCAAATTCAAGCTCTACCAGAAAACCGGCGATCGTCGCCAGGCTTCTCCGGTGATCCTCCAGTCAATTTGATGTTACCAGAAGCTTCCCTATACCTCCTAGATGCTCTCCAAGCAAAGAATTAAGTTCTCTTGGCCTGTAGCAAAAACCCCCAAATAGCAGTGTTCTTCTCCGGCACAGTTCACCGGAAAAGTGTTCCCGGCCATTTCAGCCCTCGAAACTTTGTCATTTAGATGTGCCTTAGCCTCCTGAGTATTTTTGTCTTCTAGCTCGACACCTAGATCGGCCTAGATTGGAAGTTATAGCCATGCCAAGTTTGTGTCCAGAACTGCTCCAGTGCAGCCAGTTCATCTCTGTTCATCATCAAATTTCTTGCTTTCCAGCCATTTTCAGCCTTAGATCCTATTGAATGATTTATTCCTGTTATCAATGCCTACCTCCTAGACAAAGTGGTGCATCATTTGGAGCTCCAGATCAAAAGTTATGCTAAGCCCTAGTTTTTGACATTGTCAGCTCTATGCCAGAGCTTGTCAGCCAGTGGCATTGACCTTGTTTACCCACTTCTGGTTGTGTAATTTGAAAATCACTTTGTCCACTAAATTTGTAGAGTTGTGACCTACATTTTATTCTACTACCACAAGTTAAAATAACCCCTCTATCATTCATCGACCCTATGTCGATGCTTTGAACCGAATGTCGATCTAAAGACGTTCGCTGTTTTTGAGCGAACCAGTCGCAACCTTGACATCATTCTGATATTTTGAGACATTTGGAACCTTGTAAACCTTTGACAGCTAATCTTAACATTGGTTTCCTTAACTTAACCCTAATCAGCCTCTTAACCCAATCATTTCAGAATCATCAAGACTTCATCTTTGCATCATTGCATATAGTATAATAATGTATTGAAAAGATTATGATTATTGGTTGTTTGTTTGTTTTGAGAGCAGATCAAGAGCCCGAGTTCGAGGATTTCACTGCGAACCCGTCGTCAACTGCTGTATTTTACGACGCGGAAGGCAAGTCATATCCTTGGTCATCTTGAACCTATATTTTAAATGTTGCTAAAACATAACCTTGAATATAGGCAATATTGCATGTGAAAGATTGAGAATGGTTGATCTATGAATTGGCAGTACTAGACTGGTTATCTGTGAAATGTGAAATAAACAAGTTTTGAGCCATGAACTATTATATGTATTTATATACTTATATTCATGAAATAAAACCCCTAGCCGTGACCAGAAAAATGGTATGGATGGCTGTAGCACTGGAGGTGCTAGACTGCAAAGGAATGCAGGCACTGAAGGTGCAGGGTTGTGGATGGTCTGGTCACTGGCATATAAGGACTAGAACCTTGTGTTGTGCGTCTAGTGGCATGAACAACGTGCTAACCGCAAGCCTGGTATGGGACAGGCCTGAACAAGTAATTATGTGGATCGCACATGAAACCCCTGCATGAGATGTGTTGTGATGCACGATAAACACGGAGCGCGGCTCCCACACATATCACTGAAGGTGATCAAGCAAGCTGACCCAGTAATGGGAATAAGCAATGGGGTGGAGGTTTGGATACAACCTGCCACAACTGTGCCTCGCTGAGAGCCACAGGGTCGGGGGTGAATTGTAAGTGATACATAACAAAAGTTCTTGTTATTTCCACCTTGCCGCTCACAGTATGAAGTGAGTCAGGGGTCCAATCATTTTGTTATGATAGGAAAGGTTTGAAAGTGGAATATCTTGCGGGTAAATTGGTACCTCTCTGCAGAGTTAAAAATGTATTCGAATACTCCGAGCTCCCGGGTTTTATAGGAGTCTGCTGCGGTGGATTAAATCCACGGGGTGTGACACAAGTACTATTTTCTAAATAAAATATGTTTAAATCAAGATTACCCAAATGACATGTGTTGTCATGATAAGGAGTGCTACCGTGGGCTGTCGTGTGTCGACGTGTCGCAGTAGTGCTATAATCTAGTGAACATGAGTGATGATGTTATATTATAAAAAGTGCTGCCATGAGATGAGGTATGAAAGAAAAAGGATTATTTTACAAATATCCATAATTCTTGACTAGTCTAGGTTCATATCATCACTACTATATGTATCTACTCTTACCTATGACTTGCTGAGTACGTAAGTGCTCACCCTTGCAACATTCAACTCAATAGATGGAGCCTACCTTGATCAAGATGATGGCACGGAGTACTACGTGGATCCAGAAGGAGGAGAATCAGTTCCGCCAGAACCCTGAAGTGTGTTGTTCTGCCGTCAACTTCTTTTGTGGGAGGGTCACCTATCTTCTGCTGTGTAGTTAAATATTTTGTTAAACCCTGAATGCCTTGCAGGCATTGTAATCCTCTTTATGTAATATTAAGGCCAGCAGGCCACACTGCTTAATATTTTGTAAGTACTCTGTTGCAATGTAATATACTCCTGTGTTTGACTCATCCTGGGAAGTCAACGGGTTGTGGTTGAGACTAGCTGCAGCGAGCTAGGTCTCTACAGGAGTAGTCGTTGTCCCAGTCTCGGGGCGCGACAAGTATGTACAAAAATTCCTATCGGTAATATGTATTGTGCCGATAGAACCATTCGCCTTCTACAGATGTTTTTATTACTAACGGTATGCTGTTTTTGTACTGATAGAAAATATATAGTTGTATAAATACACGGGTATGTCTCTTTCATTCTCACAGTTCATCTGGGGCACGTAGTCCTAACCCGTAAGCTCCATGGACGGCCGGCGCACCTCTACAGGGGACCGCTGCACCTCCGCACCTCCATCGACGCCCTCTAGACTTCGGCATCCCAAGGAAGGTACGTAAAATTTCTGCAATATTGTTAGATTATTCTAATCCGATTATGGCAATAATTCTGCTTTTTTTGTATCCTTCATTTTGATGTGTCTTCTTTTCAATATGATTATGATATGTTCAGGTCCTTGGATGATGCTCATGAGGGGCAACGTATTTCAAGGTTCTTCATCGCAGTACGCTGCCTAGGTTGGCTTGTTGGCGAAAGAAACGGTGAAGATCACCGTCGAGAGCTGGAAGGACGTGAAGGGCGAGATCTTGGTTGGCTCGGTCGAGAAGATCCTTAAGCCCGACGTGTTTCTCAAATCAGGACCTATAGAAAGCATCTTACATTTTTTTGCATGCACCAGCTTGTGGCCAGATTCTTACCTGCTTGGAGAAGAAGAATTGTTGTTATTTGCACAGCCATTCTACACCATCACTACACAGAACAACATCTTGAAAGGTATGTTCTTTTTGTTAATGGAGTTGAGTTGAGTTGAGTTGAGTGGATCGAGTTTGAGTCCGAGGAAATCACCAATACGTACAAATGTATGTCGACGGCAGTTCCAGCTCCTCGGGCGTCTTCGAACTAAACTCCTATGGTTAAGTCCAATGTGGTTCAGACATTTGCTGTTTTGGATGAATGGATTTGTGATGTATTAGGTCTAACTTGTAGTCGGTAGTTGCATTGTGGCAACCTGCAAAGGTTCTCTTTTATGTAAAATGTATGGGCCACTGGGTCCTCGTCGTGATCCGTTGTTAATTTCAGACGTGGCTTTTCTAATATATATCGAATGTGTGAATTGTTGTATTTGTATATTGTTATATATTTGTGTATCATGTATTGCTAATTGGGACATGAACTTGAATGTGCAGGGAGTATTTGTGTATTTAATTGTATTGGTAGGTAGGTGTGTATTTGTACTGCTGTTTCAAACATGCACTTGAATTTGTGAACTGGCATGTGTATGTTTGTACCTGAATTTGTGAACTGGCATGTGTAATTTCTTTGGCATATATAAGATCTGTTTGATGTTACATTGATATGATTCCTTGAATGTGAGAAATGGCATGTGTATGTTTGTACCAGTTTGGTACCAGTACCTCCTCTAACGGTAAGTACACATATTTACCGATAGGAAAACACATATATTTGCTCAGTCATGCATATTCTAACGGTAAATACACATATTTACCGATAGAAAAACTCTTGCTCGTGTGTCATGCATCATCTAACGGTTCGTACACATATCTACCGATAGAAAAACTCATGTACGTGCTGTGTCATGCATGATCTAACGGTCAATACACATATTTACCGAAAGAAGAAGTCCTGTACTTGCTCGGTAATGTACATTCTCTAACGGTATGTGTGTGTTTTTACCGATAGACTATGTGAGTGGCAAATTACCTAAGCTAGTCTAACGGTTATTTCATGTATTTACCGTTAGAAAAATGTCTAACGGTTATTTCATATATTTGCTCAGGCATGCATATTCTAACGATAAATACACATATTTACCGATAGAAAAACTCTTGCTCGTGTGTCATGCATCATCTAACGGTTCGTACACATATATACCGATAGAAAAACTCATGTACGTGCTGTGTCATGCATGATCTAACGGTCAATACACAAATTTACCGAAAGAAGAAGTGCTGTGCTTGCTCGGTAATGTACATTCTCTAACGGTATGTGTGTGTTTTTACTGATAGACTACGTGAGCGGCAAATTACCTAAGTTAGTCTAACGGTTATTTCATGTATTTACCGTTAGAAAAATGTCCATTATAAGGAAAACCCCACTCGACCATTGCTGAGCTGCTCTTTAATTTGTTCTGTTGCACTCTGTGTCCCTCTGTTTGTGATGAAAGTTCCACTCCCGCAGCTACACTGCTAGGGTGATCAGCGCAGGCTGGAGGGAAGTTGATTGCGCCCCTCTCCTTAAGGTATGCTTAATTGTCGACACTTGTCTCTCTCTCCCTCTAGATCTCCCTTCCTCTCTACTTGCAAGCTAGCTGTATTGTATAGTTCCAAGTTTGTAGCTCTAAGCTTGGGAGCTTGGTAGCTGGAAATGCGTCATGTTTTAGGAGCTAACTAGCTTGTATTGTGTAGTTAGCTAGGTTAATTAGTGTTAATTTCGTCAGGCTAGGGTTCAACACATGTATCTGTTGTAAGAGGCTGTACATGTACATATACATAACTTAATCGGGCAGGTTTCATGCATGGCTTACTCGTTAAATTTTGTTAATTGTAGATGGACACGAAATATTGGATGTATGGAATAAAACGTACTACTCTTGAATATTTGGATGGTGTGAATGAGTTTATTAAATTTGCTGAGCAACAAAAGGAGAGGAAGGGAGAGAAAAATATGCTCTGTCCTTGTACAGATTGTATGAACTTGAAGAGGTTTAGCAACTCTGATCAAATTAAGAGTCAATTGATTCGTCGTGGTTTTAACGCGCGATACACCCGTTGGATATGGCATGGCGAAGATCTTGAGGAAACAAGCACCACTACTACCAATCAGCACGACTCGGATATGGATTGCAATAATATCGATGATCATCCCAATTTTGGTAATGTTCATTCCGATGTGTACGTAGATGATGATGATGACAATCTAGATGAGATGTTACGTGATGTAGAGGAAGATTACAACGAAAATGACTTCTGTGAATTTGAGAAACTGATTGCTGACTCTGAGAAGCCTCTGTTCCCTGCATGTGCAACATTTACAAAACTGTCTTCTGTGCTGAGATTATATAACTTGAAGGCAGGCAACAGTTGGAGTGATAAGAGTTTCACGGCACTATTAGATCTTCTAGCGGACATGCTTCCAGAGGGAAATGAGTTGCCAAGATCTACTTACCAAGCCAAAAAACTGTTGTGTCCGTTGGGAATGGAAATCGAAAGAATACACGCATGCCCAAATGATTGTGTGTTGTACCGTAACAAGTACTCCAGTTTGCATGTTTGTCCAAGATGCGGCGCATCGAGGTATACGCGTAGGGACCGGATTGACAGTGAACGTCACAAGGTAAAGAAAGGACCCCCAGCAAAAACTGTGTGGTACTTGCCTGTGATACCTAGATTGAAGCGGCTGTTTGCAAATCCGAAAGTCGCGAAGCACTTGCGTTGGCATGCTGAAGCCCGGAACAAAGATGGAAAACTGAGACACCTAGCTGATTCTATTCAATGGAGAAACATCAACAGAACATTTGCTGAGTTTGGCGGCGAACATAGGAATGTAAGGTTCGGGCTGAGTACAGATGGTATGAACCCACATGGTAATATGAGCAGCCGGCACAGCACTTGGCCGGTTCTTTTATGCATCTACAATCTTCCTCCTTGGTTATGCATGAAGCACAAGTACATCATGATGGCGTTACTAATCTCAGGACCCAGACAACCCGGAAATGATATTGACGTGTTTCTAGCGCCTTTAATCGAGAACTTACAGAAATTGTGGAGCGAGGGTGTGCAGGTGTGGGATGCATACAAGAAAGAGAATTTCATTTTGCGGGCCCTGATATTTTGCACCATAAATGATTTTCCGGCCTACGGCAATTTGTCGGGGTATAGTACGAAAGGAGCCAAGGCTTGCCCTATTTGCCTAGATGAAACTGAGAGCATGTGGCTGCGAAACTGCCGGAAAACAGTGTACATGGGTCACCGCAGGTTTCTTCCGGTGTATCACACGTACCGCAAGAAGAGGAAATCATTTAACGGGAAGCCTGAGAAGGGATCAGCTCCAGTGTTTCTGACCGGTAAGGAGATTTACTCGCGCGTGAACGACATCAAAGTTGAGTTCTGTAAGCATTCTAAACCTCGAGAAAAAAATGTTTGGAAGAAGAGATCGATTCTCTGGGATCTACCGTACTGGGAGCACTTACAAGTTCGACATTGCATTGACGTCATGCATGTAGAGAAAAATGTCTGTGACAGTTTGATTGGTTTGTTGTTGAACATTCCGGGAAAGACAAAGGATGGTGTGAAAGCTCGTCATGACATGGTGGAAATGGGGATAAGGACTGAGCTTGCACCTTTAGAGAATGGAAAGCGTACATACCTCCCCCCGGCCTGCTATACGTTGTCCAAGAGTGAAAAAACAAAACTCTGTTGGTGCCTGCACGGTGTTAAAGTTCCATGTGGGTACTCCGTGAACTTGAAAAAAATTGTGTCTATGAGGGACCTAAGACTGGTTGGCATGAAGTCCCACGACTGTCATGTCTTGATGTCACAGATGCTTCCCATTGCTATCAGAGGCATTCTCCCAGTTAAAGTCAGAGAGACAATCACAAACCTATGTTATTTCTTCAACGCAATATCTTGCAAGGTAAGTACGTGCACTCGTACTATAAGTTCATTACCTCCATCTATGGAGCTTAATTAGAAGATTTTTCTGATATGAATATTTGGCGCAACTGTGTCGTCGTAGGTAATTGATCTGGATGGACTGGACGCTTTGCAACGCGACGTGGTTACAACTCTTTGTCAGCTCGAGATGTATTTCCCTCCATCCTTTTTTTATGTTATGGTCCATCTGATTGTTCACCTTATCAGAGAAATTAAGTTTTGTGGACCCGTGTGCCTGCGCTACATGTATCCATTTGATAGATTTATGGATGTATTGAAGGGATACGTAAGGACTCGTCGTCGACCCGAGGGGAGTATCATGGAAGGTTATGCCGCCGAGGAGGTGATTGAATTTTGCACAGATTATATGGCCGGGATTGACCCAATTGGCGTTCCTAGGTCCCGACACAAGGGTAGGCTTCAGGGCATTGGAACGATTGGATTCAAAGCTATCGTCCCCGCTCGTGATGTGTACACAAAATCACATTTTTGGGTCTTACAACACATGACGGAGGTCTAGCCATACATACACGAGCACAAGGTAATGTTACGGTCACAGAATCCTTCAAAGTGAGACGTTTGGGTCAGCAGAGAACATAACAGGAAATTTGCCGAGTGGATCCAAGAAAGAGTCACGCGAGCTGCCGAGGGCTCCGTAAGTGAAACTGTGACATGGTTGGCTAGAGGCCCAAGATTCACTGTAGGGACTTGGCAGGGGTACGACATCAATGGGTATTCATTTTACACAAGAGCTCAAGACGCCAAGAGTAGCACGCAATGTAGCGGAGTGACACTGTTTGCTATTTCCGAGGATGCCAGGTCAGTAAGGGCGCTGAACTCATATTACGGTGCTATTGACGAAATATGGGAGCTCGATTACGGATTACTTAAGATTCCCCTGTTTCGATGCCAATGGGTTGAAATCCCTCGAGGTGTTCAAGTTGACAGTTACGGGTTTACTCTCGTCGATCTTGGTAGAGTCGCACACCAAGACGATCCATTCATACTTGCAAAGCAAGCCACACAGGTATTCTACATCGTTGACCCGGCCAATCCAAACTTGCATGTTGTCCTCCACAGTAAGAGACATATTGTTGGGGTCGAAGATGTTGTCGACGAAGAGGAGTATCGACGAAGAGGAGTATAACCAATTCGATGAAATACCTCCATTTTTAGAGGACATTCAATCTATCCGTACTGAAGATATCGACGAAACAATGTATCTGCGAGATGACCACGAAGAAGGATTATGGGTTGAGAACCATTGATGATTAATTTCTACTTCAGGGATAAATGCCAAGCAAACAGCCCACAAGTTCTGCAGCAAGGTGAGGAACTTATCATTAATACATCAGGCAGTACATTTTTCTTTAGAACTTAATGATAAGCTAGTTCACAGCATTAATATATCTCAATTTTACTCCACAGCATGAGTTCTAACATGTACAGTACCTTTATCCTGTAAATACTTAATTCTTCCCTTCAAATAGCACTTGCAAAAATCTCATCGCAGCCTCTTGCTTCTTCAAATTAAGTTCTCCAAAAATCAATTTTTTTCTAACGGTATTTTGTTATTTCTACCGATAGAAAAGAACATCCGCTACTTTCATGTGTCTCAGGCACTTCTCTCAGGCACTACAAAAGTTTTCGAAAAGTTTACTTTTTCTATCGGTATTATTCTATTTTACCGTTAGAATAAATTCGTTAGTCTCACGGTATTTGTTGTCTGACCATTTTTTCCTTTTTTTACCGATAGAACAATACTCTGGCGCTTTGAATTCTCAACCGTGTCGCCATGCGTCGCCTTGGAAACTCTATAAGTACCTCGCCATGCGGCGCGGTATTTTGTTGTTTTTCTAATTCTCGAACGGTTCGACTCCTCATCTTCTCTTTCACAATGGCAACCTCCATGGGATCGTCAGCCACGCCCTCCCCGGTAAGAACTCTAAATCTCCTCGGTTTACCCCTGTATTGTGAATCCATGTTCAGTACATTCTTGACCTGTTGATTTGCACAGGGAATGGGAGCCGTGGAAGACACTGCCAAAGTGAAGGCCGACCTGAGGGCCCTCCAGGAGGAGCACAAGCTCCATACGGACAAGCACACTCAGCTACGGCTTGACCTTGACGATCTCTTCCAGCGCATTAAGCGCATGAAGACGGATGGTGACAATGCTAGGGCGAGGACGAGGCGTCTTCGCGAGGAGAAGAAAGCCGCGGATATGACCATCGCTGGCTGCGGTTTGACTATGAAGGATACCATAGCGAAGCTGAGGGAGGTCGCAGGCCTTCTCGACGTGGTAGTAGTTGATCCTAGGGACAACTTGTCGCTAGAGGAGTCCTGCGTCCTGGCTGCAAGTCTAACTGACTCTATTCTACATGCAACCAGGGCTAAGGCCACCCCTTGACCTAGTATTTTGGATTTTATTTTTTTTTGTAAGTGATAAAACAACAATGAATGAACAATTTCTTTTTATGTCAATTTTCCAATTTTTTGGCTATCTTCCCTCTTTCTTTATCATTCTGCAGCTTTCAACCACGGTCTGTTTGATGTTAAATTGTGTGTACCTTTTCATTACTCTGACAGTATTTTGTTGTTTTTACCGATAGAAAAAGGGCACCCAATACTATAATCTCAAGCACTTAATTAAAAAAATTTTCTGGGGAAAATTGGTCTCACGGGATTTTATTGTTTATACCGACAGAAAAAGGCATCCACTACTTCAAATATTTTTCCGGGAAATTTACTTTTTCTATCGGTACTATTTTGTTGTACCGATAGAAAAGTACAAAATTCTATCGGTATCATTTTGTTGTACCGATAGAAAAGTTCCTCCACTACTTTATTACTCGTACACGGCCCTTGAGTTTCCCTCCACTCGAACAGTTCCACCTTAGAGCACTGCGTCTCTTCGAGAGCGAAGAAAACCACAACCTCCGCCGTGACCACTCACTTCCTCTCTCCCACACGACGATCGCCGGCTGGACACTGGTTCGCCACTGCCACCGGTTCTTATTTTCATCCTTCGCCGGCCGCCGCTGCGTTCTGTTGGATCAAGGATGCCGACTAGAGGGGGGTGAATAGGAGGCTTTAAAAACTTCAAATAAAAACAAGTTTTTATACCAAGAAGAACCAAATGCAATTTAATATATTAAAGAGAGAAGATAGAGAGAACGAACACAACGATTTTTTACCGAGGTCTCGGAGACTCGCCCAGTCTCCCTTAATCCTCGTTGAAGCACTCAAGCGAACGAGTCTTGCTTCAATATCCACGAAGGATATTTCTCACTAATGGTTGCTCCTTGTCCACTCCGGAAAGGCGAGCACCGATGCCTTGTACAAACTTGCCGAGCCTCTCCGACAATCTCCGAACGGAGAGATCAACAGCCACGCCTCCGAACCGTCTAGGTGAGGGCGCTCACCAAGAGTAACAGGCAACAAGGTCTTCTCTAGACCTCCAAACACGCACCGATAAACTACAAGTATGCAAATGCAATGAACTGGAATGCTCGGTGGATCAGAAAACACTCGACTTGATCAAAAGATCAAGATTTTATATAAGAAACTAAAGCTCAACAATGTGTATGAGAGGAGGCTGCTTATTGTTAAAAACTCATGCCCAAAGCCCCTTTTTATAGCCTCAAGAATCAAAAGAACCGTTGGAGCTAGGGCTGAAAATCAGCAACCCAAACTGACAGTCAGTTCACCAAACTGACAGTCAGTTACATACACAACGGCCGACAAAATTTACGGATAAAAAATAGCTAGCCGTTTGTGGTTGTTTAAGGAAACTTGAAACCCCCAACTGACAGTCAGTTATGCAAACTGACAGTCAGTTCGACCAAAACAACGACCAGATCAAATAGAAACTCAGATAAAAACAGCTGTGGTCGAAATCCAAACTGACAGTCAGCATGGGCATACTGACAGTCAGTTTAGTACAAAAATTTTTGGCCTGAAAAACACACTCTCTAGACAATTGTCAGTTAACACAAACTGACATTCAAACTGACAGTCAGTTCAGCAAACTGACAGTCAGTCTGCACAAAAACAGCTATAACTTTAAATCCAGAAATCCAAAAGAGGTGTTTAATAGCTCATTTGAAAGATATTTTAAAGGACTATCTTTTTGTCAACAGAATAAAAAGCCAGATCTCTCTAGATCTTTCCATAAAATGCAAAAACTCTTCTGCTGTCAAAAATAAACTGAAAAACCAAATAACTGACAGTCCGTTAAAAACATCCATAACTTTTGATCCAGAAATCCAAATTGAGAGTTTAATATCTCGTTTGAAAGATAATTTAAAGGACTACATTTTTGTCAACAGAAGCAAAAGCCAGATCTGCCTAAATCTTTCTAGAAAAAGCAAAAACTCTTCTGCTGTCAAAACACAACTGAAAAACCAAATCTTTCAAACCAAATTCAAATCAAATCCAACCAAAAAAATGCAATGCAATGACCTAGTAATTTCTCGGGTCATGTTGGAGATATAGAGAGAACTTGCAACCCCTCTTTATAGTACGGTTAAAACTAAGAAATAATTTCCTAAACCGATCAAACTCCAAACACCGAGATCGATCAAAATAAAACAAATATTACCTTAGGTCCTTTGCATCTTTAAACCTTGCAACTTTCGTTTTGGTGACCTTGCACTTGCGACCTTGACTTCCAATCTTTAACTGCGACCACAGCCAACATTGTGACCTTGCGCTTGCGACTTTGGACCTGTGACCTGCAGATCTTCCCGGATCACTTGCAGACTTTACAGAAATCGCTCTGCATAGAAATAGCTCAAAGACAAGGTTAGTCTAAAACACTTAAGTCATCAATAATCAAAATCAACCTAAAAGGGCCTAGATGCAACAATCTCCCCCTTTTTGATGATTGATGACAACAAGTGTTTAAATGAATAAAATCAAATGACTCCCCCTAAGTACATGCATAATTAACAGATATTCGGGAACTCCCTCTAAATGCATGCATATGTACATACCCATATGAGTCATTTGAGATTTAAGAGTGAATCTATAATGATGAATTTATAATAATAGATCATGAGATATCTCAAAAATCTTTCTCCCCAATCTCTCCCCTAAGCATAAACAATGTCAATAATGAAGTAAGAAACTCAAGAATCTCTCCCCCTTTGTCATCAAGCACAAAAAGGCTGGAGGACAGGAAAATCAGACAGTTATTTTAGATCAACTAGCATTTGATATATCAATAATGTTCAGTTCACCTCTTAAAAAGCAAAATCTTGATTCATCTAAGGGTTTGGTGAAAATATCTGCTAGTTGCATATCAGTTCTAACATAATTCACATCAATATCTCCTTTTGCCACATGATCTCTAATAAAGTGGTGCCGTATTTCAATATGCTTAGTTCTAGAATGTTGAACAGGATTATTAGCAATTTTAATGGCACTTTCATTATCACACAATAGTGGCACTTTATCAAATATAATCCCATAATCCAAAAATGTCTGCTTCATCCATAATAATTGAGCACAGCAACTACCTGCAGACACATATTCAGCTTCAGCTGTGGAGAGAGCTACAGAATTTTGTTTCCTAGATGACCATGATACTAAGGATCTCCCCAACAGCTGACAGCTACCAGATGTGCTCTTACGATCAATCTTGCACCCAGCATAATCCGAATCAGAGTACCCAATTAATTCAAAATTTGCATTTTTAGGATACCAAAGTCCTAAACTGGGATAACATTTTAAATACCTAAGGATTCTTTTAAGAGCAGTTAAATGACATTCCTTAGGATCAGACTGAAATCTAGCACATAAGCACACACTAAACATGATATCAGGCCTAGATACAGTAAGATACAAAAGACTACCAATCATAGACCTATACAGTTTAGAGTCAACTGATTTGCCGCTTTTGTCCATGTCCAGATGTCCATTGGTCGCCATGGGAGTTTTGATTGCCTTAGCGTCTTCCATCCCAAAGCGCTTGAGCAGGTCCTTCACGTATTTTGTTTGATTCATGAACGTGCCGTTCTTGAGTTGCTTGATTTGAAGTCCGAGGAAGAAGCTCAGCTCACCAATCATGGACATCTCGAACTCCCTAGACATCATCTCTCCAAACTCATGACAGAAATGTTCATTAGTAGATCCAAATATAATATCATCAACATATATCTGACAAATGAACCAGTCTTTTTCAATTTTCTTTGTAAAGAGAGTTGTATCAACCTTCCCAATTTTAAAACCTTTTGATAATAGAAAGTCTCTAAGACGCTCATACCAAGCCCGAGGAGCTTGTTTGAGACCGTAGAGAGCTTTCGACAATTTAAAAACATGGTTTGGAAATTTAGAACTTTCAAAACCAGGAGGTTGTTCAACAAACACAAGTTCAGAAATTTCACCATTTAAGAAAGCACTTTTTACATCCATTTGAAAAAGTTTGATATTAAAACATGATGCATAGGCAAGAAGAATGCGAATAGCTTCAAGTCTTGCTACAGGTGCAAAAGTTTCACCAAAGTCTAAACCTTCGACTTGAGTGAAGCCTTGAGCAACAAGACGAGCTTTGTTTCTAATTACAATACCATTTTCATCTTGCTTATTTCTGAAAACCCATTTTGTTCCAATAACATTATGATCTTTGGGTCTTTCAACTAGAGTCCAAACTTCATTTCTAGCAAAGTTATTAAGTTCTTCATGCATGGCATTAACCCAATCAGGATCATTTAAAGCTTCATTAACATGTTTGGGTTCTAAAGAAGATACAAAAGAATGATGTTCAAAAAATGCAGCAATACGAGATCGAGTTTGAACACCCTTACTAACGTCACCCAATATTTGATCTAGAGGGTGATCCTTGGTGATCGTTTGATGTTGTCTTGGTGCTTCATCTTGTACATCTTCATCTTGACCTTGTTCTAGAGGGTCAACATGAGATGATGATGCATTTTGATCAACATTCTCAATGTTAACATCTTCTACTTGATCTTCTTCTGTTGGCTTGATGTCTCCAATGGTTGTGTTCTTCATTGCTTCTTGAAGATCTTCACTTGAAACTTCATGAGAGACTTGCTCCTTTTATGAGCCATTAGTTTCATCAAATTCGACATCACAAGATTCTTCAATGCCACTTGTATTTTTATTGAAAACACGATAAGCTTTACTAGTGGTGGAGTATCCGACTAGAAAGCCTTCATCTACTCTTCTTTGAAATTTACCACCAAAATTTCTTTTCTTAAGAATATAACATTTGCATCCAAAGACTCGGAAATAAGAAATATTTGGCTTACGCCCAATAAGAAGTTCATAAGGAGTCAAATTAAGAAGATGATGCAAATAAAGTCGATTTATAGAATAGCAAGCGGTATGCACGGCTTCAGCCCAGAAGCGAGTAGGAGTATCATACTCACTCAGCATAGTCCTTGCCATTTCTATAAGTATTCGATTTTTCCTTTCAACGACTCCATTTTGCTGTGGAGTGTAGGATGTGGAAAATTCGTGTTTGATTCCAAGAGAGTCACAAAAATAAAAAAGAGTTGAATTAACGAACTCTCCACCATGATCACTACGGATTTTCTTGATGGATAATTCGAATTCAGTAGAAACACGTTTTGCAAAACTTTTGAAAACATCGGGAGTTTCAGATTTTTGAGAAATAAAGAAAACCCAAGTGTAGCGAGTGAAATCATCAACAATCACAAAACCATAATTGCTACCCCCGATACTTTGGAACTCGGAAGGTCCAAATAAATCCATATGAAGGAGTTCCAAAGGTTTGCAAGTCGAAAGAATGCGCTTAGTCGGATGTGAAGTAGCTACTTGCTTGCCAGCTTGACAAGCGCTACAAGGTTTGTCCTTTTCAAAATTCACATCTTTTAAGCCAACAACCAAATCACGTTTTAAAAGTTTTCTCAATTGATGCATCCCAACATGTGCAAGTCGTCTATAGCCAACCTTTTGAGGTTTGAGAGACAAGACATGTTGAGAGAGATGCATCTTTTGAGTGAAAATCAACCAAATAAAGATTTCCAAAACGAAAGCCTTTAAAGATCAAAGTTTTATCTTTTAAACTTTCAACCAAAACTTCTTTTGGGAAGAATGTGCAACTAAAACCAAAATCGCAAATTTGTGCAACGGAAAGCAAATTGAAATTCAGAGATTTGACCAACAAAACATTAGAAATTGAGAGATCATTAGAGATTGCGATTTTACCCAAGCCGACCACATTTCCTTGACGGTTGTCGCCAAAGGTAATCTTTTGGTTATCGCTTGAGTTGTCTTTGAGTGAGGTGAACAACTTCTTGTTACCGGTCATGTGTTCGGAGCATCCGCTATCTAGCACCCAATGCCTTCCACCGGTCTTGTAGTTCACCTGCATAAAAAGAATTAATTTCTTTTAGGTACCCAAACCTTTTTGGGTCCTTCAATGTTAGCAATCAAAGCTTTGGGCACCCAAATTGATTTCTTCTTTTTATTTAGCATGGGTGCACCAACGAACTTTGCTATAGCATACCCTTTCTTCGACCTTTGAAGCATGTAACAAGCATCAAAATAGTTTGAAGTCACTAAAGGACAAACTTCATGCGAATGTTGCCCTATTAAGTGACATGTGGAACATGAAGTTTGAGAGGGCTTTATAAATGAAATGGTATGAGTGCGATGAAATATGCGATACCTCTTACTAGAAGAGTGAGCATGATTTAATTTCCCCCTTTTAAAAGAATATCTATGATCTAAAGGGGGTTTAACAAGCATAGCACTACTCATATGATATCTAGTAGGGTCATGACTTAATCTATTTATTTTAGTCTTAAGTTCATCATTTTCAATATTATGTACATGAGATGATACCGTGTTAACACATGAAGCATGATGCGAATGAGAACATGACGGCATATCATCACAAGTAAATGAACTAGAAGGCATAACAATAGAATCACTAGATGAGCTAGACATATCAAATGAGGAACAACTAGTACTAACACCATGGCATAAAGATGAGTCACTAGATAAATCATGGTATGAGTTATTAGTAACAACCGTACAAGCATGTGAATCAATAAATGAATCAATAGACAAATTATCACATGAAGTACTAGTGTCAATAAATGAATCAATAGACAAATTATCACATGAAGTACTAGTGTCCACAGAGCTAGCATTTGAGTCTAAACAAGAATTAACACTTAAGTTATTACAAGAGGTGCTAGCATGTGAAGTGGAAGTATGTGACTCTAAGGATGGATCAATAAGCAAGTCACAAGCAACTCTATCATTTAAGGTAATTGTGGAGCTAATAGCTTCCTTGGCAAGCAAAGAATCATAAGAACTTTTCAACTCTTGAAATTCCACTTTCAAGGATGAGAAGTTATTATTTAAAGTGTAAAAACTTGTATTCATATTGCCAAGCAAGTCATTTAACTCTACAATCATATCCATAAGCTCATCATTAGAGAAGTTAGTATTTGATACCGTCGAGTCACATGCCATAAGGCATATAGATTTGTCGTGAGATGAAGACTTTGATCTTGATACTTTCTTTCTAGATTTCTTTGAGCTCTTCTTGCAAGAGTTCGCCTTTGTCTTTCTTAGGCGAACTAAGTCGATGACGTCTTTGAGCTTGCTAGTAAGCTCCCGATCCTCCGCAATGAAATCATCATTCTTAATATGCTCGGAGGTGGAATGTATGTCCTTCTCCTTGGACATAGCCTCATTTGACATAAGCATGTCAATGAGCTCGCTCGGTGAAGTATCGGAGAGGCCACCGTTTGCAAAAGTGGTAATGAAGTCTCCGTAGTGATTCTCCGGTAACACCTTAAGCAATTTCCTACAAATGTCTAGATTGGAAATATTAGCACCATGAGTTTTGAGCTCATTTGTGATGTTGATCAAGCGATCATATATGGTGGAGAGTGTATCATGCTCCAACATCACAAATGCCTCATAGTGTTGCATCAAGAAGCGCACCTTAGCATGCTCAAAGCTAGATGTGCCCTCAAAGATAGACTCAAGGGTGATCCAAACATCATGAGCGGTCGAACGCTCACTCACTAGTTCGAGCACATCATTGCTAAGGGATCTAAGAAGCACATCTTTAGTATTTGTATTTAAGAGGAGAATATCCTTATCCGAAATCAACGGATAAGTCACACCATTCTCCACTAAGCTCCATAAATCCAAACTCAATGCCTCAAAATAAGTGCTCATAATAATCTTCCAACGAAAGTAATGTGAGCCATCAAAGTGAGGAGCAATCAAATCAAAATCCTCTACCGAGTCCATCCTTTCTCTCTAGGCGGTAAAGCCCACAAATGAGAGACCTTGCTCTGATACCACGTGTTGGATCAAGGATGCAGACTAGAGGGGGGGGTGAATAGGAGGCTTTAAAAACTTCAAATAAAAACAAGTTTTTATACCAAGAAGAACCAAATGCAATTTAATATATTAAAGAGAGAAGATAGAGAGAACGAACACAACGATTTTTTACCGAGGTCTCGGAGACTCGCCCAGTCTCCCCTAATCCTCGTTGAAGCACTCAAGCGAACGAGTCTTGCTTCAATATCCACGAAGGATATTTCTCACTAATGGTTGCTCCTTGTCCACTCCGGAAAGGCGAGCACCGATGCCTTGTACAAACTTGCCGAGCCTCTCCGACAATCTCTGAACGGAGAGATCAACGGCCACGCCTCCGAACCGTCTAGGTGAGGGCACTCACCAAGAGTAACAGGCAACAAGGTCTTCTCTAGACCTCCAAACACGCACCGATAAACTACAAGTATGCAAATGCAATGAACTGGAATGCTCGGTGGATCAGAAAACACTCGACTTGATCAAAAGATCAAGATTTTATATAAGAAACTAAAGCTCAAGAATGTGTATGAGAGGAGGCTGCTTATTGTTAAAAACTCATGCCCAAAGCCCCTTTTTATAGCCTCAAGAATCAAAAGAACCGTTGGAGCTAGGGCTGAAAATCAGCAACCCAAACTGACAGTCAGTTCACCAAACTGACAGTCAGTTCACCAAACTGACAGTCAGTTACATACACAACAGCCGACAAAATTTACGGATAAAAAATAGCTAGCCGTTTGTGGTTGTTTAAGGAAACTTGAAACCCCCAACTGACAGTCAGTTATGCAAACTGACAGTCAGTTCGACCAAAACAACGACCAGATCAAATAGAAACTCAGATAAAAACAGCTGTGGTCGAAACCCAAACTGACAGTCAGCATGGGCATACTGACAGTCAGTTTAGTACAAAAATTTTTGGCCCGAAAAACACACTCTCTGGACAATTGTCAGTTAACACAAACTGACATTCAAACTGACAGTCAGTTCAGCAAACTGACAGTCAGTCTGAACAAAAACAGCTATAACTTTAAATCCAGAAATCCAAAAGAGGTGTTTAATAGCTCATTTGAAAGATATTTTAAAGGAATATCTTGTTTTCAACAGAAGAAACAGCCAGATATCTCTAGATCTTTCCAGAAAATGCAAAAACTCTTCTGCTGTCAAAAACTAAACTGAAAAACCAAATAACTGACAGTCCGTTAAAAACATCCATAACTTTTGATCCAGAAATCCAAATTGAGAGTTTAATAGGTCGTTTGAAAGATAATTGAAAGGACTACAGTTTTGTCAACATAAGCAAAAGCCATATCTGCCTAGATCTTTCTAGAAAAAGCAAAAACTCTTCTGCTGTCAAAACACAACTGAAAAACCAAATCTTTCAAACCAAATTCAAATCAAATCCAACCAAAAAAATGCAATGCAATGACCTAGTAATTTCTCGGTTCATGTTGGAGATATAGAGACAACTTGCAACCCCTCTTTATAGTACGGTTAAAACTAAGAAATAATTTCCTAAACCGATCAAACTCCAAACACCGAGATCGGTCAAAATAAAACAAATATTACCTTAGGTCCTTTGCATCTTTAAACCTTGCAACTTTCATTTTGGTGACCTTGCACTTGCGACCTTGACTTCCAATCTTTAACTGCGACCACAGCCAACATTGCGACCTTGCGCTTGCGACTTTGGACCTGTGACCTGCAGATCTTCCCGGATCACTTGCAGACTTTACAGAAATCGCTCTGCATAGAAATAGCTTAAAGACAAGGTTAGTCTAAAACACTTAATGTCATCAATAATCAAAATCAACCTAAAAGGGCCTAGATGCAACACGTTCTACACCGCCTCTCCATCACCAGAACTGATCGCCGCTGTAAATACCCTAATTCGTCGTTCTATTTCCAGCATCTTCCTTATTTGATCCTAGTGTTTTGCACGTACTAATTCTTCGAGTTTTGCAATTACACTAGGGTTCCCTATTGTGTTGGATTATGTATATTCCGCAGGCAATGTTGATTTTAATTAGGGTTTAGATAATATGTTCCAGTGCTGTAATGAACCTGTTTTGAGATTTTAACTTATCTATACTACTGTATGTGTGATCAATTGTATCCAACTGCCATGTAATGCACATTATATGTTGGAGGTGTTCTTACATATATTCTATCGGCAGCTCATGTGTTTACCGATAGAAAATATTTCTGCACAAGTAGTAAAACTTAATTTGGATCTAGAAGGACATGAGCCATGCAATGTACTAGTTTGGTTGGGAATTTTATGTGATGACAGTGAATGGTGGCTTGTCAACAAAATTCCATATGTAGAGAACATTGTTATGTTCTATCGGTATCTCACAGGTTTGCCGATAGAAAAATTGTCTTCTGTGGAGGTAATTGTTATGGTCTATCCGCAGCTCATGTGTTTACCGATAGAAAATATTTTTGAACAGTTCAGGAAGTAATTTATGCATGTCTTTCTTTTTGTATTATTTTCCCTTTTGCCTCCCTAATTAGTCTCCAGTCCTGGGCTGAATTATGGAACTCCAAGGCGAATTAATTGCCATATGGTTTGTTGATGGTTTTGTAGGGGAAGACATGTCGTCGTCTTCATCGGATGGTACTAGTGGTTCGACTAGGGCCAACCCCATCGTAACTACTGAAGATGCAGCTGTTACATCCCAGCGCAAGAGGGTGGGGCGAGGCGCTACGACGTTGGGGCGTTTGGCCAAACGCACGGATCTTTCTTGTGAGTTCAACCAATTTGGGAGGCCGATTGGAAAGAATGCTGGGAGGTACGCGGCCTACGTTGGGTTGTTGGCGAAAGAAAGGGTGAAGATCACCGTTCAGAGCTGGAAGGACGTGACGGCGGACAAGAGGGATAGGTTGTGGGCAGAAGTGAAGGTTAAATTAACTGAAATCGCTGAACTCTTTCGTAATCACGTTCTCTTGGCTTATACTAAAGTTTAACTAACTCGTGATTAATTGTATGCATTTTTCGGAAACAGGCTAAGTGGAACATCCCCGACGATACACCTAGGACTGCCTGCTTGAAGGACATGAACGGAACATGGAAAACCTTTAAGAGCTGGCTCGTCAGTAACTTCCTCGCTGCGGGGAAATCTCCTTGCGAGAAGTACCCCTTCATATCGGAGGAGGTATGGGAGGAATTCACCAAGCAGAAGGGGACTGAGGAGTTCAAGGCCCTTAGCGAGAAGAATAGGGCGATCCAGAAGAGGAACGACCACCCGCATTGGCTCGGATCCCGGGGCTATGCAGGGAAGGAGGAGCAGTGGAAGAAGGAAGACGAGCAAAATCCTGTCATCAACACCCCTGAGTTGCCGCTCTCCGAGATCCGGGATGAGAGGTGCATGCGATGGTGGAGGGGGAGGGGGTCCGTGTCGTCCACGGGGTCTGTGCAGTTCGCAACCCCTGGGGACGCCGACGTTGTGAGGCGAATGGTAAGTTGGCTAACCTCGTAAACTGTGTGCCCACAAGTGTATATAAGGCAATTTGTCTCACAAGGTACCTTTAAATGTAACAGATCTCTTTTGAGAAGGAGGTAGCGGAGGGATTGTTTACCCCGCAGAGGGAGAACGACATCCTCACCCGGGCTCTAGAAAATAAGGAGCATCCCAGGCGGACACGGGCCGTGGGAGCCATTGTGTCGTGGAAGGCCGGTTTCGTAGATCCGGCTCCACCGAGGAAGAAGGCCCGCTCCTGGAAGGAAAAGGAAGATGACCTCTCCGATAAGATACAGGCTGAGGTACGGGCAGAGATACGGGCAGAGATGCGGGCTGAGATACGGGCTGAGGTGCAGTCTGAGGTGCAGTCCGAGGTCGCACAACTGAGGGAAGAGTTTGCACGGTTGAGAGAAGCATTGCTGGCCAAGAGTGCAGATGCGGATCCCCAGGACGACGTTACCCCGCGGGGTCGGATAAGCAGTTGTGCTTCGAAGGTCCTCATGGATCCAGTGGATCTACTTGAGGTACTGCAAGCCTTCATCTGTGCACTTAAGTTTATGCCACTCCCATTCTGTTAGAGTTGTTTCGCTAACCTGTTTTAATTGTTACAAATTTGAAGAAGTCGGAGGGCTGCATCCTACAGAATCACGTAGGCGCCAGGCAGGAAGGGGTTGGACACGGCTTTGTATATCCGTCTGGGCCAAATTTCCGGGTCCACTATGTACCTCTGCGGTTGGGGTTCGCAAAGGTACAGGTGGACATGGCCATGCCGGGTTACAACGATTCTCCATTGCCAGTCCCAACAGAGGAACTGCAGATACATGCTGAGGCAGTGGACTCCTACGTACAGTGGCCCAAGAAGTGTCTTCTAATACAACCGGTAAATCCTACACATTTTAGATTACATCCTACTCAGTACACTCAACTTGCATAATCTAACATATGTGCTCATTAATTGAAGTGGCCTGCCGCTGGGCTACCAGGGGACTGCGCCCCCAGCTCGGGGCATGAGGCCCGATCTCGTGCGACCCTGGACACATCAAAGACGGCTTCGACCCCACCCAGCGCATCCACGCCTTCACCTCGGAAGAAAGCCGCCATCACCTCGCCCTTGCCTTCGAAGGTATGAGCTCAGTCCCCGGCAAAAGGCAAGGGCAAAGGCAAGGGAAAAGGGCGACAGGGACAGCCGGAGAGGTTCAGGAACGGGTTCCCACTCATGTCGGAGGAAGCTTTGCGCAAATTGGATCGATCAACCAGAGACCTCCACGAGTGGTACCTACACCGAGCTCGGTGCAATCTGAACTTCTTAGTTCCCTACAGGCCTGGGCAATTCCACCGTGAGCCCAGGAGTGTATCCGTGGCACACGAGGATCTGTTCGACCTCTACAACTGGCGGGAGCTCGATATGTCCATCATACGGACTGGAGTCCTGTGAGTTTGCTGATGCTATGTATTGCTGTTTTCTAACTCTGTTTGCTAACTCTGCATTGTTGTAGTTCATTTGAAATATAGTAACTTTTTGTGCAATACTAATGTCGTCCTTTGCATGCAGGTGCATGTACAGGCTAGCATCGGAGGTTGCGTGTGACAGGGTGGGTTTCCTCGACCCAGAGAAAATAAGCCTCACGATGCTAGAGCACAACGCCGCGCACGCTGAGCAGTACATATCCAAGGTGCTGATGGCGCAGCAGGACAGAGAGTTCATTCTGGTGCCGTACCACCAAAGGTTAGTGCATTTCGTACTAATTTAACTCGATCTTGTATGTTACACCTGAGATATACTTTGAGCTAGCGGTCCTCTTTTACATACAATGCAGGGGCCACTGGATCCTCATTGTGATCTGTCCGCCGAGGAACGAGGTGTACTACCTCGATTCGATGCGTGACAGATTATCGATCGAATATGTGGTCAAGGGGAATATGGAGGCGTAAGTAACTTATATGTTTGATTTAAATTTTCACCTCACTAGCTAATGATAATACATTAACTGGCAATACTAACTGAAATGCAGGGCTTTTGATAAATATGTGTCCGCTGGAGGGAGGCATGCCGCACCGCAGGGCTCCCTACTAGCTTGGAAAGAATATGAGGTACTAACGAGACTTTTTGTTTATGCTTAATTAGTTTATGGAAACAATAGCTAACATGTCTTCGCATATGCAATTATCTCAGTGCCATCAGCAGCCGCAATCGTGGGAATGCAGGTTTTATGTGTTGCGCTACATGTACGACCTAGTGCAGACAAACTTTGCCCAATTCCCCCAGGTAAGCATCGATAGCTAACTCAAATTTGAAAATTGGGTGTCACGTTCTAAATTAGGAAGTTAGTTACTAAGTATTCACACATGCTTGCAGATCGCCATGTCGAAAGACTCATACGAAAATGCAAAGATTAGAGATCTTCGACAAATCTTGGCTCAATATGTCATGGAGGAAGTTGCGCCCAACCATCCGCCATGATAATTCTCTTTTTCGTGTACTCTGTGCATAGACTGTTTATATACATGTGAATAAATATATATGTCAATAAATGTCCACATTGGATTGCAATTTGTATTTGTCCATATATATGTGAATAAATGTGAATAATTGTCTAATGTGTCAATCTGTTCTGTGAATTTACCCTTCTTTGCATCTGTACTGTATTGTGTATCCAATCTATAATGTATTGCATCTGTACTGTATATGTGAATGTACTGTATTGTGAATGTAAATAACGTACTGTATATGTGAATGTTCTATCGGTAAATTCATTCACAACCGACAGACTACTACCACTTTTCTATCGGTAAACTCATCCACAACCGAGAGACTACTACCACTTTTTCTATCGGTAAACTAGAAATTAACCGTCAGAATAGTGTGACTTTTCTTGCCAGTGAACTCATCCACAACCGAGAGACTACTGTAGTTTTTTCTATCGGTAAACTTGTAATTAACCGTTAGAAGAGTGTGATTTTTCCTGCCGGTGAACTCATACACAACCGAGAGAGTACTACCTTTTTTCTATCGGTAATCTCATTTCCAACCGAGAGAGTACTAAACTTTTTTCTGTCGGTAAACTTGTAATTAACCGTTAGAATATCGGTATTTTTCCCGAAGCTAAACGTCAGACGACGACGAGTTTTCTATCGGTAAAATCATAAGGTGCCGATAGAATAGTAATAATTTCCTGTCGGTAATCATGCAATTAACCGTTAGAATAGTGGTACTTTTCCCACCATTAATCGTCAGACTACGACGAGTTTTCTATCGGTACACTCCTAATATGCCAATAGAATTGTGAATTTCTTCTGTCTGTTATTTACCGATAGAAAATGTTCTGTCTTGTTCTATTGTGTCTATCTCTATCGGTACGAAAACCGATAGTAGAAGGGTGTTTTTTACTGATAGAAGAAAGCTTTTCTGTACTAGTGATCCCACGACCACTCCCAATCTTATGGTCGCGGATGAGGTGCCAGCACCGGTGGTTCATGAGACATCTAGACCATCGGGTGCATCCCTGCCAACCGAGCAGGTTATCCCGGTAAGAATTCTTACCATTCTGATCTCCATCATTCCTCATGTACATGCTTACAGGCTGGTATACATAGGGAGAAAAAGAGAAGGTCTTGTTCACAAAGAGGAAGACCAGAACAGACGATGGTTGTCCTCTTTTTCTTGGGGAATCGTCTTCGAAATCCCAGAAGCTGATGGGATTTCAGTTAAGGTAAGAATTCCCCTCTATTTTTACCGGATTGGGCTGTGGCAGCCATCCGTGAAACTGACGGTTTCTTTTCTTGCTTAGGCGTAGAGATTCAGCGCCAAACCTCCCAACAGCCTCGGCGAGGGTTGAAGTTCCCTCTGGTGCTGAGGCCTCTGGTGAAGAGAGCTCTATCCCTCCTGTCCAGGAAGTCGTCCGGGCCGTTGTGGACGAGTTGGATGCGGAGGCCCAATCGCAGGTATTGAAATCTGCGACCGAGGCTCAGCAGGGACATTCATCTGCTGCTCCCTCCGGGGATGAGGTGAGTCCATCGACTCGGCCTCCAACCATCCCGAAGAACAGGTCATTTTGGGAATACACTAAGGTATGTCGAACACCCCTCATGGTATCTGAGTTTTGCATAGAATTACTCAGATTTTGGAACTGATTCGCTTCCATGACATAGGAATTGACTTGCATGGCAACCAGATCGATGGCTATGGCGGATAGCATCGAGGCCATGCAAGAGGAAAAGGATCGCTTGCAGGAGTAAGAAAGATGTTCTTTGGTTTGCCGGATCATAGACCCGTCATAACAATCATCTCTTTTGTTACAGAGAGAATGCCTTTCTGACGAAGAGCCTTGCTGATCGGGAAAACCATGATCTCAAGGCGGCCACCACAATTTCATATCTAGAGGCCGAACTCAGCAAACTGCGATCGCAGCTCTCATGTAAGTCAATTTTCGACCAGAGCGAATTAGTTTTGTCATTCGGATTGCTTATAACGACCTTCTTACTGCAGCGCAAGTCGATCAAATAAGCCAGCTTGGTCAAGAGAAAGAAGACCTCCAGGAGACCATCGATTCTGTCCACAGGGAGAACCAAGACTTAAGCACATCCCTCTCGACCTATGGCAGGGCTCATCAAGACATCTTTGAAAAACTAAAGATGGTGGCCGGTCTACTAAGGGCTGATGTGGTTGAAACCACGGCGGACGACCTCAGCCTTAGTGATTGGTCCAAATTGGTCGCAACTCAAGCAAAATCACTTCTCGAGTATCTTCCTGAAGATACTAGGCGACAACAAGAGGCGATCAAAACAAGAGTTCGATCAGCAGCCTCTGCCATTCTCTGCTGGTTTCGTCTCCACCATGGCCCAGACCTGGATCTAAACCCATTGGTAGGAGAGGTAGAGATCGAGAGTGAAGACCAACTTAAGGTTATCATGGAGGAAGTCAGACCTCTTGTAGATAAACTCTTGATCGAGCTTGGCATTATGTGAATCCTTATACCTGTAGAAATACAGTTCATAGAATGCAATGCATGCATATTTTGGTTTTGTTTCGGAAGAAAACACTTCTTTTTGTTTCATATTGTAACCATATTCCCCTAGCCCCCGCCTGTGATTATATATACTGAAGACTTAGTATTATAAGCACAGGAAAAGTATGGGTGTAACGACCAGGGACATTCGACCAGGCCAGCAGTTATATTCGATGCGATGTCTAACCTTGTTGCAAACCGGCAGCCACTCTGATGACCAAGGACATGCCAGTAAGCCCCGTGTGCGTTGAGAAATGGCTTATTGAGGAGTGTCTTATCTGGAAGTGGTCATGAGATCGGCCAGCGAATCCGATTAGGGCATTGTGGCGATATAACCGTCGGCGACTAGCCCCTGAGCCAAATCCGTAACACATGGGCATAAAAGGAAATACTCAACATATGAAACAACAAAAAAGCACTCATTTTATTAAACCATGCTAATTGAAAAGGAAAAGGGATTGGATACTTACACGTAAAACTTGCGTAGTTGATCGATGTTGTAAGTATTGGATAAAATTCGACCATCCTCCATTGCTAACCGAGCTGATCCTGGTCACGGCACCGAAACAACAGTATAAGGGCCTTCCCACTTCGGGGAGAATTTGTTGCGATTGGATTGGTCTTGTATTTTACGTAAGACCAGATCGCCCACGTGAAGACTACATGGTCGCACCCTTTTGTTATGATATTTGCACAAAGCTTGCAAATATACCGCGGACTTGATCAGAGCACGATCACACTTTTCTTCTAGGAGGATGAGATCTTGCGATCGCTATTCGCCCTGATCAACTCGTCTGAATTGATCTGTCCGAACAGATCCAATACTAATTGACATAGGTAACACAGCCTCAGCTCCATAAACCAGATGGAAAGGCGTCTCACCGGTGGCTCGACTAGAAGTAGTTCATAGTGCCCAAAGAACGGTGTAGAGCTCGTCTGCCCAAGCCCTTGAGCGAGTCTTAAGGCGGTCGAAAACACGTTTCTTAATGCCTTGCAATATCTGCCCATTGGCACGTTCCATGGCACCATTGCTCTGTGGATGAGCCACAGAAGCAAAGCACACCTTGGTTCCAATCTGATCGCAGTAATCCAGAAAAAGACCACTAGTGAACTGAGAACCGTTATCCCTAATGAGACGATTTGGAACACCGAATCGAGCAACAATGTTCTTATGGAAGAACTTTTGTGCTGCAGCAACGGTAATATTGCGTACTGGTTCGGCTTCAATCCATTTTGTAAACGTGTCAACGGCTACAAACAAGAACTTGTATCTATTGACCGCTTGTGGCATAGGACCGACAATATCCATCCCCCAGACCGCAAAAGGCCATGCAAGGGGAATGGTTTGCAACGCATAGGCAGGTTGGTGAACCTGTCTCGCATGAAACTGACACTGAGGACACATCTTGACAATATTCTTGGCATCATCGAGTGCCGAAGGCCAGTAGAATCCTTGTCGAAAAGCTTTTCCGACTAGTGTACAATATGACGCGTGCGCACCGCATACACCGTCATGAATTTCTCTCAAGAGGGATTTACCTTCCTCCTGAGATACGCAGCGCATGAATACTCCTTGAGTACCCTTTCTATACAAAACTCCTTCTATGAGTTTCTATAAACGCGCTTTTCGAATCAACCGGCCACTTTCGGTTTCGTCCTCGGGCAAGGTCCCATGTTCAAGATAGACTCTCAATGGATGAGTCCAATCCTGTTCCTGTTCGAGGTTGGTAACACATACTGTTACCCGATCATCTTCGACCGAAGTCATAATCGAAGGATGTTCCAAGTGTTCGACGAACACTCCTACCGAAGCGGATGTGCGTGAGGACCCAATTTTGGATAATTGGTCTACAAGAATGTTGTCCTTTCGCGGGATGTATTGGACTTCAAAATGATTGAAGTGTTTTTCCAACCTCCTCACTTCCCCTAGGTAATGAGTCATTGTCTCATCGGAGGTGTTGTACTCCTTGTTTACCTGGTTTACGACCAGCTATGAGTCTCCCCTCACCACTAATCGACGGATTCCGAGGAATTTTGCTGCCCGGAGCCCTGCAAGAAGACCTTCATACTCTACTGCATTATTGGTCGTAACAACGTGTAGTTGAAAGACAAACTTAAGATGTTCGCCCTGAGGCGTAACGAAGACCACTCCAGCCCTCGAGTGTTGAAAACTACGAGAGCCGTCGAAGTACATTATCCAGTAATCGGGGCATTCCAATTTCTCGGGTACCCACACGGGTGGCTCAGGATTGGTCCATTCGACCACAAAGTCGGACAAGACCTGAGACTTAACCGCAGTGCGGGGCGTGAAATGGATATCGAAGGCACCGAGCTCGACAGCCCATTTTGCTATCGACCAGATTTCTTCGGATTGCAGACAATATCCCCCAATGGAAAAGATGAGGGTACTGTGATCTTATGTGCTTGAAAGTAATGTCGTAGCTTACGGGAAGCCATCAGTAGTGCATAAAGTATCTTCTGGACCTCAGGGTATCGCTCCTTAGGGCCATGAAGTACCTCTCTTACATAGTAGACGGGTCTGTATATTCCTTCTCTATCCGCGATCAGGACAGCGCTAACCGCGTGCGGCGTGGCCGCCAAATAGAGAAGTAATGGTTCTCCTTTGTCGGGAGACACTAAGACTGGTGGACTGGATAAATATGCCTTCACCTCCTGAAACACTTTTTTGGCCTCATCGGACCATGCGAAATTGTGATGTTTTCGCAGGGCTTTGAAGAAAGGTAGTCCCCTCTCGCCTAGTCGCGATATGAACCGACTTAAGGCCGCCATGCAACCTGCCAGGCGCTAAACATCCTTCATGGTCGAGGGAGATCTCATCTGTTCGATAGCCCTGATTTTTTCAGGATTGACTTCAATTCCTCTGGAACAAACAAGAAAACCCAAAAGTTTTCCTGAAGAAACCCCAAAAGAACATTTTTCCGGGTTCAATTTTATTCCAAAGCGATTCAAATTACAGAAGGTTTCAGCGAGATCGTCCAAATGAGACAATCTTTTAGTGCTTTTTACAACCAAGTCGTCTACATATGCTTCAACGTTACGCTCTATCTGGGAAAGAAAGGTCTTTTGCATCAAGCGCTGGTACGTGGAACCTGCGTTCTTAAGACTGAGCGGCATTCTGACGTAGCAGTAGGTGTCGAACAGGGTGATGAAGGCAGTCTTCTCTTCATCTTCTTCTGCCATGCTAATTTGATGATATCCTGAGTAAGCGTCCAGGAAAATCATCAGTTCGCAACCCGCGGTTGAGTCGACCAGCTGGTGATGCGGGGAAGGGGAAGTCGTCCTTCGGACCGGCACTGTTGAGACTGGTGTAGTCGACGCACATGCGCCACTTACCATTTGACTTGCGGACCATGACCGGATTTGCAAGCCATTCCGGGTGATCGACCTCGCGGATAAACCCAGCCTTTAGGAGCTTGTCCAACTCCTCTCGGATGGCTTCCTGTCGGTCAACAGCAAAACGCCTGAGCTTTTTCTTTATTGGTCGCTGTCCAGGTCGAATCGCTAACCTATGCTCAATTACCTCCCTTGGGACACCAAGCATGTCGGATGGTTTCCACGCAAACACATTTGCGTTAGCCCGGAGGAAAGTAATGAGCTCGAGTTCCTATTTGTCATCCAGGCTTGATCCGACCCGAATTGTCTTGGATGGATCATCTGGGTACAAAGGAACTAGTTTGAGTTTCTCATCTGGTCGAGGAGCAGCCTTGATCGCGTCAACGGAGACTGTAGCGACCTGAGCGTCCCGGAGGGGAAGTTGGTCCACCATCTCCAAAGATAGTCGGTCATACGTCAGTGCCACGTTGTGACTGCCTCGGATTGAGATGACACCTTTGGGGCCAGGCAACTTGCCGCACTGGTAAGCATAGTGCGTCGCCATCATGAACTTAGAAAGAGTTGGCCTGCGAAAGATTGCATTATAAGCCGAATCACAATCAATTACATCGAAAGTAACCAATTCTGTTCGGAAGTTATCCAGTTCTCCCAGTGTGACTGGGAGGACCACCTGTCCCAACGGCATCATAGAGGGACCAGGAATTATCCCATAAAACGGGTGGATTATGGGCTTGATCTTCGAACGAGGAATCTGCATCTCGTCGAGCGCCTTGACCAATAGGATATCCAAGGAGCTTCCTCCGTCGATCAGGACCCTTTCGACTCTCGCATTACTGATGATTGGGGTAATGACCAGAGGAAGCCTCAATGGTCGAGTAAGCCCCGCAGGACAATCAGAGCGATCAAACGTCAAAGGTGTATCAGACCAACGGGGGTACTGAGGTTCACCAAGGGATGTCTCTGTTTGGTTAACCTCTCGATAAAAGGCCTTAAATTGCCTTTTGGAAACAAAAGAGGAGAAACCTCCGAAAATAACATTAACATGATTACGTGGTACCTGGTAAGACATCTCTTCGTCCCCGTCGGCGTCTCTTAGCCTGCATGCTTGTTCCTTAGTCGGTAAGGTCGGCATCGGTCCAACCCCCTGGTAGAAGTCATCTAACTGCTTCAACCAACTCCTGCAGTTCTTGAGGTCGTGGCCTGCGGAGTTGTGGAGCGGACACCATTTCTTGCCTTCCTGCGGGTTAGTCGACTTCTCTGGCTGGTCGGCACTATGACCACCAGAAACAATTTTATTTTTAAACGAAGGCTTGTTACCTTTGGTCGAAGGAGGCTTCTCTGCGACGGCAACCTCCCGGTACTGTCCAGAGCGATTCCTTTTCGACTTCTTCGATTTCCCGCCTAATGAAGATTCCGGTTTCTTGCTTGAATCTTCCTTCCTAGCATCCTTAAGGCCTGGTTGAGGCAGTAGGTTACCTTTGTCGACCATCCAATTCCATTCGACAGCCTCGGCTACGTCGGAATATCGATCAGCCATATCAAAGAGATCGGCTACTGATCGAGGAGGATGGATGAGCAAATCTTCGGTGAATCTCTGATATCAAACGGCATGTTTAAATGCCCTAATAACGGAGCTATCAAATATGTTTGGGATGGTATTCCTCACCCCAACAAATCTCTTGACAAACTGACGAAGGGTTTCGGTCGAAGTTTGCCGTAGTCAATGGAGGTCGTCCTCTTTACCCGGCTTCTGATAACAATTTTGGAAATTGTTGAGGATAGCATCACACAGCATTTCCCAGTTATAGATCGAACCTTCGGGTTGGTTAAACAACCAGGTTCTTGCCGGTCCTTCGAGGACTGTTGGCAGGTAGTTGGCCATGACCCGGTCATCGCCTCCTACCGCTTGGATGGTAGTAATGTAGATTTGAAGGAACTCGGACGGGTTCTGAGTTCCATCAAACCTTTCTATGGCCCCTGGTCTGAACTTGTCTGGACAAACGACCGCATGAAGGCCGGGCGAGAAAGCTTTACAACCAACGTAGGGACCGTGAACTGTCCTACGGCTCTTGATTGGATCGCGGGCAACCTCACGCAATGGAGAAGCCACTCGTGGTCCTAAACAAGAGTGGACAGGAACCCGATCCCTATCACGAGAATCCTGCGCCCATCTAGACTTGTCCTACCGAGATGGTACAGGTGGAGGGTGACTCCGTCGACCAGAACCAGAGTGAGAGTGCTCTCGGTTGTGGGAACGTGTCGCCAACCGGGAAGAAGCCGTAGGGGTCACGTCAGATGCGACCTCATCTAACCTCTCCGCCAGGATTCTAGTGAAGGCCGGTTTCTGCGCATCCGTGACCGTAGGAGGAAAATTACGTATGACCTCCGCGATAGATCAGAGTCGGCCATGCGTACTTCTCCTAGGGGCACCAGGTGTCACCGTTTCTTCGTCCACCGGGAAACGCTCCGGAGACAAAGAGGGTGTCTGGTCGCGTTTGCGACCACGCGATCGTCGGGAAGAACTCGGAGCAGCATCGTTACGAGCCTGCGCATCTTGAAGAGCCTCTAGGACAGTTCTGCGTAGTTCGTTGTCTTGTTACTCGAGATATTGATCCTCCTTTTGTTTGCGTTCCTGTTCTTCCCTAGCAGCCTGTTGATCAGGAGTTTCTTCCGATAAGGCAGCGAACTGTCTAGGGAGAGAGGTCGCGGAGGGAGAAAACATCTTGGTTTGTTCCAAGTCAGACTCGAAATCAAAGAGACGATGTAGGTTATCAGGATCAAACCTCCCTGGGCTGATTTCCTGGTCGACATCATCCTTCCCCTCAGCAGGGTCGTATGACGAACTGGATTCGTCTTCTAACGCATTAAGAACCTCAGTGGGTTCTGACCTTGTGTTACTTGCCTCCTGGTCGATAGACATGATCTGCAGGGTTGATTCGACCTCTGGGACATCCTCGCCTCCGGTTTCCTCCATCGGGACAGGATCGCTAGGAGAAGGCATCGGAATGTGAGCATAATCCTCGAGATCGAAATCATTCTCAGAATCATATGCCCCAGCCATGATTCAGCGAACCTCCGGATGAAAATTAGAACGCCTTGAGAAATGCCCCACGGTGGGCGCCAGCTGTCGACGATTCGGACTCGGGGTCCTTAGTCGAACTTATGCAGAATTTGTAGGTTGTGAGACCTTTCAGGGTGTCCCTCCGGGAAGGTATGATGAATCAAAGATAACTAGAGCACAGAGAAGTTTATACAGGTTCGGGTCCTCGATGGTGGGAGTAATAGCCCTACGTCCTATTGGGATTTCACTATGTGTAGTAGAAAGTGTTACAAAGTTATGGAAAAGATCTTCACAGGCGAAGATTTTTCCTATATGTTTGTACAAGACAATGCCAGAAAGGCTTAGGAAATCTAGCTAACTTGGACTACTGTCTTCTGATCCTTTGAGTGTTAGATTGCTTGATTCGATGATCTGATCATCTGATTATCCGATGCCCTATTTGATGCATTGGGTTACCCTTTTATACTGGTCGAATGGGTGCCAAATCATAACGACATCGAATGGTTGCTTGGATGCAGTTTTGGCAACTGCCTTTAACCTCCACGCAAGTTTAACACGTGTTATTCATGGATTACCGCACGTATTAACCTCCTGACGGTTGTCTCCATGCGTGGAAGGATCTTCGGGATACTCGGGATATCCCTGTTATAGGGACAGAACAATTCCGCGTCCCCTGGTCAAAGATGTTCTGACCGCGCGTTGTTTGTTATTACCTGACCGCGCACTATCTGTAGTCTTCTCTTCGCGTATGGCATACGAACTCCTGACCGCGCACTAGCTACAGTCTGATCGTGTAAAGCCTGCAACCACATGATTGTGCTTCTCGGAGTAACTGGAGTTCGCATTAATAGACACTCATCTGGCTCGAATCTGTCTAGAACCAGTCATGCATTTATTAGAACTAGCTCGGGTATCAATCCTCGTCAGCTTTGACCTCTCCGAGGCTCGGAGCGTCCCCGCCAGCCTCAGCGCCGGGCAAGGCCTCGTCTTCTCCGGGGCCCAGGGCATCTCCACTAGTCTTTGCACTGATACCAGAGACTTGGCATGGGCCTTCCTGGAACTCCCACAGGAGGCTCGCACCGCCTTGGCTCGTTTCGCCTATAGGTGGGCCCTTGCCTCCCTCATCTTGTGAGAGCCCGGGGTGGGAAGCAAGACTCAGGCCGTGTCGACGATTCGGACTCGGGGTCCTCAGCCGAACTTATGCAGAATTTGTAATTGTGAGACCTTTCAAGATGACCCTCCAGGAAGGTATGTAGAATAATGGTGAACAGGAGCACAGAGAGATTTATACAGGTTCGGGCCCTCGATGGTGGGAGTAAAAGCCCTACGTCCTGTTAGAATTTCACTATTTGTGATAAAGGCTTACAAACTAGCAGGAAGAAACCTTCACAGGTGAAAGTTTTTCCTACATAAGTGTACAAAAAAGAAGCTCTAAGAGACTTGTGAATATTATCTATTCTAAACCGTAGACTTGGCTGTTTTGAGTAATCGAGATACGTTGTATCTCACTTATCTCAGGTGTCTTGTTCTTCCAAATGTCTTGGATCCCCCATTTGACGTACTTTGCCACCCTTTTATACTGGTCGAAAGGGTGCCATATGAAGAAAACTGCATCAAACGGTTGGATGCGGTTTCTGGAGAACCGCTGTTAACTTCCACGGAGGTTATTGACACGTGCTAATCACGAATAACCGCCTATAATAACCTCTGACGGTTGGTCTTCAACGTGTAGGAATCCTCGGGATGCTTGGAATATCCTGATATAAGGATAACCGAATAAACTCCAAGCACCCTGGTCGAGAATGTTCTGACCGCGGAATATGGGCTGACCGCGCAACATCCCGGATATCCAGTCCGCGTATAACATACGAACTTCTGACCGCACAAGGCTGTTGGCCTGATCGCACGAAACCTGCGACCTGATCGCGTAAAGCTTGCGACCTCATGGCGATGCCCCTCAGAACAGCTTGAGTTCGCATCGCCAGATACATGTCTGGTTTGAACCTGTCTTGAACCAAAAGTTTATTAGAAGTGACCCAGGTGTCAATCCTCGTCAGGCTGGGAGAGTGAGCCCGAAGGCCTCGGCTACCAAATTCTAGGGAGGACCCTCCCCAATAATGGCACGACACTGGGCGTGCTCATCTTCATATTATCTCCCAAGGAGGTGGCCCGCCTTCTCCCAGGTGGACTCGTATGACCTAACTGCAAAGAGTAAAGACAAGTTTATGGAAGCAAGTTCCCACTAGCCTTGGGCACCCACTCCCCATCCCTGGTGACTCTCGGGTAGGGAACCTCCCTGTCCTGGGTGCCCCACCGGGACAGGAACCATCTCCTCCCCGGACATTCGCTCAGGGGAGAGATCCTCCTATCCCTCTTTGTTCCCCGAGAAAAGAAAACTTACATCGCCACACCGGGAAGTTTGGAGGTCGGTACTCCGGGCCGATCCCCAAGCCTTTCCTACTCCAGCTAAAAGGACTAAGCCGGAGCAGGAGCAACTCCTTTGCCTAATCCTTCATGCTCCTTGTGGAGTGGGCCCCTACCTTCTTGGCAACGAGGGTCATCTCGTCCACGGTCCACTTCGGCAGTAGGGGACCGGAGGAGCGACCAAGAATGGCGGGGCGCGGGGAATAGACTATCTATGGGTCCCGTACCCAGAGGTAGAACCATCTCTGGGTCTAGCCCTCCCAATGGTCCCGGGAGGCTATAACCGGATACTCATCCGCCTGAGACGGGACATTCTTCAACATCACCAAGCCACAAGTAGACTTTAGCTCGTTCTTCACCACTGGGGAACTCTTCACGGTTGCCCAATAGAAGTATTGGAAGAGACAAAACATCCCCTCCACCCCGGTGGTGGTCTTGCACAACCACAAGAAGAGCCCCATTCGGACGAGGACGTTGGGCATCAAGTGGTTAAGCGCTATCCCGTGCTCCCAAAGAAAATCCTGCAGCACGGGATGGATTGGGAGACGGAGGCCCACATCTAAGAAAGCCATGAAGGCCACCGCCTCCCCATCCCAGGGACTGGGCGTAACCTCCTCTGCCCCCGGGACGCGGATATCCTCATTCGCGAAGACTCTTTGGGAGACGAGAGCGTCCCTGTCCTCCACTGTGAATTCAGTGACCCCAAGGAAGTCAGAGGTCACCTCCTTCAGGGCCACATCTACTGCCTTCCCTCACACCTTCGATGCCATTCTCTCGCCTTTCCCGAACAGGGTTCTTAACAGGGAGAGACATCACTCAAAAAAGTGCTGGCTGGAGGATGAAAATTCAGGAGAGGGTTCACTCTCTCCAGCATCGGGCCCCCTTTATATAGAGAACAAGGTGACACTTATGGTCACCACATGTCACCAAAAGAGATCCAAGCCGTGAATAAGAAGGGATGCATGAGAATCGAAACGATGCACGACAGGCATAAATAGTGATTTCCTCTCCCGGGAGAGGGACGTTTCATTTCTCGGAGGGCTCTCCGAATGAAGGATCCCCTCTTCCCCGAGTTGCACCCCAGGAAGGGGGCCCTTCTCTCCCCAGGAAATCCCCTAGGGGCCAGGTGCTCTCTCTCTAGGTGGTGGCTTGTCGCACCCCCCCGAAGACATCGAATGTCCTCGGGGGTGCGGGGGTTGCTATTGGGGAAATAGTAGTTGTAGATGAAAATCGCCCCCCTCTGGGATGTCCCATCGGGATAGGGGGCCTGCCATCCCCGGCTCCAGGACTGGAACCTCCCATCCCCGAGGCCAGGATTGGGGCCTCCTGCCCCCGGCTTCAGGAAAGGGGGGCACTGAAGTCGATGCAGCCACGTATCCAAGATCCATGCCGCACGCCCTGCAAAAAGACCACGACACCCTCGATCCGACTATCGTAGTTAGGGTAGTTTAGTAATTTATGTCTTTTGGGGGCTATATATACCCTTGTAACCCCCCGTAAGCTAAAACTATCCATTTGCATCCAATACACTCAAAACAATAGGCGTGCTTAGGAGCCCTCTCCCTGGGAGAGAGCCTCCCTAGCCGACCCACGTCGGGGGCATGTCAACAGGACTAGGGTCTCCACTAAGACCTGAACATGTATAAGTCCTTCGTAAATCTTTGTGATTGCCCAACGTGACGTGACTCATCGCACGGTCAGCTTGTGTTGTCGTACACATGTTCCACGCCCTAAAACCTGTTGTGGGATTTATAATATCACGACAATATATATATATATATATATATATATATAGTCTAGATCAGCATCCAAACAACACAAGGTCACTACATATTGACTTTTTATCCTCAATCTAATCAAACAAATCCAAATATTTAATCAATGGAACTAGGGAAATTTGATTATATGTCACTCCAAAGAGTGGCATATCCAAAAATGTCGCTCGAAAGGTTGGTATCTTCAATATGCCACTCTAAAGAGTGAAATAGTTATTGTTTTCCACTCTAAAGAGTGAAATATTTAACATTATTTTTAGCCATTTTGCCCATGCAAAATGACCATTTTACGCTTGGCCTCAACATCCCTTCCTTTTCCTCTTCTTCCTCCCATCTCCTCGCAGTCACGTGTGCTTCCGAGTTGGGATATGTCGCCATCACCCTCAACCAATCTCACCGTAGTGTCCTCGCCTACTCCGATCACTGCCACCTCGCCTCCGAGATTTCAAGATTTCACAGGAGTTGGAGCTACGCTATGCAGATCTGAGCCAGAGCTGCGCCGCACTGATCCTTGCCACGCATCGTCCTCGCCATGCATCGTCCTTGCCCTTGCGGCTACGCCCCTACGACGGCCATACCACGCTACCGACTATCGAGCGCAATAGCACCACACCACTAGGCCTTGCATTTTGGTTATTCTTTTAAGGGTTCAGCCTGTTTAGGAATAAAACAGTCATTTTTTGTGACAAACAATAATTATTTCACTCTTTGGAGTGGCATATAATCAAATTTTCCTAAGAACTATAGGAGAAGTGATTCCAAAAAACAAAGTGCCCCTTTCCAAATATGCCTATCATAAAATTGGCAAAGTTACTAAAATTATTTTTAGGAAGAAAAATATATTTTCTTTTTAGAAATTTCTTGTGGTACTAAATTCCATTAGATACGCTCTAATATGATGGTCTTGGAAGGAATTACAAGGAAACATAATAAATAGAATATCCAGAAATTCACATCACAATTCAAAGTACTTTTGGAGACAAATTGGATTGAGTCATTAGACAATTTAGAAATTCAAGATTTGCTACTGGAAAATTGAGTTCTTCCCATGCTAATGAAAACCATATAAATTGATCCGGGAGGATCTTCAAGTCCTGATCGCATACGGCTTCGCGACCAAGTCCTGATCACATACGGCTTCGCGACCTTAACCATGTTCAGAAAGGTTTCGCGACCATGGGTTGGTTCGAGACCAAGAAAAGGAATTTGTTTCCTGTTCGGAATTGTAATCCGATCCGTATAATATAACTAAGCTTATCCGCTTAGGATTAGTTAGCTAGTTAGTTATATGAGTCTAATACGTTTAGGTTACTGTCGATGATTCGGACTCGGAGTCCTCAGCCGAACTTATGCAAAATTTGTAATTGCGAGACCTTTCAAGATGACCCTCCGAGAAGGTATGTAGAAAAATGGAGAACAGGAGCACAGAGAGGTTTATACAGGTTCGGGCCCTCGATGGTGGGAGTAATAGCCCTACGTCCTGTTGGAATTTCACTATGTGTGATAAAGATTTACAAAATGGCGGCAAAAGACCTTCACAGGCAAAGGTTTTTCCTATGTAAGTGTACAGAGAGAAGCCAAAGAGGCTAGTAAAGAACTATATAATCTAGGCCGTAGACTTGGCTGTTTGAGTGGTTGAGATGTGTTGTATCTCGCTTGTATCAGAGATGTTGATCTCTCCCTTGTTTGATGCATCTTGTCATCCTTTTATACTGGTCGAAAGGGTGCCATGTCATAACTGCATCAAACAGTTGCTTAGATGCGGTTTAAGAAACCGCTCTTAACCCCCACGCAGGTTTAACACGTGTTATTCAGGGATAACTGCACGTATTAACCTCCTGATGGTTAGTCTTCCACGTGGGAGAATCTTCGGGATGCTTGGGATATTCCCGCTATGGGGACAGCCAGACAGGCAAACTCCAAGTATCCTGGTCGAAAATGCTCTGACCGCGGGATGTTGGCTGACCGCGCAACATCTCCGACATTCTATTCGCGTATAGCACACAAAATCCTGACCGTGGACTGGCTGCGGTCTGATCGCGAAAAGCCTGCGATCTGATCGCACAAAGCTTGCGACCTCGGGCTGATGCTTCTCAGAATAACTTGAGTCCGCACCGCCAGGCATGTGTCTGGCTCGAATCTGTCTTGAACCAACAGTGCATTTATTTGAGTTGGCTCGGGTGTCAATCCTCGTCAGTTACTAAGTCTGATACGTACTCATACGATTGGACTATAAATACCTTGTAATAAGTCTAGTTTAAATCATCGAAAAGTCATAACACTTATTTGAGTTTTAGACACTTATAGTTCCTTCGACGTAGGCAAGTGTGCCTAATGTTCGACGTGTAAAACCCTCTTTGAAATAAAGAGTTGTGAAATTACTATGGGTTTCGGTATTTTTGAATAAGATCCCGTTATTCCGCATATTAGAATCTGGGCGAACCTAGTGCGAAAACCAAGGCTAGGTCTCAAACAGATCAAATTGGTATCAGAGAAACTTTCCTATCCTGTAGATGGTGAAGACTCGCCAGGGTTACAAAACTTCCAGCGAAACTCTAGGAGATCAATTGACGGTTCCTATAGCCGCGTCTTCAACAATGTCTGACGATACCTCCGTTCAAGCTAACCTAGCCGAACAAGTGGCTAAGCTCTCCACCGACATGAAAACCGTGCTTGCTTGGATTAAGCAGCAGGCCATGATTGTACCTCCTGAAGCAGGGAAGGTTATGGGTGTGAAGACTGGTGAAGACTTGCGCAGGGCAGACGAAGATGAAGACGAAGACGACCATAAGACCGACGACCTCGCCAACACCTCCTTAGCTGTCAGATCTTTCAAGGTCGACGCTAAGATTTATATACCCATATATGATGAGGAGATCGATGCCGAGAAGTTAGATTCATGGCTCGATCAGCTTGAGACCTACTTTGACCTGAAAGGGTTTAGTAGCGCTTAAAAGGTCAAATTTGCACCTTTGAAGATGAAGGACCATGCCAAGACATGGTGGAAGGCCCTTGTCACCAGTAGTAAAGCTGACGACCTTGCGTGGGGTCAATTCAAACGACTTCTGCGACAAAAATTTTATCCGATGGGTTACCTTGAGGAGAGATGGGAGCGTTGGCACAGATTGTACCAACGGCACAACCAGACCGTCCAAGACTATACGACGGAGTTTCGGCGACAAGCAATGGTCATCAGCATCTCACTATCTGATCCTCAGGTATTTTAGAAATACACATCTGGACTTCAGAAATTGATCAGTATTGAGTTAAGTCTGTTCAGTGTCCAAGACATCGCGACCGTGAGCACAATTGCTATGGCTATCGAGAAGAAGAACAAATCCCGCAGCGACAAAAGCACGAGGATAATGCCATCTAGACAAAAAGAAAATCGAGTCCGAAGAAAAACGCTTCAAAGCCGGGCATGGGTACTTTTTGTGAACATTGTCAAGTCGCGGGACATACCAAAGACAAATGCTACAAGCTTCATCCTGAACTTCGACCAAAGAAAAACAGACCAAGGAAAAGAACAGCCACGGCTACTACGACTTCATCCGACAAAGAAGTTGTCCGAGTGAATTCGGTTAATGAGGCGGATACGACCTTGTCTCTGATGGCAACGCCGAAGGAGAAGGGTTCGGATCCACCGAACGACCATCACCCAATGGAGGACTTGTTCACCATCAACATCCAGGTGAAGCACGAAGTGGTCGCAGCGATATTCGATCCCGGAAGTCAGAAGAATCTGGTCTCTACTGGACTGGTTCGGCGACTTGGTTTGAAGACAACCACACACCCGCGACCATATCCGCTGGGTTGGTTTACATCCGACGTGAACCAACAGATTACGAGTCAGTGTGTGTTGAAGTTTGCGATCTCTACACGATATATCGATGAGGTGCAATGCGATGTTGTCCCTATCGATATCTGTCAGGTGATCTTTGGGAGTCCGTATCTATATGATCGAGACACTCACTTCCATCGGCGAGCGCAAGAGTATAACCAAAGACGGAGTTAAGTTCGTGATCAGTAGAGATATCCACATCAACACTTCGAACTTGGTTACCGCAAACCAAGCCAAACGAATTGTTAATGCATGCCACAAGTATGTGCTTGTCATGATTCGACCCATTGGTCAAGGTGAGAGTACTCGACCAGCATTGTTGTTGGCGTGCCGAGAGGATTTTGGTCATTTGTCGGGACTGCTGGAGAAATACAGTGATATGTTCGAGACTACCCAGGGTCGTCCGCTGAAACGTCCAGTCGAGTACGAAATTCAGCTTGTGTCCGATGCGACACTACCCAATCTGAGTATGTATCGCAACTCAGTAATGGAGAATGAAGAGATCAAGAGACAACTTGATGAGTTGCTGAACGATGGTGCCTTTCAACCGAGTAGTTCACCTTGTGGATCTCCTGTGGTGTTAGTGCCAAAGAAAGATGGGAGTTGGCGTATGTGCATCGACTACCGAGCACTGAACAAGATCACCATCAAGAACCGCTACCCCCTTCCTCGTATTGATGACCTGCTAAACCAATTGAAGCATGTCGTTGTCTTCTCCAAATTGGATCTTAAGTTAGGTTATCATCAAGTCAACATCCGAGAGGAGGATATGTGGAAGACCGCGTTCAAAACATGACAAGGTCTGTTCGAATGGCTAGTCATGCCGTTTGGTCTCTGCAATGCCCTGGCAACTTTCATGCGTCTTATGAATGACGTATTGAGACAGTTCATTGATGACTTTATGATTGTTTACCTCGACGACATACTAGTCTGTAGTCGTTCGTGGGATGAGCATCTCATTCATGTCGAAAAGGTGTTCGAACAACTTCGGCAACATCAAGTTCACCTCAACCGCAAGAAGTGCGAGTTCGGCCAACAAACTATACTTTACCTCGGATTCATGGTCAGCAATGGTACGTTGCAAATCGACCCGGATAAGGTAAAAGTGATTCGCGAATGGCCACGACCATAGGAGAGCATATCCATAGATTTCTTGGGAGGATTTCCTAAGACCCGACATGGCAACGACTATCTATTCGTGATCGTTGATCGGTCCTCCAAAATAATTATTCTTATACCTTGTCGAAAGACTATCACGGGAGAAGAAACAGCTCGGGTATTCTTTCAACACGTTTGGACACACTTCGGACTGCCGACTTCTATTGTGTCTGATCGCGATACCCGGTTCTTTAGTCACTTTTGGCGATTGCTCTGGACGATAATGGATACCAAGCTAAAGAGGAGTACTGCCTTTCATCCTCAAACTGATGGTCAAATCAAGGTGGTAAATCGCACAGTCGTTCATCTCTTGAGAGGATATAACTCGAAGCACCCGAAGACCTAGAATGAAAGCATACCGTACCTGCAGTTTGCTTTTAATCGAGCAGTGCATGGTTCGACTGGAAAGTCGTCGTTTGAGGTCTGTTTAGGATTTCTACCACAGAGTCCATTCAACATGGAGTTTATGATTCCTACCTCAACACAGAACAACAAGGAAGCATCTGATCAGGATCAAGCACAAAAGTTCCTGGAAGGTATTCAACGACTCAATCGAGAAGTTGAATAGAATTTGCTGACAGCTCAACTCAAGTACAAGGCGTGACATGATCGGTACCGAGTTGATGCGCAATTTCAAGAAGGTGATATGGTATGGTTACATCTGAGTAAGGTGAGACTTAAAGGTGAAGGTAAGAAACTCAAACCCATTCGTTATGGTCCTTTTCGGATTTTGCGGAAAGTGGGTAATAATGCTTGTCAGCTCGAGTTACCTCCATACATGGATATTTACTCGGTTGTCAATATTGAGCACCTCAAACTCTTCGAGCCTTCAATGCTGGATGATGAGCCAGATACCATAGTACCATCTGTTGAGGACTTGGTATATCAACGAGACAAACCTCTACGTGAAGATGTGATTCTGGAGAAGAAGGTGACTACCGCCCGCAGTGGCACAAAGGAGACTTTTCGAATCGGTCGAAAAGGTCAACGAGTACGTGCGGCAAAGTGGTACACCAGAGAAGATGGACAGGCCCAATTTCCACATCTCCAGTTTGATCGAGAGGTCGTAACAGGGGTTGGCTCCTTCTCAACAAGGGAGTCATGATCCGGGAGGATCTTCAAGTCCTGATAGCATACGGCTTCGCGACCAAGTCCTCATCGCATACGGCTTCACGACCAACTCCTGATCACATACGGCTTCACGACCTTAACCGTGTTCGGAAAGGTTTCGCGACCATGGGTTGGTTCGCGGCCAGGAAAAGGAATTTGTTTCCTGTTCAGAATTGTAATCCGATTCGTATATGTATAACTAAGCTTATCCGTTTAGGATTAGTTAGCTAGTTAGTTATATGAGTCTAATACGTTTAGGTTACTGAGTTTGATACGTACTCATACGATTGAACTATAAATACCTTGTAATAGGTCTAGTTTATATCATCGAAAAGTCATAAAACTTATTTGAGTTTTAGACACTTATAATTCCTTCGACGTAGACAAGTGTGCCTAACGTTCAACGTGTAAAGCCCTCTTTGAAATAAAGAGTTGTGCAATTACTTTGGGTTTCGGTATTTCTGAATAAGATCCCGTTATTCCGCATATTAGAATCTGGACGAGTCTAGTACGAAAACTAAGGCTAAGTCTCAAACGGATCATAAATCTTTTTATTTTAACAATACAAAGTGTTGAATTAGGCATTTCATAGAAACCCAAAATAATAAAAAATCAAATCCATTTTCTAGAAATCCAAATTAAATCTGATTACCCAAGACGACATAATAAGCTCCAAATTGAATGGTACAAAGAGGTAAAAAAAAGGGTACATTTATCAATTACTATAAGCATTTTTTAATTAAAAAAACATAAATGAAACATAAACAAGTTTGTCATATGCAACGATCGATGTTCACAGCGACATTATGTGATTGACTAACAAATCGATTGCATTTTTGGAACAACCACCTTTCATAATGCACTGAGCAGCTTTGTCCCTCAAGTCCCTCGCCCTTCGCCTCATCTCTCTCCCATCTTCCTCGCAAAGCAGCTTCCTAACCCCCCTCTGAATCTTCTCTCTTTCCCACTCCCCCTCCAACTCAAACCCTACCTTCCAGACCTCCTGAACATACCTGCACTCAAATGCACACTCAAATAGTTAAAATGTGTATAACTTGTAAACAAGTACTATCACTTGTAAAACAACTTTCTTAAAAAAAACTCTTGAACATACCTAGCATTCATCATCTGGTCTGCAAACTGTGGCCTACATATCATTGGAACACCCTCACATATGCTCTCAATGGTAGAGTTCCAGCCATTGTGAGTCCAGAAGCCTCCAATGGCATCATGCCCTAAAACCTCTTGCTGTGGAGCCCAATGCACAATCCTCCCTCTATCACCAACCTCCTCCTCAAATCCATCAGGCAGTCTCGCAGCCGCCGGTCGCACACCGTCGACGCAAACTAGATTCTGCCGGATCACCCAAAGAAATGGCTGCTGGCTGTTGGCCAAGCCCCATGCTGTCTCCAAGAGCTCCATGGAATCCATTGATGCCAAGCTCCCAAAGCTCACATAGAGAACTGATTCTGCTGCTTGCTTGTCCAGCCATTCCAAGCAATTGTAATCTTGTGTCAAGAAGCTGCTCTCAGTGCCCAAAGATGTCTTGTGAAGTGGACCAATTGCAAAGATAGGGACATGGAGGTCATCAGAAATCTTCTGTAGTTCACGGTTTTCGAGGTCGTCGAAGCTATTGAAGATGAAACCTGAACAAGATGATGCTGATTCCACCATGCGATGTAAGCAGGTTGACATGGTTTCATGTGGAGTTGTGGGTGAAAACATGAGATCTTTTAGCCTGAGTGGTGGAAGCTCATCCAGTGGCATGTTTAGTTCCAACTGATCTGAAAAATTTGCATAACAAATGCAATGCAAAAAGATCAACAAGTGGGTCCAACATGTGCGATAAGCAAAGAGTTACTAAATTAGATATTTGTAAAAGACAAAATTTTCCTAGATGAGATAACAATTATTGTTATGTGGGTCCTATATATCAAAATGTGGTAGTGAAAATGTTACCTACTTTCTTTATATCTGTCTTTCTTTTACTTCGCTTTTATTTTTTTCTATGTCACTCTCTTGTCATCATCACTTCCTATTTATCTATTAATTAAAGGCTATTCAATCCACGTTTTTGTCAAAAAAAAAATATATATCTACCTTAAAATTTATCTAAAAATTATTTGATTTGTATCTATCTACACTATATCCAAACAAAACACACTTAAATTCTTTGGTCCCGATCATACTTGAAATGTCCAAATACTCAAAATCAAACATCCCAAAAAACTGGGCATGACTAACTGATTTGGTACCAATTAAGCAGTTATATTAAGGTCCTTGCCCTAAAAACGGTCCCAATCAATACCATCCTATCTTCAACTGTTGAATCAATCTAATATGCACCAATTTAGCGGTTAGAATCAGGCCCTCGTCCTAAAAATGGTCCCCGATATCACTCTTTTCTAAGATCATGAACACCAAGCCACTACAGATCAAACTGATCCAGCGGTGAGATATAACATATAAGCCTACGTACTCACATAAACTATGCGTCCTTACCATGAGGGGTTGGGAGATAGCCCTTCTTGCACAGCGCGGGGTACGCCATGTAGGCCACGAAGCACGCGGCGCTGCCGGTTCTCAGCACCAGCGTCGGCACGCTGCGCCGCGCTGCCGCCGCCTGCATCGCGCGCCAGTGCGCGTCCACCACCAGGCACGCCGCCTCCTCGCCGCCGTCCTTCACCGCCGACAGCACCTCGCCGAGCCGCTCCTGGAACGGCGCCTGCAACATCTCGTTCAAGCTCAGCAGCGCCCCGGCAAAGTTCGCGTTGCTCCCTGTGGGAAGCCCGCCGCTCGTCGAGCCGCCGTCGACGGCGATGAACTGGTACTCCGGGTGGCGAGCGGGGTCGGGGGCGTTGAAGGTGGTGTGGAAGACGGTGATGGCGAAGCCGCGGCCGTGGAGGATGGCAGCGAGCTGAAGCATGGGGTTAATGTGGCCCTGGAACGGCACCGGGAACATCAGCACGCGGCAGCGCCGGTCGCCGGAGCTGGAGTTCTGCTCGTCCTTGGCCATGGGTGATTTGTATTGTAGATAGGCGAAGCTTATTGCTAGGATATTTATAGATAACTAAGATCAAATGGTGTTTTCACATTAAATCAATGGGAAGGTATGCGAGGATTTCATCAAGATGGTGGTCACAGGGATTAGCATTAAATTGTGAGGTCATTTTTTGGAAGGGAGTGATGAGTTAGGCATGAGTTTATCCCTCAAGAAGGCTGTGTGTGTTGCCCCATGTTGCTTTCATACATTCCTCCTGTGTTATTCATACCATGTATCTAGACATGTAAGTTGGGCCGAACCGTTGCCAGGCCGACGCCGAGCTGTTGGCAGGCCGACCCAAGAGGCACGCAATTTTGACCCCGCACATGGCACGACCCGACACAAAACTCTAACGGCCTGTACCGGCTTGCCATGCGTTACCGGGTCACAAAATTCGGACCAACAGGTGGTACGGCACAACCCTGTAAAACATGCCTAGTCTAGGCTGGCACAACTTGTTAGCATGCGGGTTGGCATGACACGGCGCGGCCCATTAGCACGCCATCTATGCCGCTCTGCGTGCCTTTGTCTTCCTCAGCCCCGCTCAGCTGCCTCTGTCAAAGCGCCACAACTTCGCCGCACCTTACATGCCGTAGATCTCACGTGTTCGCGCTACGCCACTACAGATCTGGGCCACGTGCCGCGTTCTTGCACCACGCCACATCGTTGTGCCGCTCATCACCATATCCACCGAATCTGCTCCACCCAAGCCGCCTTCTGCATCCTCTCCGTTGCCGACGTCGAGCCTTCAGATGGCAATGCCTCTCCTAATTCCTTATCACCAGACTTGACTCCTCATTGCGTCGACCTCAAGCACCCCACGTCCAAACCCTAATTTGGGGACACGGCCCCAAATTAGAGTCGCCGCCAGCCCCATCTTTGCTAGTGTCACCTCCTCCTTCTTCTTCTCATCTTCTCTCACCACTAGCGAACCGCCTTACACGCCGTAGATCTCGTATGCTTACTGTTGATGCACTGTCATTCCTACTCCACACAACGCGGCCTCACTACCACAACAACCTCTGTGACGATCCTCGTCGACAACATAAAACTAATTTGAAAATTTGAAATGGGCCGTGCCTATGTCGGCTCAGCACGAAATGCGGCCCACGAACTATCGTGCCGTGCCGAGCCTCTCCGCCGAGCTATTGGGTCGACGTAGCCCGGTGTGGCAATAACACGGCCCGGCCTAACATGGCACAGCCCAAACAACTGACCTAGACCCGTGCCGTGCCGAGCGGCTCGACACGGCACAATTTGCATGTTTACATGTATACACAGCTGTATCTTTCAATTTTTTTTTGTTTCTTTTGTATTGTCTTTTTCTAGGACATATGGATTTCTATAATATATTTTCTTGTTTATGACATGAATTTCTATGATATGTATGAGGTGTTTTGGTTCACACACGTCATAGAGAGAGGTAAACGGCCGGGCCTTGCATATATGTTTTTTTCTTCTACATTCTCTTTCTTATGACAACTGAGTTCGTAATGTTTGAGGAATGGGAGAAGGCAGTGAATCTTAACGGGACTACGCAAAAAAGCAAGTGCAAAAATTTTTTTACGAATAATCCATTAAAAGAATTTTAAATCTAATTTTAAATTTTTTAAATTGTTAAAAATAATCTTCAGTCGTGAACTCCCATTCATAACTAAACTTCAATCGTGAGCCTAATTCGCAACTGAAGTTCAGTCGCGAACGGGAGCTCGCAGTTGAAGATTATTTTTGAAATTTTTAAAAATTTCAAGTTAATTTTTAAATTTTTTTTAATGAGTTACTCGTAAAAAGAATCCCAAGGGCAATAAAGCCTTTAATCGGCATCAAAACCGGGTATTGTGCATGAAGTGCTCTTGTTTGGGTTCACACACGCCATGGACAGAGCTGCACAGTTGTCTTGCATATATGTAGATTTCTAAGATGTATAAAAGATGTTTTCGTTCACACATCATAGAGAAATAACAATTGTATCTTGTATTTTTGTTTTAGTTTCTTATGTGCCCTCTTTTTTAGGTATGTGGAGTTTTATGATGTGCATTAAGTGTTTTGATTTATGAATTTTTCATTGTTTTCTTTTATTTTTTGTATGACAGATTTTTATGTTGTGCACAATGAGATAGGAGAGAGAAAAAAAGAGAGAATAGGACATAAGGGGAGAGAGGAGATAGGAGAGAGAGAAAAATTAATGTTGAGACATGAAATCATGTGTGAGTGATTGTATATTTCAAAATGTTTAATGTTTTCATTTAAATTTAATGGGAAATTAATGAGGAAATTTTTAAAATTGTTATACACATATGGATATGATAATATTGTGTCGTGGTATTGCGAATACCCCGGCAGATTTTGTGGACGATCCTAGCGAAGAAAACGCGGCGCGGGTTGACCGGGTGACCGGTCCTCTCCCGCCGGACAAGCACAAGAAATGACACAGGGATTTATACAGGTTCAAGTCCCGGTGGGGGCCCTAGTCCTGTCGGCGTGCTCCTGACCGGAGTCGGCTGGGGAGGCTCTAATGGGAACGGGGATGCCCGAACTTCCGTCAGGTGGAGGATAAGTCGATTAGGCGGCGCGAGACACACACGATCCGGCTTCTTGATCGGCACGATCAAAACCCCTGCAATCGCAGCACCACGCGTCCTCTGGTTATCAACCGTGCGCTGCCCGGTTGACCTCGCCACGAAGGCTAATCTCTGCCAGTGAATCGAGAACACAAGCAAGAACAAGAAAGATGCAACTGAATTTGCAATTGAGGATGAAACTCACGAGTTGGGGTCTCACAAACTGATGAACGGCGACACTGTTCAAAGACAGAATTGATCTAAGCAAAACCCAAGTCTAAACGGCAGTCATGGCGGCCATATATATACTATATGGGGCGGCCATGGGGTGGAGGAGGAAACCCTAGGGGTACATGGGCTTTGGGCCCAAAGTGGAGCGTCGCAGAGCACGTCAGATTCTGATTATAATCTTGTTTTGATGATTTCTGTTGATCCGTAAGGAATTTGGACATGGAACTGGATCCGTTGGAAAGATCTCGTCGTTCTCTTGTCCGTAGAGTCCAAGAACGTCGAAAACGGATTTCGTATGTGGCCTGTACGTCCGTTTGAAGTTGGACTACGCGCAGATGGCCGACCCGGACTCGCGGATGAATTGAGCTCACTTGTGGGCTGGCCTTGGAGCGACGTGGCTTGTGCGACCTTAGAGGTGTAGAGGCGCCTTTCTTGAGCACGTCTTGTGTTTGGGGAGGTGGCCAAGGTGGAGGCCGAACTTGTGGCGGCGACAGCACAAAATCCAGACGACGTACGTGCTGCCAGCTTTCGCGTCCTGGCCAAGGTGGCGGACGATGACATCTTGATGACCACCATGTTGATGTCGTCTTGGTCATAACCATGATGTACATGGTCTCATCATTCTCCCTTTCTTGATGTGGATTCGTCCTCGACTCCATTGTGTTTTTTTGCAAAATGTTAGCACCAACAGAGAGCACAGCAATATGCATATCTTTGATAATCAAATCATTAGACACAGAACCATTAACATTTATATACTCCCTTTCTTGAAAACTATCATATACCTTGAAAATTGAATTAGAGTGACATGGCAAGACATGATTAGTGGCATGTTCATTTTCCAAATGAACGCCAGGTTTCATATCAAATGATGGTTTCAGATTAGTACAAATATAAATTCGTTGCACCATATGCTCTCCACTATCAGTATGTTTTCCCATAACATGAAAAGTATTTCCTGATAACCATGGGAAATCAGCATGCGTAAAAAGTATCTCCTCTGAACTACTTAGATCACAAAAAACATCAAATTCTATGTAACCCAAAGTATTTAAAGAAGACATTAATTTAAGCTCACCTTCTTCACTGTCAATGTGAATAACATGTTTATTAGCCTTCGATGTACGGCCCGTGGAAGCGACGGAGGAGGAGCTCTTGGCCGGTGTTGGCGGGGTCGACTTGCTGTTGTCCGCGGCACGGGCGGGCGGTGCCGTCGATGCCGGTCGTGTGCTCGTCGAAGGTGGCGGTGCAGCTGGTCGGAAGGTGGAAGAAGGCACTGTCTTCGCTTGTCCCGTAGTCATTCGGGGCGTGAAGGTGCTGCCGGTGTTGCTCCTACTCTTAGAATGGCGTCCCTGCAACTCCTTCTCTGCTAACATAGCAAGTTGAAACAAGCGATTGACAGTTGTATATTCTTTATAATCAACAATATCCTGAATTTCTGGACGCAAACCACCGTAAAAACGAGCAATTTTATCCTCAGGTTCCTCTACTACCCCACAACGTAACATACCCTTTTGAAGCTCTTGGTAATATTCCTGAACAGTCATACTACCTTGATCTAATCGTTGCAATCTCTTGCGCATATCACGTTGGTAGGAAGGAGGAACAAATCTATTACGCATAGCATCTTTTAATCTCGCCCAAGAATCAGGTTGTAAACGGGCATTTACTAGTTCATTCCACCATATTATAGCAAAATCTTTAAATTCACTAGTGGCTTGTCTAACTCTATGAATCTCGGGAACTAGATGGGAATTAAATTTCTGCTCGACCGTCATCTCCCAATCTAAGTAAGCATCAGCATCATAAGCTCCAGAAAAGGAAGGGATGGTGAATTTTACCTTAGCGAAAGGATCATCATTGCGGTTCTGGTTATTACCTCCCATACCGTGCTGGTTGCGGCGAAGACGGTCATGCAGACGGCCGTCTCGTTGAGCAGCACGTTCCCTGGCGGCACGTTGCTGCTCATCTTCATCTTCCTCAAAATCACCATCCTCATCGTGGTCGTTGTTGCCGTGGTTGGCGCCGCTGTTGACGGAGGCATCTCCATCAATGGTCGCGGGAGGGCGTTTTTCGACGGCATCCATCCTCTCGGTGAGGGTGGAAACTCGTCGATCGATGCTCTCAAGGGTCTTGTTCGTCGTCGTGGCATGCTCCTTGAACATTGTCTTTATCTCATCCAGCATGGTCGACAACTCTGAATGAAGGACACAGTCTTCGATGGTAACATCATCCTCGTTCCTGCCCTTCTTGCCACCTGCCATGGTTAGCACAGAAAAAGGACAGAAGGAAAACAAGCACAAGTATTATGAGCCCTATGAACTACTAGGTGGGATCTCGCGCTCTCAAGCAATCTTACCAAGTTCTTACCCGGTTCTTACCAACACAGCGAGGGACGGTGCAACCGGTGGCTGGTTCGTGACACCGTGAGGGCGTGATGAAGCGATTGCAAGAGTCAATAACCTGTGCTGATCAGAAGGATGTATTTGTGGAGCTGTAGGAAGGTTATATGTATGGAGTGGCACACAATTCAGTAACAGATAGTAATGCTGAATAAATGTCCAAAAGCACTTGCCCTAGTTGCTGGTCTAAACGTGTCCTTATTCTAGCTGCGGCAGAAAGCAAGGAATATATAGAGACAAGCAACAAGGCGTCAGAATATATGAACAAATATCAGCACAGCAGCAAAACACTTCTATCAGGCACGGTAAAAGCACCTACCTTTGCTCCTGTCCTTTTTTTTTTTTTTTTTTTTTTTTTTTGCTCTACGCTTCTTTCACAATTTTTTTTATATTTTTCTTTGATTTTTCTGATATTTTTCCTAGGATCAGGAGCACAAAGGTAGACAGTACACAAATTTTCAGCCTGAACAGATGTAAGATGAAACCGATATGAAATAAGAAGTGTTCTCTGAAAAGCGTGCTCAAACTTCGGCGGCCGGAAACTCAATCTTCCCGGGGGAATTTCACAAAAATAAATTCGGCGAACCCGGCACAGACGGGGAGAATCGGATGTAAAATTTTCTGTAGATGTCCGCGGATATAAAATTTGCCTAATTTCGAGTTCTTATGCGAAAGTTATGGCCGTTTTACGGAAGGACTCCGAATTAGGGTTTTCTAGGCGGCACCTCTCCGAACTCAAGGGTGTTTGGAGTGGATATGGAAGGCGATGATCTATGGTGGAAGGCTCTGTGATGAGGGGTGGCGGTGTGGCTAACAGGAGGTGGGGGATTAGGGTTTTTATGAGGGGGAAACCCTAACATAACCAGGACTCCGAAAATGATGAAAACCACAAAGCAAACAGATTCCAACAAGGGCACAAATGGCGATTGGTGACTGGATCGGTGTAGGATATGGGATGCAGCGGAGATGAAACACAACTAAATTAAGACCACGATCTAAACCAGCAACACGACTCGACTATGGACACAAACTCAGTACTACGGACTCTGAAACCGAAATTGTGCAAAGGCTAGGCGCGGTTCTAGGTATGGTAGACTATGAACTGCAATTTTTTTTTTGGCTTTTTCGTGGACTATAGGGCGAACGCAAAACTAAATCAAACTACGGGAAAAGGCGAACCTGACGGTAACCTTGCTCTGATTACCACTTAATGGGAACGGGGATGCCCGAACTTCCGTCAGGTGGAGGATAAGTCGATTAGGCGGCGCGAGACACACACGATCCGGCTTCTTGATCGGCACGATCAAAACCCCTGCAATCGCAGCACCACGCGTCCTCTGGTTATCAACCGTGCGCTGCCCGGTTGACCTCGCCACGAAGGCTAATCCCTGCCAGTGAATCGAGAACACAAGCAAGAACAAGAAAGATGCAACTGAATTTGCAATTGAGGATGAAACTCACGAGTTGGGGTCTCACAAACCGATGAACGACGACACTGTTCAAAGACAGAATTGATCTAAGCAAAACCCAAGTCTAAACGGCAGCCATGGCGGCCATATATATACTGTATGGGGCGGCCATGGGGTGGAGGAGGAAACCCTAGGGGTACATGGGCCTTGGGCCCAAAGTGGAGCGTCGCAGCGCACGTCAGATTCTGGTCGTAATCTTGTTTTGATGATTCCTGTTGATCTGTAAGGAATTTGGACATGGGACTGGATCCGTTGGAAAGCTCTCGTCGTTCTCTTGTCCGTAGAGTCCAAGAACGTCGAAAACGGACTTCGTATGTGGCCTGTACGTCCGTTTGAAGTTGGACTACGCGCAGATGGCCGACCCGGACTCGCGGATGAATTGAGCTCACTTGTGGGCTGGCCTTGGAGCGACGTGGCTTGTGCGACCTTAGAGGTGTAGAGGCGCCTTTCTTGAGCACGTCTTGTGTTTGGGGAGGTGGCCAAGGTGGAGGCCGAACTTGTGGCGGCGACAGCACAAAATCCAGACGACGTACGTGCTGCCAGCTTTCGCGTCCTGGCCAAGGTGGCGGACGATGACATCTTGATGACCACCATGTTGATGTCGTCTTGGTCATAACCATGATGTACATGGTCTCATTAGGCTCTCTCGGGGGAGAGGCTTCCGGAGCACACCTGTTGTTGATCGAAGGATGCCGACTAGAGGGGGGTGAATAGGCGGTTTTAAAATTTTTCTTCTAAATTAGGGTTTAACAACCTAAGATTGCAATAACAAATCTTCTAAGGATATGAAAGACAATTCAATTCGGATTTAGCACTTTCTAAAATATTAATAGCAACAATTCAATCACTATGAAAATTAAGCAAGTAGTAGAGGTAACCGAAAAGATCGAGTTTTTCTCGAGGTCTCGGAAATTTGCCGATTTCCACTAATCCTCGTTGAAGCGCTCTTCGCTTGAGCTTATGCTTCGATTTCACTAGAGGTAGCCCTTCTCCTCTCCGGATGGGCGAGCTCCGAGCCTTTACAACCAATCGCCGGACCTCTCCGACACACCGTCGATGGAGAGATCGCCGGACCTCCCGGGTCGTCTAGGTGACAGCAATCACCAAGAATAACAAGCCTAGCACCTTGCTTGATCAACCTCAAAGCTTGATGAACACAATGCAAATGCAAGAAGGCTTGAAAACAAATTCACTCAACTAACACTCAAGATTTCTCAAGTTTTGACTTCAATTGCTAGAGAATGGATGTGAGAGGGCTTGCACACTGTTGCTGAGGGTTTTTGAGATGTATTTCGTGTGTGTAAGACATCTGCAACAGTGATCTATTTATACTCTCAGCAAAAACGGTCGAAATCAAGAAGATTGGGCGAAAGTTGTACTGGCCGGACATTGTCCGGTCACTTTGGACAATGTCGGGTCAGTACAAAAATTTTGACCGTTATTCACGTGAAATGCGAGTGTCAGTAGCCGTTTGGATTAAATTGTGAAGGCCGGACAAATGTATTTGTCCGGACAAAATGTCCGGACAGATGCATTTGTCTCTGTTGACACCCCTGTTTAAAATGATTTGTACACGCCGGACAGATACATTTGTCCAGACAAAATGTCCGGACAGATGTATCTGTCTCTGTTGACACTTGACATAAAACACTCCAGATTTTTGTATGGGCCGGACATATGGGATTTGTCCGGACAAAATGTCCGGACAAATAGATTTGTCTCTGTTAACACAGCCCTTACAATAGCCTAGATTTTGTATTGGCCGGACATTGTCCGGTCACTTCGGACAATGTCCGGTCACTTCAGACAAAACCTCCGGACAAATACATTTGTCTTAATTCAATATGCTGTTATCATTTGTACTGACCGGACATTGTCCGGTCACTTCGGACAATGTCCGTCCTTCACCGGACAGATTCACCGGACAAATGTATTTGTCTCTGTTGCACTTGTTTGCAAAGTTCTGAAATTTTTTGTATTGGCCGGACATTGTCCGATCACTTCAGACACTGTCCGGCCAATACAAAACGAAAACAGACTTTTGAATTTTTTACTCAACTTTGATTTAGGGCAAATGCAAATGCAAATATGCTTCCAAAAACTTCAAGGTTGATCAAGATACTTGTGCTAAGACCCCTCTTAATAGTACGACCATCTAACCTAGAAAATTTCAAAACAAGAAGGCGCTAGGTTTAGGTATTTGTACTCTTGTCGAGATTTTCGTCGTTTTCGCTTCATGGAGTCTTGATAACCTTGCTTTGTCTTTCCTTGATGCTTTCTCCTTTGATTTACCTGAGTCTTACATACAGAGGTTAGTCGCAAATCTCACGGATGTCATTAATCACCAAAACCCTAATTAGGGCTCAAGATTCAACACCTGTGAGTTTTGGCTATTCCAATAATGAATCACTTGTCCTTACAACTGAGGGTACAAGGACTATTTATAGCCCCAAAAGAAGCAAAAAGACTAAATTACCCCGGATGCTACCGTCGGATTGAGGGGTAGCAACGTCCTTCTCTCGGTCAAGCGCCTTGGATGCTTGACAGGTGGTCGCTGATTCCCGAGGCGCTTCTCGCGTGACCTGCACATCATCAACAACCAGAGACTTTACCTTTAGAAGGGCGATGAGGCCCGGGACATGCACCGGAGGCCAGGTCCCCGGGCCAAAGGTGGCTCCCGGGGGCGGCACCGGAGGCCGGGTCCCGGGAGCCACAAGGCAGCGCCCAGGGTAGGCACCGGAGGCCATGTCCCCGGGCAAATGGCAGTGCCCGGGACTGGCATCGGGGGCCTGGTCCCGGGCAGGCACCGGAGGCCACGTCCCCGAGCGCCAAAAGGCGGCGCCCGGGGCAGGCCACGTCCCCTGGCAAATGGCGGCGCCCGGGGCCGGCGCCGGAGGCCAAGTCCCGGGAGCCAAAGGCGGCTCCCGGGACCGGCACCGAATGCCGGGTCCCGGGAGCCAAAAGGTGGCGCCCGGGGCAGGCGCCGGAGGCCACGTCCCCGGGCAAATGGCGGCGCCCGGGACCGGCGCCCGAGGCAGGCACCGGAGGCCATGTCCCCGGGCGCATGTGATGCAACTTACCTGGACTTAGTCTATCGGAGATTTCCCCCAACAGCAGCCCCCCATGCCCCCCGGGGATGATGCTCGAGTCCCCGGTGGGTATGGTTCATGTCACTGGGAAAATCTCCGGACCAAGCCACCGGAGCCGTGACGCTTCGATTCCCGTGCCGTGCGCTTATGATCGCGCCGCTTCGCCATAAATGCGCTCGCGATTCGAACCGGCGCCTCGGTTTGCGCGCCAGTCCCTTCGTTTCCCGCGTACAGTTTGAACTTCAACGGCCCAGATGTACCGCAAAGTGCCACGTGGCGCCCATCTAGGCCGCGCTTCGCCCCTATAAATAGGGCCTTGGAGGGCCCGGGAGGTTCATTCCAAACTTTCAAAGTTCAGCGTCTTGAGCTCTCCCGGTAACCAAGTGTCCGGAACTTTTAGACATAGCCTCCTGAAACGTTAGCCACCGGAAAAAACAAACCTGATGGCACCGAAGGGTCGAGCGAAGATGACTGAGGTGCCCCCGGAGGAGGTCGCTCCGGACTTCCTCTGGGCGTCCGAGTTCACGGCCGAGGACATGGAGTCCCTGGTCGAACACGGAGTCGTTGAGGACGGGGACATCCGGGTCCCCGTGAAGAAGGACGGAGCCCCCCGCCCCAGGCCCGGAGAGATCGTGGCCTTCGAGGCCTTCCTTGAGGCGGGGCTCCGGCTCCCGGTGCATCCATTGCTCTGGGAGTTTTTGAAGGAGTACGGGGTGGCCCTAAACCACCTCACCCCGAACGCCATCGTCCGGATGGGCCTCTTCATTTGGCTCTTCGAGACGGCGACCCGGCGGGAGCCCACCCTACGCGCCTTCCGGTACTTCTACAAACCGGCGGCGAGGAGCTCCCACCTGGTGAAGGGGGGACCCAAGTCCCCCTTCGGCTCAGTGATGGTGCAGATGCTGCCGTCCTGGGTAGCTGATTACCCGGTGGCGGCCTCCCAGGACCACTGGGGCGACTGGATCCGGAGGTGGTTCTACCTCCGGGTCCGGGACGACGTGGTGGCGTACGCCCCGGAGCCCCCCACCTACAGCAGATCGTCCGCGCCGAAGCCTCCAGTGTGGACAGACGAGGAGCTCGAGCTCCTCGGTAAGGTGATCATCTCCCGGGGCACCCGCTCTATGCGGGACGCCGCCGAGGAGATGATGCTCCTGAGGATCTCCCCCTTCTCACGCGGGAGAAGGGGGATCGGCATGGGCCCGGAACAGCGGCCCCCGGTCAAGCTGGTGCCCGACGTAAGTCCCGGTTACCTGATGCATTGCAGTTACAAATTTTTGAAAATTTGACTAACTCTTTACCTCTTGTAGTCCGGCCGTACCCGGCAGTGCGGGAGAAGGCGGAGAACCTCCTGGGGAGGTACTTCGTCGACGAGCACGATCTCATTGTGCGCCTCGTGGGGGAGGGCCCTTCCCGGAACTTGGTAGCCGAGGCCTTCGGGCTAAAGCTACCGGAGAGGAAGCCCCTCCCCACCCCCGGGTCGCACAAACGGGGGAAGGACGTTGCCGGGGGCTCTGATCCTAAGAAGGCCAGAGTTCAAAAAGCCCCCGGCCCATCGACGACGCCGGCTTCGACACCGGTGAAGCCCCGGGACTGGGCGCGCCCAGGCGCCGGCCCTGAAGGAGGCAACGCCCCCTCCCCCCGGGAGCCCCATTGATGTTCAGGGGAAGGGGCCGGCCGCAGGCGGGGCGGCGTCCGATTCAGCGGACTACGCCCCCTCACCGCCTTCGATAGCGGCCCTCCCGGCGCCCCCAGCACCATTAGAGCCGTAGGTGAGGTTCGCGGAGGCCTCGCCTCCGCGGGTGGAGTGGCCCGTAGACGAGGGGGGGAGCCCCTCGGTTTATGAGGTCCCTCGGGAAGTGGAGGTTCCGGGGGCCCTCCCGCCCGGGAAGGGGAAAGGTCTGATGATCCCCCCTCGGAAAGGGACCCCCTCTGAAACGTCCTCGGCTACTTCCTCGGGGGTCACTTCTTCGGCGACGAAGACGACGACGACCGCCACCCCGACCGAGATCATGCCGGGTGCCCAAGTCCAGGGGCCCGTCACCGGCCACGACGGGACCAGCGCCGGGCGGGAGTCCCCCCTGCTTTCCGCAGGGGAGTTTGAGCGCTGTGCGGAAGGCCTGCAGACCCCAAAGGTCCAGGCCTACATCGCGGAGGGGACGCTCCACGAGCGCTTCGGGGAGCTCCGGTCCCTCCAAGTCCAGGTATTCATCCGAAGCGGTTGCCGCTTTCTTTTGGCTTCCTACATCCAAAATTTTTCTAACTCTGGAGTTTTTAGGGGGCGGCGATTACCTGGGGCGTTGAGCAGCGCGTCGTCCGGCTGCTCAAGAACGCGGAGGACAAGGCCGCCGCCTACCTGGGTCAACGGGACGAAGCTCTCCGGGAGCTGGCCCGGGTCCGGGCCCAGGTCCACGTCTCTGAGGCTGTCAACGACCGCCTTCGGCAGGAGGCGAAGGCCAAGGAGGAGGCTTTCCAGGAGCTCGAGGGGTCGAGCGTCCGGGCAGTTATGGACGCGGGCCGCTCCGTGCGCTCGGCCCTCGAGAGCCTTGGCGTGAGCCTAGGCTCCGGGGGTGGCTCTGAGGTGCCCCCGGCCACACTCACGGAGGCTGTGCGTTTCCTTAACGCACAAGTCTCCATGATCCCGGAGGCAGCGGACGCCCGGGCGCGAGGCCGGGCAATCCCCGTCGTCGCGGCCGCTGCCGGGCTAGTCGAGCACCGGGGGGTGGGCGCCCGGGCGATCGGGGGCCGCATCCCCCGGAGCTTCCCCTAGTTCTTCGAGCCCTCGCGCCGGGAGGTCGAGCAGCTCGCTGGGGGCTTCTACGACCGGATCGTCTGGGTGAGATTCCCGACACCGGCGCCTCCGGCAGCAGATGCCCCGGCCCCGGTGGAAGCCCCCCGGGGGGAGGACACCAATGAAAGAGTATGAGCCTCCCCCCGGGTCTTAGATAGGGCCCTTTTGCTTTTTTAGGATTTTGTTCCAGGTAGCTTCTTAGAAGAAGCCCCGGACGCTTGTAAAAAGACATTTTGAATGCAATACAGTTAGAAATTTTTCTAAGTCTTGAGTTGAATGCAATGTTACCAGTGTTCCCGGGAGGTTACTCCCGGGCGAAGGTCCGAGAGGGGTTCCCCGGGGGCGAGATCTTCGAGCCCCGGCAGGTGCCCCCCTGGGGAAGCCCAAGCGGCTTTGATCTTGCTAAGCCTCATCTCCGGGAAGCGCAGCGGGGACGCCGTCCGGGAGCCAATCCGGTTGTGGTGGCTTCCGGAGTGGCACTTGGACAATTTTGACAATCATCGCGCCGAATTGTCCCCTCCGCGTCCGGGGTCCGGATGGTCCCCCCACTTCGGATTCTTTCACCTACAGGCTACGAGTACTGGCCCGAGGATGTGCTCCGGGAAGCTCGGCGCCGCGTACGCGCATTGTACCGGGACTTGGCCCGGGAGTTAGCAGAGGGCCTCCGGGACTATTAGGCGTAGGAGCCTTAGGATGTAGAGAACTTCCGGGTTTTGATCCGGGTTGTATCGTTTCCGCTGTCCACCGGAGGGGGAAGATGTCCTCCGGGTTGAATGATCAATAAAGCTGTGTTTGCTTTCTTCTTTGAGTCTTCTTTTATTTTTTCTTGGATGGTCCGGACGACTCCTTTTGATGAGAATGAGCTAAGTTTGCTAGTGGTCGGTGTGGTTGACACCTGGGGGTTCCTTATCCCCTCCGCCCACAGCGGGTCGGAGGGTAGCTCCGCGCGCTGTGGGGGTAACAAGGCCCCCGAGGTGAAGATAACCTATAGCATTAGAATTTTTCGAAGTTAGAAAATTCTCAAACGAGGTTTCCAAGGGAAAGACCTTCCAGGAGACAATCATCCGGTCGCCGTGAGAATGGGGAGCCGGGAATAAGGCCTCGTGTGGAAGAAACATCCAAGAAAACCCGATGAGATTTCTGGAGGCGAGCTTCCTAGGAGACGATCGTCCGGTCGCCGTGAGAACGGGGAGCCGGGAATAGGGTCTCCGGGAAAGAAATGTCCAAGAAATCCGTAATTTCTCTGGGAGACAATCATCCGGTCGCCGTGAGAACGGGGAGTCGGGAATAGGGTCTCTGAGAGGCAATCATCCGGTCGCCGTGAGAACGGGGAGCCGGGAATAGGGCCAGAAATCCTGAGGAAGATTCCGGAGAAAATCCTTCCGGGAGATAATCATCCAGTCGCTGTGAGAACGGGGAGCCGGGAATAAAGTCTCCGGGGAAAAGTATCCAAGAAAGCCAGAGATGTCCCACTGGGGAGAGTGTCAACTCTCGGAGGAGGAAGTGCCCGATGACGGGTCTGAGTGTTTGCCCGGGGACGTGGCCTCCGGTGCCTGCCCCGGGCGCCGCCTTTTGGCTCCCGGGACCTGGCCTCCGGCGCCGGTCCCGGGTGCCGCCATTTGCCCGGGGACGTGGACCTTGGAAACCTCGTTGGCAAAATTAGCCGGGCGCATGTGACGCAACTTATCTGGACTTAGTCTCGCGGAGATTTCCCCCAACATATTGCAAATTAACTTCTGAAGAAATTTGTAACTCTCTGACTTATGGGAGTTTTTTTTACTCCCCCTACTTTTCCATTTCCTTGTATGATTTTTACTGGTTCCTGAATTTTAGTTTCCTTCATATATGTCCCCAAGACAATTAATAGCAAAGCATGTACATTTCATTAAGCACGTGACCTTTTTTTTATTTGCTTACCACATAATTTGTACATTGCATGCGCGCTCCTTCACATTAATTTGGCAAAACCCCCCGCCAACATGATTTTTAGTCAGGTAAGTTCCTAAATTTATTTTTGTTATGCCGCTTTATTCAAACCATCAATTAGGGGGTAAACATGTATTTTTATTAAGCAGACAACTTTTTTTTTTCTTTGGCATACCACATAACCAATCATTTGTATATTGCACGTAAGCTTCTTCACTTTAATTTGGTAAAACCCTAGCCCACGTGGTTTTCAGTCTGCCAAGTTTCTAAATTTATTTTTGTGATGCCATTTTATTCAAACGGCCAATTAGAGGGTAAAAAAACATGATGTTCATGTTGGAAAAAATACTTTTACGACGACCCTCACATAGCATCAAGTGAGGGCCCATCTCTTATCCTACCACGTGTTTTCACTAATACTAAAGCTCAAAGAGGGGAAAAAAAGTTTCTTCAAATGCTGAGGTCTTATTGGAGTAAGATGGAAAATTTTCATAGGAGGATCTTATTTGGATTATATATTTAATCAAATTAGTATCACAAATCTGTTCTATAACAATCTTCTAAGAATAACCAAATGCACAAATTGTCCTTCCAAATAAGTCTTAAATTGTTAAAACAAATATCATCAATTCACTCATATTTCAACACCTCCTTTACTTTCTAACTTAATCATACTTACAATATGGTCTTTGAGTGATGATTTGATCTATTTTTAAGATTCTCTTAGTTTCATTGCCGAATATTACAAATATGTAATTATTTTTTTTGAGCTGTGTCAATTAGATTTAAAACCCGGCGCACTAGATTCGACACTGTGTCGAGTTTAGTGCATTGTCTCGGCAGCAACATCTGTAGTCGTTGACCTTGACGCAACGGCAAGTAAAGAAAGATTTTGCTGGCATGGAGAAGAGCTTGGTCCACGGGGCACAAGGTAGTGTCCTTGCATGGCTCTTATGGTTTAAATTTCAATATTGGTAGATTATTGGTTTAAGTTTATGTGTTATAAATATGTGGATTATTTATTATTGGTAGAATTTGACCTATTAATGCTTAAAAAAATATTATCAGTGCGTAGTAGTCAAAGGTTATTATTTTGGATTGTGGGTGATATGTTCTTACGAGACGTACACATATTTTCATTTAAAAGATATTTTGGAATGCGTGTATAACATCAAAATTATTTTTGATTAGAAAATATTATTGTATATTTTAAACCAGCGAGCATATAGCTTCACAGTCACTACAAAACAATGCAGAACATATAATATATTTAAGAATTAGAATATATTGGTGGTCATTTGCAATATATCAGCCATACTGACATGTCGGCCTCATTTCGCAACCACCAAATTCCAAATCAAAATTTTCAAATAAAACACATATATTGCATTGGTTTCAAACTAATACCAATATGTCAGTCATGGCGACGCCGTTCAAAACATTGGACCCATGACTTTTTTTTACTTGTAGTTCTTAAACTAATTGTGTTAATCAATCTGAATTTTGAAAACACCACTATGTTATTGAACTTCAATTAGGATACTAAAGTATCAGAAAATTGTTTGTTTAATTTTTAGATTCTTTTAAAGAGTAACGGGAGAGTTATGCGGCATCTGATGCAAGCTATATTAATTGCGTGACAAGGATGGATGATATATATTTGCACACTTCAATTGAAAATTTGATAACAGAAAACATTAATTGTTAATTTAGATATTTCAATATTGTTAGCGATTGCTATCAAGTGTTAATTTGTTGTGGCTATTCTATAAACACTCTTTAAGCTTCATCGACTTCCCCCGCCAAACTCCATATCTGTTCCTTAATTCCTCCACGAACGGACAAACCCACCCACCACCGGCAACTCTCTTATCAGTAGGGCTGGAATTTTAGCTCGCGGCTCGCAAGCAACTCGGGCTCGGCTTGGTTTTTGGCTCGGCTCGGGCTCGACATGTTAATAAACGAGCCGAGCTCGAGCTGTCTTCATAGCTCGGTTTGAAAACGAGTTGAGCCTGAGCTAGACCCCAACTCGCTCGGGCTCGGCTCGGTATATATACATGATACAAGTATACTGTATACAACATATGAATATATGATATGATACAAGTCGAGCAGCCTAACTGCCTAAATGCCCAAGCCCAACCAAACCCGATACACACACAGTCACAATCTCCAGATCTAGGGTTTTCTCTCGTCTCCGTCGCCGTTCGCACCCGGCCACCGCCTAGCGCCTTCGTCGGCCCGGCCGGCCAGCGCCTCCTCCGCCGCCCCGCACCTCCTCCATCACCCCAAGCTGCACGCCCACACCACGCCTCCTCCGCGCCCCCGGCCGCCCGAGCCTCCTCCGCGGCCCTCGCCCGCCTCCTTCGTCGCCTCCGGCCGCCCGAGCCTCCTCCAAGCCCCCGGCCGCCCGAGCCTCCTCTGCGCCCCCGGCCGCCCGGCGCCTCCTCCACCGCCCTGGCCACCGTGAGCCTCCTCCATCACCTCCGGCCGCCCAGCGCCTACTCCTCTGCCCCACACCTCGCCCCGCACCTCCTCCATCGCCCCCGGCTGCACCACGCCTCCTTCGTCGCCTTCGGCCGCTCGAGCCTCCTCCGCTGCCCCCGGCCGCCCGAGCCTCCTCTGCCGCACCTCCTCAGTCACCCCCAGCTGCCCCCAGCCAATTGTGTGGTTTGAGAGGTCCAGGACTAAACTTCACTAGTAAACATGAATTTTTTGTGTATTATGACTGTGTGTGGTTTATTGCATGATTGCATCATATAGTTTGAACTTGCCTGTCAATTTTGTATGATTTGAATTTTAGAAGAAACTTCATGTTAGTTAGCTTGTGTGCACTGTTGGATCAAGGATGCCGACTAGGGGGGGTGAATAGGAGGCTTTTAAAAAACTTTAAAACTTAAAGCAAATAAAGAACAAATAATATAAACAAGGGAAAGAGAACGAACATAACGATTTTTACCGAGGTATCGGAGACTCGCCCAGTCTCCACTAATCCTCGTTGAAGCACTCAAATCACTTGAGTCTTGCCTCAATATCCACAAAGGATATTATCACTAGTGGTTGCTCCTTGTCCACTCCGGAAAGGCGAGCACCGATGCCTTGTACAAACTTGCCGAGCCTCTCCAACAATCTCCGTTCTGGAGAGATCAACGGCCACGCCTCCGAACCGTCTAGGTGAGGGCGCTCACCAAGAGTAACAGGCAGCGAGGTCTTCTTAAGACCTCCAAACACGCACCGAGAAACTAAGTGAATGCAAAATGCAAAGAACTGAAACTCTCGGTGGATCGAAAATCACTCGACTTGATCAAAAGATCAAGATTTTATATAAGAAACTAATGCTCAAGAGTGTATATGAAATGCTGCTGCTTGTTGTTAAAAACTTATGCCCAAAGCCCCTTTTTATAGCCTCAAGAAGCAAATGAACCGTTGGAGCTAGGGTTGAAAATCAGCAACTCAAACTGACAGTCAGTTATGCAAACTGACAGTCAGTTACATACACAACGGCCGACAAAATTTACGGAATAAACTTTGCTAGCCGTTCGTGGTCGTTTATGGAAACCTGAAACCCACAACTGACAGTCAGTTATGCAAACTGACAGTCAGTTCGACCACAAACTCGACCAAAACCAAATAGAAACTCAGTTAAAAGCACTGTGGTCGAAACCCCAACTGACAGTCAGTATGGACAAACTGACAGTCAGTTTAGTACAAAAATTTTGAGCCCAAAAAAACACCCTCTCTGGACAATTGTCAGTTTAAACTAACTGACATTCAAACTGACAGTCAGTTTAGCAAACTGACAGTCAGCATGAACAAAAATAGAGATAACTTTAAATTCAGAAATACAAAAGAGGTGTTTAATAGGTCGTTGGAAAGATAATTTTAAGGGCTACAATTTTGTCAACAGAAGCAAAAGCCAGATCTTCCTAGATCTTTCTGAAAATTGCAAATTCTCTTCTGTTGTCAAAAACTGAACTGAAAAACCAGATTTTTCAAATAAGTTCAAAACCAAATCCAACCAAAAATGATGCAATGCAATGACCTAGATTTCTCGGTTTGTGTTGGAGATAAAGAGAGGAATTTCGCCACCCCTCTTTATAGTACGGTTTAAAACTAGAAAATAATTTCCCTAACCGATCATCTCCAAACTCCGAGATCGGTAAAAATAAAATCTCATAATACCTGAGGTCTTTCGCATCTTCATGATTTGCGTCTCATCTTTTGCTCTCCTGCATCTTGTGCTTCACTTCAAGTCGGGTTTATCTTGATCATCTTGTATTTCTTCCCAACTGATCCCTGTATCAATTTATCTCAAAAGCACAATTAGTCCGGAACACTTTGTTTTCATTAATCATCAAAATTAGGATTAGGCATGAAGGCCTAGATGCAACATGCACTACCTCTTGGCAAGGCTAGTTTGACCTTTTTTTTTGGGAGCTTTTGGACCTTCTCCAACTTGGTGGATCTACTTTCAAGTGGATTGTAATAGCTTATCGGACAAACTGGCTTCTATAGTATATAGAACTTGACTAACTGTAAAAGTATATTATGGTTGATGCCTGAACGAGACTGTATTTGCTACTAGGGGATGTATCATGTATGTGCTTTTCTGTTGCAGTATGCACTACTACAGAATTCATCATCACAGTCGGGTCAAAACATTCATCACAGACGGTTCTTACCCGTCAGTGATATTCGAGTCAGTGATAATCATGTACTATCACAGACGATTTTTGATGTTTTCAACCGTCTGTAATCTATCCATTCACAGACTGTTATAAGGTCATAACCGTCTGTGATAAGGTCAGAACCGTCTGTGATACTCATATTTCACAGTCTGTTATAAGGTCAGAACCGTCTGTGATAGTCATACTACCACAAACGGTTCTTACCCGTCAGTGATATTCGAATCAGTGATAATCTTGTACTATCACAGACGGTTTTTGATGTTTTCAACCGTCTGTGATCTATCCATTCACAGACTGTTATAAGGTCAGAACCGTCTGTGATAAGGTCAGAACCGTCTGTGATACTCATATTTCACAGACTGTTATAAGGTCAGAACCGTCTGTGATAGTCATACTACACAGACGGTTCTGTTTTCGGAACCGTTTGTGATGATTAGACTATCACAGACGGTTCTGAGAACAGAACCGTCTGTGATACTTTAGTATACACAGACGATTTTGACATCAGAACCGTCTGTGTTAGTATGAGTATCACAGACGCCTTTGATGTCATAACAGACTGTGATACTCAGATTACCAGAGACGGTTTGGATATCAGAGCCGTCTGTGGTACTCAGGATGACCAGAGACGGTTTGGATATCAACACAGACGTTTTTGATCTCAGAACCGTCTGTGATACTCTTAACACAGACGGTTCTGAGATCAAAACCGTCTGTGATACTCATATTAAACCAATCTGCGATATTAGTGACGATGTTAATCTTGAAACCGTCTGTGATAGTGTGATCTCACAGACGGATCTGAGGTCCAAACCATCTGCGATGGGTTATTATCGGTGACTGTTATAATCTCAGACGGTTTGTAAGATCAAAACTGTCTGTGCATGCACAGACGGTTTTGATCTTACAAACCGTCTGAGATTATAACAGTCACAAATGTCCTTTGTACAAATTGCATTTTCATATATACAGTTCGTGAATTTCATACATGCATTGTACTCAAATATATACAGTCTCATATATATTTGTACAATTGAACTCAGAATTATATTTGTACAGTACTCAAATATATACAGTTTCATATGCACAGTACTCAAATATATTTGTATAGCATTTCATATATACAGCACAGAACTCAGAAATATGTACAATTGAACAAATAAATATAATCGACAATTAAAGTGTGTTAGATGTACAAATAAATGTAAGGCCGCACTAATACGAACCTTGCGGGTCCCTAAACTTCCCCTTGGGTGATATGACCTCCGAAAGGAAAAACTCAGCGAGCATCCCTCGGACATTACCAATCTGCCGAGGGTCAAGGCTTTCTGAAGGGAAGTCGACCCCCTGCAGCAAGAGTTGGTACATAAAAAATTAGCTGAAGTTGTAAATTCTGTCAAATCGAGACAAATTAAGGGGAGCAGTTGTATACCTCGGGGAAATCTGGCCGGTGAGGGGTGATGATCAAGTCATACATGTGGCGCATCACGTAGAACCCACATGTATTGTCGTCCGGCTGCTGATGGCACAGCCAATTTACAGACCGAGAGTTAGGTGGGGACAAGTTATAAAGTAAAACAGATGCCAGTTGAAATTTGTACCGAAAATTGTAACCACTGAAACTTATCGGCTCGCCGCTCGTGTTGTCTCCCTACCTCGGCAAAGTACTTCGTGAAAGCCCTGTAGATAGTCAAAATTGACAGTTTGAGGATAGCCGAAATTGACAATTTGAGGACAGTAAATCTAGATGCATGCAAGACAGGTCCACATCACCTTCCGAATACATCTCGTGCGCCGCAATACGAGTATCCTTTCCTCTGCAATGAGTCAAGGTAGAACACCTTGTTGCTTTTCGGAATAAGTAGCAGCAGGATCCAGTGGTAGCTACATATTACACGTAGAGAATTAAAAATTTAATCTAAATTTGGGGGTGTGCACATGGAGACACTAATCTACGGGTGAAGTACTGATGAAAGCACTCACCTCTGGTTGTAGGGTACAACTATATACTCCTTGTCGACCTGAGCAAGCAACCCTCTTTTGATGTAGTCGACAACGAAGTCTGTGTCGGTCCTAAACATCACCTCGGCGACCATCTGGGGGTCCAAGAAACCAACAGGTATGCCCTTGGATTTGGCATAGTTGGCCATGCAGCTGCACGGAAGTAACCAATTAATAAATGACATATATCCGTATATGCACGGATAGTAGGATACAGCACCCAAGACCGTAGGATTGACAAGTCGAGCGCATCTTTGTTCAATAAATTGTGCAGGTCTTCGAAGGTCACCGAGTAGGTCCCAACGTCATTATGGAACTCTGCCACGGTGTACTTGACCATGATGTGCGTCGGACGCTGCGTCCTGGTCTGGTTTGTCCTCCTCATGTACCATGCATGCAGGCTCTGGCATGCTAACCCCATGCTCGAAATTGCAGTATCGGAGGCCATGGGAGCTGGCGCACTCTTCTCGCTCTCCTTCGCCAGGCTCTTCTTTGCTTTTCCCCTCATAGCCAGCTTCTTGAATGGTTGCCTCTTACTCGGAGTCAGCTTCGTCATCGGAGGGGTATGCTGGCTAGTAGGCCGCGTGTCGGTCTGTGATGTCTGTGATGTAAGAACCTATGTATTAGGACACTAACTCTGAGGGCTATTATTACAGTATAAATTATGAAACTGGTGGGGGAATTACCTCATACAGGACGATGTCTTTCTTGGGCCATTGCACGAACGTGTGCACCGCATCCCCGAGAGTGGTAATCTCGTCGTTCAGCGGCTTCTCCAACGGAAAATCCTTGCAATGGTCAAAGACACTGTCCACCTGGACCCGTGCAAAACCCTCACATAGAGGGGCACCATGGATTGTGGCCCCCGCCGTGCATGGTTGCGCCATCCCACAGGCAGCCTCGATCGGGAAGACACCGGCCAGCACCATAAGCTTGCAGGAGGCGGGTTCCTACAAACAGTGCGCATTAACATGTTGAATTTCACTGCTTCTCACTTTCGAATGAATTAACATAGACAAACAGTGCGCATTAACGGTCATTACCTGCAGAGAGTCCACCGGATACTTTGGAGAGGGCTCCGTCTGCGAAGACCCCGGCGCAGACGCGCAGCTACTACGGTGGCCAAGAATGGGGGTCGGTACTTCCGCTTCTAGAACGGGGGTGCCCTGGGTCGCCTTTCTTAGTTCTTCATACATGGACCGCATCTCCGACAACTGCTGCAGGAGTGCTTTGTCCCGAACAGCGAACTCCGATCGCATCTCCTCCTTGAGCCGTTCATCGCGGGCTTGGTGGGATCTCTTTCTCCTCTTAGCCGCCTCCTCATCATCAGGGAAACCATACCTCCAAGGCACAGTGGCGCCGAGGCCGCGCACGCGGCCTGGATGCTCCTTGTTTCCTAGCGCCGCTGTGAGGATATCCCTGTCCCTCCTCGGGTTGAACTCTCCGGATGTCGCCTGCGCACTCAGCGTCACCTGCAACAGGAGAACTTAGCAATACAGCCCATTGCATGCGTGTTATGAGGATAGTACGTGATCGGACAATCTTACCAGCCGGTCGATCACTTCCTTGTCCGCAGGGTTACTCACGGAGACGCTTCCGGAGGAGTTCATCGTTGATCTTGCTCGGCACCAATTGCGGGTGCGCACGTCCGTTATGCCCGCATAAGGACTGCCGGCCGAAGACTGGGAAGCCTCCTCGTCCTGCTTCCTCCACAGCGCCTTCTTCCCCACATACCCACCGGTGCCTAGTCTGTGTGGGTGGGTGTTCTTGGCCTGGTTAGCCTGGCCCGTCGCACTAAGCTCCTGGAACTCTGGCTTGGCCTTCATCTCGACGAACTGCTGCCTCGGGAGTCACGAAAGGGAAGTCATCGAAGGGGGTCTTCGACTCCTTCACATAGAGCCTGACAAGGTGGCTCTTGAAGTTCCTCCACGCCTTGTTTATTGACATCAGTGTCCTCCGGCGGATGGTGAACTGGCGATCCTCCGGAATGTGAAACACCGTCTGCACTTCTTCCCACAGCGCATCCTTGCACTCTGGGGGCACTTGACCCCAGTCGGAGGTGGTGATGGGCACCTGCTCCCTTGCCACTTTGCCGCATAGTGAGCGGTACTGACCGACAAGTTTGTCCGGAGCTTCCGGCACACCATTGTCGTCGAACTGGACGTGCTGCTTTTCCCGCTTGTTCAGACGCGCGCATGTCGTCCGCCCTCGCCCCTTTCTCTTCTTCTGCGGGGTCACGGCGGACGAGGCGACCTCCGGCCCAGGCGTCTCATCGCCAGCGAGGTCACCCTGACTCCCCGAGTGGTGCATTTCGTCACCAGACATAGTTCCTAACATAAGTGAAAGAGATAACAGTTTAAGTAAATCTGCAACTAATAATTCTATACCAAAACCCATATACTTATAATTAACCAAGAATGACAGAAACGGTGGGGAGGCGATGGAGGTGATCGCGTCGGAGGCGGGAGGGCGATGGAGGTGATCGCGCCTGACGGTGGAAAGGCGATGCAGGTGATCGCGCCTGACGGTGGAAAGGCGATGCAGGTGATCGCGACGGACGGAGAGGAGGAGAAGGTGGGAGGCGATGGAGGTGATCGCGATGGACGGTGCGAGGGCGGAGAGAGCTAGGGCAATAGTTGCGAACTGGAATGAGCGGGACAATCCCCGCCTTGAACTATTAACCGCGACGATATTATTACAGTCGGTTCTCGCATCAGAACCGTCTGTAATAATCGACATAGTGATAGTCACTAGAGAGATTATCACAGACGGTTTTGAGTTGAGAGCCGACTGTGCTCTGATTATCACAAACGGTTTGGAATTGAAAACCGACGGTGCACATCAAGAACTCGAAGAGTCGGACACTGTTGAAAACATCACAGTCGGTTATATATACATAACCGTCTGTGATAGTAATATTATCACAGTCGGTTCTCAAATAAAAACCATCTGTGGTAATCTACTAGAGGAGAGATTATCACAGACGGTTGTGAGTTGAGAACCGACTGTGACTGAGATTATCACAGTCGGTTATAGAATCATACCTGTCTGTGCTAGGTCAAAACCATCCTTGATAATCTCTCTATTGAACGTTAGTTTTACAACTTGAAACTGATCTGTAGCTTTCAACTCTGAATGCTCGAAAACTTGTTTTAAATGAACACTCAGATATTTCAAATGTAGTCCAAATGCTCTGTAAATTGGTTACTGTGTACGTAGATCTAATAACTGGTTACAATGTGGAGCATGCTCAAATAAATTTAACATACAATGTACGTGGAGCATGCTCAAGTTAATGTTACATACAAATGGGAACTTTCACCGACAATTTCCACGTACACAGCCATGTTATCCTCAACTTTCCACTTGCCGCGGCCCTGCAAAGACGAGAATTACAGGAGATATAAGCTATACCGATGGAAACAGAGAGATAAGACGTACAGTTCATTACCTTTAAAGTATAACCCTTCCTGGTGATCCATACGCACGTAACTGGTTTCGTCGGTGTCTTCAGTATCGACCTGTACACCATCTCCAAATGGAGGAATCTCATCAAATTGATTGTATTCCTCCTCGTCTACGACATTTTCAACTCCAACAATCCTTCTCTTGCCATGAAGGACGATGTGCCACTTCTTATTGGCCGGGTCAGTGCAATAAATGACCTGAATGGCTTGATTTGCAAGTATGAATGGCTCATCTTTATAAGCAACGCGATCCAGATCCACATAAGTGAAACCGTAACTGTCAACCTTCACACCCTGTGGGATTTGGACTCATCGGCATCGAAACAGGGGAATCTTGAACAGTACGTAATCGAGCTCCCAAATTTCTTCAATGAACCCGTAGTACGAGTTCAATCCACGTACTCCCCTTGTTGGGCCTGTCTTGGTGAACCCCGCATGGAAAGCTTCTACGCTCACTCCACTATTTTGCACAGTGCTCTTTCGATCTTGAGCTTTCGTGTAAAATGTGTACCCATTGATGTCGTATCCCTGCCATGTTTGTACAGTAAACGTGGGCCCTTTTGCCAACCATTTAAAGTTCTCAGTTGCGGACTCTCCGGTGATTCGCACCTTCATCCACGTGTTGAATCGACTGTTATGTTGTCCCGTGATCCAAACCTCGGATCGGCGAGGATTGTCTTGTCGTAGCATCTCCTTGTGCTCGTCGATGTACGGAGACACCTCCGTCATGTGTTGCAAGACCCAAAAATGAGTTTTCGAGTACATATCGAAATCAGGAGTGATGGCTCTCCGTCCAATAGTGCCAACACCATCAAGCCTCCCCTCGTGACGAGACACAGGAACTCCTATTGCTTCTACCTCGGCCATGTAATCGACGCAGAACTCAACAACCTCTTCCGCTGCATAACCTTCGACAATGCTACCCTCGGGCCGGGACCGATTCCTCACGTAGGCCTTAAGTACACCCATGTACCTCTCGAATGGATACATATAACGTAGGAACACGGGTCCACATATCTTGATTTCTTTGACAAGGTGGACGGTGAGATGGACCATGATATCAAAAAACGATGGAGGAAAATACATCTCAAGCTGACAGAGAGTTCGAACCACCTCGCTCTGCAAAGAATCCAGTCCATCGGGATCAATGACCTTCGAAGAAATTGCATTGAAGAAAAAACATAGCCTCGTGATCGTCTCTCTGACCTTATGCGGCAGAATACTCCGGATGGCAACAGGAAGCATTTGTGTCATCAACACGTGACAATCATGAGACTTCATACCCAGCAATTTCAAATCGCCCATGGACACAAGCTTTTTCATATTTGCGGAGTAACCCGATGGAACTTTAACACCATAGAGACACTTACAGAGTTCTGTCCTCTCAGCCTTGCACAAAGTGTAGCATGCGGGGGGGGAGGTATATACGGCCTTTATCGTCCTCTCTCGGTGCTAGTTCGGGCCTGATTCTCATTTCGATCATGTCACGCCGCACATTGATGCCATCCTTTGTCTTCCCTGGAATGTTCAGCAATAGGCCGATTAAACTGTCACAAACATTCTTCTCTACATGCATGACATCAATGCAATAACGAACCTCTAAATGCTCCCAATACGGTAAGTCCCAGAATATCGATCTCTTCTTCCAAGTGTTCGTCGTGCGGGGTTTCAATTTATTACCACCCTTTCCAAACACAACGTCTATGTCCTTCACCCGTGAGTAAACATCTTTCCCGTGCGTAGGCTTCGGGGCTGAACCATCTTCCTTGTGGCCGTCAAATTCCCTCTTCCTCTTATGGTACGCGTCATTCTTCGGAAGAAACCTACGGTGACGCATGTACACTGTTTTCCTGCAATTCTTCAGCCACACGCTCTCAGTCTCATCTTCGCAGTGGGGGCAGGCTTTGGCTCCTTTCGTAGTACGGCCCGACAAATTTCCAAGGGCAGGGAAATCGTTGATGGTGCAGAATATCATAGCACGTAGGATGAAGTTCTCTCGTTTGTATGCGTCCCATACCTGCACCCCTTCGTTCCACATTGTTAGGAGATCCTCTATCAATGGTGCTAGGTACACATCAATATCGTTTCCAGGTTGTTTTGGTCCTGAGATAAGTAGAGACATCATGATGTACTTGAGCTTCATACACAACCAAGGAGGAAGGTTGTAGATACACAAAAGAACCGGCCAAGTGCTATGCCGACTGCTCATGTTACCAAAAGGATTAATTCCATCAGTACTCAACCCGAACCTTATATTCCTCAATTCTGCTCCGAAGTTAACAAATTCCCTGTCGATGTTTCTCCACTGCGAAGAATCAGCGGGGTGTCTCAGCTTTCCATCCTTCTTCCGGTCTTCCGAGTGCCAACGCAGTAATTTTGCCTCTTTACGGTTTGCAAACAAACGCTGCAAGCGGGGAATGACTGGCAAATACCACAACACCTTAGCAGGAGGTCCTTGCTTTATCTCTGCGCAGTCGCCGTCGTCTGTTCGGTCCTTAATACGCTTATAGCGGGATGCGCCGCACACCGGACAAACATGCATATTCTTGTAGTCGTTACGGTAAAGGATGCAATCATTAGGGCATGCGTGTATCCTTTCTACTTCCATTCCCAAAGGACACAACAGCTTTTTTGCTTGGTAGGTGTTTTTTGGCAACTCGTTTCCTTCCGGGAGCATGTCCGCCAAAAGATCTAACAGTGCTGTGAAACTCTTGTCGGTCCAGCTGTTGCTTGCCTTCAATTTTAACAGTTCAAGCACAGAGGCCAACTTTGTGTACTTCGACTTGCAACCAGGGAACAACGGCTTTTCTGAGTCCTCAATCAAGCGCTTGAATTTGCCAAACTCCCTTTCACTGTAATTTCCTTCCACATCACGCAACATGTCATCTAAATGGTCATCCTCTGGCATTTCCTCGTCGAAGTCGTTGTTCGGATCCGACATGTCCTGTTCCTCAACCTGAGTGGCAGCTGTTTCTGCAGTTGGCTCTTCTCCATGGTGGACCCAACACGTGTACCCCTTTTTGAAACCACGTCGGATCAAGTGGGCGACAATTTGAGATGAGTTGGTGAACATCTTAATATTCTGGCAGTCTACACAAGGACAGTACATATATGGTAAACCCTTCTTCGCCATGTCTTGCTCAGCAACCTTTTGGAAATCAAAAACACCTTTCATGTATTCCTCACCCACTCGGTTGTCATTATACATCCAGTCTCGGACCATCTGCAATTAATCAAATTCATACACATGCTAATTAGTAAATCAATGGAGATCAATATTGATGATGAAATCAAGTAATGTGTATGCCTTGGGAGCAAGTACCAACCTTGGTTCGATCCTCAAATTTTTGCCCCCAAATGCTCCCCCGACCTTTCGAGATTTCGCTCTTCCTTGCCCCAAATCTCTTCGAACTGGACAGTGTAGGTCGAGGAAGAGAGTACGACTACCTCAAAACATCCGCCAAAAGACCTTTTATACCAGGTTCAATACAGATGGTTCTATATAATACCGTCGGTAATATCAGTGCATTATTGAAGAACAGAATATTACTGACGGGTTTCACTCTATTAACCGTCGGTAATATCGGTGCAATTTGTGTAACTATGAAAGAAATATCACAGACGGTTATGAACTCCAAACCGTCCGCTTTACTATCACAGTCGGTTTTTACCTCAGAACCGTCTGTGTATTTGATTATCACAGACGGTTTTAAGGTCCGAACCGTCTGATTATCACAGTCGATTTTTACCTAAGAACCGTCTGTGGATGTGGTTATCACAGTCGGTTTTTATCTCAGAACCGTCTGTGTATGTGGTTATCACAGTCGGTTTTTACCTCAGAACCGTCTGTGTTATCACAGACGGTTTTAATGTCCGAACCGTCTATAATATCCCAGATTGTTTGTTTGCATTCGACTACTGGTCATCAGTTGTTCCACTTGTTTTTCATATTTGGTTCTATCTTGTTTCAATGTTAGTATTTAAAAAAATGAACGTTCAGACTATTTGGTTTTATCTTATTTTTCATATTTGTTTTATATATATGTCTGAAATTAAAACCGTCTGTAATCTTTCAAGCAGAGACGGTTTTGAGTTAAAAACCGTCTTGATCGCAGCAGTATTTTCTTGTTAACATTTTTACACAGAACATCGTTTGGTGATTATCAGTTACATAATCAATCGAAAGCCATACATAAGAGATATATAAGGAAAAGAAATTTCTTATTTCTTACAATCTTTCCATACATAAGAGATACTATTAATTAAGCGACCAATTGATTAGTGTCGACCTGTTCCGAAAGTAATTTACAAAGTTCTCCTAGGGACGTATTGGCATCAGTAGGATCTACACTGGCCACCCCAGGAGAACTACCAATGGCTCTAAGACTATCAACATCATCTCTCACCAAAGGAGTGGATTTGGCATCAGTAGGATCATCCAAGAAATTAAAGTTGATACAACAAAGGTGGAGATGAAGCTGCAACTCAAAGCATGCACTCTGCCAAGTGCAGAATGGCAAAAGACATCCCCTCAGAATGCTTCTCCAGCACCTCTTTTTTTTTTTGGAGAGTTCTGCACAAGGCAGCTTTCTCCTCCTGCACATATGCTTCTCCAGCTTCTCCTAGGGACGTATGCTGGGAGGGTGAAGATGATTGCCAAGCTTCGGAGTGGATTTGGACGTGGAAGTGTGAGCCTTACCCCAGAAAAGCTGATGATACAAAGGTGTTGGAGAGGGGATATTGGAAGGATTATTGTGGATCTCCAAAGGTGGAGTCGATGCAACTGGAGGGGTTGCAAGGGGCAATGTGGCAACACAGGCCTCAGCACCCTCTAGAGTCTTCGCTGCAGCTCCACTGTACGATCTTTCATCATTTCTAAGTCTCTTCTTTGGATGGAGCATTTCCTCAAGCACCTGTGGATTTCGAAATGCATTTGTTTCGAGGTAATCAAGTCATAAAAGAAAGATCTGCATTAGAGTTTCAGAGAGGACTTACTTTCTGAAGATCCTGATCGAGTTCATTCCTTATCTCTTCCTCATCACTCTGATCAATTTCAATAACCTCACTGGAATCTCGGCTCGCCATCAAGGTGGGAGTTGAGGAGGGAATAAAGACAGGGATTTAGGAGCCTCGCTATTTATAAAAACAGAAGGTGACGGTTCATATGTGCGGGTGCCTCGAGTTCTAAAAAGCGCACTACTGATTTTCAAGGTCAATAAATTCATGATATATAACTTCTCGGGAGATAAACTGCAACACGACAAAGGAAGTTGAAGAGTCAGATTACATAATTCGATGCAAATTAAATTTGAAGTAAATAATTAAGTCTCTTCATCTGCTCAGTTATTATGTGCGGTTATCAACAATTGCATGTAGAGAATTGCACTGTTGGGACTATCACAGACGGTTGGGAGATCAAACCGTCTGCTTTAATATTACAGACGGTTCTGATGTCCGAACCGTCTTTAATATGTCTGTTGAATATTGAACTGTTCGACTTCTACAAATACTTGTTCCCTCCCTGGAATTTTGCTTCCAGTTGAACCGCTGAGAATTTGAAAGAAGTTAAGAATTTGAAGCGTCGATAACTGTTCTCCAATCACAGTCGGTCCTTACATAAAATCCGTCTGTAATATTACTATCACAGACGGTTTGGAGTTAAAAACCGTCTGTGATATTGATAGAGGTTGAGAATTCGAGGCGAGGACACTGTTGGGACTATCACAGTCGGGCCTTACATAAAAACCGTCTCTAATGTGACTATCACAGATGTTTTTTTACCTCAGAGCCGTTTGTGATATTCAAAGCACGTTGATATATAACTTCTATATTCTTTTTATATTATTTGCATGGGACCTACGACTTCTATATTGTTTCTATATTATTTCAAGGGCTCCGATCACAAGCCAAAGATCGCGATAGTCGTTCCTTGATCGTACACAGTGTACATACCTTTGTATGGTCGAATGTTTGACAAAAGCTAAAGAAAGATAAAGAAAGAGGGAAGATTGCATGCAGTCCAAGAATGTGCTGGAAAATTAGAAAGTTGACATAAGAACAAAGTTTTCAATAATTTGTTTCATCACTTACAAAAAAAAGTAAAAATATAGAATGCTAGGTCAAGGAGTGGTCTTAGCCCTGGCTGCATCTAGAATAAAGTCAGTTTGACTTGCAGCCAGGACGCAGGACTCCTCCAGCGACAAGTTGTCCTTCTCAGGATCAACTACTTCAGCGTCGAGAAGGCCTGCGACCTCCCTCAGCTTCGCGATGGTATCCTTCATTGTCAAACCGCAGCCAGCGATAGTCATATCCACGGCTTTCTTCTCCTCGCGAAGACGCCTCGTCCTCGCCCTAGCATTGTTACCATCCGTCTTCATGCGCTGAATGCGCTGGAAGAGATCGTCAAGGTCAAGCCGTAGCCGAGTGTGCTTCTCCGTGAGGAGCTTGTGCTCCTCCTGGAGGGCCCTCAGCTCGGCCTTGACTTTGGCAGTGTCTTCCACGGCTCCCCTTCCCTGTGCAAATCAACAGGTCAAGAATGTATTGAACATGGATTAACAATACAGGGGTAAGTCAAAAAGATTGAGAGTTCATACCGGGGAGGGCGAGGCTGACGATGCCATCGAGGATGCCATTGGCGCAGACAAGCTAATGAGTCAAACAGTATGAGAACTATAAAAACTTGTAAAGCAAATGACAATTTTTCCACTGTCAATTTATAGAACTTCCAAAGCGATGCTTCGTGTTCTCCTAGGCGCCGCGCGCGAAGATCGGAGACAGAAATGATCACAGTTGAGAATTCGAAGCGCCGGCACTTTTCCAGTCAGTTCATACATCAGAACCGTCTGTGATAACTACACTATCACAGACGCTTCGTTGTTTACAACCAACTGTATAAATCACAGTCGGCTCTGAGTTCCGAACCGTCTGTGATAGTCTAATTATCACAGACGGTTCTGAGTTCTGAACCGTCTGTATATATCACAGTCGGGTTTTAGTTTAGAACCGTCTGTGATAAGTAGACTATCACAAACGGTTCTTAGCTGGGAACTGATTGTATATATCACAGTCGGTTTTTAGGTTAGAGCCGTCTGTGATAAGTATACTATCACAGACGGTTTTGTGTTCAGACCCGTCTGGTTTACTGTCACAGTTGTTTTTGACGTCAGAACCGTCTGTGATATCTGAACATATTCTCCCGACAGGCCTTCACAGACGGTTTTCCATTGAACAGTTCATACCCGTCTGTGATGTGCCGTCCTGGATGTCTGTTTCTGTGGTAGTGATGGTTGAATTGTTTGCACTGGTCTCTGTTGGCATTCCTTTTCAGGTGCTAGAATGAGTACTAATTCTCAAGTACCATGTAAGCTTGTTGGTATTCCTCCACAGTTTACCTTGATGTAATAATGAGTATTGATATCTGTTAGATTTTATCAAATAGGATGGTATGTTCTTCAAATCCTAGCCCTCTAGATAACTGACTCCATGTTTGTAATCTAAGCAACTTAAACCCTAAAGTGACGTAAACTAAACAAGATCTGAATATAACCTCATAAACTCAGAAGTCTTTGTCTTTTTGGTCACTAAATTAACATTAACATGGTCAGAAAGACAAAAACAGAAGTTGACCCTTTCTTGTTTCAATTTGTAGATGTCAGAAGAAAACTCTATGAACTCATCAAGTGGTAGTGAAGATGCAGTTCTTGCTTTCGACTCACCAAGTAAAGGGAAGAAAATAGAAGATGAGGAGGTTGCCGGTAGTATAGCTCCTCCAAAGTCGAACAAAAGAAAACATTCAGATGTATGGAAGCTCTTTGAAGTTATTCAAGTACCCTCGAAAAAAAGAAAGGTGAGACGAAAACAAAGGCAAAGTGCAAGCATTGTCAGAAACTTTATATATACCATCCAGGGGGAACTACGACAACATTGAAAAGGCACATAGAAGGTTGCTATATTTTTAAGAACAACGAAGCAAAGCAAAAGAAGCAACCATCACTCAACTTTCTTGGGGTTGAATCAGGTGATGCACATTGTCCTATAATTATCAATCCTAGCATCAGTGGCATGTATGAGCATGAAAAAATTTGTGATATTATTATTAAGATGATTATTGTGCATGAGTATCCATTTAGAATGGTGGAGCATGTTTGATTTAATGTGCTGTTGAGGTCTCTTAATCCACATTATGAAAGTATTGGTAGAAAGACCATTAGAAAGGAGTGCATGAAGGTTTTCCAAACAGAGAAAGAGATCTTGAAGAAGAGCTTTAAAAATGTTGGCAAAATTAGTTTGACTTGCGATTTGTGGACATCTAACCAAACCTTTTACTACATGAGCTTGGTAGCTCATTATATAGATGCCAATTGGGTGATGCAAAGTTGTGTGATTAGCTTTGTTGAGTTAGAGCCTCCACATAGCGGGGTTGTGATTTCTCAAGCCATATTTGATTGCATTGCTGATTGGAAATTAGAAGATAAAGTTGTTACAGTTACTCTTAACAACGCATCCTCAAATGATGTTGCTGCAAGGCATTTGATGTCTAAATTCATATCAAGAGGCTCACTTCATTTTAATGGTAGATATTTTCACATCCGGTGTTGTGCACAAATACTCAACTTGTTAGTGAATGATGGTATACAACCATTAGAACCTTGGTTAAACAAGATTCGGGAAACTGTCAAGTACCTTAAGAAGTCTCCAACTCGCTTAACTAAGTTCTCTAAGATTTGTAAGTCTCTTGCATTGCCAATAAAAAGAGGGTTGGTTTTTGATGTGTCAACTAGGTGGGGTTCTACATATAAGATGCTTGATTGTGCTTTTGATTTTAAGATTGCATTCACCCATTATGCTGATGTGGAGGCAAATTACAAATTGGAGCCTTTGAATGAAGAATGGGTGATATATGATAGAGTAAGACATGTGCTAAAAGTATTAGACATAGCGACCACTGCTTTTTTAGGTTCCACATGCCCCACTGCAAATCTATTCTTCCCTTACATTGTTGATGTTAAGGTTGCTTTGGATAATGCTTTTCATTCTAATGATCAATACTTGAAGTTGATGGGACAAGCAATGTTGGAAAAGTTTGATAAGTACTGGAGCCAATGTGATGTAGACATCACAAGCTCCAACGACCAAGATGTTCACCCCGATGACCAAAATGGTTGCATACAAGACTCTTCGACCAAATTTCAAGGACCGATCACTCGATCTCGTGTCAAGAAAATTCGTGACCAGGTGCATTGGAAGGGACGACGAAGATTGGTCGCACGAATGAGGGTGGTGCAAGGCACACACTGTCTGTCCTTTTGCGAGCAATTCTGGAGACAATCTGAGCATGCAACATGGTCATGGGCCACATCATTAGAAAGATAATGAAGTATAGTTTCCAACGCATCAAACCATGCATCATTTCGACTTCCGAGTCAAAATTTATGGTCATTTCAGTGGAAGCTGCACAACCAGTTCAACCTGCGCGAACACTGAAGCAACTCTTTTCCAAACGAATTGGTCTATTGAATATCCAAGGAAACTCTTCATCTAATGGGTGCCTTCACACCTTAATTAGGAGGGTTGGTTGTTCAAGAAAACTTTTCATCTAATGGTTTCTTTCACACCTAAACTAGGAAGGTTGTTCCTAGTATAAATACCCCATGTATTCTAACTATTTTTGTAACTTTTGATCAAACCATTTCAGCTATATGCTAGTGCAGCAAGACTGCTTGAGTGTTCCTCTACCTTTGCTCTTGTGAGTTCTCTTGGATTCGCGAGAAGGATCTTTACGGGTCCCCCTAGTTCGTGCTCTACGGTTCCGGCCGTTTTGTGTGGATTAGTCCCGGATTGTGGTTCTGCGATTGTTCGGACAGCGGGTCGGAGTTCTTGTAGCTTCGGATCGACTTCCCCATTGTATGGGTTGCAACCAACCTTGGCAGGTATAAAGCCAGTTACCCCGGCTGTTCGCAGCTAGTTATCTTTGTTCTATCCTACGCCGTGAAGATCAGGCCACCCTTGTGGAGAAACTGATATGCGTTGGTGTAGCAGTGATCCATCCCCACACCACTATGCAGCACTCTTTTAGCTATTGCCGCAATTCTTGATCCAAGGTATAAAATGAAGTTTATTCTATGGTGTTTTGAAAAGATATATGAACCCTCAAATGTTGACAGTATGGTCTTTTTGATTCGTTCTGAGTTGGATGAGGTGTATAATATGTATGAGTTGGAGCATCGCCATAACAGGGTCATCAACAAGGACAGTTCTACATCCACCTCTTCAGTTTTAGATTCGGGTAGCGCAGTTGCCTCAATTTCAAGTCAATTTCAAAGTTTCTTGCGAGCTACTGCCGGTGCACAACCATCTAAGTCAGATTTGATTCAATATTTAGATGATCCCAATGCGGAATGTGGTGAGACATCATTCAATGTACTTGAGTGGTGGAAAGTGAATTCATTGAGATACCCAATAGTGTCAAAGATGGCAAAAGATATCTTGACTATACCGGTTAACACTGTATCTTCTGAGTACGCTTTCAGTGCTAGAGGTAGAGTACTAGATGATTACTAGAGTTCTTTACAGCCGTCTATGGTTGAAGCATTGGTATGCACATCTAGTTGGATAAGAGGTGCTTACCGTAACATGAAAAGTCGCTTGGTATGTAGTTTTCCTAATTTTTTTCTTTTGATTCTGACTGATATTTGTGTTCTAAGCTCAAATATATTTTTTCTGTTTTGCTCATTTATAGGAAGAAGGCAATGAGGAGGATGTCGAAAGTATTTCTTTAGTTGATAGCATAGTGGGAAGCAACTAGTAAGTGTAAGTTTATTATTGTTTTTGTTGAATATTTCTCATTCTTGTGCTCCTCATGTGATATCCTGTATGTGACTTGTGATGATTGTTCTATAAGGATGATTGTTCTTGCGGAAGGCCTATTCTGGAAAGAGGTCGAGAAGTTAATTGATGAACTCTTTCCCTCGGCAACTACATTATGTTTTGGCTTGTTTTCAAACTTGTTGCTATGTCAGGGCTTATATCGCCAATATCAACCAAAATTTTGCACAACTTTTTGACTATTGTATGATTGTATCCTTGTTTATTGGTTTCTTTCTCAATCGGTTGCACAACTTGTTACTATGACAGTAGAAATTCATATTAGGATGTTCATGCCCTTTGGTTTTCACGAGGAAACAAAAGGGAAAATTTGATCAGTTATCAGAATGTACTACATGCAATGACATTTAATTTTGTGAACCTACAGGTTGCATATCAAATATGATGAAATGCTAGTTCTGATAATTAATGTGAAATAGATTGTGTTGTGCTACAGGTTGCATATCATATTTGATGAAATGCTAGTTCTAAATTTTGATAATTTTGCGGAGCTACAAGTTTGCAAAACAGACAGCTATCCCTGTTTTTTTTGGAAACGAGCCGAGTTCAAGCCCAAAACAACCGAGCTGGTCTAGCTCCAGCTCGCGAGCTAGACCGAGCCGAGTTCAAGCTGGCTTTTCAGCTCGGTGAGCTAACCGAGTCGAGTCGAGCCAGCTCGTTACCTGACTAAACTCGAGCCGAGCCAAGGCCAACTCATTCGAACTCGGCTTGTTTCCACCCCTACCTGTCAGGGACCAAGTGAAGCATATGGTATTGATGTGCCACCATCACCCTTGTCGTCGCGCCGCCCTTGGTATTGTAAGCTATCCAGGCGAATCTCCATCTAACGGTATACTGTTTCTTAGCATTTTTCTAAGTTTATATATCTGCATGGCTATTTGAAATATAACATAAGTATATTTTTAATGGAGGTAGTAGTTGATAATTAACCTCTTCTTTCATCATAACAATTGTACTTTACCAAATATAGTAAACATTTGCTACAAATAACCTATTTTATAAGACAGAAGTACCACAGATCTCATATAAGAAAACAGACTGACTAAGGAAAAAATGTTTTTTTGGCAACTTTGTTTTTTTTTATGCCGATCGTTAGATCTTGATCCAATAGTCATCATTTAATTCAATAGATTTTAGATTGTCATATTTTTTTGGTTCTTACATCTTTTCTTATGTTGTCACATTTTTTTTAAATCGTCGTATGTTTTTAGGTTATCATAATTTTTTAAGTTGCCGTATGTTTTAGGTTGTTGTATTTTCTTATTTTAAATTGTTATATTTTTTAAATTGTCACATTTTTTATTTTAGGTTGTCGCTTTTTCTTATTTTAAGTTGTCGTATTTTGTTTAGGTTGACGTATTTTTTATTTTAAGTTGTTGTATTTTTTTTAGGTTGTCATTTTTTTATTCTAAGTTATCACATTTTCCTATTTTTGGTAATTACTTTTTTTAGGTCACTAAATTTTTTCTTAGAATATTTTTTATATATAAAAGTTGTGAGTACTATACCCATAAGAAAAAAAAAACCTACTTATTACACATTAGATTATATAAATAAGAATTTAAAATTCATTTACAACAGATAATTATGCTTAAATCCTAACCAAATATTTCATCATCAGTTCACGACGAAAAGTGCGTCTCAAATATTTTTATGAGACCGATTCTTTTTTTTTTTCCAGCGCAACATAGCTAAACGGAGTCTTAAAACACAAACTATCAACTATTGCAAGTTGTCTGCGCTCTGTAGCACGAAAATGATTAAGAAACTACGTCAAGATGAAACTGCAGAAGCCATTTTTTTTTTTTTGAGATCTGTCGTGTAGTATTATATGAAATCAAGTTGAGAGTCATTAAATTATGATCTAAATTATTAGAGTTTCATAATAAAGTAATTATCCTATTTGACTGAGTTTTGTCATAGATCACACAAAAATTATTGAGTTTTGCTAAATAGCACGTCCCTTCTGGCCCCACCCTTTCTCCCTCTAGGATTTATTCGTCTACCTACTTAGTTTGACCAACGGCGGCTAGCTAGCAAGGGCGGCAGCGGGGCGGCTAGTTGGCACTAGTCACGGGTTGTGGCATACGGTGGCGGGACGAGGCGGTGATGTTAGTAGATTCATGTAATAGGGATGTCAATTTAATTTGAGCCCCGATAATTTGTGAGGATTTTTCTTGATAAAGGTGGGGATGAGGGATATATTATCCACATTAATTTAATGGAGATGGGGATCATAATACAATCTCTGTGAATATGAGTTTATATATTAAAATAGAAAAAATTAATTCTATATCTCTGAATTTTGGTGTCTAATACGATATACCACTGAAATTTCTCCTCTTAACTATATGCCATTATTTTTTAATCTTGATGTTATATGTCAATTTTGACTAATCATCTCAAAAAAGACAAAAATACCTCTATCAGTTGAAACCTAATCACGATCTTAATTAAATATAAAGATTGGAACGCAAAAATTTCTAATTTTTCAATTTTTAAAATATTGTGTTAGAGTTTTCAAAAATTGAATATTTTACATTCTAGTCTTTCTATTTATTTAAAATTATGATTAAGTCTCAACTAAGAAGGTATTTTAGTGATTGCATAGAATTAATTAGTCAAAAAGACATATAACATCAGGCTTAAAGAAGTAGTGAAATATAGTCAAAAAGCAAAATTTTAGTAATATAATATTAGACACCAAAATTTAGTGGCTAAGAATTGATTTTTCATTAAAATATAAATATTTATCCTACTAAGTACATGTATGTTTGTCTATGTCAACATGTCTGTATATTTTTATATATAAATGACTTATAATAATTTTTTGGGTTACTTTTTAGTGTTAAGAACTAACTTTAGCTATATAATATGTATTAAAATTAAAGAAAAATTTAAGCAATGCAATAAATATCCACATGGTGATCCCCATTCCCTGCTAATTCCTGTGTAAATTGATATGAGGATAAAAATATTTTGTTAGTATAATGGAGATGGGGATGAGACCTAATTCTCGCTGTGTCCCACTGACATCCCTAGCATGTAGGGGTAAAATAGAGATGGATAATATCCGTCTGGTTCATTTTTCAGAATTTTTTGTACAGATATCTCAGAATAAAAAAACAATTTTAAAAATAACGTTTTAAAAAAAAAATTACAAAAATGACTTCAGTCGCCATCTGGGATGGCGACTTACCGAAAATAGCCCATCAATCGCCATTCCAGATGGCGACTGCGGCTTTTTCCCATCAGTCGCCATCTGGGATGGCAACTGATGGGGTTTATATAAAGGGGGCCGGGGCGATTGTAACACCCTAGTTTTGGGGGTGAAAAGTTTTGCATGAAAACCCTGCATGCATGTATCTCTGTAGTAGTAGCCAGATCAGCCGAACTCTAATCTCTCCTAAACCCTAAAAATCTCCAAATCTATTCTCTAGATCCAGATCAAGATCTGACCATCCAGATTTAACCTACCAGTTACCCTGAAGATAAAAGTCTTCAGGAGCCAGACCAAATTCTGACCCTAACTCCCAGTACCTAAGTCTCTCTCTGTTTTCGAAAACCAGGAAAATTCAGATTTACCCTAAGTACCCCAGTTTCCAGATGATTGAGTTATCTTGATTTAACTTTATTCAGACTCAAGTAACCCCTGGAATATGTTCCTAGGTTCATCCTCAACTCACTTCAAAAAGTTGGGAGCCAGATTGATTCACCTAAACACTTTTTGCAGTTTAGTCCAAATTTTACTGCGAATAAGTCCTTTTCTGTTTACCTGGAAGCCTGAAAAGGCTAAAATCTGCAAATCAATTCCAACTCCAGAATTTCTTCAGGAAACACCTTTCAAATACTATTTGATACAGATCTCTCTTTTGATCAGACTTCAAAATCTCTCTCCAATCACCAGAATTAGAGATCGACAAAATCAAGACCTATTGTACCCTAATTTTACCCTATTTTCGAAAATAGGTGAAATCCCTCAAACCTTATCAAACTTTCTCCAAATTTGAGCTAAATGAGTACTAATAGAAATGTTATACTCAGCCATGAAATCAATCCTCAAATTAACCATCTCTAAGACAGAAATTGCAAATCAGTCCAGATTTCAAATAAGAATCCTTGCAATTGGGTCCCTGTTCGACCAGAGACACTGTGCGCGACCAGCAGCTGTGCGCAACCAGCAGCTGTGCACGACCGCGACCACCGCGCTGCCGCGCCAGGAACTTCGTCGCCGGTGAAGCCCCGTGGTCGCCACCCCTACCACCGCGTTCCTGCCACATGTGCGCACGTCGTTCGCCACCGTGGAGCCACCGCGGCCGCACCAGCATCTCCAATTTTGCCCGCGCGCGCACGCCATCGCTGCAGCCACTGCAGAAGCTCGGTGCCACGTTGCAAGCATGCCGGAGGAGCCCGTCAGTTCGCCGTTGCATCACCCGGGACAGCGCACGCCAGCCTGCAAAGCCGGCACGGCCGCTGGAGCGCGTCACTTCGCTGCTGTCCCGCCCGGCCGGTCAATTCGCCATCGATTCGAGCTTCACTTTCCCGTGCAATTCCAGCCGTTGCAAGCCCCTTGCTGTGCCTATAAAAGCCGCCCAAGCCCAGCACGAAGGCACTCACACCAGAACCACCCAAAATCTCTAACCACGCCGTCGTCTTCGTCTTCTTCGGCGAGCTCGAGAAGAGGCTCACGGTGCCAAGCCTCTACACTGCTTCCTCCTCGATTCCAGCTACTTCGGTAAGCTCCTCTTACCTCCCTCATCATACTCGAGCATGTAATTGACTTCAAACCTCTCCAGTCGCCGGCAATTTCCGTTTCTCTCCAGCAACTCCGGCGAGCAATTAATCATTAACCAAGTCAAATTAGCTCTCGAGCCTGTAATCAAACATGATCAGTGGACTGATTAGAACACGTCTAAGCAACCAGAATCGAAGAATTTGCTAAAATATGAAAATCCCCAACTTTGCACCTTGCATGTGAACTGGAGCTCGCTGTTAAGCTTCTCTGGTGTTTCCCCAGCCAATCTAGCTTCACACCTAGCTTACTTATGCCCCAGAGACCATCCTCAAGCAAGGAATTAAGTTTAATTGCCCTAAACCAGAAATGCCCAATTTTGGTGTCTTCTCCCCTAGCTCCGGTCGCCGGATTTTGTTCCTGGCCGTTTCAACCCCAACCACCTTGTCTAGTAGATGTGCCTCGACCCCAGGAGTATTTTTGCCTTCTAGCTCGACACCTAGATCGGCCCAGATGAAGAGATATCACCATGCCAAGGTTTTGTCCAGAAACTGTTGAGAACAGCTCGGCCACCGTGTTCCTCGCCGGTTTTCATCACTTTCCGGCCACCTCCTGCCCTAGGTCCTGTTGAGACATTTGTTCCTGTTACAAATGCCTAACCACCAGACAAAGTGGTGCATCATTTGGAGCCCTGAGTCAAAAGATATGGCTTGCCCTAGTTTCTGGCCGTGTCAACCCTATGCCAGGCTATGTCAGCCAGTGGCATTAGCCCTGTTCACCCACCTCTGGTCATGTAAAACAGAAATTACTTTGTCAAATAGCTGCCTCACTACCTTGTGCACCATTTGCTTGAATAAAAACCTACTTTGGCCACTGGAAACTGTTCGAACCATGTCAATGCCATTCTAGAGCACTGTCAGCCTATGTCAGCCAGTGGCATTGAGCCTTTTCACCCACTTCCAGCCATGAACTTTGAAAATAAATTTGTCCCTTAGACTCCTGATGTTGTGATCTACACTTTTCTCTACTGTCACAACTTGAGTTGAGCCCTCTATCACCCATCAACCTTATGTCGATGCCTTGAACCGAATGCCAACCTAAAGACATTCGCTGTTTTTGGGCGAACCAGTCACCACCTTGATATTACCCTGATATTTTGGAACTTTGTAAACCTTAACAGCTAATTTTAACCCTGGTTTCCATAGTTAAACTCAAATCGCTTTCAAAACCTTGTATCACCAGAGTATTTTCTCCTTGCATCTTTGCATGTAGTGAATTAGTAAGAATAGGATTGATTGTAATGCCTGTTTGCTTGTTTGATCTTGTTCAGAGCAAGAGTCCGGGGTTGAAGATCTTGTCGCTGAACCATCATCAACTGCTGATACTTACGACGCGGAAGGCAAGTCATACTTTGATCATATTGAAACCCATATTTTATGAATTGCTATGCTATTCCATGAGTAGATATCTCGTTAATATTGCATGTGTTGAGATCAATGATATCATGGCAGTGGTAGATTGAATACTTGAGAAATGTGAACTTGATAAGATAGCAAGCCACGAACTAATAAAAGTATAAACATGTATATCTATATTCATGAAATAGAACCCCTAGCCGTGACCAGTATTTTGGTATGGAATGGTGGTAGCACTGGAGGTGCTTGGCTGCACTGAATGTGTAGGCACTGAGGGTGCATGGTTTGTGGTATGATCTGGTCACTGGCATGTAAGGACTAGAACCTTGTGTTATGCGTCTAGTGGCATGAAAAACGTACCAACCACTTACCTGGTATGGGACAGGCGCAACCTAGTAGCTTCTTAGTATTATCAGTTCCCTGCATGGCTTGTCGATCCGGTTTCTCGCGTGGAAACTGGTGGGACGCAGTTCGTCCATGAGTGATGTGAGATCAGAAAAATTATGAGAGGATAAGGTGTAAAGAAGGAAGACGCCCTACGCCAGATTAAGTCGTGCGCGACTGTAATCAAAAGAGGTTATGTGTCCTGCGGGAACATAGACCCAGGCTAGGAAGTAAGGCAGTGGGGAGGACCCACAACGGTACTTGGGACGGTATTGTCCATTTACCAGGCAGGGATACTGTTAATACTAGACTGCAAAAACGTTGTGTGATCTCGGCCTTGTCACATGCGTATAAGTCGCATGGAGTTGGCCCGACTTGGAAGTCGAGTGAAGAAGTGGATTTAAAAAGAGGTACATCTCTGCAGAGTTTAAAAATGTATTCGAATACTTCATGCTCCCGAGTTTTAGGAGTATGCTGCGGTGGATTAAATCCATGGGGTGTGACACAAGTACTGTTTTATAAACTAAAATTTGTTACTTCAAGATTACCCAAGTGGCATGTGTTGTCACGATAAGGGGCGTTGCCGTGGACTGCCATGTGTTGACGTGTCGCGGTGATACCATAATATAGAGATCATATAATAATTAAGAGGCATGTGGTTTATGCCCTAAGTTTATGAATTACTGCTATGGGTATATGATTGAAAGACTTGAATAAAAGTAGTGTGATCTGAGATTATATCGCCTTGGATATGGGATATATGTATCACCATCAATATGATTTATTTACTGCCATGGGTATGATCAGAAGTTGAGTAAGATTTGAGAAGGAAATGTATTTTGGGAAAAACCTTTCACTCTTTCCCCAATAGCATAGGTTCATGTCATAAATATATATATGTATCTCTACCTTCCCTATGACTTGCTGAGTACGTAAGTACTCACCCTTGCAACAACTCATCAATAGATGGAGCGTTCTACGACCTTGGAGGATACCCTGAAGATGCTGCGGACCCAGGAGAAGATGAGCAGTTCCCTTCGGAGCCCTGATGTGGTGCTGTCTTGCTGTCAACCTCTGTTTCCTGTGGTTTGCTTGTGGGCCTAGCTTCCGCCGTCTAGATGTGTTATTTTATTAGACCCTTGTGCCTTGTAAGGCACTGTACCTCATTTTGTACTAAGGCCTGATGGCCATACAATTATGTCTATTGTACTATTTTGCTGCTGCAATGTAATCCTGTGATTGACTCATCCTGGGAAGTCAAGTGGTTAGGGGACCAGCCGCACCGAGCTGGGCTCCTCACAGGTGATGTCACTGTCGTGGCAGACGTGACAGTGATTGTGTTTGGAAACGAAAAAAAAAACCCAGAACACACTCACGGCTGAGAGGAAAAAAGAGAGGAAAAAAAAGAAGAGAGGAGAGGGGAGGAGGAGAGGGGAAAAAAGAAAAGAAGAGGAGGGGGAGGGGGAGAAGAGGAGAAGGAGGAGGAGGAGGAGAAGAGGAGAAGAAGAAGAAGAGGAGAAGAAGAAGAAAAAGAAGAAAAAAGAAAGGTAAAATTTTTTTTACTGATAATTAGTATAGAATGTAGATCTGTTTTAGTGGTTTATAGATTTGTTTTAGGAATTTGCAGATCTGTTTTAGAAATTTGTAGATCTGTTTTAAAAATGTGTATATCTGTTTTAGAAATGTGTTGTATTTGTATATCTGTTTTAGAAATTTGTAGATTTGTTTTAAAAATGTGTAGATCTGTTTTAGAAATGTGTAGATCTGTTTTAAAAATGTATAGATCTGTTTTAGAAATGTGTAGATCTGTTATGTAGATGTGTTGTATTTGTAGATCCGTTATGTAGAAATGTTATGTATTGAGCGAATAAATTAGATTAATAAATAGTGAATCGATAATTTAGGACATACGGTTTATTCGTAGAAAATGTGCAGAAATACATATTTGATTAGATGTGATGCAATATCATTAATGCAGTGTACTTCTAAGATGTTAAAAAATAAGTCGCAGATGTCTTAAGGATGAGTATAGAGTAATGTGCAAAATATATTGAAGATATGATAGCTGATGTTTGTAATACTTATATTGTAGAAAATGTCGGAAACAAGAGTAGTCTATATTTTTCACGGGGAACAAATCATTAGAAATGGACCATCTGGAGATGACCTAAGTGGATGTCACCGTGTAGACATGGAATTGAATAATCTTAATGTTCTTAATTTTGAAGACCTTAAGACCCGAGTCATGGACATCCTAAATATTGACCCATGTTTACACAAAATTGTCATGGAAGCGCTGGTGTCTATTGGTTTGACATCTTGTTGGAAATTGTGTAAACTTAGAGGCGATAGATCATGGGGCTCTCTTGTTAGGAGGGTGATAAATCCCAATCATGGGCCAGATGACTGCATACTGTATGTGACAAAGCTAGACAATGTACCAGAACCGGGAGCAGAACTTGTACCCGAACCATTAATTGGAGGACAACATACGAACATTGATCCAACCATGACTTATAATTCTGCGGATATGCCCAACGCAGAATTCATGGGCGGGTATTTCTGGCCTGGGGATGAGGCTTATGCCGACGAAGGTGAAGACGAGGGTCTGGAAGTTTCAGGCAGCGAAGGGTCGGAGGTGGACGCAGACTATGCGGATTCCTCTGGTGAAGAAGACTATCGTGGAATGGGACCTCCACAACAATGGCTAGATCCTAGTGGTTTTGAGCATGCGCGAATCCACGACGATCGCAGTTCGGAGTCGGCAGGGAGTGAGCACAGATTAACACTGGGACAACATTTTTGAAGCAAGGAGGACGCTAAGCAAGCCGTGGCGATGTGGTCCGTGACACTGCGTCGGTCTTTCAAGGTTGACAGAACAACTCCGCGACTGTACGCAGTGAAGTGCAAGGTGGAAGGATGTCGATTTTATGTTCGTATTGCTCGGTACAGGGACAATGAGCACTTCATTGTTTCCAGGATCACCGAACACGACTGTTCGGTGACAGAAGTATCACAGAGTCATAGAAATATGTCCTCCGCATTTGTGGCACGTGTAATTTTGTCGAACCTTCATGCAAATCTTGATATGCCACCAAAACAAATTGTTAGCCAGATCAATGACACATTTGGGTACATCATTCAATATGGGAAGGCATGGAGAGCGAAGCAACTTGGTCTTGAGATGTTATTTGGATCTTTCTATGATTCATATAACTATGTGCCCAGATTGATCCAACAAATCGTTGACACCAACCCTGGCACTGTGATGGATATGGTCCATAGCCCAGTTGTCGGCAGAAATGGTGAGATAGTTCCTGGAGCTGAGTATATGGAGCGTATATTCTGGTCATTTGGTCAAGTAATCTCTGTGTTTAAGTACATGCGGCCAATACTTTGCGTGGATGGCACATTTCTAACTGGGAAGTACGAGGGAACTCTGATGACAGCAGTTGCTGCAGATGCAAACAACCAGCTACTTCCCATGGCGTACGCCTTAGTGGAAGGAGAGAGTACAGACAGCTGGGTATGGTTCCTTGCAAACCTAAAACAAACAGTCGTGAAAGACAGACGGAATGTATGTATAATCCATGATAGACACAAGGGTCTGTTAAGTGCCATTGAGTTCATGTTGTCCACTGAGAACCCGCAGTACAGCTGGAATGACTTGATCAGTCGGTGGTGTAAACGACACCTTGCGGCGAACTTCTTCACACACTACAAGAGTGCACGGCTTATAAAGAAGTTCAAGCGGTTGTGCGATCAGAACCAAAGCCATAAGTTCCAAAAACTTTGGGACGAGTTAGAACAAGAAACTTCAGATCTAGGTAAATCCCAAAGGTCAGAGGCAAGCAGTTCACAACATCCAGAAGATGAAGAAAATGTCGCGGAGACTACAGATGTGGCGAGACGACGCACCCGAAGATCAAGACCAAAGAAATTTAGTGAATGGATCAGTGACAAAGCTCCTGAGAAGTGGTCTCTATTGCACGATGAGGGAGGTGCCAGATATGGCGTAATGACAACTAACATGGCGGAGGTATACAATTTTGTGTTGAGGGGGGTGCGAGGTCTGCCGCTCACTGGAATTGTGGAATTTACATGGCATCGCACGGCCAAATACTTCTACGAGAGAGGTACAGCTGCAAGAGCATTGCTTCGGGTGACACCACCAAAATTTCCTCATGAAGTACAAAGGTACTTAGAAATGAAAGCCGCGGCCGCTCAGAAACACTCAGTCGAGTGCATTCCTAACAGTAGAAGGCAAAGTTGGGTCGTTTATCTGCGCAGTAAGAACGTGGGGGGTGGATACATGCGACAAATCAAGAGGCAAGGAGTCACATTTGAAGACGGTGTCAAGTGCACTTGTAACAAGCCAACTCTATTGCATAAACCGTGCTCTCATGTGATGGCCGCGTGTGCGCACGACAACAAGTCGAGCGAGATGTACCTCTCAGTTTACTATGGTTCACGGTACCTTGCCGAGACATGGACTGCAGACTTTGAGATTTGGGGGACTCAGCAGCACTACAGAGATCGGTCGTGTAGGGCAGGCGAGATCCGATATGTTCCACCACCGCACTTGGAGCGGAAAGGCCCTGGACGACGGCGGAAAATGCGAATTGGCAATGACATGGATAACGCAGAACGCGATGAGCTACGAAAGTGTGCCATTTGCCGACAGCCCGGCCACACGAGGAGGACATGTCCTGATGCATCCGGACCTAGTCGAACATGACTGAGTAATGTTGTGCAACACTTATTCGTTCCTGCTGTGTATTTGATGATGTACTAACCTAATGTTCTTGTTTGCAGGCATGGCTCACCCTCGTCCACAGTTTCCTGAGTTACTCGATCAGTACTACGACGGTCGTCATCGGTCTCGAGCGGTGCGATCCGGAGAGGAGCTTCAGTCATTCCGCCTGCGATCGTCCGGCACGTCTTGGCCTCTCGACGGGAGATACATCGCACGGCTGAGGGCGGCGGGGCTGCTTCCTTTTAGCAGGATGATCACCAGACTGGAGACTTTCAGGCACGACCGATCACTCGTCTCTGCTCTGGTGGACAGGTGGAGACCCGAGACGCACACATTTCACTTCCGGTGGGGGGAGATGACCATTACCCTGGAGGATGTGGCCATGTTGTTCGGACTCCCGATTCGCGGGCAGGCCTGGGTACCACCACCCACTCCCGCCGGATGGGACGGCATGCTCGCCGAGAGGTTTCATCCACTACCTCTGGGCCAGGAGCCCTTCCAGCACGACGTCGGAGTTCCTGCAACTTGGCTTGTTCACTTCAGGACCTGCCCAGCAGATGCAGATGAGTGGATTGTGAGCCGACACTTCGAGGCGTATTTGCTGCACTTGTTCGGGGGCTTCATGTTCACTGGTATGCTTAAACATGTTATAGGCACAGCTATTTCCATTCTCTTGTTGAATTTAATTCCTATTTTTTTGCTTTTCTACAGGCACTCACGGCGACACAGTGGATCGTTGGCTTGTTCCACTGGCGCAGATGCTCGCGGACACGCCGATCGATCAGATCCCACGCATCAGCTGGGGGTCAGCGGTTCTCTGTGCGACGTATCGAGGATTGTGCGACGCCTGCGTTCGGCGTGCCCGAGCGGCGAACATGGCCGGATCTCCTCTGCTTCTTTTGCTGTGGTCGTACGAGCACATACCTGTCGGACGACCGCTCATCACCGACACGCCCGTTGCACTTCCGGAGGGGCACCCGCCTAGGGATGCAGAGGATGAGATCGATCGCCCTACCATGGGGGATCGCTGGTTGCAACATGAGCTGCAGTGGGCCACAGTTCAGGTGCACGCATGCTACAGTGCGTACAGTGGCGAGTTGGAGTTGTTGCATCCGGCTCGTGTTATATGGAGGGTTTGGACGACGAGCTATATCGAGAGCACAGCCGGCGGCGCGATCTCTGTGGTGTGTATCGAGGACCGGGATTTATGGCTCACCCGCTGTATTCTTGTCTTCAGCCATATGTTGGAGGTGTACGCTCCGTGGAGGGTGATGCGCCAGTTTGGCTTATTCCAGACGATCCCTCCTCCAGATGCCCCGCATCGTTTGTCGCATGACCAGCACGAGTAAGTTCTCCATTATCTCCGCGCATAGTGTTTTCGCTCTGTGAAATAACTGAACACTTTTGTTTTTTTTGCAGGCAGAGTCGCAAGGGCAAGAAGGTTGTCAGTTGGCAGGACCGACAGTCTCCTTACACTCGTCACTGGGAGCAGACAGCAGCGATAGATGTCGTGCGTGAGGAGAGGGCGTACGATTCCACGACATACGGCAACTACCTCCGATGGTACCTCCCTCGCACCGCAGCTCGCATTGCCCCGCCACCTCCGGCGCCTGCAGACGTGCCTGCTCCGAGCGTGCATCAGACATACGACCGACATCACGCATCTCGGGTACACCGCCAGGTACATGCCGCCAGCCCATGACCTACTTGTTATTTTTATTTCTGCCTCCCATTGTCTTACCGTCTTGCAGGCTGACGGCATCCGTGCGATCAGTTCCGTGACACGGCCACTAGTCCAGCGGAGGCAAGCAGGTATGCCTATCACGCCCGACGAGTACGAGAGGGCCGTCGCCTACGTCGACCGACTCGCCTCGCAGCTGACCCTTGAGAGTGCCTCCACTTCGTCGACTTTTGTTGCACCTCCACGTCCACGGGCCCGACCCAGTCATACGCCGTCGCACTCAGCCGCTCCTCATCCCGACACAGCCGGCCCTTCAGGTACGGCCGTTGCCGCACCCATTTATCTCGGTGGGCCCCCGGCTCGCTCGTACCGTACAGGTGTTGCACCTCACGTGGACTTCTCGTCGCGTGGTGGTGTACGGATCTCTGAGGGTCCCCGAGCGCCGCCTTCTGCACACACTTCCGATTCTGGATTGGGCTTCGACGTCACGTTCGACTCAGACGACGAGTACATTGCTATGTCTGAGCATACGGTGCCTATCCCGTCGGCTGGTCCGCTTCGGTCTCCTGCTAGGCACCCACCATACATTCCTCGTCAGTCGGTCCGTGCCGACCCCCAGGTGGTCCGCGACCCATCGTATGCTCAGTATGCCGATATGATGCAGATGAGAGACGACGCCGATCGGAGCCAACATCAGTTGGCATCTTCGCAGCTTGGTGAGGCACCTCCACCGTCGCAGGACCCGAGTGCTCAGCCTCCCGGTCGACAGCCCTCGCAGAGGACAGTGCATCCGCGCAGCACCTATTCGCCATCGCCGTTTCAGCGCGACCGGAGCCATCGTCCGAAGAGGGGCCGACAGTAGTTTTTTTTTATGTTCTCCTTTTATGGAACATTATATCGATTCTCATGGTTGTACTATTTTGGTTTATATTAGTATTCTCATGTTTTCACTATTTTTTTATGTTCATTTTCGTTTTTGGGAACATCATACTCGACAGATTGAACCAACCACGAAATTCGAATGCTAATTTTAAAAAAAACACTAATTTGAATGCTAATTTTTAAAAAAACACAAATTTGAAAGTTATTTTAAAAAAAACACAAATTTCAATGTTAATTTTAAATAGAACACAAATTTGAATGTTATTTTTAAAAAATCACCCAATTTGAATGATAATTTCAAAAAAAACACAAATTTGAATGCTAATTTAAAAAAACCACAATTTTGAATGTTAATTTAAAAAAAAAACTAATTTGAATGCTAATTTAAAAAAAACCACAATTTTGAATGTTAATTTAAAAAAAACTAATTTGAATGCTAATTTAAAAAAACCACAATTTTGAATGTTAATTTTAAAAAAAACACTAATTTGAATGCTAATTTTAAACATAAAACAAATTTGAATGTTAATTTTAAACAGAACACAAATTTGAATGCTAATTTACAAAAACCACAATTTTGAATGTTAATTTTAAAAAAAACACTAATTTGAATGCTAATTTAAAAAAACCACAATTTTGAATGTTAATTTTAAAAAAAACACTAATTTGAATGCTAATTTTAAACATAACACAGATTTCAATGTTAACTTTAAACGGAACACAAATTTGAATGTTATTTTTAAAAAATAACACAATTTGAATGCTAATTTTAAAAAAAACACAAATTTGAATGTTATTTTAAGAAAAAATACAATTTTTATTGTTTTTTTTAAAAGAAACACAATTGTCAAGAATTTTTTTGAAAAAAACACATTTTCGGCCTTCAGTCGTCATCCTGGATGGCGACTGAAGCTACGTGGCATTCAGTCACCATTCCAGATGGCGACTGAAGGCGAAATGCCATAAATCGCCATCTGGAATGACGACTGAAGCCAGTTTTACAATTTTTTTTTATTAAGCGTTATTTTTAAAATTATTTTTTTATTCTGTGATATCCGTACAAAAATTTCTCATTTTTCATATCCATGAAATTTCTAAACTGTGTGGTTATTTTATGATCCAGATAATGTCTGTATTTGTAACTAAATTATTTTTTTTAACGAATACGAGTTAGGATGGATATGGTAACAATGATATTTCTTTCTGTATCCATAGTCAATGAATATTCAACAAACATATACTAAAATAATAAATTGGATATCCGTATTGGTCATATGATTTTAGCTTATATAAAAAATAGTATACTTACCTATATAAGTTTACTTTCTAATATAGCTCGTCATATGCGTTTGGCGCTATTCAATAGTAACTAAAAAAAGCAATAGAAAAGAAATAATATAACTTCTCATTGTAGGATCAGAGATGATGATCTAGAGAGAGTGAATAGGTAGTTTAAAATATTTTACCTAAAACTTGATTTTTGCAGTTATAGAATAAAATTCCTTTTGTAATCACCCTAAATGAAAGTTAGTCTTCAAGTTATCAAATGAATTTTGCAAACTCAAAGTGATATGACAACAAAGACAAATATGTAAACTAAAAACAAATGCAATAAGTAAAAGAGAGCAAGAGAATAAACTAATATAACACAAGATTTTTTTCTGAGGTCTTCAAGACTCGTCGTGTCTCTTCTACTCCTCATTGAAACATTTACTCGTGAGTTTTGTTTCCATATCCATTAAAATTGTTCTTTTTCCATTCCGGATAGATAAGCACCAAGATTTTCACAACTCTATTGAGCCTCTCCAACAATCTTCATCAGTAGAGAGATTTCTAACCTCCCTTAACCATCTAAGTGATGATAATAACCAAGAGTAATAGGCTCAACTCTTTATTTGACACCAATCAAGTACTAAGAAGCTCATATGAGTAAGAAGAAACTTACACAAAACTCTCAACTCACTCAATACTCTATTAATGCAAATGTACTCATTAGATAATCTCACTCTAATGCAACATATAAGAATTGAATGCTCTAGAGTGTAAACTTAGTTCTAGTTCAAGTGTATGCACTGAATGTCCAGAGAGTTGCTAGAAATTAGGCCAAAGGGTGACTATATAGTCCCCTTAGAAATTCTAATTATTGCACTCGAAATGTGTGGAAATCAGCATTTGCGGAAAGTCTAGGAATAAAGTTGGATAATCTGAAACAGTTGTAACGACTATTAAAAAATTTCAGAACTAGTCATTGCGGGCGTTGATAATGCAATCGGATAGTCTGAAAAATTTCTAGACAGTTTGGTATATATAAGAACTTAGAGACCAAAAGTCCAGTTCAAAACAAAATTTAGAAGTGGAAAAACACACCCTCTTGTGGAGATTATCCATAATGTTTTTGGATAGTCCGTTCAAATTCCAGACATTCTTCCGCACAATTTCGGTGAGTTTGTATAACTTTTAGTAAAAAAAAAATGCATAATTTTTGATCTAGACATAGGATTTAAGTGCTTATTGGCTCATTGAAAAGTTAACTCGAAGTATTACAACTTTCTCAATATGATCAAGATCTAGTCGATCTAAATTACTCCAGAAAATATAAAACATTCAGCATAGCCACTTCAAAGTCTCCACCCAAACTGAATTTTTCAAATTTAAACACCAATGCATTTACTAACTATCTAAATCAACTCAAAAATAATTTGATGATCTAGTGAATGAGTGATATATGCATTTAAAAGTCTCACACAAGATATCATCAAATTACTAACCTGAGCCTCTCTTCATAGTACAGTTAATACTAGGAAATAAAAATCTATTAATCCAGCCGCCTCCAAACACGAAAACCGATAAAATTTTAGAAAAGAGATTCTTAATCTCCTTTTTTACTTCAATGGAGCTCGTTCATACTTGAAGAAACTCAATCACATATGCTCTCTAAGATAATCTTCTTCACTATCATTTCGGATCAAATTGAGACTAAAAGATATATTTTTAACAAACACATTAGTCTCACGATTAGATTTGTCATTAATCACTAAAATAATCAACATAATGGAGATTGACTCAATACTCATATTTCTAAATTTGAAATATATTCTTACTATAATAATATTTGAATTATATCCATAAAGGTTTACATATCTGATTTATATCTATATTGACATCTGGATCTATATTCATTTCTATATCTTGCAAACAATACGAATTTGGATATTGAACGGCCACGGTCCACCCATATTTGATTCACTTTCACTCCAAGATGCATGCAATAGTGTCTGCCAGTTGGGCGGTACATTGGGAGGGCGTGGCTGTCAGTCGGTATTGATGATCATCACGGTGGGGTGGCGTGGTGGCAGTGGTAGTTAAGGAGGAGGTGGGGTAGATGGAGAAGAAGGATGGGATAAGTCAAAAGATTTAGATTGAATAACAGAAAAGATAAAAAAGATATTAATACATGTATCTTAATAAAACTTCAAAAAAAAATGATCTAAATCTTGCACAGTTTTTGGGATAATGACATTTCTTCTCTCTTATTTGTCCAAAAATTCATTTTGATGTCTAAGGGCTAAATTGATGTAATTGTAAGTCGGATCAAAATAGCTCTTAGCATTAAAAAACCCAATTTAAGTATATAAAGTGGCAATTATTTGTGGATGATACGGCGTATTAAATCTTTTCATGTAAAGATGTAAGACAACAAGGTTAACAGTGCAAGATGGATTACAGGTGTATGCTCCAACGTATTGAAGAAGGTGAGAAATATTAGACATGCAGATCAGTTCTTGCATGTCATATGGAATATTATTTTTACGTAATCTATTTACAAAAATAATTAGAAAAATTATCTATATTGGATAAAATTTGCAAAAATATCCTCGGGTCGCTATTCAGATTAGTGACATGACTCAAAATGGGAAGAAGCAGTCCAATCCCCAATTTGAATGCAAGAAATCATGACAAGACCAAATTCTAATTGAATTACAATTGATGATCTATTTAAATCAATTGATTTGTGGAGTTAATTATCATATCTAAACAAATAAATCGTCAATTAGAGTTATAGATCATGAAATATTATATTTAGATCTTATAATTCTTATGGGACAAATATCTTGTGATTTATAATTTCATTCGATGATCCTTTTGAATCAATAGACTTGTAAAGTTAAAACAATAAGATAGACACAATCAGATCATCAAACGAAGTTAGATGTCACAAAATAGAAGTCCTGAAAAAATGTAAGATCGAAATACAATATCTTATGAGTTATAATTTTGACAATCTATTTGTAACGATCTGATTATTTTGATTTTACAAGTCTATTGATTCAAATAGAAATTAATTATGAGAGCATTGATCCGGAAAAATTGCAAAATTGCTGCTTGATATTTGGTCTCGTCCTGATCTAATGCTGATGTTGTGTGGTTGATGTGTTCAAGGGACACCCGTCACACACCCGTCACTGGTGTCATTATAGATGAAAGATCAGGATGACGAATTGAGAGGGGGTGAATCGGTTTTTCAAAATAAATCTTAAGAGGCAAGTACAAGAAATAAGAGAGGGTATAAAGATACTAGAGGTGCTCGAATATCTCAAATATAGCTATCTCTAATTATAGCACCACCTCTATTAATATTCAAAAATCGCCATAAAAAAAGGAAAAAGAGATACAAAAAGAAAACAAGAAACAATCAATTGCAAGTATTTAAATTGCGAGTATTTAAACAAATAACTGCGAGAATTTAAATTGCGAGTATTTAAACAAACAATTGCGAGAATTTAAATTACGAGTATTTAAACAAACAATTGTGAGAATTTAAACAAGCAAGAAAGAGAAGCTTCAACAACTTAAAAGTATTCAAGAACCAAGAAAAGCATCAAGAATACAAAAGTTTCAAAAGACAAATACAATAGCCAAAAAACTCTCTCTCAAAGGGACAAGTCCTCTCCCTAGTACTCCCCCTTCTTATATAGAGCTATTCACTACTTTGAGTAGTCTCCACAACCAATGTGGGACTAAACTAACAGCTGGTGGAGGTCGGGCCCGAAGCCCAACACGGCCCAACTCTCAACAATCATTTTTACAATTTTCGGATTTACAATTTCAGAATTACAACATTTTCTGAACAGCAGACACTAAAACAGTCATAACTTCATCATCTGAACTTCGATTTTGATGTTCTTGGATCAGTTGGAAAGCTAACTTCTAGCTCTACAACTTTTCTGTTAACACCTTTCTGAGAACAAGTCTATATCAGTGCAGAATTAGCTTGTAAACAGAACCTTTTGCCTAAACTTCTATGCGGAGTCAATAGACTATCTTGGTGTTTCCTCGGGCATCATGAGCACCACTTATGCTCCCCATAATGCCATCACATGTCCACCTTGATGTTGAATAGCTCACCACATGCCGGGAAGTCTCTCCCGTTTCGGACCCCGACTGGCAACCTCCACACTTCGACCGACTCAATCTACTTCAACAATCTCGGTGCAACGCCATATCCAGGTGTTGGATTAGTCGTGTAGAGTGTTCTCGCAAGTCTCTAGTACCTCCAGCATCTCTCGGACCAGTTGAGTCTCCAGCTCCTCCCTGAGCATTACTCTGCTGGCCTATCCTTGCCGCAAGCGTACTATAACTTCGGTATACCTGCAACATGCACCAAAACCAAACAAACCCATCATATAGCACTGTTCATACATAACGAAAACATAAACAATACAAAAAATTCAAAATATTGTCAAAACATATATCACTCAAGATTAGATAATCACATGGGATTTAAAATCTCCCCTTGATGAGTGATTTGACAATTTTTGAATTTAATTAATTTGAATTTTGAATATAGAAAATGAAGCTCAAAAACATGGTCTAAAATATAGAAGAATGATAAATACACATGACCATGAAGATGATGCACAAGAGAGGAAATAAATAGATACAAGCAAAACTCCCCCTCAACCAAAAATGCATTCTTTTTCTCCCCCTTTGGCAAATTAATCATCAAGGAAGCACGCCCTCCCTGTTAGATTATGCATGAATTTTGAAAAGAATACCAAGCATTGTTTTTGGATTTTTGAAAGTTGCTGTGGTGAAAACGAAAAATAGCAATTTTGCAAAATATGCCCTTAAACCATGAAATGAAGCGTCAATAAGCTTAAATCCGTGCAAAGTGACCATAACTAGAGATAGCAAGATAGTAGATGAGTGAAATAAACTAAAACATTCTTGCAAAAATCACAAAATAGCTAGAATAAGTAAAATTGGGGCAATCCAAGCAATCACATGGGAAATGCACAGTTTGAGATTCAAAATTGCTAATTTTCCACAAAGACACATACAAAGACCATGTTGAGAGAGAAATGCATTATTTACGCTAAGAATCAATGCAAACATGTGTCCTATGCTCCAAGTCCAAAGTGGAACCAAAATCTTTGACTCGTTTTGATTAAAATGTATAGTTGAGCGATTTTTTTTGGCTCATTGCAGATTCGATGCCGCTTATTGAATTTGTATGTGGTTGAGACCACTTATTTGCTAAGAAAAGACTATTTGAGATTTCCAAACATGAGTAGCTTTCATCGACGCGAGCAACGCAGATTTGCGGTCCAGGTGCCCAGTTTAATCAACTAACTCAAGGGCTCAAAATTGGACTAGAGAGCACAAGACAACATGAGAGCACATGAATCAAAACAAAAGTTGCATATTTCAATTACATGGTGCAAGGCATGTGCAAAGAAAAGTTTCAGCTTAATTGAAACAAGAAAGTGCATATTTCCAGAAATTATCGCACAAATGCCCCTTATTACTATAATCTAGCTAGAAGAGATAAATAACAAGTATGTGAAGCTCAAAACATTCCTAAATTATCAAGAAATCTTAGAAATGATAACTATGCATAAAAGTGGCATATCGAACACTCAAATCACAATCTAATAGGCATATAGAGAAAAACCACTCAAAAATTCAGAAAATTGCAGAATTGGGAAACATGCAAATGCAGGAATTGTATAAATGCAGAAATGTACACATGCAACAACACCCCCCTCAACTCAACCCAAATGGATGAATGATGCCAAGTTCAGATCTAAGGTGAGCGAATCTAGAAGCATCAAGAGGTTTAGTAAAGATATCAGCTAACTGGTGTTCAGAATCAACAAAGTGTAATGTAATGTCACCCTTCTCTACATGATCTCTAAGGAAATGATACCTCACATCTATGTGCTTAGTGCGACTGTGTTGGACAGGATTTTTAGCAATATTTATGGCACTAGTGTTATCACAAAATAGAGTTACATTCTCAATTTTTAGACCATAATCATGCAGAGTAGAGATCATCCAAAGTGAATGTGCACAACAACTACCAGCTGCTATATATTCAGCCTCTGCTGTGGACTGAGCTACACAATTTTGCTTCCTAGATGACTATGAGACAAGTGAAGTGCCTAGGAAGTGGCAAGTGCCCAAAGTACTCTTCCTATCAACCCAGCACCCAACAAAATCAGAATCAGAGAAACCCCTAACATCTAGTGTAGAGGAACAGGAATACCAAAGACCAAAGTCAAGAGTGTGATGTAGGTACCTGAAGATCCTCTTTACTGCTTGGCGGTGAGATGCACGAGGGGATGCCTGAAAACGTGCACACAAGCACACGACAAACTGAATGTCTGGGCGTGAAGCCGTAAGATAGAGAAGGGAGCCAATCATGCTTCGGTACTCTCGATCATCTACGGGCTCTCCATCTAAATCAGGATCGAGCACAACCGTTGTACCCATTGGGGTTGCAATCGGCTTGCAATCCTCCATTTTGAAGCGCTTGAGGAGGTCCCGAGTGTACTTCGCCTGGCGCACAAAAGTTCCTTGCTTTGTTTGCTTGATTTGAAGCCCAAGGAAGTAGTTAAGTTCACCCATCATGCTCATCTCAAACTCCCTATTCATAATCTTAGAAAAACTCGAAACAAGAGAGTGAGATGAACCCCCAAAAATGATATCGTCCACATAAAGTTGTACGAGAAGTAAATCATTACCATGCCTGAGGATGAAAAGGGTTTTATCAATTTTTCCCATTTGAAATCCTTTTTCCAACAAAAATGACTTCAAATGATCATACCAAGCATGGGGAGCTTGCTTGAGACCGTATAAAGCCTTTGAAAGTTTGAAAACATGATTTGGAAAGTCTGGATTTTCAAAGCCAGGTGGTTGCTTTACATAGACTTCTTCATTGATAAAACCATTTAAAAACACACTTTTGACATCCATTTGAAAAAGTTTAAGATGTTTAGAAGCAGCAAATGCCAATAAAATGCGAATTGACTCAAGTCTAGCAACTGGAGCAAAAGTTTCATCAAAACCCTTGAGCGACTAAGCGAGCCTTGTTACGGACCACATGACAGTGCTCGTCCTGCTTGTTTTTGAACACCCACTTGGTCCCAATGACATTATGACCAACTGGGGGTTCAACAAGCATCCAAACTTTGTTACGCTCAAAATTATGCAACTCCTCATGCATGCCATTAATCCAACTCGTGTCTGTGAGTGCATGGGTGACATCATGGGGTTCAAAAGAGGCAACAAATGCAGAAAAAGCGACATGAGAGCTAGAAGCAGCAAACCGTGATCGTGTAGTCCTCTCATGTATGTCCCCAATCATCTGCTTTGGGGGATGCCTCTGAATTATGTGTTGTGGAACTGAAGGACCTGGATCAACGACAATAGGTGAAGTCACCTCAGGCTCAGGAGTAGAAGGAGCAAATCCAATGGGTAAAGGAGGTGATGCTGGCTCGTCTGGCTGAAGAAGTGGAGGGGGAAGCTCTGGATAGATACTCTCGTCGTCATCGTCATCCTCCACAAATATGCTATCAGATGTAGCTGTGGGACCTGAAATGTCTGATCTAGCACTAGGGCTAGTCTCATCAAAAGTAACATCACAAGATTCTACAATTGTACTAGTAGCAACATTGAGCACTCGAAATCCCTTGGAAGAAGAAGGATAGCCAAGAAAAATGCCATCAGAAGTGCGAGACTCAAATTTTTCCAAAAGACCCCTTTTCAAGATGAAACATTTGCAACCAAAAACATGAAAATATGAAACACGCGGCTTGCGATCAAAAAGGAGTTCATATGGAGAGCGCTTCAAAACAGGTCTCAAAACACCCCATTTGAGATATAGCATGCCGTGTTCATTGCCTCAGCCCAATACTTACGAGGTGTGCTATACTCATCAAGCATTGTCCTAGCCATCTCAACCAAGGTGCGGTTCTTTTTCTCCACAACGCCATTCTGTTGAGGGGCGTATGGGGAGGAGCACTGGTGCTCAATACCAAACTCAGCACAAAAAATCTGAGAAATGTGAATTTTTGAACTCAGTGCCATTGTCAGTGCGTATAGCTCGAATGGCACCTGATAGTCCATTAAGAACCTTTTTTTGCAAAATCCCGAAAAAGGACAAACACCTCATCTTTTGAAGCCATAAAGAACACCCAAGAGTAGCGAGAGAAATCATCAACAATGACCAAACAATACCACTTTCCACCAGCATACATGACACGGGCTGGACCAACAGTGTCCATATGAATTAGTTCGCCTGATCCCTCAGTCCTCACCTCAATGATGGGACGATGTGGAATGGAGACTTGTTTGCCATGCCGGCATGGGGCACACACGCTATCTGTGACTCGTTTGAGTTTAGGCAGACCTCTCACAATGTCAAGGTTGCTAACTCGAGTCAAATGATCAAAACCAATATGTCCAAGGCGGTGATGCCAAAGCCAACTCTCCAAAGCTCCAGTGAAAGCAACCAAACATCGGGGGGCAAAATAATAAGAATTAGAAAAATTTTTCCTGTCCGATCAATCCCAAAAACCAACTCCTCAGAAGAATCAAGAACCTTAGAACCCTCTTTCTTAAACCGAACCTCAAAATCATCATCCAAAAGGGAGGAAACTGACAGAAGATTGTATTTCAAAGAAGAAACCAATGCGACATCTTTGAGAAGAAAGTTGTCATTGACTCGAATTGTACCTTTTGCAAGTACTTTGCCCTTAGAGTCATCTCCGAAGGTTATGAAACCACCATCGGAGAGCTTGTTGAGGGAGGAGAACCATTTTGCATCTCCGGTCATATGGCGCGAACAGCCGGAGTCCACGATCCATTTGTTCTCCATCCCTCTCCCTCGCATCTACACATGAGAAGATAAGTTGGGCATCCAAGTCTTGGAGCCCGGTAAGCTGGCAAGAACATACTTAGGGATCCAAAGCTTGGACACTCGTGAAGAAGCAAAATATGAAGATTTAAGACTTGAAGAAGAATCACGGATGTGTCTAGAACCATTGCTAGGCCTTATGAATTGTCGTGAGCGAGTACCCCGATCAAAACGAGGAAGGCCAACATGAGAACGGCGAGAGACAAAATCACCATGTCATGGACCATATGTTAAACCAAGACCTCTATGTCCATGATCATGGCCAACACCACTCGAGAAAGAATCAAAGAAATTATCAACAAATATCGGCCTCATGGGTATTTCTCGCGCATACGTGTCACGGGGTTGACGACACATATGGGAAGAATCATGGGCAAACTCTCGACACAAGTCTCTTGTCTTCCTAAAACAAAAGCCCACAAGATGTCCATCTCTTCCACAATATGAACAATGATATACCGGTCTGGCAGAGACATCGGTACGGGAGGAAGATGCAACATGTGATTTAGGAGTAGACTTGCCCTCAGAAGAACCAATTTTGGAAGAATTTTTGAGACCTAACTTGCCTTTGAAAGAAACCCGAGAAGAAGTATGAACTTTAGGAACTTGGGGTTTTCCGACCATACTAGGCATGTACCTGATCCCCTCCTTGTTAAAGGAACACTTTGATGTGTCCAAAATGAGATCAAGGTTCCTCTCCCCATCAGAAAACTTCTTCAAAACAGATTTAAGATATTCAATTTCATTTATCAAAAGAAGACAGTCGAGGCAAGAAACGAGCAAATCTTCTAAAACTTTTTCTTTGAGTTTAAGGTTCTCACATGACGGACATGTTTTGATCCTCATGTTCTTGAGTTCCTTCTCAAGACAATCGGCAAATGACTCTGTCAAGGATTCCAACTCCTTTTCAAGTTCAGAACACTTGGTGCATGGAGTGGCCCTTAAGACATCAAAGTCATGTCGCAAAGAAATACAAGAAGCACAACAACTCGACTTGGAAGACTCAAGCTCTAAACGTACAGAATCAAGCTCAACATGCAAAGCCCCAAGTGAAAGCCTCAAAGAATTAATCTCAGAATGCAAAGAAAGACAAAGCTCACAAGAATCAGAATCAGAGCCGCTCGAGCTCTTGCTCAAAAGATCATTGCGCTCCTTTTTCAAAGACCGAACCTTACTCCTCAAAGCATCAATATGAGAATCTTGTGCGAGAAGATCTTCTAAGAGCTGATCTTTACTCACCTTGCTCATGTCAGAGTCAAGATTATCCTCATTGGTGTCATCATCTCCAAGGGCCATGAAGCATAAGCCGGTGAAGTCGTCATCACTATCATGAGAAGAGGTAGCAGCCTTGTTGTCTTTATCAAGCCCATCATCACTCAGCTCATCAAGAGAGGACATGAAGGCTTTGTGGATGGCCTTCTTCATAGTTCCAAAATTATTCTTCTTCATATCAGAACCGGAGGTCTTCTTTTTCTCCGGCTCTTTAGTGGCGCCCTTGAGGGTAGGGCAAAGAGCATGGATGTGGCCAGGCTTGCCACACTCAAAGCATATGATCTCTCCTCTCTTTCCTCTCTTCTCTCTGGGTTGCCTCCCGAGAAGCGCTTCTTTTAGGTCGAAAGCTCGACCCTCAAAAGATATGGAATTGAAGCGCAGGAGGAGGGGCTAGTGAGGGACGTAGTAGAAGCTCCACATCCACCCTCCTGTCAGAATCAGCATGCCTAGGAATCCACCAGGATCCCAGGGAATGTCGACTCGAAGCAAGTCTGCTCGCGGTCGAGAAGCCACATGTGCTAACCTGCAAATAAGATCAAGAAAGAACAAGCACGTGTGTATGGTAGGGACAAGGCCCTCCATAAAGTTAGCTGACGAAAGTCCTATCACGTAGATTGACTGACTATACATAAATGAGGATGGCATATGTCGATACAAGATAGATGGCATATGTCGATACAAGATAAATGACAACTCAAAGGGATAAGATAAGTCTCATCAGAATTAAACAACTCAGAATGATACGAGAGGGGTTTCAAGTCTACCTGAATAGTGGATGGCATGAAGTCTGGGGTAGGAAGGACCTCCACAAGGGTGGTGTCTGGTAGATCAGGATGAACACAGTCCCCTAAGTCAGGAAGATGTCCCTCAGAATGAAATGAGAATGTTTCCCTCTCGATCTCGTGGCTCAAGGAATAGTCCAGAAGGTCTGTAGCTTCAAAACTGACACTCTCCATCTCTGGTCCGGCTGCCAATGGATCATCAAAAGAAAACGGCCCAAATGGACACAGAGGTGTCTTGAAAACAGGCTCGCCATCATCAGCAATTATGATCAGATCAGCAGGAGGCCGAGGTGATTGATGCGACGTCGAAAGAACAAGATCGGGTCGAAGCTCGTCGCTCAATACCGTGGCCTCTCCGTGAGGGTCTCCAAGATAGCTGTCATGGGTGGGCTCCGGGACACTCAACGGAGGTGTGATGGCCTCAAATGTAGGTACTTGAGATGACGGGCTGTGGACTGAATCTCCATATTCACGGAACTCATCCATGCAAGATCGCACACCCTGCATCTCAGCCCGCAATAATTTCATGTCCTCTTAATGTTGGGCCATGTAAGTCTTCACATCTCCTCAACCCTAGATGTATCGTCATGTGCAGGAGGAGGCTGTGAAGACTTTTGTGGAGATGGATCATCCTCATGCTTCTGCAAGTATGACTCCAACATCGCCTCGAGTCTAGAAGTATCCTTATATGCAGGAGGCTACTGTGAGTACTGCTGATGTGATAAGTACGGAGACTGATATGATGTATATGGGGGCTACTCTCCGTACCTAAAACCCTGAAAAGGATAGCTAGGAGAAGATGATGAGATAGCAGGGTGGCTGTTCCTATACGATGTATTTGGGTATGTAGGCCATCCAAGATGATATGTAGTGGATGTTCGACCACGCTGACAAGCAGCAGGCGAATGACCACGTATACCACATATACAACATATAGGAGCAACACTAACATGAGCAAATAATCCACTAAGAGCTGTATCAATCTGACGAGGCAAATCATCTAGTTTAGCACTGAGATTGTCACATGCATCACAAAAATATTGAGAACCATCCATATCCTCAATCAGTATAAATCAGTCAATCAACAAGAAAAGGACAAGAAGAAGTGCGAGAAATAAAAGAGCTGGGAGGGAAAAAGGGGCGGAAAAAGATGCAAACAAAAACCAAAAAGAAAAAGAAAAACAAAATGATTTAATTTAGTCAAACACATTCACTTTCAATCTAGTCCCCGGCAACGGCGCCAAAAATTGATACCGGCCTAGACCGTCTCGCAAGAGAACGAGGACGATGCAGTAGGTGAGTATTCAGTCGTTCTTTCCTCAGGGACTAGAGAAGAAAAACGTGAAGAACTAAACTAAATTGAATGACAAAAGAAAATAAACTAGAAGAAAGAAAGAGGGAGAAAATGTTGGAAGAAATAAAGAGAAAGAGAAGGGCTCGTGACCTAACTAGTGTTGATTTAGACTAGTGTTTCATAGATACAAGCAGTAGAGAGGAATCGTGTAGTAGTAGCACGCGAGGCAGTGCAAACAACTAACATCGATCACAACCTACAACAAGTATCTTTGATCGACAAGTACCAAACAGACACTAATTAGTCCTCAATTCCTCATGACCACAGCTCAACAGCAAACACAACTGCACCTCACTGGAGACTACAATCCGCTACAACACTTCTTCAATAACATGCTAGATTTCCAAGCATCAGCTCAGAGAAACAATAAAGCATGGCAATTAACTAATGCATTCAAAACATAAAGTGCCATCAATTGAGAAGGCTGAGATTTAAATAAAGCTCACAAATAGTAGACATTGCATTCACAAGATTGTAGGAGTACTGGAATTGAATATTGCATGATCATCACAAATCCCCAAACAAAATCAGTTGAATTCCCAACATTCATTTAAAGAGAGATTCAATTCAGAAGATCAAACAATGAGAACATCAACACACAAAAATAGAACCAACATGCATCAATTCAGTTCAAACAACATTTGAATTCAGCTTTCTGTACATCAAGTGATCAAAGAAAACAAGAACAGCTATGCAATTGAAGTGATCCAATTCGATTTCAATCAAGTCAACTCAGCTCCCAAACAGAAGGTATAGCTCAACTCAATTAACAAGACAGATCTGAAGCAGAGTTTCTACACATTCAATCACTGGAATTCTACCAGATTCAAATGACTCCTGAAATCAGTTCACAGATCATTACAACAGAGCACTTGTCCAAATTCAATTCAAACCATCAATGATTTACATTGATTTCAGATAATTGTGCTTCATTCTTTGCAATTACAGAAAATGCCACATCAAACATCTACAATCGGTCATCTCAGATACTCTATGCATTGCAGAACAAGGTAACAGAAAACAAGAGAGCAAAAGGAATGGACCTAAACCCTTGTTGTTGGAGCTCGGGGCAGCTATGTGTTTGTCGATGTTGAGGAAGAAGCTGTCGAGGTCGTCGAGCTCGACGTGGCAGTCGAAGAAGCTGGTTGAAGAAGATGGCCGCGGTTGAGGGAGCTACAACTGTGTCGAGGAAGACGTCGAAGTGGTTGATGGAGAGGCGTCCGTCGCCGGCCCACGGCACGTGGCCGGCGGCGTGGAGATGTGGTGGCGAGGCGCGAGATCGGCGGATCCGGCGGCGCAGCGCGGGAGGTGCGGCCGGAGGCACAGACGCAGCTCCGGCGGCACAATCGCAGCTCCGGCGGCGTGGTCGTCGGGATCGGTGATGGCGCAGGCTGGATCGATGATGGCGCAGGCGGGATCGGCCAGATATGCTTCGGCGGCGGCTCTTCGGGATGGTGGAGGTGGCGTCGGAATGGCGGAGGCGGCTGCGGAATGGCGGAGGTGGCTGCTCGGTGTAGACGGCGCGATCCGGTGGCATCCGGTGGCGTGGCTCAGCAGATTTGCAGCTGGGGCGGCTGCTCCGGTGTAGACGGTGCGATCCGGTGGCGTCCGGTTGCTCTAGGCGGTGGAGGCCATGAGGGGCGGCGGCCGTGGTGAAGCGTGGAGGCGGGAGGCGCGATCGGTGGCTGTGGAGGCGATCGGCTGCCGGCATCGGGAGGAGTGGATCTCACCGGCGGCGCGGCGTAGGGTGATGACGGCGCGGGTTGTGGAGCGGCGAGAGGCGTGGCTCCGGTGTCGTGGAGGTGAGAGGCGCGGCACGGGATGGTGGATCCGTGGAGAGGAGGCGGAACGGAGAGGAGGAAGAAGGGAGGAAGAAAAAGGAGGGAGAAGGAGGAGGAGAGGAAGAAGAAGAGGGCTGGAGGAAGGAAAAAGAAAAGGGGAAGAGGAACCAGCGGAGGGATCTATGGAGTTTGCAAGAAGATGAAAAAAGGGGAGAACAGCCGGCCAAGGACGAACAGGAGAGAAGGCGAAATGTGGTGAGAGGATGAAGGGGAGAAGACCGGCGGCTCACCGGAGAGAGAAAGAGGAAGAAAGGGAGAAGGAGACTGGCGGCTTACCGTCGGTGTAGACCTGGTCGCTGCCTACAAGCTCGCCGGGGTTGGGAAAGAAGAGCAGTGGGGGAGATTTAGGGTATGTGCCAGGCCTAGGAAACAACAATGGCGGTTAGGGCATTTTGTTGATTTTGGCATTTTTACAGAAAAGCCCTCAACCTTTGAAGAAATTGCGAAGAGATCCTTATGTGGTGGCGGCTAGGGTTTATGTGTCTTGGCTGTTTTGTAGAGGGAAGTTCTAAGGTTCTAGAAATTGCAAACTGGCCCTTGACTGCTAGATTTGGTTTTTCTGGACTCCCGGAGACTCCGATTTTGACGCGGTCAGCTCCTACGCGTCTGTAACGATGCGCACTTCTGTACGGAATCGTCCGTTCGCTAGATCCAGTCGATGAAGCTCATCCATTCAGCCATAAATTGCCCGAATGCGTCGACCTGCGATTAAAATAAACAAAACACACAGTCGAGGTCGAACGACAGCCAATACAAATATATATGAGTATTTGATGATCTTTATGACTAAAATGAGCATGAATGAGGGGAAAATATCCAGAAAATATGTACAAATATGAGAATTATCAACATCTCGGATCCTAAGCTTGTTAACCTAGGCAAGTTTATTCCTTGACCATGTTGAGCATGCTTGGTTGAAGGTATTTCATTACCCATTTAGTTGATAATCTAGATAATATTATCACACTGTATAAAAAGGAATATTTTATAGAATTAAATGTCAGCCCTAGTGAAGGTGCCACAGACAGTAGTTGAGTAATCTTGTTAAGAGCCAACGTATGGCTCATATTTCATGATAAAGAATAAATGCGAAGTTAAGGACATAACCAACTGTCATTTCTACCTAGCGTCGTACTACCTGTGTCAATCACAGACCTGGTATGGGATAGGCCTAGCCAAGTATCTTATCCAGAAGCTAATGCACCTCCACATGGGAACGTATATATGTATGTATTTATGTTGAATGAAAGTCATGACCCGAGGGCAGGCCTTGAGTTATAGGCTCGACTGGTGGTGTAACGGATGAGTCCCTCTGCAAGGGCGTGGCGACGCCATGCCAGTAGAGAAACCTAGTGTAAGGATTTGAAAACAACTATGTTCTCTTGATGGTGTCACACATTTTCAGAAATGAGGGATGATGTTGACGAACACCAATATGAAAATTAAGAGTTTTCGTGGGTAAAGTGATACTTGATGAGGATTTTTACAAAGTCCTTCATTTATACCTCTCTGTGATCGCAGGAGACCACGAGGGGAGATTGAAGTCCTTTATATATGCCTTCCATGATCGCAAGAGACCGAAGAAAGAAAACCAACATGTTTGTGCCTTCATAAGGTCGCAGGAGACCATGGGAAGAGAACCAACCTGTTTGTGCCTTTCCTTGGTCGTAGGAAATCATGGAGAGAGATCAAGAAATAAGTCCAAGATATTCTGGACATAACCCAATCTATTTAACTAAAATAGATACACAAGCCCTTCTGGGAGATTTTTGCTTATGATGGCTACAGACTTCCGTGGTCGCAATCATCCACGATTATACTACCCGTGACCACTATGACTGTGGAGATGCCTGCCCGCAGTTTATATGGTCATGGAGATATTAAAATTCTAATCCGTAGTCGCAGTCTATGCGTGTCGTGGTATTGTGAATACCCCGGCAGGTTTTGTGAACGATCCTAGCGAAGATTAGGCGGCGTGGGTTGACCGGATGACCGGTCCTCCCCCGCCGGACAAACACAAGAAATGACACGAGGATTTATACAGGTTCGGGTCCCAGTGGGGGCCCTAGTCCTGTCGGCGCGCTCCCGACCGGAGTCGGCTGGGGAGGCTCTCTTCGGGGGAGAGGCTTCCGGAGCACACCTGTGAGTTTAGCTATTCCAATCAATATGAATCACTTGTCTTACAACAGAGGGGTACAAGGGCTATTTATAGCCCCAAAAAGAAGCAAAAAGACTAAACTACCCCGGACGGTACCGTCGGATTGAGGGGTAGCAACGTCCTTCTCCCGGTCAAACGCCTTGGATGCTTGACAGGTGGTCGCTGACTCCCGAGGCGCTCCTCGCATGACCTGCACGTGATCAACAACCAGAGACTTTACCTTTAGAAGGGCGATGAGATTCAAATACCCATAACTTTCAAATGAGAACTCTTTTGAGAAAGTTTTCAATTTCAAACTTCTTCGGATTAAGAGTATCTAGGAGTTTTGTAAAGCAAGTTTTTGCAAATTCCAAATAGATTGTGATTTGCGTTTGAAAACGATTTTGTTGAAAAACAAGATACTCGAAGATCCTTTTGAGGCTAATTTTCAATAGAAATATTTTTTAACATCATTTCTTCATCCAAAGCCTCTAAAAACCTTTTAAATGCGTTTTGAAGACCATTTAGATAGAAAATGACGATTTTGGGCCTTTTGAATGGAAATTTGCCATTTTGACCAAATGAGCTCATTTTAAAACTTATAATTGTAATTTTGCAATATTTCACATAAAGGGTTGTGATGAGCAACGGAAGCATTTTAAATTACAACCCTTAGAGATGCAACAATGTAAGATTTAAATTTTCATTCTTTTGCAAAATTTGCCATATGGATTAAAGCAACAAAGAATAAAGGAGAAGATGCAATGCAAATGTTTTTATTAAACACATCAAAAAGATTTAAGCTCTTTTTGGTACCCAAACCATACGAGGCCCTCTAGCCTTGTCGCATAGGTCTTTTGGTACCCAAATTGCTTTATCTTTAGGTTTTTGAAAATGACAATGAATAGGTTTTGCAATTAAACCCTTTTTAGAGCAAGAAATCAAATAAGAGCCAAAAGAACCAACTCTAAAAGGATTAGATACACACTCATACAAATATTGCCCTTTTAGATGACATGAGCTACGTGAAGGCTTTTTGAATGAAATGGCATTAATGTAATGAGTGTGATAAAGTATATAATGCCTCTTACTAGTTGAGTATGCATGATTTAATTTTCCCTTTCTAAATGATTTTTTTATGATCTAAAGGGGGTTTAGTAAGCATGGCACTCCTCATATGACATCTAGTAAGGTTATTGCCCAATCTATTTACTATAGTCTTTAGTTCATCATTTTCAATTTTACGTTCTTGAGATGATTCCGTGTTAATACAAGACTTATGATAGGAACATGGTGGCATCTCATCACTAGTTGATGAACTAGAAGGCATAGCACAAAAATCACTAGATGAGCTAGGCATATCAAAAGTAGAACCACTAGTACTATCACCATGGCATAAAGATGTATCACTAGATGAATCATGGTATGAGTTACTAGTATCGTCCTTACAAGCATGTGAATCTATAAATGAATCATTTGACAACTTATCACATGAAGTACTAGTGTTCACAAAGCTAGCATTTGAATTTAACCATGAATTAACCAATGAATTATTGCTAGCATGTGAACTAGAAGTGTGTGACTCTAGAAATGGATCAATAGGGGAGTCACAAGAAACTCTAACATCTAATACACATGTTGAGCTAATAGAATTCTTGGCAAGCAAGGAGTCATAAGAATTTTTCAATTCTTGATGCTTCACTTTCAAAGATGAGTAATCATTCCTTAAAGTGCTAAGATTTTTAGTCATATTGCCAAGCAAGCCTTTTAACTCTATAATTATATCCACGAGCTCATTATTAGAGAGGTTAGAATTTGATACCGTCGAGTCGGATGCCGAATGGCATATAGAATTGTCCTGAGATGAAGATTCCGACTTTGACCCTTTCTTTCTACCTTTTCTTGAGCTCTTCTTGCTTGGTTTCGCCTTAGTCTTGCTAGGGCAAACCTCATCGTTTACGTCCTTGAGCTCGCTCGAAGATTCTTGATCCTCCGCATTTAAATCATTGTCCTCAATATGCTCGGAGGTGGAACACATGTCCTTTTCTTTGGACATTGCCTCATTTGACATAAGCATGTCATTGAGCTCGCTCGGTGTAGTGTTGGAAAGATCACCATTTTCAAGATCGGTGATGAAGTCTCCATAGCAACCCTCCGGCAACACTTGGAGCAATTTTCTGCAAATCTCTAGATCGGAAATATTAGCACCAAGGGCTTTGAGCTCATTTGTGATGTTGATCAAGCGATCATATATGGTGGAGAGTGTGTCATGCTCCAACATCACAAATGCCTCATAGTCCCGCAATAATATACGCATCTTAGCGTGCTCATAGCTAGATGTGCAGATAAATAATGACTCAAGAGTCAACCAAACTTCGTGAGCGGTCGAACAATCACTCACTAGTTCTAGCACATCGTGGCTAAGAGAATCAAGAAGCACACTTTTAGCATTTGTATATAAAAGAAGAGTATGGTTATCCGAAGATAATGAGCTATCCATACCCTTTTGCACTAATCTCCATAATTTCAAATTTAATGCCTCAAGATGAGTACTCATCATGATTTTCCAACGTGTATAATTTGAGCCATCAAATTTAGGAGCAATCAATCCAAATTTCTCTAGCGAATTCATCCTTTCTCTCTAGCGGTTAAGCCGATAAATGAGAGACCTTGCTCTGATACCAATTGTAGGATCAAGGATGCCGACTAGAGGGGGGGGGGTGATTAGGAGGCTTTTAAAATTTCTTTTCAATTAAGCAATTTTAAAGAATAATTGAGAGACCTAAATTATACAATGAGGCTTAAAACAATTCAATCAACTAGTTGCATTCAACCATATGAGATATTTAACAATACATGCAACAATAGTGATATAAGCAATTGTGTCAAGATGAATATAAAGCAAATAAGAATTATGCAATTGGCACAATATTTTTACCGAGGTCTCGGAGACTCGCCCGGTCTCCCCTACTCCTCGTTGAAGCGCTCTCTCGGAGCCTCGCTTCTATATCCACGAAGGATATCTCACTAGGGTTGCTCTTCTCCACACCGGATAGGCGAGCACCACACCTTTCACAATCTTTTGCCGGCCTCTCCGACAAACTTCAATTGGAGAGATCTCGGCTCTCCTCCGGCACCGTCTAGGCGAAGGCGATCGCCAAGAGTAACAAGCCGGATGCGCTTTCACTTGAATCAACCAAGTGCTAGAAGCTCAATGATGCAAATGAGATGCTCAACACTCTAGCACTAGCAATCTAATGGAGATGAAGTGCACTAAACACTCACACAATCTCCCTCAAGCTCTCTCTCAAATCTACTCAAGATTTGGGCTCAATTCTAGCCTCTAAATGCAATAACTCAAATGCAAATCAATTGGCTAGGTTTTCAGCTGAAGAATGAACTCTTTGAGCACCCAAAAATGAAGCCAAACACGAAGTATTTATAGCCTCAATGAAAAACTAGCCGTTTGCAAGAAACCGGGTCAAAAGTTGTACAGGCCGGACATTGTCCGGCCACTTCAGACACTGTCCGGCCAGTACAAAAATTTCAGCCGTTGCAAATGTGTCAGTGACCGTTGGGCGAAATTTGTGAAGGCCGGACGGATACCATTTTTTCGGACAAAACGTCCGGACAAATGGATATGTCTCTGTTAACTCTCGGCTCAAAAAACTTGTACAGGCCGGACAATGTCCGGCCATTTCGGACAAAGTCCGCCCATAACGGACAAATAGCTCTGGACGGATGCATTTGTCCGTTCCATTTTTCGGCTCAAAAAATTTGTACTGGCCGGACAATGTCCGGCCATTTCGGACAATGTCCGGCCAGTTCAGACAAATAGCCCCGGACAGATGCATTTGTCTGGCCACTGCACACTGACAGTAAAACAGCCATAACTTTTGATCCAGAGATCCGATTGAGGTGATTTTTGGCTTGTTGGAAAGATAACTCAGAGCTCTACAATTTAGTCAACAGGAGCAAGACCTAGAAAGGTCTAGAAACTTCTAGAAAACTCAGAAACTTTCCTGCTGTCAAAATGTTCAAACCAAAATCATCTCAAATGCAATTTTAAAGTATTTGCACATACGGATTTGCCGTTTCTCGCAGATGTGATTTGTGTCACTTAGCAACGACCACGACCACACAGGTCTTGACATCCGATCGAAAACAGGTGGTCGATAGGGTTTGGTCGAGCGTACGCAAGCGAGTCGAAGACTGGTACGACCAGTCCGAACTCCTACGACCACTCCCAAACCCTAAACAGAAAGCCGCCAAACAAGCGACACGACCACGACCACGTATCAACACTGATACGATCAGAACATGCAAATACGACCACGACCAGCTCTAGATAAATAAACCAATTTAAACAGCTGGCGATCACGACTAAGTGCAGTTTTCAAAACATTTAATCTAATACACAAGAACTACACTTAGACTCACTAGCAATGCAAGACACTAGTGCAAGATGATATGAATGCATCTGAGCTTCCGCACTAGATAGATTCAAGCTACTAGTTTCCGACCCCTCTTAATAGTACGGTCAAACTAGTAAAAAGAAACCTATCAACCCGGTCTGTCTCCAAACGCCGAGACCGGTAAAACCCTAAGAAAACAATCCTTAATCTTGGATTTTACCTTAGGTGAAGTTCGACCGCTCGACGCTTGTCCCCGCAAGGCTCGACCTCGCTAAGCTTGACCTCGCGAAGCTCGACTACTTGACACTCGTCCTCGCAAAGCTCGACCTTGCTAAGCTCGACCTCGCTCGAGATGTCTCATATCGACTTCATCCTCTTCACACCCTTGCTCGCTTTTATCCTGCAATCAAACTGAGACTACAATACGTACACTCAATGCACAACATTAGTCTCATATATAAGTCGTCATTTATCACCTCCAGAGAAGCTACTCCACACAGGAGTTAGCTCAACGGTTTCTCTTTCAAATGACATGACAAACTATATTCAACGAGTAGCAAATGAGTATAAGATAAAATACAATCATATAGATCGTAGATGATAAACACATACGCACACGATCTATACTACTCATATCATGATATCAATCAACCTAGATGACCAAAGTGATGAGCTCCCCCTCAACATGTGCATCGATATAAAATCCACAATTGGAGTCATCAGTCTCAGATTTAACATATTATATTTTGATCAATCAATCAGCACAAGCTTGATGTAACCACCGAGCTCATCCTCTACATATGCATTAATATCAAACCCGCAATCGAGAAAAACATCCAATTCAGGGTTTACCGATAATCAATTCAATTTACTTGTGCTAAATCAGGATTTATCTAAATTGTCATTTAATCATCAAATCTGATATCTTCATATTAACTTTAATCATCATGGATTTATCCAAAACATCATTAATCATCAAAACCTAGATACTAAGATCTACCTAGATCCAACAAATACAGTGTCCCTCCTCCCCCTCCGGCGTGATCGCTCCAGGGGAGGGGACAGGCCTGTTAGGCTAAACATAGAACTTGCGAAGTAAACGCAAGTTCCATGTGTGCTTCAGCTCCTTCTCTTGAAGGTTGGAGAGCATCTAAGCCCCCGAGCCTAGGACCGCGGAGATCCTGTAGGGGCCCTCCCACTTGGGGGAGAGCTTACCCTGGGCTTGGGGGTCTGTGACACGCTTGAGGACAAGGTCCCCAAGGCGGAATGATCTTTCGCACACGCGCTGGTTGTATGCGCGCGCCATCTCGCGCTCGTAGATGGCGTGGCGGAGGAGCGCTCGGTCGCGTTCCTCCTCCACAAGGTCGACCTCCAGGCGCTGGTTGGCCTCGTTGGCCTGGTACGCTGCGGTCGTGGCTCCTTCCAGGAGCTCGACTCGCAGCGACCGGAAGCCAATCTCCGGGGGGAGGACTGCCTCCGTCCCATAGACTAAGGAGAAGGGAGTACGTCCCGTCGCCCGGGACGGGGTCGTGCGCATGGAGCAGAGGATGCTAGGAAGCTCCTCTGCCCATGCACCCCGCTTAGAAGCGGTTTGCTCGAGTCTCCGACGCAATCCCTGTAGGATCATGCCGTTGACCCTCTCGACGGCCCCGTTGCTCCGGGATGGGCCACTGAGGTGAAGTGAATGACGAGCCCCAGGCCTTCACAGAATTCCCGGAAATAAGCCGAGTCGAATTGGGTCCCGTTGTCCACGGTGATTTCCCGGGGGACACCAAAACGACATACGACGTTTTTCCAGAAAAACCGTTGAACGGCCCGGGACGTGATGCTGGCCAAGGGTTCCGCCTCTACCCACTTTGTAAAGTAGTCGACCGCGACCACCGCATACTTGTATCCTCCGGGCCCTGGGGGGAAGGGCCCTAAGAGGTCCATCCCCCAGCGCACGAAGGGCCAAGTGATGGGGATAGTCTGCAGCGCTACAGGGGGGAGGTTCGAACCCTTGGCCATCTTCTGGCATGCCTCGCACACGGAGACAAGGTCTCGCGCATCGTGCATGACCGTGGGCCAGTAGAAGCCCTGCCGGAGAGCCTTGGCCGCGATGGCACGCGGGGCTAGGTGAGAACCACAGCTCCCCGCGTGGATGTTTTCGAGAAGTTGGAGTCCCTCCGGCCGGGGGAGGCAGCGCAGGAGGGCGGAAGCCCCCCACTTGTAGAGCCTCCCCTCCAGCAGGAGATATGCCCGGGCTTTGGCCCGGAGGCGTTTAGCCTCGGTCTCACTAGGAGGGTCCCCCTCCACCTTGATGAAGGAGATGAGGGGGTCCATCCATGACGGAGTTCGGGTGATCTCGGCGACCTCCGGGACGCGAGACTCGTCGCCTGTGTCCGGGGAGGCCACCGAGGGATTCGTGATGGTTTCCAAGAAGACCCCCTTGGGGACCGATTCCCGGGCGCTTGCTGCCCGGGCCAAGGCGTCGGCCCGGTCATTGTCCCTTCGCGGGATATGCCGGGCCTCGAGGTCGTCGAAATGCCTCTCCATCTTTCGCACCTCCTGCAAATAAAGACTCAACTTTGCGTCATGGCACAGGTAAGACTTGTCCATTTGGCAAACAACGAGCTGAGAATCTCCCTTCACTAGGAGGCGTCGAATCCCCAGGGAGTGCGCAAGGCGCATCCCGAGGAGCAAAGCCTCGTACTCGGCGACGTTGTTGGTTGCGGGGAACTTGAGCTGAGCGGCGTACTCGAGTTCCTTCCCCTCGGGGCTCCGGAGGACTACTCCCGCACCAGCCCCGGTGAGACACAGCGACCCATCGAACATGAGGGTCCAATGGTCACTGCGTCGGGGCAGCACAGGGCAGTCTTCGTCCCCGGACCCAGAGGCCGGTGTCCACTCTGCAACGAAGTCGGTGAGGACCTGTGACTTGATGGCGGAGCGACCTGTGAGGGACAGGGAGAAGGGGGCGAGCTTGGCCCCCCACTTCCCAATCCGGCCGGTGGCTTCTTTGTTCCACAGCACCTCCCCCAGGGGGAGGGACGCCGGGACGGTGATGGGGTGCCCCAGGAAGTAGTGGCGAAGCTTCCAGGATGCCATCAGGAGGGCGTAGCAGATCTTCTGCATCTCCGTGTACCGAGTTTTGGTCCCTTGGAGGGCCTCACTCACGTAGTACACGGGGCGCTGTAGCCCCCCTTGCTCCTTCACCAATACCGCGCTGACGGCGACCGGGGTTGCGGCGAGGTAGAGGAGCAAGGGCTCTTCTGGAGACGGACTCACGAGTATTGGAGGGCTCGTGAGGTACTTCTTCAGGTCGTCGAATGCCTCCTGGGCCTCGGGGGTCCAGCGGAACCCCTCGAGCCCTCGGAGGATCTTGAAGAACTGGAGGCCAAGCTCCCCTGACCGCGAGACAAAGAGGCTTAGCGCTGCTAGGCGGCCAGAGAGCAACTGGACGTCCTTGACGGAGCGCGGCGAGGGCATGTCCAGGAATGCCCGGATCTTTTCAGGATTTGCCTCTAGGCCCAGCTGGGACACAAGGAAACCTAGGAGCTTCCCCCCGTGCACGCCGAAGGCGCACTTCTCTGGGTTGAGTTTGAGCCCAAACGCGCGGAGGTTGCGGAAGGTCTCCGCCAGGTCGTCGATGTGGGAGGCTGCGCGGGGACTTTCGACGACTGCGTCGTCTACGTAGACTTCGACGTTGCGGCTGACTTGATCTTTGAAGACCAGCGTCATGAGGCGCTGGAAGGTCGCGCCCGCGTTCTTGAGTCCGAAGGGCATATGGATGTAACAGAAGGTACTGAGGGGAGTTATGAAACTCGTCTTTTCCTCGTCCCCTTCCGCCATCGGGACTTGATGGTAGCCCGAGTAGGCGTCTAGGAAACTCATCAGCTCGCACCCCGCGGTGGAGTCAACGAGCTGGTCAATCCGCGGGAGCGGGAAGTTATCTTTGGGGCAGGCGCGGTTAAGGTCAGTGAAGTCCACGCACATCTGCCACTTGCCGGTTGACTTCTTCACGAGGACGGGGTTCGCGAGGCACTCGGGGTGCAGGACCTCCCGGATGAACCCCGCCTCTCGGAGCCGGGTGATCTCCACCTTGATTGGCTCTTGGCGCTCGAGGGAGAGTTTCCTCAGCTTTTGTTTGATCGGGGGGTGACCGGGGGCCACTGTGAGCTTGTGCTCAATAACCTCCCGGGCGACGCCATGCATGTTCGAAGGCTTCCACGCAAAAACATCAGAGTTTTCGCGCAGAAAAGCTGCAAGTTGTGCTGCATGGTGCTCGGGGAGCTCTGCCCCGATCCGGACGGTTTTGTCCCCGTCGCCCGTAGACAGCGGGACCTTCCGGACGCGGCTTGAGGAGGGGCCTCCCGGGAGGTGCTCCAGCGACGTCTAATTCCGGGGGAGAGGCCTCCCCCCCGGGCGCCTTAATGATGTTGACGCTTCCGATTGTGGCGGCCGCGTGCTCGTATAGAGCACGGGCCATGTCTTGGTCTCCCCAGATGTTGATCACGCCATGCGGTCCGGGGATCTTCATGCAGAGGTAGTTTTGATGGGTGGCAGCCCCCAGCCGGTTGATTGTGGTCCTCCCCATAATCGCGTTGTAGGAGGAGGGGAGATCCACACGTCGAAGCGGACCAGCTCGGTACGGTAGTTCTCCGGGGTGCCGAATGTCATAGGGAGATCTACCTTGCCCACGGGGTGGATCGCCTTCCCCGGGACGAACCCTTACAGGGGCCCTGCCACGGGCTACAGGAGCTTCTCATCCACCTGCATTTCTTTGAAGGCCTTCAGGAATAGGACGTCGGCGGAGCTCCCGCCGTCCACGAGGATGCGGGCCAGGTGGCAGTTGTAGATGGTCTCGGAGGCGATGAGCGCATCGTCGTGGGGGAAGCGAACCCCCCGCGCGTCTTCCGCCGTGAAAGTGAGGGGCACGTCCGACCACTTGGGTGGCAGAGGCGTGCGTAGCACCCCAACAACCTTGACTTCACGCGCGTACTGCTTACGCTGGCTCTTAGAGTCCCGCCCAGAGGTGGACCCTCCCACGATGACGTTGACGCGGCCCTAAGTAGTTTGGAAGGGGAGGGCTTCTGAAGGCTCCCCCTCCTGCGGCTGCCCCTGAGGGAGCGGGAAGGGCCAGAACAGCTGGCCGAGGGGGCAAGGAGGCCGGAGTCCCCCCCCTGCCCGCGCTGGTCGAGGAACGCCGCGAAGTGTTGCAGCAGCTGGTGGCAATCTCGGGTAGCGTGGGTACTAGACCCGTGGAAGCTGCACCACGGTCCTTCCCGGCTTCTCCCCGCGGGGCCTTCCCGGCCGCGCAAGGACTGTCCTCCCCCATGGCCTTTCGGCTTGGGGAAGGGGCGGTTGCCCCTCGGGGGGTCGCGCGAGCCGCCTCCGCCCTCGGGGACAAAGGTGTCCCGAGGCCGTGGCTCGTTACGCCCCCCCTGCCTGGGGCGCTTGAGGGGATCCCTAGCCCCCCACACGGCGGGGGCGGGAGCCCCCTGGGTCTTCTTCCAGATGTCGTCTTCCTCCGCCCGAGCGTACTTTTCGAGTACGTTGAAGAGCTCATCGGCGGAGAAGGGCAGCTCCGGGAGAGCCTTCGGTGGAGCTCCCCCTGGAGGATCCCGCTTTTGCATGCTTCGATGACCGTAGAGTCGGGGACGTGGGCCACTTTGCTCTTCACTTGTGCAAAGTGCTTGAAGAAGCTTCTGATGGTTTCCCCAGTCCTCTGCCGGACGGTGTATAGCTGCGAGGAGTCCAGGGGACGCACGTAGTTCCCCTGGAAGTTCGCGCAGAACTCCATCTTGAGCTGCGTGAAAGACTTGATGGAGCCGGCCTTCAGGTTGTAGAACCAGGAGCGGGTGATGCCGGTGAGGTAGAGGGGGAAGATTTTGCAATGTACCGTCTCATCCCCCCCGGCCACGGAGATGGCTGTGGAGTATACCTGCACAAATTCGTAAGGATCGGCCTCACCGTTATAGTGCTCGACGTGCGGAGGGCGGTTGGGCCGCGGCCACCGGATGCTGCGAAGTCTCCGGCATAGGGGCTGGTTAGCCCCCTGCACTTCCCGGGGAGAGTCCCGGTCGCTGTCTTCTTTGACGGGGGACACACCCTCGTTATCGGAGTCTGGGAGCGGTCCGAGAGGTCCGCCGGAGTGGCGGTGGCGACGCTTTTCTTCTGGACCGGGGCTGAGTTCCCGGACATGCGGGCTCTCCTCCAGAGAGGCTGGCTCTTCGGCGGGTCTCTTCCCCCGACCACTGCGAGAGCGAGGCTCCCCACGCCCACGGCCAGGGGGAAGTTCTTCCCCGCGCTCAGGTGAATTCATTCGCTCGACCTCCCCCCGGGCGAAACGGACCTGTTCTGCCGAGGGAGGGAGCTTATGCACTGTAGCTACCGGCCCGGAGGCTTCCGGGGCCGGCTGGGGGGAGCCCCCTGCGAAGACCCCCGGGACCGGAAAGGGGGAAGTCCCTGTATTATCCGGAACCGAGGAGGGGGCGCCCACGGCGACGTTTGGAACCGATGTGGAGGGAGCCCCCGCGGCAACGACCGGAACCGGAAAGGGGGAAGCCCCTGTAATATCCGGAACCGGCGTCGGGGGAGCCCCCGGGGCGGCCTCCGGAGCCGGGGAGCCGATGCGGGGGGAAGTCCGCTGAGGCACGGGAGCTGCTCTGTCGACCGCCCCCGGTGCGATAAACGCGACGCGCGGGGCGGGACTGGCTCCCGGCGTAGGGAAAATCCCCGGCACGTAATGGGCCGCCGGCCCCGGGAATGGGCCCGGAACGGGGTATCCCCCGGGTGCCACGAAGGGCCCAGGCAGGAAGTAGCCCCCCGGCACCGGGACGGGCCCGGGTGCCGGGAAGGGTCCGGATGTATAGCCCGCAAGGGGAGGGAACCCCCCGGCGGGGTCATACGGGGCGGCCAGACCTCCGGAGACTGGAGGGGCCGCCAGGTGACCCAGAAATGGGGGCATAGCCCCCGGGTATGGGTGCGGCGCAAATGTGGGGGCCGGAGGCCGCGCTCACACGCTGAGTAGCTCATCCATAGAGCGCTGGGCGCGGAGCTGGCCCTCCACTAGAGCCTCAAGCAGGGCGTCCCGGGGAGCCGGGGGAGCCGTCGGGGGGAGATTGGTCCCGGCCGAGGCCCCCGCGGTCACCGGGAGCGACCCGGAGGTAGAAGCACCTAAGTTAAGAGAGAAGGCGGGAGGCGGTACCTGGGCCTAGCCGCCTTCGGGCGAAAGCGTCGGGACAGCGGTGTCCCGGACGGGCGGCGCCGGGTCTCCGAGACCGGCGTCACCGGGAAGGGTGCGAGTCCTTGTTCTTGGGGGAGCCATGGCGTCTTGTCCCGAGTCCCCACGGTCGGCGCCAACTGTCGTGGTATTGCGAATACCCCGGCAGGTTTTGTGATCGATCCTAGCGAAGATTACGTGGCGCGGGTTGAGTGGATGACCGGTCCTCCCCTGCCGGACAAACACAAGAAATGACATGAGGATTTATACATGTCGTGGTATTGTGAATACCCCGACAGGTTTTGAGAATGATCCTAGCGAAGATTACGTGGCGCGGGTTGACCGGATGACCGGTCCTCCCCCGCCGGACAAGCACAAGAAATGACACGAGGATTTATATAGGTTCGGGTCCCGGTGGGGCCCTAGTCCTGTCGACGCGCTCCCGACCGGAGCACGCCTGTGAGTTTAGCTATTCCAATAAAAGTGATCCGATCCTTTACAACAGAGGGGTACAAGGGCTATTTATAGCCCCAAAAAGAGGCAAAAAACCTAAACTACCCCGGAAGCCACCGTCGGATTGAAGGGTAGGACCGTCCTTCTCCCAGTCAAACGCCTTGGATGTTTGATAGGTGGTCGCTGATTCCCGAGGCGCTCCTCGCGTGACCTGCACGTGACAAACAACTCGAGACTTTACCTTTAGGAGGGCGAGGAGGCCCGGGACGACGCCGGAGGCCATGTCCGGGGGCCAAACGGCGGCGCCCGTTGAGAGCCCGGAGGCTACGTCTCCGGGAGGGCACCGGAGGCCAGGTCCCGGGGCCCAAATGGCGGCGCCCGGGGAGCGGCCGGAGACCACGTCTCGAGAGCCAAAAGGCGGCGCCCGGGGAGGGGCCGGAGGCCAAGTCCCCGGGCAAACGTGATGCAACTTACCTGGACTTAGTCCCGCGGAGATTTCCCCCGACAGCAGCCCCCCATGCCCCCCCGGGGACGAAGCATGAGCCCCCGGTGGGTATGGCATATGTTACCGGGAAAATCTCCGGACGGAGTCACCGGAACCGTCACGCTTCGATTCCCGTGCCAGATGCTTATGGCCGCGCCGTTTCGACATAAATGCGCTCGTGGTTCGAACCGGCGCCTCGATTCGCGTGCCCGTCCCTTCGTTTCCCGCGCACGGTTTGAACTTCTACGGTCCAGATTGCTCCGCGGGTGCCACGTGGCGCGCATCTAGACCACGTGCCGCCTCTATAAATAGGGTCTTGGGGGGCCCGGAAGTTCATTCCAAACCTTCAGCCTTAGCGATTTTTGCTCTCCCGGTAGCCCTCTCCCGGTAGCTCTTTCCGATAGTTAGCTCCCGATAGCAGATGTCCGGAAGTTTTAGTAGTAGCCTCCTGAAAGGTTAGCCACCGAAGAAAAAAGAAGAGACTAACCTCATGGCACCCAAGGGTCGAGCAAAGACCACGGAAGTGCCCCCGGAGGAAATCCCTCCGGATTTCCTCTGGGCGTCGGAGTTCACGGCCGAGGACGCCGAGTCCTTGGTCGAACACTGCGTCGTCGCGGACGGGGACATCCGTGTCCCCGTGAAGAAAGACGGAGCCCCCCGCCCCAGGCCCGGAGAGGTCGTGGCCTTCGAGGCCTTCCTGGAGGCGGGGCTCCGGCTCCCGGTGCATCCCATGCTCCGGGAGTTTCTGAAGGAGTATTGGCTGGCGCTCAACCACCTCACCCCGAACGCGCTCGTCCGGATGGGCCTCTTCATCTGGCTTTACGAGACGGCGACCGGGCGGGAGCCCACCCTTCGCGCCTTCCGGTACTTCTACGAACCGGCGGCACGGAGCTCCCACCTGGTGAAGGGGGGACCCAAGTCCCCCTTCGGTTCGGTGGTGGTACAAATGCTGCCGTCCCGGGTGGCCGACTACCCGACGGCGGCCTCCCGGGACCACTGGGGCGACTGGGTCCGGAGGTGGTTTTACCTCCGGGTCCGGGACGAGGCGGTGGCATACGCCCCAGAGCCCCCCACCTACAGCTGATCGTCCGCGCCGAAGCCGCCGGTGTGGACGGACGAGGAGTTCGAGCTCCTCGGCCGAGTGGTCCTTTCCAAGAAGACCCGCTCAATGCGGGACGCCGCCGAGGAGATGGCTCTCCTCCGGATCTCCCCCTTCACAGGCGGGAAGAGGGGGATCGGCATGGGCCCCGAGCAGCGGCCCCCTGTCAAACCGGTGACTCGATGTAAGTCCACTACCTGTATTGCATTTACAAGTTTCTGGGAATTTGACTAACTCTTTACCTCTTGTAGTCCGGCCGTACCCGGCGGCGCGGGAGAAGGCGGAGAACCTCCTGGGGAGGTACTTCGCCGACGAGCACGAGCGCGTCGTGCGCCTCGTGGGAGAGGGCCCTCCCCGGAACTTGGTAGCGGTGGCCTACGGGCTAAAGCTGCCGGAGAGGAAGCCTCTCCCCACCCTCGGGTCGCACAAACAGGGGAAGGATGCGCCGGGGGCTCGGAGCCCAAGAAGGCCAGGGTCCAAAAGACCCCCGGCCCATCGTCGACGCCGGCGGCGACACCGGCGAAGCCCCGGGATGAGACCCCCGGGACCAAAGGTGCTCGGGCACCGGCCCAGAAGGGAGCAACACCTCCTCCCCCGAAGAGCCCCGTCGAGGCCCGGGGGAAGGAGGCGGCCGCGGGCGGGGCGGTGTCTGACTCAGCGAACTACGCCCGGTCGCCACCCTCGGTGGAGCCCCTCCTCCCTCTTCCGGCTTTTTTGGAGCCGGAGAGGCTGGAGGTGAGATTCGCGGAGGCCTCGCCTCCGCGGGTTTGGCCGGTGGACGAGGGGGGGAGCCCCTCAGTCTACGAGGTTCCTCCGGAGGAGGAGGCCCCGAGGACCTTCCGGCCCGGGGCGGGAAAAGGTCTGATGATCCCCCCCCGGGCAGGGACCCCCGCCAAAAGCTCCTCAGCCACGTCTTCGGAGAAGACCTCCTCGGCCACAAAGACGCCGGTGACACCGGCCGCGTTACCAGACTCACAGGTCCGGGGACCCCCACCGGCCGCGACGCCGGCGCCGGGCGAGAGGCCCCTCTGCTTCCCGCGGGGGAAGTCGCCTGCTACGCGGAGGGCCTGCACACCCGGAAGGTGCAGGCCTTCGTCGCGGAGGGAACGCTCCACGAGCGTTTCCAGGGGCTTCAGTCCCTCGGGGCCCAGGTAACCCGAGTCGATGACGTCTTCATTCATCTCCTGCACTTTGAGATTTTTCTAACTCTATATATTTTGTAGGTGGCAGCTGTTACCTGGGGCCTTGAGCAGTGGGTCGCGCGGTTGCTTAAGGAAGCGGAGGGCCGGGCCGCGGCCTCCGTAGGGCAGCGTGAGGAGGCCCTCCGGGAACGCGATGAAGCCCTCGCGGAACTAACCCGGGTCCGGGCCCAGGTTCATAGTTCTGAGGCTGTCAACGGCCGCCTCCGGGAGGAGGCCAAGGCGAGGGAGGAGGCGCTCCGGGAGCTCGAGGGCTCGAGCGTCCGGGCGGTGGCGGACGCGGGCCGCTCCGTCCGTTCGACCCTCGAGAGCCTTGGCGTAAGCCTAGGCTCCAGGAGCAAGGAGGTGCCGCCGGTGACCCTTGCGGAGGCTGTGCGTTTTCTCAACGCACAGGTCTCCGCCATTCCGGAGGCTGCCGACGCTCAGGCGCGGGGCTGGGCGATCCCCATTGTCGCGGCTGCTGCGGGGCTCGTCGAGTTCAGGGGGGTCGGCGCCCGGGCGATCGGGGGCCGCATCCCCCGGAGCTTCCCGGACTCCTTCGAGCCGTCGCACCGGGAGGTCGAGCAGCTTGCCGGAGGATTCTACGACCGGATCATCCGGGTGAGATTCCCGGCTCCGGCGCCTCCGGCGGGGGATGTCCCAGCCCCGGCCTTGGAAGAAGGCCCCCGGGGGGAGGATGCCAACGAAAAAGTATGAGCCTTCCCCCGGGTCTTTAGATAGGAGCCTTTTGTTTTGTTAAGACTTTTGATTCCGGTAGCTTCTTAGAAGAAGCCCGGACACTTGTACAAAAACATTTTGAATGCAATGAAGTTAGGATTTTTTCTAAGTCTTTGAATTGAATGTTGTTACCAGGGTTACCGGGAGGTTGCTCCTGAGAGAAGGTCCGGGAGGGGCTCCCCGGGGGACGCCCAAGCGGCTTTAATCTTGCTAAGCCTTGTCTCCGGGAATCATGGCGGGGATAGCGTCCAGGAGCCGATCCGGTTGAGGTGGCGTCCGGAGTGGCACTTGGACAACTTTGACAATCATCGCGCCGAATTGTCCCCTCCTCGACCGGGGTTCCGGATGATACCTCCCCTCCGGATACTTCCACCGGCGGGATACGAGTTCTGGCCCGAAGATGTGCTTCGGGACGCTCGGCGCCGCGTGCGAGCATTGTACCGGGGCTTGACCTGGGAGCTAGCGGAGAGCCTCCGAGAGTATTAGGCGTAGGAGCCTTAGGGCGTAGAGGATCCCCCGGGTTAGAACCCGGGTTGTATCATTTCCGAAGCCCACCGGAGGGGGAAGATGTCCTCCGGGTTTGACAATCAATAAAGCGGTGTTGTTGCTTCTTTCATTGTCTTTTTGTTTCTTCTTCTTGGATGGTCCGGACGACTCCTTTTCACGAGAATGAGCTAAGTTTTCTCGTGGGCGGTACGGTCGACACCCGGGGGTTCCTTATCCCCCCCCCGCCCACAGCGGGCCGGAGGATAGCTCCGCGCGCTGTGGGGGTAGCAAGCAGGCCCCCGGGATGGAAGTCACCTGTAGCATAGGAATTTTTCTGAGTTAGAAAATTTTAAAACGAGCTTTCTTGGGTAAAGACCTTTCGGGAGACAAGCGTCCGGTCGCCGTGAGAACGGGGAGCCGGGAATAAGGCCCCTTGTGGAAGTAACATCCAAGAAAAACCTGATGAGATTTCTGGAGTCGAGCTTCCTAGGAGACAATCGTCCGGTCGCCGTGAGAACGGGGAGCCGGGAATAGGGGCTCCGGGAAGAAAATGTCCGAGAGATCCGTGACTTCTCCGGGAGACAATCGTCCGGTCGCCGTGAAGACGGGGAGCCGGGAATAGGGTCTCCAGGAGGCATTCATCCGGTCGCCGTGAAAACGGGGAGCCGGGAATAACGTCGGCTCCCGGAGGAGGAAGATAGATCCAATCCGGCCGCAAGGGGCCGATCATCCGGTCGCCGTGACAACAGGGAGCTGGGCATAACGTCGACTCCCGGAGGAGGAAGATAGATCCAATCAGGCTGCAAGGGGCCGATCATCCGGTCGCCGTGAAAACGGGGAGCCGGGAATAACGTCGACTCCCGGAGGAGGAAGATAGAATGCCCGGAGACGGGTCTTGAGTGTTTGGGCAGGGGACTAGTCTCCCGAAGTGACTCGTTACCGTGGCCACTGTGACCGGGTTGCCGCTTACACCCTCAGTCCACGAGGGCTGATCGTAAGCCACCCTACAGGAGGGACATGCTGGGCCTTGCCCACTTCCTCGCGGAGAGGGCATCCTCACGGGGAGGGCTTCCTCGCGGGGAGGGCATCCTCACTGGGAGGGCGTCGTCGCGGGGAGGGCCGTCCTCGCGGGTAGGGCATCGCCGCTAGGGGCGGTAACGAGAAAGACCTGCAATGAGACAGTTTGAAAAGCAAGACCTATGTATTGCTAATAAAATGAAGTACAGGGCCTCCCCTTGCGAAGTCGCGAAAGGGGAGGAAAATACAGTGTCCCTCCTCCCCCTCCGGCGTGAACGCTACGGGGGAGGGGACAGGCCCGTAAGGCTAAACATAGAACTTGCGAAGTAAACGCAAGTTCCACGTGTGCTTCAGCTCTTGCTCTTGAAGGTTGGAGAGCTTATAAGCCCCCGAGCCCAGGACCGCGGAGATCCTCTAGGGGCCCTCCCACTTGGGGGAGAGCTTCCCCTGGGCTTGGGGGTCTGTGACGCGTTTGAGGACAAGGTCCCCAAGGCGGAAAGCTCTCTTGCGCACGCGCTGGTTGTACGTGCGCGCCATCTCTTGCTCGTAGATGGCGTGGCGGAGGAGCGCTCGGTCGCGTTCCTCCTCCACGAGGTCGATTTCCAGGAGCTGGTTGGCCTCGTTGGCCTGGTACGCTGCGGGCGTGGCTCCCTCCAGGAGCTCGACCCGCAGCGACCGGAGGCTGATCTCCGGGGGGAGGACTGCCTCCGCCCCTAGACCAGGGAGAAGGGAGTACGCCCCGTTGCCCGGGACGGGGTCGTGCGCATGGAGCAGAGGATGCTAGCGAGCTTCTCTGCCCATGCACCCCGCTTAGAAGCGGTTTGCTCGAGTCTCCGGCGTAACCCCTGTAGGATCACGCCGTTGACCCTCTCGACAGCCCCATTGCTCCGGGGATGGCCCACTGAGGCGAAGTGGATGACGAGCCCCAGGCCTTCGCAGAATTCCCGGAAATAAGCCGAGTCAAATTGGGTCCCGTTGTCCACGGTGATTTCCCGGGGGACACCAAAATGACATACGACGTTTTTCCAGAAAAACCGCTGGACGGCCCGGGATGTGCTGCTGGCCAAAGGCTCCGCCTCGACCCACTTTGTAAAATAGTCGACCGCGACTACCGCATACTTGTATCCTCCGGGCGCTGGGGGGAAGGGCCCTAAGAGGTCCATCCCCCAGCGCACGAAGGGCCAAGTGATGGGGATTGTCTGCAGTGCTATAGGGGGGAGGTTCGAGCCCTTGGCCATCTTCTGGCATACCTCGCACGCAGAGACAAGGTCTCGCACGTCGCGCATGACCGTGGGCCAGTAGAAACCCTGCCGGAGGGCCTTGGCCGCGATGGCACGCGGGGCTAGGTGAGAACCACAGCTCCCCGCGTGAATGTCTTCGAGAAGTTGAAGTCCCTCCGGCCGGGGGAGGCAACGCAGGAGGGCGGAAGCCCCCTGCTTGTAGAGCCTCCCCTCCAGCAGGAGATATGCCCGGGCTTTAGCCCGGAGGTGTTTAGCCTCGGTCTCACTAGGAGGGTCCCCCTCCCCCTTGATGAAGGAGACGAGGGGGTCCATCCAAGACAGAGTCCGGATGATCTCGGCGACCTCCGGGACGTGAGGCTCATCGCCCATGTCCGGGGAGGCCACCGAGGGCTTCGTGATGATTTCCAGAAAAGCCCCCTTGGGGAGTGATTCCCGGACGCTTGCCGCCCGGGCTAGGGCGTCGGCCCGGTCATTGTCCCTCCGCGGGATATGCCGGGCCTCGAGGCCATCGAAATGCCTCTCCATCTTTCGCACTTCCTGCAAATAAAGACTTAAGTTTGCGTCATGGCACAGGTAAGACTTGTCCATTTGGCAAACTACGAGCTGAGAATCTCCCTTGACTAGTAGGCGCCGGATCCCCAGGGAGCGCGCGAGGCGCATCCCGAGGAGCAAAGCCTCGTATTCGGCGATGTTGTTGGTTGCGGGGAACTCGAGCCGCGCGGCGTACTCGAGTTCCTCCCCCTCGGGGCTCCGGAGGACTACTCCCGCACCAGCCCCGGCGAGACACAGCGACCCATCGAACATGAGGGTCCAATGATCACTGCGTCGGGGCGGCACAGGGAGATCTTCGTCCCCGGACCCAGAGGGGGGAGTCCACTCTGCGACGAAGTCGGCGAGGACCTGCGACTTGATGGTGGAGCGGCCGGTAAGGGACAGGGAGAAGGGGGCGAGCTCGGCCCCCCACTTCCCAATCCGGCCGGTGGCTTCTTTGTTCCGCAGTACCTCCCCCAGGGGGAGGGACGACGGGACGGTGATGGGGTGCCCCAGGAAGTAATGCCGAAGCTTCCGGGACGCCATGAGGAGGGCGTAGCAGACTTTCTCCATCTCCGTGTATCGAGTTTTGGCCCCTTGGAGGGCCTCACTCACGTAGTACACAGGACGCTGCTGCCCCCCTTGCTCCTTCACCAAGACCGTGCTGATGGCGACGGGGGTCGCGGCGAGGTAGAGGAGCAAGGGCTCTTCTGGAGACGGACTCACGAGCATTGGAGGACTCGTGAGGTACTTCTTGAGGTCGTTGAGGGCTTCCTGGGCCTCGGGGGTCCAGCGGAACCCCTCGAGCCCCCGGAGGATCTTGAAGAACTGGAGGCCCCGCTCCCCCTACCGGGAGACGAAGCGGCTTAGCGCGGCTAGGCGGCCGGAGAGCCGCTTGACATCCTTGACGGAGCGCGGCGGGGGCATATCTAGGAAAGCCCGGATCTTCTCGGGGTTTGCCTCAATGCCCCGCTGGGATACGAGGAAACCTAGGAGCTTCCCCTCGCGCACCCTGAAGGCGCACTTCTCCGGGTTGAGTTTGAGCCCGAACGCGCGGAGGTTGCGGAAGGTTTCAGCCAGGTCGTCGATGTGGGAGGCCGCGTGGGGACTCTTGACGATCGCATCGTCTACGTAGACTTCGACATTGCGGCCGACTTGGTCTCTGAAAACCAGCGTCATGAGGCGCTGGAAGGTCGCCCCCGCGTTCTTGAGCCCGAAGGGCATATGGACGTAACAGAAGGTTCCGAGGGGAGTAATGAAACTCGTCTTTTCCTCGTCCCCTTCCGCGATCTGGACTTGATGGTAGCCCGAGTAGGCGTCTAGGAAGCTCATGAGCTCGCACCCCGCAGTGGAGTCGACGAGCGGATCAATCCGCGGGAGTGGGAAATTGTCTTTGGGACAGGCGCGGTTAAGGTCGGTGAAGTCCACGCACATCCGCCACCTGCCGGTTGATTTCTTGACGAGGACGGGGTTCGCGAGCCACTCGGGGTGCAGGACCTCCCGAATGAACCCCGCCTCTCGGAGCCAGGCGATCTCCACCTTGATTGCCTCTTGGCGCTCGAGGGAGAGTTTCCGCAGCTTCTGTTTGACCGGGGGCCACTGCGAGCTTGTGCTCAATGACCCCCCGGGCGACGCCCCGCATGTCCGAAGGCTTCCACACAAAAACGTCGGAGTTTTCGCGCAGAAAGGCCGCAAGTTGCGCTGCATGCTCCTCAGGGAGCTCTGCCCCGATCCGAACGGTTTTGTCTTCGTCGTCCGGGGACAGCGGGACCTTCCGGAGGCCCCCTTCCGGACGCGGCTTGAGGAGGGGCATCCCGGGCGGTGTCGCAGCAGCGTCTAGTTCCGGGAGAGAAGCCTCCCCCCGGGCTTCTTTATGAGGTTGACGCTTCCGATTGTGGCTGCAGCGCGCTCGTATAGAGCACGGGCCATGTCTTGGTCTCCCCGGACATTGATCACACCATGCGGCCCGGGGATCTTCATGCAGAGGTAGTTTTGATGGGTGGCAGCCCCCAGCCGGTTGATTGTAGTCCTCCCCATAATCGCGTTGTAGGAGGAGGGGAGGTCCACTACGTCGAAGCAGACCAGCTCGGTCCGGTAGTTCTCCGGTGTGCCGAAGGTCATTGGGAGATCTACCTTGCCCACGGGGTGGATCGCCTTCCCCGGGACAAACCCTTGCAGGGGCCCTGCCGCGGGCTGCAGGAGCTTTTCATCCACCTGCATCTCTTTGAAGGCCTTCCGGAATAGGACGTCGGCGGAGCTCCCGCCGTCCACGAGGATGCGGGCCAGGTGGCAGTTATAGATGGTCGTGGAGACAATAAGCGCGTCGTCGTGGGGGAAGCGAACCCCTCGCGCGTATTCCGCCGTGAAGGTGAGGGGGACGTCCGACCACTTAGGTGGCCGGGACGCGTGTAGCACCCCCACAACCTTGACCTCGCGCGCGTACTCCTTACGTTGGCGCTTAGAGTCCCGCCCGTAGGCAGATCCTCCCACGATGATGTTGATGTGCCGCTGCAAAGTTTGAAAGGGGAGAGCTTCTGAAGGCTCCCCCTCCTGCGCCTGCTCACCCCCCGCGGGAGCGGGAAGGGCCGGAACAGCTGGCCGAGGGAGCAAGGAGGCCGGAGTCCCCCCCTGCCCGCGCTGGTCGAGGAAGTCCGCGAAGTGCTGCAGCAGCTGGCTACAGTCTCGGGTAGCGTGGGTACTGGACCTGTGGAAGCTGCACCACGGTCCTTCCCGCCTTCTCCCCGCGGGTCCTTCCCGCCTTCTCCCCGCGGGGCCTTCCCGGCCGCGCGAAGACTGTCCTCCCCCATGGCCCTTCGGTTTGGGGAAGGGGCGGTTGGCCCTCGGGGGGTCGCGCTAGCGGCCTCCGCCCTCGAGGACAAAGGTGTCCCGAGGCCGTGGCTCACTACGGCCTCCCTGTCTGGGGCATTTGGGGGGATCCCTGGCCCCCCGGTCGATGGGGGCGGGAGCCCCCTGGGTCTTCTTCCAGATGTCGTCTTCCTCCGCCCGAGCGTACTTTTCGAGTACATTGAAGAGCTCGTCGGCGGAAGAGGGGCAGCTCTGGGAGAGCCTTCGGTGGAGCTCCCCCGGGAGGATGCCGCTTTTGCAGGCTTCGATGACCATAGAGTCGGGGACGTGGGCCACTTTGCTCTTCACCTGAGCAAAGCGCTTGAAGAAGCTTCTGATGGTTTCCCCAGTCCTCTGCCGGACAGTGTACAGCTGCGAGGAGTCCAGGGGACGCACGTAGTTCCCCTGGAAGTTGGCACAGAACTCCCGCTTGAGCTGCGAGAAAGACTTGATGGAGCCCGCCATCAGGTTGTAGAACCAGGAGCGGGCAATGCCGGAGAGGTAGAGGGGGAAGACGTTGCACCGTACCGTCTCGTCCCCCCCGGCCGCGGAGATGGCTGTGGAGTAGACCTGCACAAACTCGTAAGGGTCTGCCTCACCGTTATAGTGCTCGATGTGCGGAGGGCGGTAGGGCCGCGACCACCGGATGCCGCGAAGTCTTCGGCACAGGGGCTGGTTAGCCCCCTGCACTTCCCGGGGAGAGCCCCGGTCGCTGTCTTCTTTCACGGGACCTTCGTTGTCTGAGTCTGGAAGCGGTCCGAGAGGTCCACCAGAGTGGCGGTGGCGACACTTTTCCTCCGGACCGGGACTGAGCTCCCGGACGTCCGGGTTCTCCTCCGGAGAGGTTGGCTCTTCCGCGGGTCTCTTCCCCCGACCGGTGCGAGAGCGAGGCTCCCCGCGCCAGCGGCCGGGGGGAAGTTCTTCCCCGCGCTCTGGTGAATGCATTCGCTCGACCTCCCCCCGGGCGAAGCGGACCTGTTCCGCCGAGGGAGGGAGCTCATGCACTGTAGCTACCGGCCCAGAGGCTTCCGGAGCCAATTGGGGGGAGCCCCCTGCGACGACCCCGGGACCGGAAAGGGGGAAGCCCCTGTATTATCCGGAACCGGGGAGGGGGCGCCCACGGCGACGCTTGGAACCGAAGTGGAGTGGGCCCCAGTGGCCACGACCGGAACCGGGAAGGGGGGAGCCCCCGCGGCGACGTCCGGAACCGGGGATCCCATGCGGGGGGAAGTCCGCTGCGGCACGGGAGCTGCTCTGTCAACTGCCCCCGGTGTGGTAAACGTGACGCGGGGGGCGGGACTGGCTCCCGGCGTAGGGAAAACCCCCGGCATGAAGTGGGCCCCCGGTCCCGGGTATAGGCCAGGGACGGGGTACCCCCCTGGTGCCATGAAGGGCCCTGGCATGAAGTAACCTCCCGGCACCAGGACGGGCCCGGCTGCCGGGAAGGATCCAGACGTGTATCCCGCAGGGGGAGGGAACCCCCCGGCAGGATCATACGGTGTGGACAAACCCCCAGAGGCCGGAGTGGCCGCCTGGTAACCCATAAACGGGGGCATAGTCCCTAGATATGGGTGCGACGCAAATGTGGGGGCCGGAGGCCGCGCCAACATGCTGAGCAGCTCATCCATAGAGCGCTGGGCGCGGAGCTGGCCCTCCATGAGAGCCTCAAGCAGGGCGTCTCGGGGAGCCGGGGGAGCCGTCGGGGGGAGACTGGTCCCGGCCGAGGTCCCCGCGGTCACCGGGAACGACCTGGAGGTGGAAGCACCTAAGTTAAGAGGAAAAGAGGGAGGCGGTACCTGGGCCAGGTCGCCTCCGGAAGGGACCGCCGGGACAGCGGTGTCCCGGACGGGCGGCGCCGGGTCTCCGAGACCCGGGTCACCGGGAAGGGTGCGAGCCCTTGTTCTTGGGGGAGCCATGGCATCTTGTCACGAGTCCCCACGGACGGCGCCAACTGTCGTGGTATTACGAATACCCCGACAGGTTTTGAGAATGATCCTAGTGAAGATTACGCGGCGCGGGTTGACCGGATGACCGGTCCTCCCCCGCCGGACAAGCACAAGAAATGACACGAGGATTTATACAGGTTTGGGTCCCGGTGGGGGCCCTAGTCCTGTCGACGCGCTCCCGACCGGAGTCAGTTGGGGAGGCTCTATCCGGGGGAGAGGCTTCCGGAGCACGCCTGTGAGTTTAGCTATTCCAATAAAAGTGATCCGATCCTTTACAACAGAGGGGTACAAGGGCTATTTATAGCCCCAAAAAGAGGCAAAAAACCTAAACTACCCCGGAAGCCACCGTCGGATTGAAGGGTAGGACCATCCTTCTCCCAGTCAAACGCCTTGGATGTTTGACAGGTGGTCGCTGATTCCCGAGGCGCTCCTCGCGTGACCTGCACGTGACAAACAACTCGAGACTTTACCTTTAAGAGGGCGAGGAGGCCCGGGACGGCGCCGGAGGCCATGTCCCGGGGGCCAAACGGCGGTGCCCGGGGAGAGCCCGGAGGCTACGTCCCCGGGAGGTCACCGGAGGCCAGGTCCCGGGCAAATGGCGGCGCCCGCAGAGCGGCCGGAGACCACGTCCCCGGGCAAATGGCGGCGCCCGGGAGGGCACCGGAGGCCAGGTCCCGGGGGCCAAAAGGCGGCGCCCGGGGAGGGGCCGGAGGCCAAGTCAAGGGAGGGCACCGGAGACCACGTCCCGGGAGCCAAAAGGCGGCGCCCGGGGAGGGGCCGGAGGCCAAGTCCCCGGGCAAATGTGACGCAACTTACCTGGACTTAGTCCCGCGGAGATTTCCCCCGACAATACAGGTTCGGGTCCCGGTGGGGGCCCTAGTCCTGTCGGCGCGCTCCCGACCGTAGTCGGCTGGGGAGGCTCTCTCCAGGGGAGAGGCTTCCGGAGCACACCTATGAGTTTAGCTATTCCAATCAATATGAATCACTTGTCTTACAACAGAGGGGTACAAGGGCTATTTATAGCCCCAAAAAGAAGCAAAAAGACTAAACTACCCCGGACGGTACCGTCGGATTGAGGGGTAGCAACGTCCTTCTCCCGGTCAAACGCCTTGGATGCTTGACAGGTGGTCGCTGATTCCCGAGGCGCTCCTCGCGTGACCTGCACGTGATCAACAACCAGAGACTTTATCTTTAGAAGGGCGATGAGGCTCGGGACATGCACCAGAGGCCAGGTCCCCGGGCCAAAGGCGGCTCCCGGGACCGGCACTGGAGGCCGATTCCCGGGAGCCAAAAGGCGGCACCCGGGGCATGCACCGGAGGCCACGTCCTCGGGCAAATAGCGGTGCCAGGGACCGGCGCCGGAGGCCGGGTCCCAGGAGCCAAAAGGCGGCGCCTAAGGCAAGCACCGGAGGCCACGTCCTCGGGCAAATGGCGGCGCCCGGGACAGGCACCGGAGGCCAGGTCCCAGGAGCCAAAAGGCGGTGCCCGGGGCAGGCACCGGAGGCCACGTCCCCAGGCAAATGGCGGCGCCCGGGACTGGCGCCGGAGGCCAGGTCCCGGGAGCCAAAAGGCGGCGCCCAGGACCGGCGCCGGAGGCCAGGTCCCGGGAGCCAAAAGGCGGCGCCCAGGACCGGCGCCGGAGGCCAGGTCCCGGGAGCCAAAAGGCGGCGCCCGGGGCAGGCACTGAAGGCCACGAGCCAGGAAAATGGCGGCTCCCGGGACCGGCACCGAAGGCCACATCCCGGGACCCAAATGGCGGCCCCCTGGACCGGCGCTGGAGGCCAAGTCCCGGGAGCCGAAAGGCGTCGCTCGGGGCATGCACCGGAGGCCAGGTCCCGGGAGCCAAAAGGCGGCGCCCGGGGCATGCACCGGAGGCCACGTCCCCGGGCAAATGGCGGCACCTGGGACCGACGCCGGAGGCCAGGTCCCGGGAGCCAAAAGGCGGCACCCGGGCAGGCACCGGAGGCCACGTCCCCGGGCAAATGGCAGCGCTCGGGACCGGCACCGGAGGCCAAGTCCCGGGAGCCAAAAGGCGACGTCCGGGACCGGCGCCGGAGGCCAGGTCCCTGGAGCCCAAAGGCGGCGCCCGGGGCAGGCACCGGAGGCCACGTCCCCGGGCAAATGGCGGCGCCCGGGACCGGCGCCGGAGGCCAAGTCCTAGGAGCCAAAAGGCGGCGCCCGGGGCAGGCACCGGAGGCCACGTCCCCGGGCAAATGGCGCCGCCCGGGACCAGCGCCGGAGGCCAGGTCCCCGGGCAAATGGCGACGCAACTTACCTGGACTTAGTCTCGCGGAGATTTCCCCCAACAATGCGTGACCTCAGAACGAAAGAAGGCTTAACACTGGAAATACCTCTAAGTCAAAGGAGATATGGTCGAGAGTTGTCGACCATAAGCTAAGAATTGCGCAGTTGGCTTATAACCACACCTTAGTCAATACTCCCGGTGTAATACACCACTTATTTATAAACTAAGGTTAATTATGCTGTGCGGTTATCCTTAAACTGTCAATAAGATATAAATGGATGCATGGTTTTCTATAAACTATACGCTCTAATCGACAAATAGCAATTGCATACAACCGTAGTGCAGTTATCACCAAAGCATCTCTTTGATCAAGCAACCGGTGTCTCTTCATCAACTATAAAAGAGAAGCCCGATGAACAAAGAGGGGCATCAAGAGGATCGAGATTTGAACTCCAAAACTAACGAGCACAAGAACAAGATTAATCCTTGAAGCCTAGAATAGGAAGAAGGGATTAGAGTCAACATATGCTTTGTAATTCCATTATTCATATAGTGAGAAACAAACAAGAGTAGGGCTATTACTCAGTCTACGAGGGCTCGAACTTGTATAAACACAACACATTCATTTGTCCATAGATACAATGATTTCCCTTTGGTGATTGTTAGAAACTACCTCCCTGCTAAACAAACAAATTATGTGTAAGTTCGACTTGGGATCTTCTTCCAATCGTTGACAATGTCCCTCTATAGAGTAAAACATGAATATTCACTCCTTACTTCTAGGTTGGAAGTTGGGTCACGACAGGAAAGGAGGTCTACTGGTGATCTCACCCAGTGGTATAAGTTCCCAATAGAGTTTTTGTTTAACAAATTGAGTCTCTTACAATCACAAATAAATTTTGGCAGAAAACACATCCTCGCTTAATACAATCTAATATTCCTCTAACTAGTTAAGGTCTGCATGATGCATTAAACTTTTAATTGATTGCTGAGTGCCTTAGCACTCATTCTTGCTGCTTGTATATCCTTGTTAGACCTTGAGTACTCCATCGGCGATGTAATGCCAATGGTGCAAAAGAAGAGGATTACCTAGAGGAGGACATCTGTGACTTTGATCCAAACTACTTCAGCACTAGAGATGAAGATCAATCACTCCGACCACCTCAAAACTGTCATAACATTTTGTTGTAATAAACTTATATATGTATGTAACTAAGTACTCTATTATGTTAAGCCATGTTTAATTAAGCACATGTTTCTGTTTCACTACTCTGTTATGAACATTTGTTGGATAATCTGGTTTTTATTCGAAAAATGTTCAAAGACAGGACATACTTCCAAGTGGGTGGTATGTCAAGTCTCCGCACAGAGATCATTAGAATTTTAACCTCGACATCAAATAGGACATAGTCATCCTCTTTGACATCTCAATTACAAGGGAAATCGATCTAAGGTAGAGCTAAAAACTAGGACAACCCTCTGGGAGGAAGACAACCGTCGGTAAACCCTATGGCGATGGATGATGGATGATGGCTCCCCTCTTGGCAAGTTCTTCCCCTCATGTTTTTATAGCCCCCGCCCCCACCCCCCCCCCCCCCACCCACCCCCAAGGAGTCCAAAAAGCTTTGGAGTAGATTTTTTGGTAGGACGAAGATCAATCAAATCTGAAATCTTTGCATCTATAAACTATTTGACCTTATCTATAAGACAAAGGCCCATACGGGTTGCCAACCCATATGGCAAACCGTATGTGGCTCTGTTGACTCTATTTTGTGCTCTAGTGCTTCATATTGCTTGCAATACTAGTTGTAAACCGTATGGCAAGTAGTATTCTTCAAATTTCTTCTAGAAAATCATCATTTTATGTGAGTTTCCTCTCTGAACTTTCAGAATAGAGGATTAGGGCAAATCAAAAGCAAATAAACTAACTTTTTAATAAAATCTAAGCAATAACTAATACTAATTGAGGCAAATAGACTAATTTATTAAGAAAAATGACAACAAATAATGATATAAAATACCGTTATCAAAGGGGGATTTGGTGTTGCCATTTTTGCATGGAGGTCCTTGAAAGATTTGATAATTTCCATTATACCCTTCCACCTCAAGTATAATGCAATTTGGATTCTGGTTGTTTCATTTTAGCATAAACCAGCCCATCGTGCAGTTAAATATGTACAAAATGGTTTGAGAGGTCCACATGGAGCAATTTGATAGCTAACACGCCACAGAAGGATGTGTTTTGCTAAAACCTCAACCAAACGCTTATCACTAAACACTTGAGGGTCGAATCCACAGAGAACAAGCTGAACTAACTTTTGGATTGAAATTACTAAACTAAATCTGTGTATGTTGAGTGTTTTGGAGAGCTCAACCTAAAACTGCTAAAACTACTGAAATTTGTTAAAAGAAATCAATGAGAAAAATCTACGATTTTGGGAATTTCATCACTGCAGGCATGATTTCTAGCAAAGGCAATAAATCGATGAATTAATTATCAAGATTCTTAACTTAATGAATTAAGTTGATGGCTTGAAAATCATACAACAATCACAAGGGTTCGTGCCCATTGCTCTAACTCAATTGGGTGCAAAACCCCTTCCAAACCCTAAATTAATCATTAGAGTGAAGTGGTCGCATGTTTCCCTAATGTATGAATACGGATCGTCTCATAGAGTATGAACAATAGTGCAGATGAAGCATAAATCTATGGTTTAGAGTATAAGAATTCAAGTCAATTAAGTCAGCAATCTTTCAAACAAACTAGAGCTAAAGTCGTGCCATTCAAATTAGGTCATCCCTAACCCTAGAGGGACAACTACTCACGCAAAGACATAAAAACAAATAAATAACAAAGCCAAAAACTAGACTAAAAAACCCTAAAACTGGGGGGGGGGGGACTAAAACTAAATTTCCTTGATGATCAACTAAGCCAAAAGCTCGATTCCTAAAAGTCCTAAATTAATAAAATTAGAAAACTCAAAAAGCTTCCTAAAGAAATCAACTTGGATTACATTTTGAAATTCATGTAGAGAAACAAAAAAAGGGGGGAGGCGCAAACCAAGCAAGGCACAGGCCCTTGCACGTCCCGTGCTCAACTCTAGGCATGTGCATTCCCTGCCTCATAGTTGCCTCAGTTGCAAGCAGACATGTGAGGTGGGGAACCCGAGTCGGGCACAGGTGGCGACACAAAGCATGCTCAGCTCGAGGCTAATTTGTTTTCACTCCATCTTGTTGCGTATTTGTCTCAAATTTGCCCTAAATTTGTCAAATTCTTGCCCTGAAACACATAAAAATAGTGGATTGCCCGAATTATGACCAAAAACACATACAATTTATATTTTTGGACATTTTTGGTTGAAAAAGGATTCTAATTTGTGCAAAATATATCTCAAATAAATGACTATCAATAGCAGATGATAACATTTAAACTAAAAGCTGAGAGGGAACAAGTTTAAAATGTATAATATTTGATGAAATCAATGGTGTCGCTTTGTCATAGTTCAAATTACCTATTCAGTTCAGTCACCAATTTAAATGGTGACTCAAGGTTATCTTTGCAAATTTGTCCATTGTAGATTATTTCTGTAATTCTTTTTTTTAAATGGATTATTTAGAAAAAATTATGTCCTATGGAATAAAGATATCGAGTTTGAGGTGAGGAAATAAAAGGAGGATCAATTTGACCCGGCTATATAATTATAGTTCACCAGATCATTTATGAGCATGTGCCATATTATATATTTCATGGAAATTTGGTATTGGATACTTCAAAGATGGTCAATTTGGGAAATAGCATCTCAAAAACATTCCATGGCTATAAAACACTACAACAGAAATAATAGTAGCCATAGGACACTACCGTCAAGTTTGAGCTATTAGTTTGACGGTGGACATTTATGCCCTTGATATTTGACCTTCCTTGCTGGCTTGCAGTTTGTGAAGGAGCTCACAGGCCATCATTGCAGTTCATGGAGGAGCACACCGTTTTTCCATCCATTGTTGCAATCTATAGACTAGCTTATTGGTCACTGTCGTGGAGTGTGTGGATCGACTCCACCGCACATTACCTCACGCATGTCGATGTTGCATGTTACCGTCGCTGGACTGTAGGTCTAATATGCGGCGGCCTCAAGTAGACTAGGGTGCATTAGGAATAGTGTCACATGCACGTCACCTCGAGCACATGCATTTACACCATCATCACCATCATGTAAGGTCACTGCGGTGCGTTGCGGTCACCAGTGCACGTGACCGCATGTTTGCCTCGCGAACTGCGGCGACCTGACATACCACCCACCTAGAAGTATGCCCGGTCTTTGAACATTTCCTGAATAAAGCAAAACCTATCCGACAAATATTCATAATAGAGTATAGAAACAAAAGCATGTGATTAATTATAGAGGGTTTAACATAACAAGTACATAATTACACATATTTAAGTTTATTACAACAAGAGCATCACAACAGTTTTGAGTTGACCAGAGCGACTAGTCTTCATCACCAGCACCGAAGTAGGTTGGATCAAAGTTTTATATATCAACCTCAAAGCCCTATGGATTGCCCACTTCTATTTCAATTGGCGCCACATCTCCAAAGGAGTACTCAAGGATGTACAAATATAGCAAGAATGAGTATTGAGGCACTTAACAAGCAATCAAATGTCAAAGGTATCATGTAGACCTTAATTAGCCAAAGGCGTATTAGATTTATTAAGTAAGGATGGAGTTTTCTGCTAAAATTTATCTTGTGATTGTTAAAATCTCATATTGTTCTATGAAACTCTACTGGACACTTCTATCACAGGGTGAGGCCACCTGTAGACCTCCTTTCCTACCATGATGCAACTTCCAAACTGGAAATTCGGAGTGAATATCCACATTTTACTCTGCAGAGATGTATCACTTTACCCGCAGAAAGACTTGATTTTCATGTTGATGTTCGTCAACATCACTCCGCATTTCTAAAAATGCGTGACACGATCAAGAGAACACAATCTTTTTCAAATCCTTGCACTAGGTACCTTCACTGCATGGCGTCGCCATGCCCCTTGTAGATGGACTCATCCACTACACCACCGATCGAGCCTATAGCTCGGGGCTTGCCCTCAGGTCATGACTTTCATTCATTCATCCATAAATACATATATATGTTCCCATGTGGAGGTGCCTTAGCTTCCAAATAAGATACTTGACTAGGATTGTCCCATACCAGATCTGTGGTTGATATGGGTTATACAGCGCTGGATAAAAGTGACAGTTGGTTAAATCCTTATCTTTTGTGGGAAAACTAGAATATTATTTTCTTTCTCAAGGAACATGAGCCGTCCTTTGGCTCTACAAGATAATCTCCAATTTTATCTATAGTACCTTTACCAAGTCCGATATTTAATTCCATAAAATACACTTTTTGGTGCAAGGTGGTAATATTACCTAGATTGTCAATTAAATGATAGCAAAATAATTTCAACCAGGCATTCTCAATATGGTCAAGAATAAAACTTGCATGCATTAACAAATTCAGGATCCAGGATATGCAAGTCGCTTTGGGGCTCTTCATTCAGATCTACTTCTAGGATAAAAATAATTAAGTATATAAGTTTTTTAGAAGAACATTGGTGATATGCAAGGATGTAACATTAAGTGCGAAACATTCTCACCTTTCCTGTGATTCGGATATTCAGTCCTGAACTAGCTTCTAATGCTCATCTAAGTACTCGAACAATCGAAAAGGTCACCCTCCCAAATAAGTTGAAAATTCAAGTTCAATTTACTTGAACTACATAATGGAATTGCTTAAAAACCAATGTTGAGTACGTTTCTGGAAAGAATAATAATAATTGTATTTATTCCTTAGTTACTGAAATATTAGTTTATAACAATTAAATTAAGGGCATTGGTTTAAAAACAAAGTTGATTAACTAACAAATTAAATCAACCTAAATAGGTCATTTGAAATAAAAGTAAGTCATAGTTTTAAAACTCTTTTATTTAATTAGGAGGGTTGTTATATTAGAAAAATAATTTAAATCGTATTTATTGAAGAGTAAAATATATAGTCTAGTTAATAAAATCTTTAAACAAATAGTAATTTAGTAAATAAAATAAAATGAAAAAGAAAAAAAAAAGAAAAGGTTTTGGTTGCGCTTGAACCGGCCCAACTCTTGTTCTCCTCAGGTTGGGCCGACCCAGGCCCATCCAACTCCCCTCATATACTCCTTCTCCCTCTCACTCACACACAACCTTAACTAACACACGCACACCCGCACCGCCTTTAGTCCTAACCTCGCTTGACGCCGGCCGACGACTTCCTCACTGATGGCAGCTACTCCAAACCACTGGCTTCACCTTTGGTTCTCGGTTCAAACACGCGCGCGCACGCGCGCGCACACACACACACACTACACTCATCTAGCCCTAAATTTTATAGCTGCATGTCGCGGCGCAATTTCCCGTTCACCAGTGCCTTGCCGGTGGCAATTCGCCTATGGATTGGTTTGCCACTGCTCTCCCCAACCTAAATCCTAATAAGACCCTAACTAAATCATAAATCCTCACTGCTTGCCCTAACCCTAGTTTCCTCTCAAGCCTCGCCGCCACTCACCCTCGCCAATGGCGTGTTCCTCTCGGTGGCACTCGTGTCACGCCGCCTCTTGTGGCGCTCGTGTCGCACCACCTCGCTTCCTCCCCCGCAGCACAAAACTGCGTCTGGCAGCGCCCTCGCAGCACGGCTGCGCTGGTAGTGTGCCGCACACGTGGATGTCACACTAGCCGACTTGCCGGCTACCTGATCCTCGACGCCTGTGCCTCAGGTAAGGTTCTCCAACCTTCTGGATGGTTGTGGCACTAGGTGAAATGTTCTAATGTGTTCCTGTGCCGTGTGATTGATCCCAAGCCGAACTTACATGAATTTAATTTGTTTTGTAGGGAGGTAGTATCTAACAGTCACCAAAGAGAAATTACTATAAATATGGAGGCAAGAACACGCTATGTTTATACAGGTTTGGGCCCTCATAGACTGAGTAAAAGCCCTACTCCTGTTATATTCTCACTATCTGAATAATGGAATTACAAAGTGTTCTTGCCTCCAAGCCCTAAGTCTAATCCTCTAGTATTTTCTTAGACTCATGGATCGGATCCCCCTTTCCTCCAAGCCCTAACCTCCTTTTTATACTTGTTGAAGAGGACGTCAATATCTTGATCGAAAGGACGCCTCGACGATAACTACACAATGGTTGTAAGCAGTTGCTGCTCGCTGGTTAGAGTGTGCGGTTAAGGATAACTGCACACCCATTCATATCTTATTGACGGTTTATGGATAACTACACGGTATAGTTATCCTTATCCTATCAATGAAGAGAGAATGGTTATAATGCAACCATATAACTCTTAGACCATGGTCGGTAATTCTCGACTAGACCCTTTTGATTCAAAGGAAAGAACTCTTTCATTCCGAAGTTGTGCACAAATTGCAACTATGAATTGGGGATTATCATCTCTCCGCGACCATATAGACTGCAGGTAGACATCTCCACAGCCATAGCAGTTGCGAGTAGTATAATTGTGGATGATTGCGACCATGGAAGTCTGTGGCCACAATATGTTAAAACTACAAGAATTAATTACCTGTGATGGGACTTTATGTCTATTCTGACAAAATGGGCTGGGCTATGTCCAGAATGTCTTGGACTTATCCCTCGATCTCTCTCCATGGCCTCCTGTGACCATGAAAAGTTATAAACAAACAATTCATTTCTCTTCCCGTGGTCTCCTTCGACCTCGGGAAGGCATAAACAAATAACTTGGATCTCTTTCCATGGTCTCTACGATCACAGAAAGGCATAGACAAAGGACTCGCACCTCTCTCCGTGGTCTCCTGTGACCACGAAAAGGCATAGACAAAGGACTTGGTAAAAATCCTCGTCAGCTAGCCCCCCAATTTGAACCGACAAGGTTCTTTAAAAACGATGTTTCCAATTCCAAAGAGACTCCCTGGCGTTTCAAATTCCACTGAAAATCCGAAAAGACCTCTTGGTGCATGTGTCAGACCATCATGATGGGCATTAAATGGAAAATTTCAAGCCTGCTTATCATGATTTACGATGGGGAACAGAATGCGTCGCTTCTGAGGCTTTATTAACCATCAAATCTTTGTTCATAATTGCCTAAGTCCCCAAATTTTCCATACTCAAGCTCTTCTTTGTTCTTCATCTTCTTCACTCAAATGGCATCCTCAACCCGTTCTCTTCTCTGCTCAGTTGAGAACTTGTTGGCCCTGGAGAGGGAGGATATCTCCCCTCCACATCACTGATCCCATGGTGCCCCGTCGAAGAAGAAGAAACCCCAACCGTCTAACTGGGCGAGCTGGTCATTTTCAAGGATTTCTTGCACTGTGGGTTTCGCCTCCCAGAGAGCGAATTACTCTTGGGCATCCTTGCCCATTATGACTTAGAATTGGTAAACCTCCATCCCAATTCTATTCTGATCCTTGCTGTCTTTCAGCATTTACGCGAGGCATCTGTTGGGTTTTTGCCTAGCATTCCCCTTTTTCACCAGTTTTATTTCCTGGTGTGGTCGAAAAGCTCCAATGATTTTGGGTGTGTCTACTTCCGCTTGCGGGAGAAAAAAGACTACCCATACCTCCCCCTCCGTGACTCTGTCCATGGATGGAGCTAGCGGTGGTTCTACTGCTCGGCTCCTGAAGAGAGTAATCTTTGGTTTGAGAACCGTCGACCAGAGAAGAGCGGAGAGAGGGATTCTGCCCTCCCCTCAACGACGAGAAGAAAAGGCAGGCCTAGGTGATCCGCCACCTGGTGAATGAGGGCTTGACCGCCCGCGATGTGATCCGGGACTTTGTGAAGAACCGGATCAGCCCTCTGAGGAAGAAGGTACATCCTGCCTGGGAGGTCAGGATGATCAAAGACGGCTCCAGGGATCATCACCCTAGTAATTGTCTGTCTACTCAAATTGGTACATCCTTTTAGTTCATTTTTTACTTATCCAAACTGAAGTATTTTTGAAAAATTGTTGCCTGTTCTTTTTTGGATAGTCTTGTCCACTTCTAAGGTCAACAGGAGGACAAACTTCCTCCTGAAGGCCTACAATGTGGCTGCAAAAGGCGAGGTCAGCGTGCCAAGGCCAGAAAGCATGGTCAGCAATACTGATGACCTTGTGCAAGCACGTTGAAAGGTAATTCTCTTTTGGAAAATCTACACATGTCTTTATTTCGAACACGAGTTACCAAAGTAGCTCATTTTGGTTCGTACAGTTGTTCGAGCGCTAGGCGGCACAAAAGAGGCGGACCGACGACAATGTTGGATCCTCCAGTGATCCTTCATCAAAGACATTGAAGAAGGCCCACTCTACAACCAAGGGTTTGGTTAGGCCTACAACCTTGAAAATTCGGCCAGCCACCGCCCTCCCAATAGATGCCGCGACAACTGCGCCATCTGTGTGGCCTTCATGCACACAAGCTTCCATTCTGCCAGTCGCGGCCTCAGCAGCACATACTGGGGCAACCACAGCTTCAGCTGTGGCCACAAGTACCTCCGCGACCACCACGGAACGGGAAATGATGAGAAGCTCGAGCCCTGCTGTGGTCAAGTTTGCAACTGAACCTTTGGCCGCAATGGTTGTTGCGGTAAGGTCTCCCACCCCTCAAACTTTACCAAATACGACTAGGAATTATCTCATGGTCGTACAAGGAGAGGGAAGAGATGTGGAGGAGGAGGCGAACTCTTCTCTATTTTTTCTAAGGAAGAGGTCTGTAGTACTTCATGATGATTCCTCGCCTATGACGTTATCCTCGCTTTCATCTCCCAAAGGCAGATCATCAAGCTCTCAAAATCTTCTGGGGCTCAGCATCAGGTAAATACTTGTTTCATCTCTAACCAAGTCTTATTAGTTAGTTAGGTATAGTCTTATCCAATTATAAACTAGATGTACAAGACTTCTTGTACCACTACTATACCAGCTCCAGTGCAAGAAACTAAACCAACTGTGGCCGAAGAAGAAGAAACTACCATGGCAGAATTGCTTGCCATTGGTGAAGTTGCAGCAGATGTAGTGGCAATGGAAGAAGTAGCTGCGACTGCAGAAGCTGTACACTCACAGGAGGTCGAGGAAGATCCTACGACCATCATCGGTGAGGTGGTTCAAGACCTTCAATCTAATGAACCCACCGATGTTGGTGAAGCTGAGGTTGCCACTGTGACCACGACCATGGGGATGGACGAATAGGCATACATATCTTCTCCCCCTGTGGTCAAAAATACTGTGTCTCCCTCCCGTTTGGAATAAAGAGGAGCGGAGGAGGCATAAGAGACGACGGTGCAACCCATCAAGATCCATCGCCCTGCCCTGACTTGAGCTTTCAGTCTCAATTTCTAAGCAAAATGGGGCAGGCACTGGACTACTTGGCTTCTTCCAGCCAAGTGGCCAAACTGAGGGACCTCCCTGAGAAGTTCCTGGAGGAGTTTTCGGAGGTAAGTAGAAAATATTTACATCATAATTTCAAGTATATTTCTGAGAACTTTCTTTAGATACTCTTTATTTTATTTAAGCTCTGCTCGCAGTGCGGCCATATTTGGCAAGCTGGTGGAGCAGTTCAAGGTCGCACAAGAGGAGTGCGACAAGCTAAAGCAGTAAGTAACTTGCTTTAATATCAGTCCTTTTTTGAATTGGAATAGTAATTTCTATTGTCGTAGGGAGAACTCTACTTTGCTAGAAGAGGTCACCAATGAGCACAACAGCAAAGAGGTTGCATCCATTGAGTGGTCTCTTCTGGAAAATAAGATGGCTGAAGCCCAGAGGGTAAACAACGAGAAACTTGCTGAATCTCTAGTGCTTGAGGCCAAGTTAAAGGATGCTGTTGAGAAGGGAGCAAAAAGCATTGTCATATGATTCTCTCCAAGGGAAAGCCGAGAGCCTTCAGTCGATTGGCAATCAATTGTAGACCAGAGTTGATGGTAAGTTCACTTCAGCAAAAAATTTCATTGCTTTTATGAACATGTAAATCTTATGAACTTGATTGAATTCATTTCTTCCTCTACTTAGAGCAAAGAGAGGAGAAAAGTAGGTTGGCCAAAGAAAAAGACCACTACGAGCAGAAGTTTATCGAGCGAGGAAATGACCTCGATAAGCTTAAGAATGTCATCAGCCGCTATCAAGTGGCCGCAGAGAAGGCCAAAGAGACCACCAAGCTCACCCTTAGTGAAAAGGGAGCCCTAGAAGAAATTGTCAAGAGCTGTGGTCTCACAAAGAAGGATACCCTCGCAAAACTACAGGAGGTTGCCGACTCACTTAAGGCAGAATTATCGATCCTAAGAAGGATGATTCTACTCTTAGTGAGTCCTACAAGTTGGTCACAGCTCAAGCTGACATCTTGGTCACAAGCATTCCTAAAATTTCAAACAGGCATAAGGAGGCACTGAGGAGCGACGTCGAAACCATGGCCTTTGCCATGCTTTGCAAACTTCAACTTCGTCATGGACAGTACATAGATCTGAATCTAGTGGCGGAAGAAGCGACTTTTGACAACCAAGACCAACTTAATGTGATTATGGACGAGGTCAGGCCTCTGATAATGAGATTATTGTGCGACCTCGGCCTTTCATGATGTATCTTTTCTCATTGTAATCTTTTGAAGCAATGGAATAAAGACTTTTACCTTGTTATTAGATTCCTTGATTTCATACCTTGCAAATACACATGATCATCAAAGAAATGAATGAAGGAAAAAGAATAGATAGAAAGTACTTGATTTACTGACCGAATGTTATGATTATATTCCCCTAGCCCCTCCTGCGACCAGTGATACTGAAGGCGTAGTACAATGGTCACAGGATAGTTTTCTTGGCCTAAGGAGACCACGGCTCGAATGATCATAAGATCATGAAAAATAACTGGCTTATTATAAAGATATAAGCTTTTGCTAAATGACAATCACTCAAAAGATTAGAACATGCTAGTAAGTCCCTTATGCGGTAAGAACCGGCTTAGAAAGAGAAGTTCTTAACTAGATGCGGCCATGAGATCAGCCAGCGAATCCACTCATACATTATAGTAAGGCACTTATGCAATCTGCCCCCGAGTTTAACCCGATAGAAAGTAAGACTGAAGATGAGAATACGATCACAACATAAGGTGATAAAGTATTGATAAAAACTTATAATGGGAAAGGAAAGAGCTTACACATAGAATTTATGCAACTTGTCTATGTTCCAGGCGTTTGATAATATTCTTTCGTCTTCCATAGACAATCAAGCCGATCCTGGTCGCGGCATGGAGACCACAGTAAAGGGCCCTTCCCACTGAGTGGAGAATTTATTGTGATCAGACTGGTTTTGAATTCTTCGTAAAACCAAGTCTTCTATGTTTAGCGTACATGGTCGCACCCTTTTACTATGATATTTACGCAGAGCTTGTAAATATACTGCTGATCGGATCAAGGCTTGATCGCGCTTTTCTTCAAGAAAAATAATTTCATCTTTGCGTTTTTCACTTTGATTTATGGAATCTAAGTTATCCACGCGAGTAGAGCCAATTTTGATTTCAATTGGCAACATGGCTTCTGCACCATAAACCAATTGGAAAAGTGTTTCACCCGTAGCTCTGCTGGGTGTGGTGCGCAATGCCCATAGAACAGAGTAGAGTTCTTCTACCCAAGCCATCGAGTGTAACTTAAGGCGGTAAAAAACACGTTTCTTGACCCCTTGTATTATCTGCCATTGGCTTATTCTACTGCACCATTACTCTGTCGATGAACAACGGATGCAAAGCAGATTTTAGTCCCAATATGGTCACAATAGTCTATAAAAAGACCACTAACAAACTAGGATGCATTATCTGTTATAAGATGACTTGGAACACCAGATCGTGTGACTATGTTCCTTTGAAAGAACTTCTTCACCACTACGGTAGTAATGTTTCGAACCTTCCCGGCCTCAGGGGTGTTCCCGGGGCCGGGGACTTACCCCATCCCCGGGGTCTTCCCCATGCCATTGGTTCACTCCACGCCAGGGGCATTCCCGGGATTGGACGCCGGGCTCTCCCCGCCGGTTATGCCCGTTGTTCTGGATGTGGCCCGCCGGGCGACTCCCGCGCCGTCGCCGGACCTTCCCCGGCAGGGCCCCCACTCTCCAGTTCCGGACGGTATTATCTGGGACCGCCCGGTAATGAATTCCACCCACGCCCCGGCTGCGCCTCCCGCACCCGCAATCAACGCACATGAGCTCCCTCCTCCCCCTGGCCGCCCCAAAGGGCTCCCCCGGCGGATCAAGTCCACTTCACCCGGGAGGAGGTTGAGCAAATGCGTACCACCAAGTCTGGGGAGGAGCCTCCCTCGGGTCGTGGACACAGAGAGCCCCTCTCTCGCCCTGGCTGGGGAAAGAGACCCGCTGAAGAACCAACCACCCCGGGGAGGTGTCCTGATGTCCTGGAGGTCAGCTCCACCAACCCAGAGGAAAAGCGGCCCTACCGCCATGACGGTGGACCCCTTGGGCCCCTTCCCGACTCCGACAACGAGCGCGCGTCCCTTGTCAAAGGGGACAGCAACTGGGACTCCCCCTGGGAGGTGGAAGGGGCTAACCAGTCGCTGTGCCGTAGACTCCGGTGCATTCGATGGCTGCGGCCTTACCGTCCACCGCACATCGAGCACTACAACGGTGAGACTGACCCTTACGAATTTGTGCAGGTGTATTCCATAGCCATTTCGGTGACTAGGGGGGGCGACGAGACAGTTCAGTGTAACGTCTTCCCCCTCTACCTGATCGGGATCGCCCACTCGTGGTTCTACAACCTGAAGGCCGGCTCCATCAAGTCCTTCACGCAGCTCAAACGTGAGTTCTGCGTGAACTTCCAGGGGAACTATGTGCGCCCCCTGGATTCCTCGCAGCTATACACCGTCCGATAGAGGACGGGGGAGACTATCCGCAGTTTCTTCAAGCGCTTTGCTCAGGTCAAGAGCAAAGTAGCTCACGTCCCTGACTCAACAGTCATTGAGGCGTGCAAGAACGGGATCCTCCCCTGGGAGCTCCACCGGAGACTCTCCCGAAGCTGCCCCTCCTTCACCGACGAGTTCTTTACCATACTTGAGAAGTACGCTCGGGCAGAGGAGGATGACCACTGGAAGAAGAACCAGGGGGCCCCCGCCCCCTTCGACCGGGGGCCAGGGACCCCCCTCAAACGCCCAAAGGGGGGCAATCGTAGCAAGCCACGGCCTCGGGACACCTTTGTCCTCGAGGGCGAAGGTGGCTCGTGCGATGCCTCCAAGGGCAACCGCCCCTTCCCCAAGCCGAAAGGTCGTGGGGGAGGGCAGTCGTCCTGCGGTCGCGAAAGCCCGGCGGCTGGAGGCAGGGAAGGTCTATGGTGCACCTTCCACAAGTCCAATACCCATGCCACCCGAGAATGCCACCAACTACTCCAACACTTCGCCGCATTCCTTGACCAGCATGGGCAGGGGGGGACTCCTGCCTCCTTGCCCCTTCAGTCGGCCTTACCGGCCCTTCCTGCTCCCACGGGGGGACAGCAGGGACAAGCGTGGGAGGGGGAGCCGTCAGAGACTCTCCCCTTCCAAACCTCCCAAAGGCGTGTCAACGTCATCATGGGAGGATCCGCCTCCGGACGGGACTCTAAGCGTCAGTGCAAAGAATATGCACGCGAAGTAAAGGTGGTGGGGATGCTGCATACGTCCCAGCCACCCAAGTGGTCAGACGTCCCCCTCACTTTTATGGTAGAGGACGCGCGTGGGGTTCGCTTCCCCCATGATGACGCGCTCATTGTCTCCGCTACCATCTACAACTGCCACCTGGCCCGCATCCTCGTGGATGGCGGGAGTTCCGCCGACGTCCTCTACCTAAAGGCGTTTAGGGAGATGCAGGTGGACGAGAAGCTACTGCAGCCCGCAGCAGGGCCCTTGCAGGGATTCGTCTCAGGGAAGATGATCCACCCCGTGGGGAAGGTGGATCTCCCCATGACCTTCGGCACCCCAGACAACTACCAGACAGAGATGGTCCGGTTCGATGTGGTAGACCTCCCCTCTTCATACAACGCAATCATGGGGAGGACCACGATCAACCGCTTGGGGGCCGCAATCCACTAGAGCTTCCTCTGTGTGAAGATCCTCGGGCCTACGACGTGATCACCGCCCGGGGAGACCAAGACGTGGCCCGCGCTTTATACGAGCACGCCGCCGCAATGATCGGGAGCGTCAATATGATCAAGACCCCGGGGGGGAGACCTCTTCCCCGGGGCCGGACACCGCCGTGAGACCTTCCGGGAGGTCCCTCCCCAAGCCACGTCTGGAAGGGGACCTCCGGAAGGTCCCGCTGTCCCCAGACGACGGGGATAGGACCGTCAGGATCGGGGCGGATCTCCACGAGGAGCACGCGGAGCAACTCGCGGCTTTCCTGCGCAAGAACTCTGACATTTTTGCCTGGAAGCCTTCCGACATGCGAGGCGTCGCCCAGGACGTCATCGAGCACAAGCTTGCGGTGACCCCCGGCCACCCCCCAGTCAAGTAGAAGCTGAGAAAACTCTCCCTTGAACGCCAAGAGGCGATCAAGGTCAAGATCGCCAAGCTCCGAGAGGCGGGGTTCATTCGGGAGGTCTTGCACCCCGAATGGCTCGTGAACCCCGTCCTCGTGAAGAAGTCGAACGGAAAGTGGAGAATGTGCGTGGACTTCACCGACCTCAACCGCGCTTGCCCCAAAGACAACTTCCCGCTCCCGCGAATTGACCAGTTGGTCGACTCGACCACGGGGTGCAAGCTGATGAGCTTCCTAGATGCGTATTCGAGCTATCACCAAGCCTGGATGGCAGAAGGGGACGAGGAAAAGACGAGTTTCATAACTCCCCTCGGGACCTTCTGCTACGTCCACATGCCCTTCGGGCTAAAGAACGCTGGAGCGACTTTCCAGCGACTCATGATGTTGGTCCTCAAGGACCAGATCGGCCGCAATGTCAAAGTCTACATCGACGACGCGGTCGTCAAAAGTCCCCGCACGACTGCTCACATCGACGACTTGGCGGAGACCTTCAGCAACCTCCGCACATACGGGTTGAAGCTCAACCCGGAGAAATGCGCCTTCGGCGTGCGTGGGGGGAAGCTCCCGGGCTTCCTCGTGTCCCAGCGGGGGATAGAGGCCAACCCCGTGAAGATTCGGGCGCTCCTGGACATGCCCCTGCCGCGCTCGGTCAAAGACGTCCAACGACTCACCGGCCGCTTGGCCGCTCTGAGCCGCTTCGTCTCGCAGTCAGGAGAACGCGGCCTCCAATTCTTCAAAATCCTCCGGGGGCTCGAAGGGTTCCGGTGGACCCCCCAGGCCCAGGAGGCCTTTGACGATTTGAAGAAGTATCTCACGAGCCCCCCAATGCTTGTGAGCCCGTCCCCGGAAGAGCCTCTGCTCCTTTACCTCGCCGCGACCCCGGTGGCCGTGAGTGCAGTATTGGTAAAGGAGCAAGATGGACACAGCGTCCCATGTACTATGTGAGTGAGGCCCTCCAAAGGGCTAAAACTCGGTATACGGAGATGGAGAAGATCTGCTATGCCCTTTTAATGGCGTCCCGGAAGCTTCGTCATTACTTCCTAGGGCACCTGATCAATGTCCCGTCGTCCCTCCCATTGTGGGAGGTTCTCCGGAACAAGGAAGCCACCGGCCGGATAGGAAAGTGGGGGGCCGAGCTTGGCCCCTTTTCCCTTTCCCTCATGGGGTGCTCCGCCATCAAGTCGCAAGTCCTCGCTGACTTTGTGGCGGAGTGGACTCCTGCCTCCAGGCCTGGGGACAAAAACCTCCCCGCACCGCCCCGACACAAATACCATTGGACGCTCATGTTTGATGGCTCCCTGTGTCTCGCCAGGCTGGCGCGGGAGTAGTCCTCCGAGCCCTGAGGGGAGGGAACTGTAGTACGCGGCGCGGCTCGAGTTCCCTGCCACGAACAACGTCGTCGAATATGAGGCCTTGCTCCTTGGGTTACGCCTTGCGCACTCCCTGGGGATTCGACACCTCCTAGTAAAAGGAGACTCCCAGCTCGTAGTTTGCAAAATGGACAAGTCCTACTTGTGCCATGACGCAAACTTGAGCCTTTACTTGCAGGAGGTGTGCAAGATGGAGAAGCACTTCAACGGCCTAGAGGCCCGGCACATCCCGCGGAGGGAGAACGACTGGGCCGATGCCCTGGCTTGGGCAGCCAGCGCCAAGGAACCGCTCCCAAAAGGGGCTTTCTTGGAGATTATCGCGAAGCCCTCGACGGCCTCCCCGAACACGGGCGATGGGCCCGGCGTCCCGGAGGTTGCCGAGATCACCCGGACTTCATCTTGGATGGATCCCCTTGTCTCCTTCATCAAGGGGGAGGGGGACCCTCCCAGCGAGACCGAGGCCAAGCACCTCCAAGCCAAGGCTCGGGCATAACTCCTGCTGGAGGGGAAGCTTTACAAGCAGGGGGCTTCCGCCTTGCTCCGTTGCCTCCCACGGCTGGAAGGGCTCTGGCTTCTCGAGGATATTCACTTGGGAAGCTGTGGGTCTCATCTAGCCCCGTGCGCCATCGCGACCAAGGCCCTTCGCCAGGGTTTCTATTGGCCCACGGGGATTCGCGATGCGCGAGACCTTGTCTCCGAGTGTGAGGCCTGCCAGAAGATGGCCAAGGGTTCGAACCTCCCCCTTGTAGCACTACGGACTATCCCCATCACTTGGCCCTTCGCACGCTGGGGAATGGACCTCCTTGGTCCCTTCCCCCCAGCACCTGGGGGCTACAAGTATGCTGTGGTCGCGGTCGACTACTTTACAAAGTGGGTAGAGGCCGAACCTCTGGCCAGCATCACGTCCCGAGTGGTACCATGGTTTTTCTGGAAGAATATCGTATGTCGTTTCGGGGTCCCCCGAGAAATCACTGTCGATAATGGGACCCAATTCGACTTGGGATATTTTCGGGAATTCTGCGAAGGCTTGGGTCTCACCATCCACTTCGCCTCAGTAGCTCACCCCTAGAGCAATGGGGCCGTCGAAAGAGTTAACTGCGTAATTCTACAGGGGTTACATCGGCGGCTCGAACAAGCTGCCTCCAAATAGTGTGCGTGGGCGGAGGAGCTTCCTAGCATCCTTTGTTCCATGCGTATGACCCCGAGCCGGGCGACGGGACGCACCCCCTTCTCCCTTGTATACGGGGTCGAGGCGGTTCTTCCGCCGGAGATCGGCTTCCGGTCACTGCGGGTCGAGCTCCTAGATGGAGCTACGACTGTAACTTACCAAGCCAACGAAGCAAATCATCGACTGGAGGTCGACCTCGTGGAAGAGGAACGCGACCGAGCACTCCTTCAAGAGCAGGAGCTGAAGCACACGTGAAACGTACGCTTGCTTCGCAAGTTCTACGTCTAGCCTACAGGCTCGTCCCCTCCCCCGGAGTGGTTACACCGGAGGGGAGGGGGACATTGTACTGACCATTCCCTCCCCCGTCGCGATCTTGTGGGGGGAGGCGTTGTATCTTAACTCATTATCAATACAACTGGTTTTTCCTCAGCTCCAGCTTACTGTAGGTCTTTACTGTCTCTCACGGCGATGCCCTCCCTGTGAAGATGCCCTCTTAGCAAGGACGCCCTCCCCGTGAGGAAGTAGGCTAGCACAACCCAACAAGTCCCTACAACGGGAGTCCCACTCTCGTAGGGCGGCTTACGATCACCCCTCGTGGACTGAGGGTGTAAGTGGCAACCCGGTCCTCAAGGACCACGGTAACGAGTCAATTTGAGAGACTAGTCCCCTCCTCAAACACTCAGACTCGTCATCGGGTGCATCCTCCTCCGGGAGTTGATTTTCATCTTAGCAAGACGAAATTCTCGGATATTCTTTCTCGGAGATCTCGTTCCCGGTTCCCCATTTTCACGGCGACCGGAGGATTTTCTCCCGGAAAAATTATTCCTGGGAATTTCAGATTTTCTTGGATATTCTTCCCCGGAGACCTCATTCTCGGCTCCCCGTTTTCACTGCGACCGGAGAGTTTTCTCTTGGAAAAATTCCCGGAAATCTTGGGCGCTGTCTCCCGGAAAGCTCTTTCCCGGCTCCCCGTTCTCACGGCGACCAGAGGATCTCACCGGGACTTTCAAAAAATTGTCCCCGAAAGTTTTTCCCGGCCCCCCGTTCTCACGGCGACCAGCAAAATTTCTCACTAGAACCTTTGGAAAACTTGAGGAATTCTTAATTGAGTAGTTCTTACCCCGGGGTTTTGTCACCTCCACAGCGCGCAGAGTTACCTTCTGGCCCACTGTGGAGGGGGGGGACAACCTGTACCCGGGGATCACCCTGTTCCAGACTATTCGAAAATTCACAAAGTACACAAGCAAACTTAGCTTTATTAAAAACATCTAACCGGAGGACATCTTCCCCCTCCGATGGGCATCGCTACATTGAACATGGTACAACCCGGAGTGCAACCCGGAAGGCTCCTACACCTAATAATCCTAGAGGCCCTCTGATAGCTCTCAGGCCAGGTCTCGATACAAGCTTCGTATACGGCGTTGGGCCTCCCGGAGCAAATCTTCGGGCCAATATTCATAGCCCACCGATGGAAGTATTCGAAATGGAGGAACCCTCCGGGACCCCGGTCGCGGAGGGGATAGTTCAGCGTGGTGGTTGTCGAAGTTGTCCAAGTGCCACTCCAGAAGCAACCGCAACCGGATTGGCTCCCGGGAAACACCCCTGCCATGTCCCCCAGAGAAGAGACTTAACAAAATGAAGGCGGCTTGGGCATCCCCCGGGTGACAACCGCCGGAGCCCGGGGGCCCCACCTCCGGAGATGCCCCCAACAGCATCGGGGCGTCCCTAAGATCGTGCTCAAGCCTCGGGGGCTCTTTCCCGGGAGCGACCTCCCGGGGTGCCTGGTAAATTCAATTGAAACTTAGCAAAAAATTTCATTTCTATTGCATCAAAATATTGTTGTACAAATGTCCGGGGCTTCTTCTAAGAAGCTACCGGGAGCAAAAACCCTAAAGCAAAAAAGGGTCCTATCTAAAGGCTCGGGGGGGAGGCTCATACTTGTTCGTTGGTGTCCTCCCCCCGAGAGGCTCCCGCCGGAGCCGTGGCGTCCGCGCCCGGAGGAGCCGGCACCGAGAATCGCACCCGAACGATCCTTTCGTAGAAGCCACTGGAGAGTTGCTCCAATTCTCGCCTGGACAGCTCGAAGAACTTGGGGAAGGTCCAGGGAATTCGGCCCCCTATTGCCAGGGCGCCAACCCCCCGATGCTCCACAAGCCCCACCGCGGCAGCCACCACCGGGATCGCCCGGCCCCGTGCTTGGGCATCGGCGGCATCCGGGATCACGGAGACTTGTGCGTTAAGAAAACGCACAGCCTCCGCGAGCGTCGCCAGCGCCGCCTCGGAGCTGCCTCCCGGGCCAAGGCTCACCCCGAGGCCCTCGAGGGCCGAGTGAACGGAGCGGCCCTCGTCCGTCACCGCCCGGGCACTGGAGCCCTCGAGCTCCTGGAGGGCATCCTCCTTGGCCATCGCCTCCCTCCGGAGCCGGTCGTTGCCGTTCTTGGAGGCGTGGAGATGGGCCCGGACTCGGGCCAACTCCCGGAGCGCTCCATCCCGCTCCTCCAAGAAGGTGGCGGCCTTCCCCTCCGCCTCCTTCAACGCTTTATCGAAGTGCTCTTCAATGCCCCAAGCGATGGCCGCCCCCTGCAAACGCGAGACTTAGTCGAAACTTGTTGGGGGAAATCTCCATGCGGTCAAGTCCAGGTAAGTTCATGATTGCCCGGGGACAGTGGCCTCCGGTGCCTGCCCCGGGCGCCGCCTTTTAGGCCCCCGGGACTGTGCCCCCCGGGCATGACCCGGGCGCCGCCATTCGCCCGGGGACAGTGGCCTCCGGTGCCGGCCCCGGGCGCCGCCATGTGGCCCCCGGGACCGTGGCCCCCGGGCATGTCCCGGGCGCCGCCATTTGGCCCGGGGACAGTGGCCTCCGGTGCCTGCCCCGGGCGCCGCCATCTGGCCCCCGGGACCGTGCCCCCCGGGCATGTCCCAGACGCCGCCATTTGGCCCGGGGACAGTGGCCCCCCGGGCATGTCCCGGGCGCCGCCATTTGGCCCGGGGACAGTGGCCTCCGGTGCCTGCCCCGGGCGCCGCCATTTGGCCCCCGGGACCGTGCCCCCCGGGCATGACCAGGGCGCCGCCATTAGCCCGGGGACAGTGGCCTCCGGTGCCTGCCCCGGGCGCCGCCATGTGGCCCCCGGGACCGTGCCCCCCGGGCATGTCCCGGGCGCCGCCATGTGGCCTGGGGACAGTGGCCTCCGGTGCCTGCCCCGGGCGCCGCCATTTGGCCCCCGGGACCGTGCCCCCCGGGCATGTCCTGGGCGCCGCCATTTGGCCCGGGGACAGTGGCCTCCGGTGCCTGCCCCGGGCGCCGCCATTTGGCTCCCGGGACCGTGCTCTCCGGGCATGTCCCGGACGTCATCGCCCTCCTAAAAGGTAAAACCCCTGTTTGTTTATCACGTGCAGGTCGCGCGAGGGACGCCTCGGGAATCAGCGACCACCTGTCAAGCATCCAAGACGTTTGACCGGGAGAAGGACGGTCCTACCCTTCAATCCGACGGTGGCTTCCGGGGTAGTTTAGGTTTTTTGCTTCTTTTTGGGGCTATAAATAGCCCTTGTACCCCTCTGTTGTAAAGGATCAGTTCATTATTATTTGGAATAGCTAATCTCACAGACGTGCTCCGGAAGCCTCTCCCCCGGAGAGAGCCTCCCCAGCCGACTCCGGTCGGGAGCGCGTCGACAGGACTAGGGCCCCCACCGGGACCCGAACCTGTATAAATCCCCGTGTCTTTTCTTGTGTTTGTCCGGCGGGGGAGGACCGGTCACCCGGTCAACCCGCGCTGCGTAATCTCCGCTAGGATCGTCTTCCAAACCTGCCGGGGTATTCTTAATACCACGACAGTTGGCGCCGTCCGTGGGGATACGTGACGAATCGCCCTGGCTCCTCCGAGAACAAGGGCCCGCGCCCTTCCCGGTGACGCCGGTCTCGGTGACCTGGCGCCACCCGTCCGGGACGCTGCTGTTCCGGCGCTTCCGTCCGGAGGCGACCATTCCCAGGTACCGCCTCCCACCTTTCCTCTCAATCTAGGCGCCTCCACCTCCGGGTCGCTCCCGGCGGCCGCGGGGACCTCGGCCGGGACGAGTTTCCCCCCGACGGCTCCCCCGGCTCCTCGGGATGCCCTGCTGGAGGCTCTCGTGGAGGGCCAGCTCTGCGCCCAACGCTCTATGGACGAGCTCCTTAGTGCGTTGGCGCGGCCCTCGGCCCCCACATTTTCGTCGCACCCGTATCCGGGGATCATGCCCCCGTTTATGGGATACCCAGCGGCCCCTCCGGCGTCAGGGGGGCTGTCTACCCCGTATAATCCCGCTGGGGGGTTCCCTCCCCCCGCGGGATATACTTCCGGACACTTCTCGGCATCCGGGCCTGTCCCGGTGCCAGGAGGCTATTTCATGCCCGGGCCCTTCGTGGCACCAGGGGGGTACCCCGTCCCCGGCCCGCTTCCGGGGCTGGGGGGTCATTTCATGCCGGGGGTTATTCCTACGCCGGGAGCCAGTCCCGCCCCTCGCGTTGCGTTCACCGCACCGGGGCCGGTCGACAGAGCAGCTCCCGTGCCTCAGCGAATTTCCCCCCGCATTGGCTCCCCAACCCCGGAAGTTGCCGAGGGGGCTCACCCCCCACTGGTTCCGGATGTCGCGGGGGCTTCCCCCTTTCCGGTCCCGGTCGTTGCCGCAGGGGCCCCCTCTTCGGACCCAAACGTCGCCCCGGGCGCCCCCTCCCCGGTTCCGGATGGTGCAGGGGCTCCCCCCTTTCCGGTCCCGGGGGGCGTCGCGGGGGGCTCCCCCCAGCAGGCCCCGGTAGCTTCCGGGCCGGCTGCTACAGTGCAGGAGCTCCCTCCCCCGGCGAAGCAGGTCCGCTTCTCCCGGGGGGAGGTCGAGCGAATGCATTCTCCCAGCCGCGGGGAAGAGCTTCCCCCCGGTCGTTGTCGCAGGGAGCCCCGCTCTCGCACCGGTCGGGGGAAGAGACCCGCCGAAGAACCATCCTCCCCGGGGGGAAGCCCGGACGTCCGGGAAATCAGTCCCGGCCCAGAAGAGAAGCGTCGTCACCACCACTCCGGTGGCCCTCTTGGGCCGCTACTTGACTCAGATAACGAGGGGGCGTCCCCCGTTAAAGAAGACAGTGACTGGGGCTCCCCCCGGGAAGTGCAGGGGGCGAACCAACCTCTGTGTCGAAGACTCCGCAGCATCCGATGGCCGCGGCCCTACCGCCCCCCGCACATTGAACATTATAGTGGCGAGGCGGACCCTTACGAGTTCGTGCAGATCTACTCCACAGCCATCTCCGCGGCGGGGGGGGACGAGAGCGTCCAATGCAACGTCTTCCCCCTCTACCTCACTGGCATCGCCCGCTCCTGGTTTTACAATCTGAAGGCGGGCTCCATCAAGTCTTTCTCGCAGCTGAAGTGGGAGTTCTGCGCCAACTTTCAGGGAAATTACGTACGTCCCCTGGATTCTTCACAGCTATACACAGTGCGCCAGAGAACCGGGGAGACCATCAGAAGCTTCTTCAAGCGCTTTGCCCAAGTAAAAAGCAAAGTGGCCCACGTCCCGGACTCCACAGTGATCGAAGCCTGCAAAAGCGGGATCCTCTCGGGGGAACTCCACCGAAGACTCTCTCGAAGCTGCCCCTCTTCCGCCGACGAGCTCTTTAACGTACTCGAAAAGTACGCTCGCGCGGAGGAAGACGACATCTGGAAGAAGACCCAGGGGGCTCCTGCCCCTGCCGAGCGGGGGGCCCGGGATCCCCCCAGGCGCCCCAGGCAGGGGGCCGTAGCGAACCACGGCCTCGGGACACTTTTGTCCTCGAGGGCGGAGGCGGCTCGCGCGACCCCCCGAAGGGCAACCGCCCCTTTCCCAAGCCGAGAGGCCATGGGGGAGGACAGTCTTCGCGCGGCCGTGAAGGCCCCGCGGGGAGAAGCCGGGAAGGACCGTGGTGCAGCTTCCACGGGTCCAGTACCCACGCCACCCGAGATTGCCACCAGCTGCTGCAGCACTTCGCGGCGTTCCTCGACCAGCGCGGGCAGGGGGGGGGACTCCGGCCTCCTTGCCCCCTCGGTCAGCTGTTCCGGCCCTTCCCGCTCCCGCGGGGGGGCAGCAGGTGCAGGAGGGGGAGCCTTCAGACGCTCTCCCCTTTCAAACTTCTCAGCGCCGCATCAACGTCATCGTAGGGGGGTCCGCCTCCGGGCGGGATTCCAAGCGCCAGCGCAAAGAGTACGCGCGAGAAGTTAAGGTAGTGGGGGTGCTACACGCGTCCTTGCCGCCCAAGTGGTCGGACGTTCCCCTCACCTTTACGGCGGAAGACGCGCGAGGGGATCGCTTCCCTCATGACGACGCGCTCATTGTCTCCGCAACAATCTACAACTGCCACTTGGCCCGCATCCTCGTGGACGGCGGAAGCTCCGCCGACGTCCTGTTCCTCAAAACCTTCAAGGAAATGCAGGTGGATGAGAAGCTCCTGCAACCAGCGGCAGGGCCTCTGCAAGGGTTTGTCCCGGGGAAGGCGATCCACCCCGTGGGCAAGGTAGATCTCCCGATCACCTTCGGCACCCCGGAGAACTATTGGACCGAGCTAGTCCGCTTCGACGTAGTGGACCTCCCCTCCTCCTACAATGTGATTATGGGGAGGACTACGATCAATCGGCTAGGGGCTGCCACCCACCAAAACTACCTGTGCATGAAGATCCCCGGGCCGCATGGCGTGATCAACGTCCGGGGGGATCAAGACATGGCCCGTGCTCTATACGAGCGAGCTGCTACCACAATAGGAAGCGTCAATCTGATCAAGGCACCCGGGGGGGAGGCTCCCCCCCCGGACGTAGACGTCGCTGCGCCATCCCCTGGGAGGCCCCTCCTCAAGCCGCGTCCGGAAGGGGGCCTCCGGAAGGTCCCGCTGTCCCCGGGCAGCAGGGACCAAACTGCCCAAATCGGGGCAGAGCTCCCCCAAGACCATGCAACGCAACTCGCAGCCTTTCTGCGCGAAAACTCCGATGTTTTTACGTGGAAGCCTTCGGACATGCGGGGCGTCGCCCGGGAGGTTATTGAACACAAGCTCACGGTAACCCCCGGTCACCCCCCTATCAAGCAGAAGTTGAGGAAGCTCTCCCTCGAACGTCAAGAAGCTATCAAAACGAAGATAGCCCGGCTTCGAGAGGCGGGGTTCATCCGGGAAGTGTTGCACCCCGAGTGGCTCGCAAACCCCGTCCTCGTCAAGAAATCAAGTGGCAAGTGGCGCATGTGCATGGACTTCACCGACCTTAACCGCGCCTGCCCCAAAGACAACTTCCCGCTCCCGCGGATCGACCAGCTCGTTGACTCCACCACGGGGTGCGAGCTGATGAGCTTCCTAGACGCCTACTCGGGATACCATCAAGTCCGGATGGCGGAGGGGGACGAGGAAAAGACGAGTTTCATAACTCCCCTCGGAACCTTCTGCTACCGCCACATGCCCTTCGGGCTCAAGAATGCGGGAGCCACATTCCAGCGCCTGATGACGCTGGTCTTCAAAGATCAAATCGGCCGCAACGTCGAAGTCTACGTAGACGACGCGGTCGTCAAGAGTCCCTGTGCAGCCTCCCACATCGACGACCTCGCAGAGACCTTCCGCAACCTCCGCGCGTTCGGGCTCAAGCTCAACCCGGAGAAGTGCGCCTTCGAGGTGCGCTGGGGGAAGCTCCTGGGTTTCCTCGTGTCCCAGCGGGGCATTGAGGCAAACCCCGAGAAGATCCGGGCCTTCCTAGACATGCCCCCACGGCGCTCCGTCAAAGATGTCCAGCGGCTCTCCGGCCGCCTGGCCGCGCTCAGTCGCTTCGTCTCCCGTTCGGGGGAGCGGGGCCTCCAGTTCTTCAAGATCCTCCGAGGGCTCGAGGGGTTCCGTTGGACCCCCGAGGCCCAGGAAGCCTTCAATGTCCTCAAGAAGTACCTCTCGAGCCCTCCAATGCTCGTGAGTCCGTCTCCGGAAGAGCCCTTGCTCCTCTACCTCGCCGCGACCCCCGTCGCCGTCAGCGCGGTTTTGGTGAAGGAGCAAGGGGGGCAGCAACGTCCCGTGTACTACGTCAGTGAAGCCCTCCAAGGGGCCAAGACTCGGTACACGGAGATGGAGAAGATTTGCTACGCTCTCCTCATGGCGTCCCGGAAGCTCCGGCACTACTTCCTGGGGCACCCCATCACCGTCCCGTCGTCCCTCCCCCTGGGGGAGGTACTGCGGAATAAAGAAGCCACTGGCCGGATTGGGAAGTGGGGGGCCGAGCTCGCCCCCTTCTCCCTGTCCCTTACCGGCCGCTCCGCAATCAAGTCGCAGGTCCTCGCCGACTTCGTCGCAGAGTGGACTCCCGCCTCTGGGTCCGGGGACGAAGATCTCCCTGTGCCGCCCCTGCGCAGTGACCATTGGACCCTGCTGTTTGATGGGTCGCTGTGTCTCGCTGGGGCTGGCGCGGGGGTAGTCCTCCGGAGCCCCGAGGGGAAGGAGCTCGAGTACGCCGCGCGGCTCGAGTTCCCCGCAACCAACAACGTCGCCGAATACGAGGCTCTGCTCCTCGGAATGCGCCTAGCGCGTTCCCTGGGGATCCGGCGCCTACTAGTGAAGGGAGACTCTCAGCTCGTTGTCTGCCAAATGGACAAGTCATACCTGTGCCATGACGCAAATTTAAGTCTTTACTTGCAGGAAGTACGGAAGATGGAGAAACACTTCGACGGCTTTGAGGCCCGGCATATCCCGAGGAGGGAGAATGACCGGGCCGATGCCTTGGCGTGGGCCGCAAGCGCCCGGGAAACGCTCCCCAGGGGGGCCTTCTTGGAAATCATCATGAAGCCCTCGGTGGCCTCCCCCGATGCAGGCCCCGAGCCTCCGGTCCCGGAGGTCGCCGAGATCGTCCGACCTTCATCTTGGATGGACCCCCTCATCTCCTTCATCAAGGGAGAGGGGGACCCTCCCCACGAGACCGAGGCTAAACGCCTCCGGGCCAAAGCCCGGGCATATCTCCTGCTGGAGGGAAGGCTCTACAAGCGGGGGGCTTCAGCCCTCCTGCGCTGCCTCCCCCGGTCGGAGGGACTTCAACTCTTGCAAGACATTCACGTGGGGAGCTGTGGTTCTCACCTAGCCCCGCGTGCCATCGCCGCCAAGGCCCTTCGGCAGGGCTTCTACTGGCCTACAGTCATGCGCGACGCGCGAGACCTTGTCTCCGCGTGCGAAGCATGCCAGAAAATGGCCAAGGGCTCGAATCTCCTCCCTGTAGCGCTGCGGACTATCCCCATCACTTGGCCCTTCGTGCGCTGGGGGATGGACCTTTTAGGGCCCTTCCCCCCAGCGCCCGGAGGATACAAGTATGCGGTAGTCGCGGTCGACTACTTGACAAAGTGGGTCGAGGCGGAGCCCTTGGCTAGCATCACCTCCCGGGCCGTTCAGCGGTTTTTCTGGAAAAACGTCGTTTGTCGTTTTGGTGTCCCCCGGGAAATCACCGTGGACAACGGGACCCAATTCGACTCGGCTTACTTCCGGGAATTCTGCGAAGGCCTGGGGATCGTCATCCACTTCGCCTCAGTGGCCCATCCTCAAAGCAATGGGGCCGTCGAGAGGGTCAATGGCGTAATCCTACAGGGGTTACGCCGGAGACTCGAACAAACCGCTTCCAAGCGGGGCGCGTGGGCAGAGGAGCTCCCTAGCATCCTCTGCTCGATGCGCACGACCCCGTCCCGGGCCACAGGGCGTGCTCCCTTCTCCCTAGTCTACGGGGCGGAGGCAGTCCTCCCCCCGGAGATCGGCTTCCGGTCGCTGCGGGTCGAGCTCTTGAACGGAGCCACGACCGCAGCCTACCGGGCCAACGAAGACAACCGGCGGCTGGAAATTGACCTCGTGGAGGAGGAACGCGACCGAGCGCTCCTCCGCCACGCCATCTACGAGCGCGAAATGTCGCGCGCATACAACCAGCGCGTGCGCGAAAGAGCTTTTCGCCTTGGGGACCTTGTCCTCAAGCGCGTCACGGACCCCCAAGCCCAGGGAAAACTCTCCCCCAAATGGGAGGGCCCCTACAGGATCTCCGCTGTCCTAGGCTCGGGGGCCTACAAGCTCTCCAACCTTCAAGAGCAGGAGCTGAAGCACACCTGGAACTTGCGTTTACTTCGCAAGTTCTACGTCTAGCCTTACGGGCCTGCCCCCTCCCCCGGAGCGGTCACGCCGGAGGGGGAGGAGGGACACTGTAGTTTCCCTTTTTTCCCCCTTCGCGGCTTCGCAGGGGGGGCTTTGTATATTTCGTTAATAAATGCATAGCCTTTGTTCTCCAACTGTCTCACTGCAGGTTGTTCTTGTTTACCGCCCCTAGTGGTGATGCCCTCCCCGCGAGGACGCCCTCCCCGCGAGGATGCCTTCCCCGTGAAGATGCCCTCCCCGTGAGGATGCCCTCTCCGTGAGGAAGTGGGCCCTGTCCCAGCAAGTCCCTCCTGAAGGGCGGCTTACGAACAGCCCTCGTGGACTGAGGCTGTAAGCGGCAACCCGGTCCCCAGCGGCCGCGGTAACGAGTCACTTTGGGAGATTAGTCCCCTACCCAAACACTCAAGACCCGTCTCCGGGCACTTCCTCCTCCGGGAGTAGACGCTCTCCTCAGCGGGACGTCTAATGGCTTTCTGGATTATCTTCCTCCTCCGGGAGTCGACGTTATTCCCGGCTCCCCGTTCTCACGGCGACCGGAAGATCAGCCCCTTGCGGCTTGATTGGATCTATCTTCCTCCTCCGGGAGTCGACGTTATTCCCGGCTCCCCGTTCTCACGGCGACCGGAAGATCAGCCCCTTGCGGCTTGATTGGATCTATCTTCCTCCTCCGGGAGTCGACGTTATTCCCGGCTCCCCGTTCTCACGGCGACCAGAAGATCAGCCCCTTGCGGCTTGACTAGATCTATCTTCCTCCTCCGGGAGTCGACGTTATTCCCGGCTCCCCGTTCTCACGGCGACCGGAAGATCAGCCCCTTGCGGCTTGATTGGATCTATCTTCCTCCTCCGGGAGTCGACGTTATTCCCGGCTCCCCGTTCTCATGGCGACCGGAAGATCAGCCCCTTGCGGCTTGACTAGACCTATCTTCCTCCTCCGGGAGTCGACGTTATTCCCGGCTCCCCGTTCTCACGGCGACCGGATGATTATCTCTCGAAGACCTTATTCCCGGCTCCCCGTCCTCGCGGCGATCGGACAATTGCTTTACGAAGATTGGGTTTCTCAGATATATTTTCCCCCGGACACATTATTCCCGGTTCCCCGTTTTCACGGCGACCGGACGAAGTCTCCCGGGAAGCTCCCCTCCGGAGGTCTTGTTGGCTTTTCATGAGCCCCTTCCGCGCCTAGTTCCCGGTTCCCCGCTCTCCCGGCGGCCGGATGAACCTCTCCCGGTGCCCCCGTTCACCCCGGAAGGCCCCTCCTTCGGAAATCCTTTTACAATTTTCTAACAAAATATTTCTACAGGTTATGCTCCCCCCGGGGACCCTGTTACCCCCACAGCACGCGGAGGCCTCCTCCCGCCCGCTGTGGGCGGGGGGGGACAGGGGGCCCCCGGGGTCACCCACGAAGAGACTTAGCTCATCCTTGTTAAGATGAGTCATCCAGACCATCCAAGAAGAAGAAAATTGAGGCAATAAAAGGAAACAATGCGCTTTATTGATCAACAAACCCGGAGGACATCTTCCCCCTCCGGTGGGTTTCGGAAACGATACAACCCGGGTCCTAACCCGGGGGATTTTCTACGAGCCTAAGGCCCCTACGCCTAAAGCTCCCGGAGGCGTTCCCTCAGCTCCCGGGCCAAGTCCCGGTACAGCGCCTGGACGCGACGCTGAGAGTCCCGAAGTACGTCTTCGGGCCAAAACTCGTACCCAGCCGGCGGAAGTATCCGGAGAGGAGGTATCATCTGGGTCTTCGGGCGCGGGGGAGTTAATTCAGCACGGCTGTTGTCAAAATTATCCAAGTGCCATTCCGGGCGCCACCTCAACCGGACAGGCTCCCGGGCAGTACCGCCGTCGCGCCTCCCGGAGACAAGGCTCAGCAAAATCAAAGCCGCTTGGGCGTCCCCCGGAGAGCCTCTCCCGGACCGTTGCTCGGGAGCAACCCCCCGGGAACCCTGGTAACATTTCATTGCAAAGACTTAGAAAAATTTCTAATATATTTCATTGCAAAATGTTTTTGTACAAGTGCCCGGGGCTTCTCCTAAGAAGCTACCGGAATCAAAATGTCTAACAAAATAAAAAGGGGTCCTAGCTAAAGACCCGGGGGAGGCTCATACTTTGGCATTGGGGTCCTCCCCCCGGGGAGCTTCCTCCGTGGCCGGGGCAGGGACATCCGCGGCCGGAGGCGCCGGTGTCGGGAACCACGTCCGGATGATCCGGTCGTAGAACCCCTCCGCCAGCAGCTCCACCTCCCGGCGCGTTGGCTCGAAGGCCTCCGGGAAGCCCCGGGGGATGCGCCCCCCGATCGCCCGGGCGCCGACCCCACGGTAGTCAACGAGCCCCGCGGCGGCCGCGATGACGGGGATCGCCCGGCCACGTGCCCGGACGTCCGCAGCCTCCGGGATGGCGGAGACTTGTGCGTTAAGAAAACGCACAGCCTCCGCGAGGGTCGCCGGGGGCACCTTCGGGCCGCTCCCGGAGCCCAGGCTAACGCCAAGGCTTTCCAAGGCCGAGCGGACGGAGCGGCCCGGGTCCGACAACGCCCGGACGCTGGAGCTCTCGAGCTCCCGGAGCGCCTTCTCCCGCACCTTGGCCTCCTCTCGGAGGCGGATGTAGGCGCCCTCCGAAAGGTGCACCTGCGCCCGGGCCCGGGACAGCTCATCAAGAGCTTCGTCCCGCTCCTGGAGGGCCGCCTCCCGCTGCTCGACGCAGGCCGCGGCCCGGCTCTCCGCCTCCTTGAGCAGCCGGGTGACCCGCTGCTCAAGGCCCCAGGTAACAGTCGAAGTGTTGAGAGCTCGAGTTACCTGGGCTCCGAGGGACTCGAGCCCCTCAAAACGCTCGTGGAGCGTTCCTCCTGCTATGAAGGCCTGCACCTTCTGGTTGTGCAGGCCCTCCGCGTAGCGGGCCACCTCACCCGCGGGAAGTAGGGAGGTGTCGTGCCCGGCCCTCCTGTCGCGGCCGGGAGAGGGCCCCCGGACCTCCGAATCCGGGAGCACGGCCGGCGTCGCCGGCGTCTTCGTCGATGAAGTTTCCTCCGAAGACGAAGACGAAGATTGGGCGGGGATCTCCGCCCGGGGGGGGATCATCGGGCCTTTCCCCGCCCCAGGCCGGAGGGCCCTCGGAGCCTCCTGCTCCGGGGGGACCTCGAAGACTGAGAGGCTCCCCCCCTCTTCATCAACCGGCCAGAGGCGAGGGGGCGCCGCCCCCGAAAACCTCACCTCTAGCCTCTCTGGCGCCAATGCCGCCGGGAGAGGCGAGAGGAGCGTCACGCGAATTGCCGACGGGGCGTAGTCCGCTGAATCGGACCCCGCCCCATCGACAACAACCTCCTTCCCCCGGGCCTCGACGGGGGCCTCCGGGGGCAGAGGCGTCGCCTCTGCCTGGGGCGCCGCCCGGGCATGTTCGGCTCTGGGAGCCGCATCCCGGGCCCTCACCGGCGTCGTCGCCGGCGCCGTCGTCGGGGCTGGGGTCTTTTGGACCCGGGGCTTTTTGGGCTCCGAGCCCCCGGCAGCATCCTTCCCCCGTTTATGAGACCCGGGGGTGGGAAGGGGCTTCCTCTCCGGAAGCCTGAGCCCGTAGGCCTCGGCCACCAAGTTCCGGGGAGGCCCCTCCCCCACGAGGCGCACGATGCGGTCGTGTTTGTCGGCGAAGTACCTCCCCAGGAGGTGCTCCGCCTTGTCCCTCGCCGCCGGGTACGGGCGCACTGTAAGAGGTAAAAAGTTAGTCAATTTCCCGTAAAAAACTGCAAGTACAAAAATGCAGGGGACTTACGCCGCGTCACCGGCTTGACCGGAGGCCGCTGCTCCGGGCCCATGCCGATCCCCCTTCCCCCGCGTGAGAAGGGGGAAAGCCGCAGGAGTGCCAGCTCCTCCGCGGCGTCCCGCATCGAGCGGGCCTTCTTCGCCAGCACCACCTTCCCGAGGAGCTCCAACTCCTCGTCCGTCCACACCGGCGGCTTCGGTGCGGACGACCGGCTGTAGGTGGGAGGCTCCGGGGCGTAGACCACCGCCTCGTCCCGGACCCGGAGGTAGAACCACCTTCGGAGCCAGTCCCCCCAGTGGTCCCGGGAGGCCGCCGCCGGGTAGTCCGCCACCCGGGAGGGCAGCATCTGGACCATCACCGAGCCGAAGGGGGACTTCGGTCCTCCCTTCCCCAGGTGGGAGCTCCGCGCTGCCGGCTCGTAAAAATACCGGAAGACGCGGAGGGTGGGCTCCCGCCCGGTCGCCGTCTCGTACAGCCAGATGAAGAGACCCATCCGGACGAGGGCGTTGGGGGTGAGGTGGTTGAGCGCCACCCCGTACTCCTTTAGGAACTCCCGGAGCATCGGGTGCACCGGGAGTCAGAGCCCTGCCTCGAGGAAGGCCTCGAAGGCCACAACCTCTCCGGGCCTGGGGCGGGGGGCTCCGTCCTTCTTTAGGGGGACCCGGATGTCCCCCTCTTCGACGACGCCCTTCTTGACCAGGGACTCCACGTCCGAGGCCGAGAACTCGGAGGCCCAGAGGAAATCCGCGGGGATTTCCTCCGGGGGCACCTCCGTGGTCTTCGCTCGACCTTTGCGTGCCATTAGGTGAGTTCTTTGTTTTTCGGTGGCTAAGTTTTCAGGTGGCTACGGCTACAACTCCTGGACGCTCGCTACCGGAGAAGGCTACCGGAAATGCTACCGGGAGAGCGCTACCGGGAGAGCTGAAGCTGGAGTTGGAAAATTTGGAATGAGCTACCGGGGCCCCCTAAGGCCCTATTTATAGAGGCTGGCCGTGATCTAGATGCGCGCCACGTGGCCCCCTCGGAGCAATCTGGACCACTGATTCAAACCGTGCGCGGGAAACGAAGGGACAGGCGCGTAAATCGAGACGCCGTTTCGAACCCCGCGTGCATTTATTAGGAGAACGGCGCGGCAATGAAGCGCCCGGCACAGAAACCGAAGCGTCGCCGGGGCTCCAGTGATTTTTGTCCGGAGTTTTCGTCCGGAGATTTTCCCGGTACCGTAACCATTCCCTCCGGGGGCTCAAGCTTCGTCCCCGGAGGGCATGGGGGGCTGCTGTTGGGGGAAATCTCCATGCGGTCAAGTCCAGGTAAGTTCATGATTGCCCGGGGACAGTGGCCTCCGGTGCCTGCCCCGGGCGCCGCCTTTTAGGCCCCCGGGACCGTGCCCCCCGGGCATGACCCGGGCGCCGCCATTCGCCCGGGGACAGTGGCCTCCGATGCCGGCCCCGGGCGCCGCCATGTGGCCCCCGGGACCGTGCCCCCCGGGCATGTCCCGGGCGCCGCCATTTGGCCCGGGGAAAGTGGCCTCCGGTGCCTGCCCCGGGCGCCGCCATCTGGCCCCCGGGACCGTGCCCCCCGGGGATGTCCCGGGCGCCGCCATTTGGCCCGGGGACAGTGGCCCCCCGGGCATGTCCCGGGCGCCGCCATTTGGCCCGGGGACAGTGGCCTCCGGTGCCTGCCCCGGGCGCCGCCATCTGGCCCCCGGGACCGTGCCCCCCGGGCATGTCCCGGGCGCCGCCATTTGGCCCGGGGACAGTAGCCTCCGGTGCCTGCCCCGGGCGCCGCCATTTAGCCCCCGAGACCGTGCCCCCCGGGCATGTCCCGGGCGCCGCCATTTGGCCCGGGGACAGTGGCCTCCGGTGCCTGCCCCGGGCGCCGCCATTTGGCCCCCGGGACCGTGCCCCCCGGGCATGACCCGGGCGCCGCCAGTAGCCCGGGGACAGTGGCCTCCGGTGCCTGCCCCGGGCGCCGCCATGTGGCCCCCGGGACCGTGCCCCCCGGGCATGTCCCGGGCGCCGCCATGTGGCCCGGGGACAGTGGCCTCCGGTGCCTGCCCCGGGCGCCGCCATTTGGCCCCCGGGACCGTGCCCCCCGGGCATGTCCCGGGCGCCGCCATTTGGCCCGGGGACAGTGGCCTCCGGTGCCTGCCCCGGGCGCCGCCATTTGGCTCCCGGGACCGTGCTCTCCGGGCATGTCCCGGACGTCATCGCCCTCCTAAAAGGTAAAACCCCTGTTTGTTTATCACGTGCAGGTCACGCGAGGGACGCCTCGGGAATCAGCGACCACCTGTCAAGCATCCAAGACGTTTGACCGGGAGAAGGACGGTCCTACCCTTCAATCCGACGGTGGCTTCCGGGGTAGTTTAGGTTTTTTGCTTCTTTTTGGGGCTATAAATAGCCCTTGTACCCCTCTGTTGTAAAGGATCAGTTCATTATTATTTGGAATAGCTAATCTCACAGACGTGCTCCGGAAGCCTCTCCCCCGGAGAGAGCCTCCCCAGCCGACTCCGGTCGGGAGCGCGTCGACAGGACTAGGGCCCCCACCGGGACCCGAACCTGTATAAATCCCCGTGTCTTTTCTTGTGTTTGTCCGGCGGGGGAGGACCGGTCACCCGGTCAACCCGCGCTGCGTAATCTCCGCTAGGATCGTCTTCCAAACCTGCCGGGGTATTCTTAATACCACGACAAAACTCGAGTTGGAATCCCAAAGAGAACTAGCCACCGGTTCGAGGACGAACTTGGCTGTGGAGAGATTGAAGCTCCCCGCAGCGTTCGCGGAGCTTCCCTTGCGAGACATAGTCCTGGACCTTCTGGGTCTAGAGCCCCTCCGCGAACCGGAAGACCTCCCTCGCGGACAGCGGGGGGGGGGGGGGGGGGGATAAGGAGCCCTTTCCCCTTTCTGGGCTGCAGGGCTCCCGGGACCTCCGTCGCCGGGGGGACCTCGTAGACCAAGGGGCTCCCCCCCTCGTCTATCGGCCATTCGATGCGAGGAGGGGAAGCCTCCGCTAATCGAACCTCCGGCCTCTCCGTTTCCAGCGGCGCCGAGGCCATTGGGAGAGCAATCGTCGAAGACGGAGAGGGGGCATAATTCGCTGAGTCGAATGCCCCCCCGTCATCAGCTAGCTCCTTTCCCCGAGCCTCTCTGGAGGCCTCGGGGAGGCGCGCGAGCTCCTGCGCCTCCATTGTCCCCCCAGAGTTCCCTGGGAGGGGCAGCGTCCCGGGCCTTCACGTGCGTAGAGCCCGGCGTCGTCACCGGACCGGGGGCCTTCTGAGCCTTGGCTCGCTTTGGCTCAGAACCCCCGGCGACCTCCTTCAGCCTCTTGTGGGAACCGGGGGTGGGGAGAGGCGTCCTCGCTTGTAGCCTCAGCCCGAAGGCCTCAGCTACCAAGTTACGGGGACAACCCTCCCTGATGACGCGCACGATGCACTCGTGCTCGTCGGCATAGTACCTCCGGAGGAGGTTCTCAGCCTTCTCCCGGGCAGTCGGATACGGCCGGACTGCAAAAACTAAGAGTTAGAGAAATTAACAAAGAAGTGAGCAAAGTAACTGGGAACTTACATCGGGTCACCGGCTTTTGCGGGGGCCGCTGGGCCAGACTCATCCTGATCCCCCTCCTCCCGTGTGAGAAGGGGGAGATCTTCAGCAGTGTCAGCTCCTCGGCGGCGTCCCTCATGGAACGGACGCCCCAGGAGCCCACCACCTTGCTGAGGAGCTTCAGCTCCTCCTCAGTCCACACCGGGGGCTTGGGGGCTGACGATCGGCTGTAGGAGGGGGGCTCCAGTGAGTACGTCACCTCGGCGTCCCAGACCCGGAGGTAGAACCACCTCCGGGCCCAGTCCCCCCAATGGTCCCGGGAGGCTGCCACCGGGTACTCCACCACCCGAGAAGGCAGGAGCTGGATCATGACGGAGCCGAATAGGGACTTCGGCCCTCCCTTCACCAAGTGGGAGCTCCTCGCCGCCGGCTCGTAGAAGTACCGGAACAACCTGAGCATCAGCTCCCGTCCGGTGGCTGTCTCGAACAGCCAAATAAAGATGCCCATCTGAACGAAGGTGTTCGGCATCAGGTGGTTGATCGCCACCCCGTACTCCCGGAGGAACTCCTGGAGCAACGGATGCATTGGGAGCCGGAGTCCAGCCTCGAGGAAAGCCACGAAGACCACCACTTCCCCGGGCCTAGGGCGGGGGGGCACCATCCTTCTTGGAGGGGATCCGGACATCCCCGTCCGCAACAACCCCCCGGTCCACGAGGGACTCCAAGTCCCCCGACATGAACTCGGAGGCCCAGAGGAAGTCCGCGCTGACTTCCTCCGGAGGCACCTCAGCATTCTTAGCGTGGCCTTTGGGTCCCATTGATTTCTTCGGTGGTTTGGGCTCTAAGGAAAGGGGCTCGAGTTTCCGGTGACTGGGCTTCCGGGAGAGAGCTACTGGGAGAGCTAAGAGCGCTGGTGGTGTTTAAGGGTTGAAGGCTCGAGTGACTTCTCTGGGTCCCTCGAGGCCCTATTTATAGGGCTCAAGCGCGGCCCCGATGGGCGCCACGTGGCTCCTCGCGGTGCATCCGTGCCGCCCAATTCAAACAATGCGCGGGAACCAAAGGGACGGGCGCGCGAAACGATGTGTCACCAGTTTGAACCACGAGCGGCCATTATGGTCGAACGGCGCACTCCAATCGAGACGAGGCCTTAATGAATGACGGCGCGGTCATAAATGCTTGGCACGAAGATCGAAGCGTCACTGCTCCAGAGGTCCATCCCGGAGGAGATGTTCCCGGTAACATGAACCATCCCCTCCGGGGACTCGAGCATCGCCCCCGGAGGGCATGGGGGGCTGCTATTGGGTGAAATCTCGGAGGGATCAAGTCTAGGTAAGAGGCCGCCAATTTGCTCGGGGACAAGGCCCCCCGGTGGCTTGTCCCAGGTGCCGCCTTTTGCCCGGGGACAAGGCCCCCCCGGTGGCTTGTCTCGGGCGCCGCCATTTGCCCGGGGACAAGGCCCCCCCCCCCCCCCGATGGCTTGTCCCGGGTCACGTGAGGATCACGCGAGAAGCGCCTCGGGAAATGGTGGACACCTGTTAAGCATCCAAGGCTTTTTACCAGAAGAAGGACGCTAGTGCCCCTCGATCCAACAGTTGCAAGCGGGGTAGTTTAGTCTTTTTGCATCTTTTGGGCCTATATAAGCCCTTGTAACCCCTCATGTGAAGGACAATTCATTTTTACTCTAATAGACAATCAAACAGGCGTGCTTTGGAGCCATCTCCCCCGAGAGAGCTCCCCTAGCCAACTCCGGTTGAGAGCACGTCAACAGGACTAGGGCCTCCACTAAGGCCTGAATCTGTATAAACCTTCGTGTCACTTGCTGTGCTTGCCTGACGGGAGAGGACCGGTCACGCAGTCAGCTCGCGTCGTCTTTTCTTCGCTAGGAACCTCCACAAAACCTGCCGGGGTATTCGTAATACCACGACAGGCACAGTAATCTTGTGCGCTTGAAAGTAATGTCACAGCTTCCTTGAAGCCATTAAGAGAGCATAAAGTAATTTTTGGACCTCATTTTTAACCCTTAAACGAGGGATTTGCATCTTGTCAAGGGCTTTGGCAAAGAGCAAGTCAAGAGAACTACCTCAATCGATCAGGACTTTACCCACTTTAGCATTGCTAATTGCGGGGGTTATAACCAAAGGGGACCGTCAGGCCTTTCCCTGCCCCGGGCCGGAACGTCCTCGGGGCCTCCTCCTCCGGAGGAACCTCATAGACCGAGGGGCTCCCCCCCTCGTCTACCGGCCAAACCCGCGGAGGCGAGGCCCCCACGAATCTCACCTCCAGCCTCTCCGGCTCCAAAGAAGCCGGAAGGGGCGGGAGGGGCTCCACCATGAGCGGCGACGGGGCGTAGTTCGCCGAGTCGGACGCCGCCCCGCCCGCGATAGCCTCCTTCCCCCGCGCCTCGACGAGGCCCTTCGGGGGAGGAGGTGTTGCTTCCTTCCGGGACTGTGCCCGGGCACGTTCGCTCCTGGGGGCCTCGTCCCGGGGCTTCGCCGGTGTCGCCGCCAGCGTCGTCGATGGGCCGGGGGTCTTTTGAACCCAGGCCTTCTTGGGCTCTGAGCCCCCGGCCACCTCCTTCCCCCATTTGTGCGACCCAGGGGTGGGGAGAGGATTCCTCTCTGGCAGCTTCAGCCCGTAGGCCGCCGCCACCAAGTTCTTGGGAGGGCCCTCCCCCACGGCGCGCACGACGCGCTCGTGCTCATCGGCGAAATACCTCCCTAGGAGGTTCTCCGCCTTCTCCCGTGCCGCCGGGTACGGCCGGACTGAAAGAGGTAAAGAGTTAGTCAATTTTTTAAAAATTCGTAAGTACAATGCAGCGGGTTCCCGGAGCTTACGTCACGTCACCGGCTTCACCGGGGGCCGCTGCTCGGGGCCCATTCCGATCCCCCTCTTCCCGCCAGTGAAGGGGGAGATCCGGAGGAGAGCCATCTCCTCGGCGGCGTCCCGCATCGAGCGGGTCTTCTTGGAGAGGATCACCTTGCCGAGGAGCTCGAACTCCTCGTCCGTCCACGCCGGGGGCTTCGGCGCGGACGACCGGCTGTAGGTGGGGGCCTCCGGGGCGTACACTACCGCGTCGTCCCAGACCCAGAGGTAAAACCACCTCCGGACCCAATCCCCCCAGTGGTCCCGGGAGGCCGCCGCCGGGTAGTCGATTACCCGGGCCGGCAACATCTGGACCATCATCGAACCAAAGGGGGCATTGGGGCCCCCCTTCACCAGGTGGGAGGTCCGCGTCGCCGGTTCATAGAAGTACCGGAAGGCGCGAAGGTTGGGCTCCCGCCCGATCGCTGTCTCATAGAGCCAAATGAAGAGGCCCATCCGGACGAGCGCGTTCGGGGTGAGGTGGTTGAGAGCCACCCCGTACTCCTTGAGAAACTCCCGGAGCATGGGATGCATCGGGAGCCGGAGCCCCGCCTCCAGGAAGGCCTCGAAGGCCACAACCTCCCCGGGCCTGGGGCGGGGGGCTCCGTCCTTCTTCACGGGGACTCGGATGTCCCCGTCCACGACGATGCCTCTTTCGACCAAGGACTCGGCGTCCTCGGCCGTGAACTCCGACGCCCAGAGGAAATCCGAGGGGATTTCCTCCGGGGGCACTTCTGTGGTCTTCGCTCGACCCTTGGGTACCATGAGATTAGTCTTCTTTTTTCGGTGGCTAACTTTGCAGGAGGCTACTACTAGAAACTCTCGGACGCTTGCTACCGGAAAGGGCTACCGGAAAGAGCTACCGGGAGAGCAAAAATCGTCGAGGCTGAAAATTTGGAATGAGCTTCCGGGCCCCCCCAAGGTCCTATTTATAGGGGCGGGACGTGGTCTAGATGCACGCCACGTGGCACCGCGGATCAATCTGGGCCATACAAGTTCAAACCGTGTGCGGGAAACGAAGGGACGGGTGCGTGAATCGATGCGCCGGTTCGAACCGCGCGCGCATTTATGGCGAAATGGCGCGGCCTTAAGCGTAGGGCACGGAAACCGAAGCGCCGTGGCTCCGGTGACTTGGCCCGGAGATCTTCCCGGTGACATGTACCATACCCACCGGGGACTCGGGTATCGTCCCCGGCGTGCATGGGGGGCTGCTGTTGGGGGAAATCTCCGCGGGACTAAGTCCAGGTAAGTTGTGTCATGAGTGCCCGGGGACGCGGCCTCCGGTGCCCTCCCGGGCGCCGCCATTTGGCCCCCGGGACGGGGCCTCCGGTGCCCTCCCGGGCGCCGCCTTTTGGCTCCCGGGACGCAGCCTCCGGTGCCCTCCCGGGCGCCGCCTTTTGGCTCCCGGGACGCGGCCTCCGGTGCCCTTCCGGGCGCCGCCATTTGGCTCCCGGGACACGGCCTTCGGTGCCGTCCGGGGCGCCGCCATTTGCCCGGGGACGTGGCCTCGGGCCTCCCCGGGCGCCGCCTTTTGGCTCCCGGGACGCGGCCTCCGGTGCCGTCCCGGGTGCCGCCATTTGCCCGGGGACGTGGCCTCCGGCCTCCCCGGGAGCCGCCTTTTGGCTCCCAGGACGCGGCCTCCGGTGCCGTCCCGGGCGCCGCCATTTGCCCGGGGACGTGGCCTCCGGCCTCCCCGGGCGCCGCCTTTTTGCTCCCGGGACGCGGCCTCCGGTGCCGTCCCGGGCGCCGCCATTTGCCCGGGGACGTGGCCTCCGGTGCCCTCCCGGGCGTGGCCTCCGGGGCCTCCCCGGGCGCCGCCGTTTGGCTCCCGGGACGTGGCCTCCGGGGCCTCCCCGGGCGCCGCCTTTTGGCCCCCGAGACCTAGCCTCCGGCGCCGTCCCGGGCCTCATCGCCCTCTTAAAGGTAAAGTCTTGAACTGTTTATCACGTGCAGGTCACGCGAGGAGCGCCTCGGGAACTAGCGACCACCTGTCAAGCATCCAAGGCGTTTGACTGGGAGAAGGACGGTCCTGCCCTTCAATCCGACGGTGGCTTCCAGGGTAGTTTAGGTTTTTTGCTACTTTTTGGGGATATAAATAGCCCTTGTACCCCTCTATTGTAAGAGATCGGTTCTTTTATTGGAATAGCTAAACTCACAGACGTGCTCCGGAAGCCTCTCCCCGGAGAGAGCCTCCCCAGCCGACTCCAGTCGGGAGCGCGTCGACAGGACTAGGGCCCCCAACGGGACCCGAACCTGTATAAACCCTTGTGTCATTTTTTGTGCTTGTCCGGCGGGGGAGGACCGGTCATCCGGTCAACCCGCGCCGCATAATCTTCGCTAGGATCATTCTCAAAACCTGCCGGGGTATTCGCAATACCACGACAATGCATGACATCAATGCAATGTCGAACCTGTAAATGCTCCCATTACACTAGATCCCAAAGAATCGATCTCTTCTTCCAAACATTTTTTTCTCGAGGTTTAGAATACTTACCGAACTCAGCTTTGATGTCCTTCATGCGCAAGTAAATCTCCTTACCGGTCAGAAACACTGGAGCTGATCCCTTCTCAGGCTTCCCGTTAAATGATTTCCTCTTCTTACAGTACGTGTGATGCACAGGAAGAAACCTGCGGTGACCCATGTACACTGTTTTCCGGCAGTTTCACAACCACATGCTCTCAGTTTCATGTAGGCAAATAGGGCAAGCCTTGGTTCCTTTCGTATTATACCCCGACAAATTGCCGTAGGCCGGAAAATCATTTATGGTGCAAAATATCAAGGCCCGCAAGATGGAATTCTCTTTCTTGTATGCATCCCACACCTGCACCCCCTCTCTCCACAATTTCTGTAAGTCCTCGATTAAAGGCACTAGAAACACGTCAATATCATTTCCGGGTTGTCTGGGTCCTGAGATTAGTAATGCCATCATGATGTACTTGCGCTTCATGCATAACCAAGGAGGAGGATTGTAGATGCATAAAAGAACCGGCCAAGTGCTATGCCGACTGCTCATATTACCATGTGGGTTCATACCATCTGTACTAAGCCCAAACCTTATATTCCTAACTTCGCCGCCGAACTCAGCAAATGTTCTGTTGATGTTTCTCCATTGAATAGAATCAGCTGGGTGTCTCAGTTTTTCGTCTTGTTTCCGGCCTTCAGCATGCCAACGCAAGTGCTTCGCGACTTTCGGATTTGCAAACAGCCGCTTCAATCTAGGTATCACAGGCAAGTACCACGCAGTTTTCGCCGGAGGTCCTTTCTTTACCTCGTGACGTTCACTGTCAATCCGGTCCCTACGCATATACCTCGATGCGCCGCATCTTAGACCAACATGCAAACTAGAGTACTCGTTATGGTACAACACACAATCATTTGGGCATGCGTGTATTCTTTCGATTTCCATTCCCAACGGACACAACAGTTTTTTGGCTTGGTAAGTAGATCTTGGCAACTCATTTCCCTCTGGAAGTATGTCCGCTAGAAGATCTAATAGTGCCGTGAAACTCTTATCGCTCCAACCGTTGCCTGCCTTCAAGTTATATAATCTCAGCACAGAAGACAGTTTTGTAAATTTTGCACATCCAGGGAACAAAAGCTTCTCAGAGTCAGCAATTAGCTTCTCAGAGTCATTTTCGTTGTAATCTTCCTCTACATCACGTAACATCTCATCTAGATTGTCATCATCATCTACGTGCACATCGGAATGAACATTATCAAAATTCGGATGATCATCGATATTATTGCAATCCACATCCAAGTCCTGCTGATTGGTAGTAGTGGTGCTTGTTTCCTCAAGATCTTCGCCATGCCATATCCAATGGGTGTATCACGCGTTAAAACCACGACGAATCAAATGACTCTTAATTTGATCAGAGTTGCTAAAACTGTTCAAGTTCATACAATCTGTACAAGGACAAAGCATATCTTTCTCTCCCTTCCTCGCCTTTTGTTGCTCAGCAAATTTAATAAACTCATTCACACCATCCAAATATTCAAGAGTAGTACGTTTTATTCCATACATCCAATATTTGCTGTCCATCTACAATTAACAAAATTTAACGAGTCAGCCATGCATGAAACCTGCCCGATTAAGTTATGTATATGTACATGTACAACCTCTTACAACTGATGTGTTAAACCCTAGCCTGACGAAATTAACACTAATTAACCTAGCTAACTGCACAATACAAGCTAGTGAGCTCCTAAAACATGAGGCATTTCCAACTAGCTAGCTCCCAAGTTTGGAGCTACAAGCTTCGAACTACACAATACAGCTAGCTTGCAGTAGAGAGGGAGGGAGATCTAGAAGGAGAGAGAGATAAGTGATGACAATTAAGCTTACCTTAAAGAGAGGAGTGCAATCAACTTCCTTCCAGCTTGCCCTGATCACCCTAGTAGTGTAGTTGCGAGCGTGGAACTCTCATCACAAACAGAGGGACACAGAGTGCAACAAAACAAAACAGGAGCTCAGCAATGGTCGAGTGGGGTTTTACTTATAATGGACCTATTTCTAACGGTAAATACATGAAATGCCCGTTAGACTAAGTGCGGGTAATTTTGTACTCACATATTCTATCGGTAGAAACACACATATACCATTAGAACAGGTACTGGTGCATTGCTGAACAGCTACAGGTGTTGTTCTATCGGTAAATATGTGTATTTACCGTTAGAAGAGGCACTGTACATGGCTGAAACAAAACCAAACTGGGTAATGCATGACACAGCAATCTAAGTGCACAGATACACACCAGTCCTCACATTCAAGTGCATGCCTGAGGCACATAAGCAAATACAGGTGTTGTTCTATTGGTAAATATGTGTATTTACCGATAGAAGAGGTACTGGTACATGGCTGAAACAAAACCAAACTGGGTAATGCATGACACAGCAATCTAAGTGCACAGATGCACACCAGTCCTCACATTCAAGTGCATGCCTGAGGCACATAAGCAAATACAGGTGTTGTTCTATCGGTAAATATGTGTATTTACCGTTAGAAGAGGTACTGGTACATGGCTGAAACAAAACCAAATTGGGTAATGCATGACACAGCAATCTAAGTGCACAGATGCACACCAGTCCTTACATTCAAGTGCGTGCCTGAGGCACCAGTTCTCACATTCAAGTTAAGTGTACATGTGTTGTTCTATCGGTAAATATGTGTATTTACCGTTAGAAGAGGTACTGGTACATGGCTGAAACAAAACCAAACTGGGTAATGCATGACACTCATGACACCAGTTCTCACATTGAAAGAATCATATCTAAATACAATGTAACATCAAACAGATCTTAACTAGAAGATAAAGAAATATTTCAAGAGATGCTAATTTGTAGATTAACTAGGAGAAACAAAAGTACTTTTCTTAGGTACTTGGTAGTTCATCTTGCCAAAGAAATTAAAAATCTCTACTTACATGAGATCTTGGTTTGCCCCATTCCTTTAAGAAAATGCAAGAGGAAACATAAAAAATGAGTACTATTTAAACTCATTCTAGTTAATGGCTGAAACAAAAGCAAGCTGATTCATGTATGACACAGCAATTTAGATACAAACATACACATGCCAATTCGCAAATTCAAGTGCATGTCTGAAACAGCAGTACAAATACACACCTACCTACCAGTACAATTAAATACACAAATACTCCCATGTACACATTCAAGTTCATGTCCCAAATAGCAATACATGATACACAAATATACAACAATATACAAATAGATACACAAATATACAACAATACACAAATACAACAATTCACACATTCGATGTATATTAGAAAAGTCACGTCTGAAATTAACAACATATCGTCACTTGGACCCAGTGGCCCATACAATTTACATAAAAGAGAGCCTTTGCAAATTGAGAGAATGCAACTACCGACTACAAGTTAGACCTAATACATCACAAATCCGTTCATCCAAAACAGCAAATGTCTGAACCACATTGGACTTAACCATAGGAGTTCAGTTCAAAGACGCCCGAGGAGTTGGAACTGTCGTCGAGTTACATTTGTATTGGTGATTTCCTCGGACTCAGACTCAATCAACTCAACTCAACTCAACTCTATTAACAAAAAGAATGGCTGTGCAAATGACAACAATTCTTCTTCTCCAAGCAGGTAAGCATCTGGCCACAAGCTGGTACATACAAAAAAAGGCTGAAACACGATACAAATGTAACATGCTTTCTATAGGTCCTGATTTGAGAAACACGCCGGGCTTGAGGATCTTCTCGACCGAGCCAACCAAGATCTCGCCCTTCACATGCTTCCAGCTCTCAACGGTGATCTTCACCATTTCTTTCGCCAACAAGCCAACTTAGGCAGCGTACTGCGATGAAGAACCGTCAAATACGTTGCCCCTCATGAGCATCATCCAAGGATCTGCACAGATCATAAATAGGCATTCTAGAGCAAATTAAGATTGTTTACTATTTCCTAAATGACTCCCTATTTGAGAAAGACTACCAACTGAAGGTTAGGTTGTGCTTCATCATAGTAACATCAACTTGCAACTGGAGATCAAGATATTACATTTCTACTTTATTTCATCAGAAGAAATTACCTTGCCAATATACATAAATTAATTATTTAATGAACTTTTTACATGCACTTGATCATTGAGCAAGCTAGTTGGCATTTGACTATGTTATTGGCATTGAACAATGTAACACCCTGTTTTGCCAAACCCTAAAATAGCCAAAATCCACATCTTGACCCCAAACCCTAATCTGCTTCAGCCATTCCCTTCTAAATGTTGTTCAGAACATTTTTCCCTTCGGGATCACCTCCAAAATCCCATCCTAAAACTGAGTTTCGACCCTTGCCGTCTCAGAACCCTAATTACCCTAATTTTACCCTAAACTGCTTTTCCCCAAATTTTGTCGAAACCCTTCAGATCTTACCCGATCATACCAAACTTTGGCCGGATAAGTTCTAATAATCTTATGCAACTTATCTGCGAAATCAGATTTCAGATCGGACCCTCAGATCTCCAGATTTGCAATCAGGCCCAACTTCTATTCAAATTTTCCTCACAGAACAGTCCCTGGAGCAAGTTTCAAAAATTACAGAACGGCCCAAACTTCTTTTCAGGTCCATTCGACCAGCGCCTGGTCGTTGCTTTCGACCAGTGCACTTCACCGTTGCCGCGCCGTGGTTTTTCGCCGCGTTTGCTCGCCGCCGGCCACCGCTTCTTGTCGCCTGTGTTGTGAACAACCGAGCCACCCCGTGCGCACGTGCCAGCACCATTGCTTCGCCTTGTCCAGCGGTTAAACGGCCGCGCTCCAGCAGCGTTTTCGCGCGCGCGTGCCCGTTGCCGTGGCATTGCATGCGTGTACGTGTCGTTGCCGGAGCTACGTTGTCGCCTCCGCATCTGCGCCGTCCCGGACGAAGTTCCAAGGCACCCTGGCATTACTGGCAAAGCTGCAGCATCGCCTGAAGCAAATCACGTCGCCGTCGCCGTCGTTGCGCCTGCGCCCGACAAGTTTCTCCCCGGCGCAAGCAACCGCTGTCGTGTTTTCCCTCGCAAGCTCCGTCCCCGTGCCTATTTAAACCCTCCCTGTGCTTTGAGAGCCTCAAGCCTCCAGAAAATCGGCTAAGTCCCAAACTCCACCGTTCTCGCCTTCTTCTCCGGCGAGCCAGTGAGTGAGCTCACGGTGCCAGCCCATCTCGCTGCACCATTCTCCAGTCCAAGTTCACCAGTGAGTTCCCCTCTTCACCCTCTCTGTGTCATAGCAGCCAATTGCACCAAATCGATCCCCATCGCCGGTGATCGCCGGAAAGGCCCAATTGCCCTGTTCCCCCAATGCTAACCGATTCACCCCAAATTAACCCTCGATTCTGTAGAAGGAATTGATCAGTAAGCTTAGTAGAGCAAGCCTGTTGAATCAAAATCTTCAATTGAGTCCAAATCGAAGAAATCCCAAACTGGAACCTCAGCCGTTCGCCGGACTTCGGCGCCAAGCTTCTCCGGCCATCTCCCAGCAAAATTGACCCCTCCAGTAGCCTTGTTGTGCCCTAGAGATCATTCCCAAGCTTGGAATTAAGCTCATTCGCCTTGTAGCGAAATCCCCTAGGCTCTAGTGTCATCTTCTCCAGCGCCAGTCGCCGGAATTCGTTCCCGGCCGATTCAGCCAACACCACTTTGTCCCTTAGCTTTGCCTCAGCTCCCTGAGCAATTCTTTCCACTAGCCCGACACCTGGATCTGCCTAGATTGTGAGTTATGCCTTTGCCAAACGTTTGTCCAGATCAATGCCTGTGCCGTGTCGCCACCGCAGTTCATCGCCGGATTTGGCCGCCCTCCGGCCACTTTCAGCCCTTATTCCTGTTGAGTATTTTGTTCCTGTTAGTAATGCCTACCTCCCAGACAAAGTGTTGCATCAATTGGAGCCCTGGATCAAAAGTTAAGCCATGCCCTAGTTTCTGGCCATGTCCAGCACTATGTCAGTGCATGTCAGCCACTGGCATTAGCCTTGTTTGACCCCTCTGGTTGAGCAATGGAAATATCACTTTGTCCCCTAGATTCCTGGAGTTGTGTTCTACATCTTTCCCTTCTATCACTTCTCCAGAAAACCATCCTAAGATCAGTTTGAAGCTATGCCAAAGCCATGAACCGAATGTCGACCTTTCGACGTTCAATCCTTTTTAGCCGTTTCTTCGACCAGAGCCCCTGTGACCTTGCCCTAACCCTTTCCCCTGCATGCATGACTTATTTGCTTAATAATTTCTATGGAAACTATTTTCTGTATGCTTATGGTATGTGTTTGTGTGTTGGTTGATTGCCGCAGAGTCAGAAGTTGAAGGAGCGGAGGAAGTCTTCGAAGATCCGTCTGAGTACTTAGACCCAGCATTGCAAGGCAAGCCTCATTCCTTTGATCATGTCTCACCCAATATTTTCATATGAAGTATATTCACTGTTTCTTACTATGCATGCTTATTTGAAATACAAGTTATGTTTGAATGACATGAGTAGATATTACCTAATGGATCATGAAACCCCTTTTTGTTATTGAACCTTCGTATATATGCTTTTGTCACCCTAGGACTCATATACTGAATATTCACATTAAACTTGAAATGGTCAAATACATGAGAAGTTATGATCAAAACCGTTTTGTTAAGAAAACTGATAAAAGGGATCAGTAGTGAGGATTGGATTGTATGGAGAGGGTGCGGTGCGCACCAGGGTATGTGAATGTTCCTCACTACTGGTTCATAAGGACAAGAACCTTGTGCTGTGTCTCTATGCGAATTGTAAACGTACCAACCACTTGCCTGGTATGGGACAGGCACAACTTAGTAGCTTTTTGGCATTAGCAGTTCCCTGCATGGTTTGTCGATCTGGTTTCTCGCGTGGAAACTGGTAGGCCAAGGTTTGGCCATGAGTGATGTGAGTTCAGAAAAATAATGAGAGGAAAAGGCGTAAAAGAAGGAAGGCGCCCTAGACCTGATTAAGCCGTGAGCGGTTGTAATCTTAAACGGTCGTATGTCTTGCGTGGACATAGACCAAGGCTATGTGTCCTGCGGGAACATAGACCAGAGAGGCTAGGAAGTAAGGCAGTGGGGAAGACCCACAACGGTACTTGAGACTTAACTGTCTATTTACCGGGCGGGGATACTGTTAATACTGAACTGTAAAAGCGTTGTGTGATCTCGGCCTTGTCACATGTGTATAAGTCACATGGAGCTGATCCGACTTGAAAGCCGAGTGAACCAGTGGATTTAAAAAGAGGTACACCTTTGCAAAGTGTAAAAGAAGTATCAGATACTCTGTACTCCCAGGTTCAGGAGTCTTTTCGTAGTGGATGTTATCCATGGGTTATAGCACAAGTAATGTTTTGGAATGTTTTCATAATGTGGTTAACAAAGTAGTGACTCATGGGAGACCACTACATCTAATGTTTTATTGAAAACCTGTTTAATGTTTGAAGTATCATTTTCATGACAAAAGTACTGTTTTACTGAACAAATGCCTTGGAAATCTATATATCTCTATCCATATGAAACTAAAACCTCGGAATCATATGTTTCACTCTCATGTAAGTACAATTGCATTAATCCCTGGAATGAGTGTTGCTGAGCACCAAGTGCTCACCCTTGCATTTATATCCCAATGTAGAAGAGGGATTCGAGGATCCCGATTCCTTCAGTTATGAGTACTCAGCTAAAGATGGAAGCACCCCAGACGAGCCCACGTTCTAGAAGGATTATGCACCAAGTCAAGTCAGATGTGGGAGAAGCCCCTCCAACCCCGCTGCTGATGGAAGCCAAGCTGTTCGTCGTCGCTTTGTGTTTTATGTTGTGTGTTCGGTACTTGGATACCGATTCTGGTTCTGATAAACTAGTTATTTTCTTAGCAACTCTACTTAGCGCCATTTTCGGTGCTTTGGCTATGTAATATTGGCCATGTTGGCCTGATACTTGTTTAATGATATTACTATGCTTGTGTGGTTCGGAGCTCATGTGACATCCTGCTGTGTGTAACCTACCTGGGCGGTTACCAAGGTGATCCTCAAATGGGGGTCTCACAAACAACCTATAGAGAGATCAAGATATTTGTGTATCTCATGATATTTGTAAATATCTTGACATTAATGATCTTTCAATTTCAATTCCAACTTCAATTTCAATTTCAATTACAAATATCTTTCAATTTCAATTTCATGATCTTTCAATTTCATTTTCAATTTCATGATCTTCAATTTCAATTGTTACTAAGTCCAAGTTGGCATTGAGCAACCTACTGAGAGATGAAGATATTACATTTATACTCTTATTGGCATTTCATTATGTTAGCTAGCGTTTGTCTCGCAAATATATCCTGATAATTTTCTTCATTTGATAGGATCAGCAAGCAATTGAACATTATTAGTCCCACAGTGATATTATTTAGTTGTTTTAATAAAAAATAGGAACAAGACACCGTACATAATCACATTGAAAAGAAGACACATCAAAATGAAGGATACAAAAAGTGTAGGATAATTGCCATAATCGGATTAGAATAATCTAACAATATTGCCAAAATTTTACATGTCTTGCTTGCCATGCCAAAATCTAGTGGGCGTCGATGGAGGTGTGGAGGTGCAGCGGTCGCCGGTGGAGGTGCGTCGGCCGTCCATGGAGCTTACGGGTTAGGGCTACGAGCGCCCGATGAACTGTTCGAATGAAAGAGACATACCCAGATATTTATAGAACTAGATCAGTTCTATCGGTATACAACTGCCTACCGTTAGTAATTTGAGATCTCTTCTAACAATATATACATACATTACCGATAGAATAAGACTATTTGTAGAAGGCGAACGGTTCTATCGGCACACTACATCCTACTGATAGGAGTTTTTGTACATATTCTGTCGGTATAGACATACATTACCGATAGAATAAGGCTATTTATAGAAGGCGAACGGTTCTATCGGCACACTACATCCTACTGATAGGAATTTTTGTACATATTCTGTCGGTATAGACATACATTATCGATAGAATAAGAGTATTTGTAGAAGGCGAACGGTTCTATCGACACACTACATCCTACCGATAGGAATTTTTGTACATATTCTGTCGGTATAGACATACATTACCGATAGAATAAGACTATTTGTAGAAGGCGAACAGTTCTATCGGCACACTACATCCTGCCGATGAGAATTTTTGTACATATTATGTCGGTATAGACATACATTACCGATACAATAAAATTATTTGCCGAAGGCAATCAATACTAAGATATTTGTGCTATCTTCTAACAGTATAAACATACATTACCGATAGAATAAAACTATTTGAAGACGAATAGTTCTAAGGAATTTGTGATATATTATAACGGTATAAACATACAGTACCGATAGAATAAAACTATTTGTAACAGACGAATGATTCTATCGGTTCACAACAGGCTACCGATAGGAATTTGTGATATATTCTAACGGTATATAAATACTGTACCGATAGAATAAAACTATTTTTAGAAGTCCATCAGTTCTAACTGTACACAACATCCTCCCGTCAGTACTTATGCATCTCTTCTAATGGTAAATATGTTCATCACCGCTAGAGTAAATCATTTTGCTTCTTCTAACGGTAAGTTTCTTACAAACCGATAGTAAAAATACCTCCCTTATGCCTTTTATGACTGCGAGGCACCTTTTCTAACGGTTTTCTACTAAATCGCTAATAACTGATAGCAGATAGGGGTTAGTAGACTGTATTTCTGTACTAGTGAAAACTGCATCTTAGCAACTATCCGAGGCTGTTTCGCATTGGCGCCCTTTTGTCCAATATAAAAAGGTAGTTAATGCATGTTCTAAGGACGGTGAATAATTCAGTCAAGCATACAAGCACTACCAGGTGTTCAACAAATCTGAAGACTTAGATATAGATAGATAGACACTAACATTGAAGAGATCATCACCTGTGATCATCTCTTCTTCCCTATTATAAAACATCTTATTTGATATAGTGAAATCTCAACAGGATGTAGGGCTATTACTCCCACCATCGAGGGCCCGAACCTATATAAAATCTCTTGTGCCTCATCCAGACATCACTCATCCTACCTTCCTAGAGGAGCGCCCTGAAAGGTCTCGCAACTCACAAATTTGCATAAGCTCGACTAAGGACCCCGAGTCCAAATCATCGACAGCTGGCACCCACTGTGGTGCCTTTCTCAGGGTACTTTTCCTTCATCTGAAGGTTTGGCGAGCAATGTCTGGAGCATATGATTCCAAGAACGACTTCGATCTCGATGATTATGCCCATATACAAATGCCTTCGCCTAGCGATCCCATTCCAATGGAAGAGGTCGATTGCGAAGACATTCTGAAGGGACGTCAAGAGGACACATCTTCCCCTACCCGGGTCATGTCCATCGACCAGGGGATGGAAGAGACAGGTCCAAAACTTGATGTCAGTTCCACCATATGCAAAATCGAGTCTCGGTCGTCATGTGTTCCCATCAGGGACCAGGATGGCAGTGACCAGGAACTCAGTCCAGGGAGGTTTGATCCTGACAACCTCCACTCTCTCTTTGATTTTGAATCCGACTCGGAGCAAACAGAGATGTTCACTCCTTTTGTAGCTTCGCTCCCCAGAGAATTCGCTGCCTTGTCGGAAGAAAATCCCGATCAGCGAATTGCTAGGGAAGAACAAGAGCGCAGACAAAAGGAGGAACAAGAACGCAAGCAGAAGGAGGATCAAGACCACGAGCGACGAGATAACGAGCTCTGCAGGCAGCCCTAGAGGCTTTGCAAAATGCGCAGGCTCGTTATGACGCCGCCCCTAGTTCCTCCCGTCGCCCACGTGGTCGCAGGCACGACCAGACACCTTCTTTACCACCGGAACATCTACCGGCGAATGAAGAAACGATTACACCTGGCGCACCAAAAAGGAGTATGCATGGCCAACTTCAATCTATCGTGGAGGTCTTGCGAAATTTTCGTCCTACCCTCACTAATGCGGATAAACCGGCTTTTGCTAGGATCTTGGAGGAGAAACTAGATGAGGTTGCATCTGATGCAATCCCTACGGCTTCCTCCCGGTCTATGATACGTTCCCATGAAAGGGAGTATTCTTACTCTAGTCATGGTAGGCGTAATCAATTACCATCCGGATCACTTCGGCATGACAAATCCAGGTGCGTGGGAAGTTCTCGTGATCGAGATCGAATTCTTGTGCATTCTCGTCTGGGACCACGTGGCGCATCCCCATCGCGTGAAATCACTCAAAGATATGCTGGAAACCGTAGAACTCTCCACAGTCCTATGTAGGTTGTAAGGCTTTCTAGCCAGGCCTCCGTGCGGTCGTCTTGCCGGATAAGTTCAAGCTGGGGGCTATTGAGAGGTTTGATGGGACCCAGAATCCGTCGGAGTTCCTTCAAATTTACATTACCGCTATCCAAGCGGCTAGCAGAGATGATCGCGTCATAGCCAACTACTTGCCGACGATTCTTGAGGGACCGGCAAGGACCTGGCTATTTAATTAGCCCAAAGATTCGATATATAACTGGGAAATATTCTGTGATGCTATCCTCAACAATATCCAGAATTGTTATCAAAAACCCGGGAAAGAGGACGATCTTCATCATCTACGACAAACTTCTATGGAGACTCTCCGACAGTTTGTCAAAAGGTTTGTCGGGGTGAGAAATACCATCCCAAACATATCCGATAACTCTGTTATCAGGGCATTTAAGCATGCTGTTCAATATCAGAGATTTATGGAAGATTTACTTATCAACCCTCTCGATCAGTCAGTGATCTCTTTGATATGGCTGATCGCTATTCAGACGCGGCTGAGGCCGTTGAATGGAATAGGATGGTCGATAAAGGAAATTTACCGCCCCAACCAGGTCTCAGGGACATGAAAAAAGAGGATACGGGCAAGAAGCCGGAGTCTTCATCGGGCGGGAGTCAAAGAATACCAAAAAGAATCAAACTGGACAATACTGGGAGGTCACAGTCGCGGAAAAGCCGCCGCCAGCGAAAGGTAACAAGTTTTCGTTTAAAAATAAAATTGCCTCTGGTGGTCGCAATTATGACCAGCCAGAAAACCAACTATCTCGCAGGAAGAAAAGAAGTGGTGTCCGATCCACAACTCTCCGGGACATGACCTCAAAAATTGCCGGAGCTAGTTGAAGCAACTAGATGACTTCTACCAGGGAATTGGGCCGATGCCAACTTTGCCATCGAAAGAGCAGACTTGCGGGCTTAGAGACCCCGACGGGGACGAAGAAATGTCCTACCAGGTACCTCGTAATTATGTTAATGTCATTTTTGGAGGTTCCTCCTCTTTTGTTTCTAAACAATAGTTTAAAGCATTTCATCAAGAAGTTAACCAAGCGGAAGCTCCCCTTGGCAAACCTCAATACCCCCGTTGGTCGGACACTCCTTTGACGTTTGATCACTCTGATTGTCCCGTTGGGCTTACTCAACCATTGAGATTACCTCTGGTCATTACCCCAATAATCAGTAATGCGAGAGTCGAAAGGGTCCTGATTGATAGAGGCAGTTCCTTGGACCTTTTACTGGTCAAGGCATTGGACGAGATGCAAATCCCTCGTTCAAAAATCAAACCCATAATCCATCCATTTTATGGGATAATTCCTGGCCCCTCGATGTTGCCGATGGGACAAGTGGTGCTCCCAGTTACGCTGGGTGAACCAGATAATTTCTGAATAGAGTTAGTTACTTTCGATGTAATTGATTGTGATTCGGATTATAACGCGATTTTTGGCAGGCCAACTCTCGCTAAATTTATGATGGCGACGCACTTGCCTATCAGTGCAGCAAGTTACCTGGCCCCAAAGGCGCTATCTCGATCCGAGGCAGTCGCAATGTGGCATTGACTTGCGATCGGTTATCACTGGAGCTCGTAGATCAACTTCCCCTTCGGGATGTCAAGATTACCACCACGGCTATGGATACGATCAAAGTCACCCCTTGACCAGAGGAAAAGCTAAAACTGGTTCCATTATGCCCAAATGATCCATCTAGAACAATTCGGATTGGGTCAGGCCTGGACGACAAATAGGAACTCAAACTCATTACCTTCCTCCGGGCTAATGCAGATGTGTTTGCGTGGAAACCATCCGACATGCCCGGTGTCCCAAGGGAGGTAATCGAGCACAGGTTAGCAATTCAACCTGGACAGCGACCAATAAAGCAGAAGCTTAGGCGCTTTGCTGTTGATCGGCAAGAAGCTACCCGCACATAGTTAAACAAACTCCAAGCAGCCGGGTTTATTCGAGAAGTCGAGCATCCGAAATGGCTTGCAAATCCGGTCATGGTCCGTAAGTCAAATGGTAAGTGGCGCATGTGCGTCGATTACACCAGCCTAAATAATGCCTTCCTGAAGGATGACTTTCCCCTTCCTCGCATCGATCAGTTGGTCGATTCTACTACGGGTTGCGAACTGATGAGTTTTCTGGATGCTTACTCAGGATATCATCAAATTAGCATGGCAGAAGAAGATGAAGAGAAGACTGCCTTCATCACACCATTTGGCACCTACTGCTACGTCAGAATGCCATTTGGTCTCAAGAATGCCAGTTCCACGTACCAGCGCTTGATGCAAAAGACCTTTCTTTCCCATATGGGGTGTAATCTTGAAGCTTACATAGATGACTTGGTTGTAAAAAGCTTGAAAAGCTTGACTCATTTAGATGATCTTGCTGAAACTTTCTGTAATTTAAACCGATTTGGAATAAAATTAAACCCAGAAAAGTGTTCTTCCGGGGTTTCATCTGGTAAAATTTTAGGCTTTCTCGTTTGTTCTAGAGGAATCGAGGTTAATCCCGAGAAAATCAGGGTCATCGAGAAAATGAGGTCTCCTTCTACCATGAAGGATATCCAGTGCCTAGCGGGTCGCATGGTGGCTTCAAGTCGATTTATATCGCGACTAGGCGAGTGGGGATTACCCTTCTTCAAAGCTCTCCGCAAGCACCATGGTTTTACCTGTCAGATGAAGCCGAGAAAGCATTCCCGGAGGTTAAAGCATACTTATCTAGTCCGCCGATATTGGTTTCCCCGGCCGCAGGGGAACCACTACTTCTTTATTTGGCGGCCACACCACATGCGGTCAGCGCTGTTTTGATCGCAGAAAGAGAAGGTGTGCAACAACCCGTTTATTACTGTCGTGGTATTGCGAATACCCCGGCAGGTTTTGTGGACGATCCTAGCGAAGAAAATACGACGCGGGCTGACCGGGTGACTGGTCCTCCCCCGCCGGACAAACACAACAAATGACACGAGGATTTATACAGGTTCGGGTCCCGGTGGGGATCCTAGTCCTATCGGCGTGCTCCCGACCGGGGTCGGCTGGGGAAGCTCTCTCGGGGAGAGGCTTCCGGAGCACACCTGTGAGATTGGCTATTCTAGCAATAAATGAGCAAGTTGTTCTTACAAGAGGGTGTACAAGGGCTTTTACAGCCCCAAAAGAAGAAAAAAAGACTAAACTACCCCGGGCGCTACCGTTGGATCAAGGGGTAGCAACGTCCTTCTCCCGGCCAGGTGTCTCGGATGATTGACAGGTGTCCGCTAATTCCCGAGACACTCCTCGCGTGACTCGCATGTGACTCGGGACTGAGGGCTCCTGTCCCCGGAAGGACGACGACGCCCGGGACAGGCACCGGGGGCCTTGTCCCCGGGCGAAAGACGGCGCCCGGGACAGGCACCGGGGGCCTTGTCCCCTTGCCGATGGCGGCGCCCGGGGCAGGCATCGGGGCCTTTGTCCCCGGGCGAAAGGCGGCGCCCGGGGCAGGCACCGGGGGACTTGCCCGCGGGCCAATGGTGGGGCCCAGGACAAGCACCGGGGGCCTTGCCCCCGGGCCAATGGCGGCGCCCGGGACAGGCACCAGGGGCCTTGTCCCCGGGCGAATGGCATAACTTACCTGGACTTAGTCTCACGGAGATTTCCGCCAACAGCAGCCCCCCATGCCATTCGGGAACGATGCTCGATTTTCTGGTAGGCAAGTTGTAACCTCTCGACTAGATGGTCCTCAACTTGGGTTGGGGAAGCAATCTTATAGCGGGAGAGTTGCACTTCCACCATATGATGATCCTCGACCTTTATCGGGTGATCTACTTTCTGGGGGAAGTACATCAACCTGTCACTTGCGAGGATTGATAATTACTTATGTCTCCTTTTGCTCGTTGTCATAGTTAGTAAAACTAACATTTGCAAATGTAGGAGACGAAAATTGTTGGAGCCCCCAGCGACCAGCCTGCTGAGATTCCACTTCCTCCCCTCGGACAAACTCTCCAAGGGGAAAAAGAGGCCCTGGAGAAGAAGACCGAAGAGATGTCTTCGGCGATTCTGCACCTGGTAGAATGTTTTGAGAGATCCCGTGAAGAGGCGCGCCAGTTCCGTTGGGAGAGGGATCACGCTCAGCAACAGCGAGAACGCTCCGATTTGATTAGGAATAATAGCGCATCTCTTGTTAGGGATGATGTAGATAGGCTTAGATGAGTTGCTAGTTCCCTGGGGGTTGTCAGCGTAGATCCTACTGACAACAACATGTCCCTAGGAGAACTTTGCAAACTACTTCCCGATCAGGTCGACTCTCTGGCCGCCGGTATCCCTTTTGTATGTAAAGAATGTCAGAAATAAAGTTTCCTTTTTCTTCATATCATATGAATATTCTTTACATCTTCTGTGTTAAAATATGGCCATAAGCAATGTCTTTACGACCACTCATACACAGGCAAATTTCAATTCTGCGACCAGAATTGCATTTTAACGTTGTATCGCGACCAGCACTGATACTTCGATCAGTCTTGAAACCGCGGTTAGAAGCGAGGTTCGATTTGAAAGATTACTGCGATCATAACCGAAACTCGATCAGACCATCAATTCGATTAGAATCAGAGCTTAGTCGAAGACATGGTTCCGATCACACAGCAATCTAACCAAAACATACCCGTACATCCAAGAACTGGGTCATAGGATATTTTCATGAAAGTTTACAAGCAACATGAAGGAAAACGTCCTCTGAAAACCTTTGTAAAACTCTTCATGTTTTTGTATCTTCAAAAGAAGTCCTTTTGTTTTGGATCCGATACCAGGAACACTTAACGGGTCCGCTAGAGAGTATCCATTATGGGAAATGAATAGAATATTAAGTGGAACGTTTGAGTGGAACGTTACTCATAGTAGTGCGCCTCCTCGGGTCTATAAAAGGAGCAGTTAGCTTCTTGAGAAAGCCACACAGCCAAAAACCCTTCCTCAACACTTCCGCCGCACAAAACCCTCATTCTCCACAGCCTTCATCTTCCTCAAAGTTGCCAACTTTCCTTGCAATCTTCCGCAAGAAATGGCGTCCTGGAGCAGATCGGTCCACCACTCCGAGGAAAGTCTTCTGGCATTGGAGAAGGAAGAGATCCTTCCTCCGCGGCTGCTAATCAATTGGCGGCCCACAGAAAAGGACCAGGAAACCCCAGTCGTCGGAGAGGGCGAACTGGTGGTCTTCGAAGAGTATCTGTGCTGCGGGTTCCGATTCCCCGAGAGTCAGCTCCTAAAGGATATTCTGGAGCATTACGGGTTGGAATTATAAATCTCCACCCGAATGTGATCCTGATTCTGGCGGGGTTCCAGTATCTGTGCGAGGCCTACGTCGGAGTGTATCCCAGTGTGGATCTCTTCCGGCGTTTCTATTTTTCGGCATGGTCGAAGAGCACCAACGCCGCCCGATGCATATACTTCCGGATAAGGGAGAAGAAAGAGTATCCCTTCCCACCCCTGCAAGACTCAGTGCACGGGTGGCACCAGAAGTGGTTCTACTGCACCCCTCCGTCTGAGAGCGGGTTGTGGTTTGAGAACTCACGGCCAGAGAAGCTGAGTGAGTTGGACTCCCTCCCGACGATGAATGCCGAGTTCATGAAGCATGCCGAGGTGATTCTTCATCTAGTCGCACAAGGACTAACGGCTCGCGACATCATATGCGACTTCGTGAAGAATCGGGTGAGCCCCTGCGTGAAAGGGCTCATCCGGCTTGGGAGATAAAGTCCATGGAAGACAACACCCTGGACTACAACGATGGTATGTGATCTCAACACCGAAACCTCATACCTTTGCTTTGTGTTTTCTAACTAGTCTTCTGGGAACAGTCCTGCCTTTCTCCGAGATCGAGAGGCGGACAAATTACCTCCTCAGGGCCTACAATACCGAAGTGGAGGGCCCCAAGGGATCGCCTCGCCCACAGAGCTTAGTTTACGTCAGCGACGACCTCAAACAGGAACGCCAAAAGGTATGTCACCTTTCACTCAGTTCTCATTCGTAGGTGTTATGTATACTTAGTACTGACAGATTTGTCAGGATGACACAGCTCTTGGGGAGATTTGCTGAGGCGACGTACCCAAGTGAAAACGTCGGGCTCCTGGGAAGGCCGACGGTGAAGAACGTGAAAAAGATCTCCTTGAAGCCCAGGACAAGAAATCCTGCCCCCAAGAAATCGAAGAAGATTCTCGGGGAAGGGTCTTCGCGCGGGACTCTCCTTACCGCAAGGAAAACTTCGGTAAGATATCACGTACCTCCTGTTCTTCCAGGTACAAACTGGAATCATTTCTTCGTCGTACAGGGCGAGAGGAGCGAGGAGGAGGAGGAAGATGACGTTCCCCTGATCCGCCGGAAGAGGAAAATAGCAGACTCTCCATCCGGCGAGACACTACCTCGTCCTGCGGAAACAGAAGCAACCACACCGGACCTCGAGGCCACCGGGAGTCCCGTGGTCGCGGGTGAGATCCTCGCCCCCGAAGCCCCAGAGGCTTCAGGGTCAGTTACTTCTCCCTCCCTGGTCGAAGGGACGACCACGGTAAGACTTCCTCGTGGTCTTGATTTCTTAATTGCATCTGTACATGTGTTTATTGGATCTACACTTGTACAGGGAGAAGAACTTCCCCCTGTGACTCCTGTAAGTCCTAGGGAGGCAAATCCTCCACTCCTGGGGACAGGAGCGGAAGTGACAGAACAAGACTCCACGACCAATGCCAGGGTCGCGGATGAGGTGCCAGCTCCAGCAATTCAGGAGCCACCCAGGCCTTCGAGCATATCCCTGTCGCTCGAACAGGTTACCCCAGTATGAATTCTTACCACTTAGGTCTTTATCATTCCTTATGCATATGCTTACAGGAGAACATACATAGGGAGAAAAGGCCCTGTTCACTAAGAGAAAGACTAGGACGGACAACGACTGTCCTCTTTCTCGCGGAGAGCCCTCCTTGAAGTCCCAGAAGCTAATGGGATTTCAAATAAGGTAAGAACTCCATTCTATTTATTCTGGATCGAATTGTGGCGACCATTAATGTGATTGACAACTCCACTTTTCTTTGTAGGCGTAAAGACGTAGCACCGAGCCCCCCAACAGCCTCGGGGAGGGTTGAAGTCTCTGTCGGTGCTGAGGCCTCCAGTGAGGAGCGCTCTGTCCCTTCGGTCCAGGAAGTCGTCCGGGCCGTTAGGGACGAGTTGGGCACAGAGACCCAGTTGCAGGCTTTGGAACCTGCGACTGAGGCCCAGCAGGCGCATCCACCTGCTGCTCCTGTCGAGGATGAGATGGGTCCCTCGATTGGGCCTCCAGCCATCCCAGATGATAGGTCATTCCGGGAATATACAGAGGCATAGTGAGCATCTCTTACGGTTCCTGAATTGTGCATAGGACACCATTGATTTCTCTCTGTATCACAGGAACTATCCCGTATAACGGCCAGATCGATTGCTATGGTGGCCAGCATTGAGGCCATACAAAAAGAGAGAGACTACTTGCGAAAGTAAGAATAAATGCCCTTTAATTTGTATAGATACAAATTCGTTATGACAATCATCTTTTTTGTCACAGGGAGGTTGCTTCTCTGAAGAGGAACCTGGCTGCTAACAAGCTCAGGTTGATCTCCGTGATTTCGAAACAAGAGGTTGAGCTTAATGAACTGCGGTCACAGCTCTCTGGTAAGTCGATTCCTGACTTGGAAGACTTGACTTTATCGTTTAGACTGTTAGTAACAATCTTCTTACTGCAACGCAAGCAAGTCAAATAAAATGGCTTGATCCGGACAAGGCAATCCTCCAGCTCTCCATTGATTCTACCCGAAGGGCGAACCGAGACCTGAGCCAATCCATCTTCAAAAAGCTAAAGATGGTGGCCCGTCTCCTGAGGGCTGATGTTGTCGAGACCACAAAAGACGACCTCAGTTCGAGCGACTGGTCTACATTGGTCGTAGCCCAAGCGGAGTCACTACTCGAGTATCTTCCTGAAGATACACGGCGACGACAAGAGGCGATCAAAACCAGGGTTCAATCAGCAGCCTCTGCCATTCTCTGCAGGTTTCGTCTCCACCATGGCCCAGATATGGACCTGAATCCACTGGTGGGAACGGTAGAGATCGAGAGTGAAGAGCAACTCGAGGAAATCATGGAGGAAGTCAATCCACTTGTAGATAAACTCCTGACCGAGGTCGGGATTATGTAATCCCTAAAGATGTACATAACTTATAGAATGCAATGCATGTATTTTTTGATTTTGAAAGAAAACATTTTTTTGTTGTTTCATATTATAAGCATATCTCCCTAGCCCCCCCCCTGTGATTATAGATACTGAAGGCTTAGTATTATAAACACAGGAGAAATACGAGTGTAACGACCAGGGGTGTGCGATCAGACCAACAATTATGATCAATGTAACGCCTAACCTTGTTGCAAACCGGCAGCCACTCAGGCGACCAAGGACATACTAGCAAGCCCCGTATGCGTTGAGAAACGGCTTATTTAGGAGTGACTTGTCTAGAAGTGGTCGTGAGATCGGCCAGCGAATCTAATTAGAACGTTGTAATGATATAACCGCCAGCGACCAGCCCCCGAGTCAAGTTCGTAACACATGGGCATGGAAGGAGATGTTCATCGTATGAAACCAAAAAATTCCTTGTTTTATTAAACAAATGCTAATTGAAAAGGAAAAGGGATTGAATACTTACACGTAAAACTTGCATAGTTGATCGATGTTCCAAGTATTGGACAAAATTTGACCATCCTCCATGGCTAATCGCGCTGATCCTGGTCGCGGTACCGAAACAACAGTGTAAGGGCCTTCCTACTTTGGGGAGAATTTGTTACGATTAGACTGGTCTTGCATTTTTCGTAAAACCAGATCGCCCACGTGAAGACTACATGGTCGCACCCTTTTGTTATGGTACTTGCGCAAAGCTTGCAAGTATACCGCGGACTTGATCAAAGCGCGATCACGCCTTTCTTCTAAGAGGATGAGATCCTGTGATCGCTATTCGGCCTGATCAATTCGTTCGAATTGCCCTGTCCGAACAGATCCAATACTAACTTCCATAGGCAGTACGGCCTTGGCCCCATAGACCAGATGGAAGGGCGTCTCACCGGTGGCTCAACTAGAGGTAGTTCGTAGTGCCCATAGAACGGTATAGAGCTCGTCTGCCCAAGCCCCCGAGCTGGTCTTAAGGCGATCAAAAACAAATTTTTTGATGCCTTGCAGTATCTGCCCGTTGGCCCGTTCCATGGCACCATTGCTCTGTGGATGTGCCACAGAAGCAAAGCACACATTGGTCCCAATCTGGTCGCAGTAGTCCAGAAAAAGACCACTGGCGAACTGAGAACCATTGTCCGTGATGAGACGGTTTGGAACACCGAATCGAGCAACCATGTTCTTATGGAAGAACTTTTGTGCTGCTGATGCGGTAGTATTTCGTACCGGTTTGGCCTCAATCCACTTTGTAAATGTGTCAATAGCTACGAACAGAAACTTGTACCCAATTGACCGCTTGTGGCATAGGACCGACAATATCCATCCCCCAGACCGCAAAAGGCCATGCAAGGGGGATGGTTTGTAACGCATAGGCGGGTTGATGAACCTGTCTTGCGTGAAACTGACACTGAGGACACATCTTGACCATATGCTTGGCATCATCGAGTGCGGAAGGCCAATAGAATCCTTGTCAAAAAGCTTTTCCGACCAGTGTCCGATATGACGCGTGCGCACCGCATATACCGTCATGTATTTCTTTTAGGAGGGATTTACCTTCCTCCTGAGATATGCAGCGCATGAATACTCCTTGAGTACCCTTTCTATACAAAACTCCTTCTATGAGCTTGTACAGACGCGCTTTTCGAATCAACCGATCACTTTCGGTTTCATCCTCGGGTAGGGTCCCATGTTCAAGATAGACTCTCAATGGATGAGTCCAATCCTGTTCCTGACCGAGGTTGGTAACGCAGGTGTTACCGGATCATCCTCGACCGAAGTCATGATCGAAGGACGTTCCAAGTGTTCAACGAACACTCCTGCCGGAGCGGATGTGCGTGAGGATCCAATTTTGGATAATTGGTCTGCGAGAATGTTGTCCTTTCGCGGGATGTATTGGACTTTGAAATGACTGAAGTGTTTTTCCAATCTCCTCAGTTCCCCCAGGTAATGAGCCATTGTCTCATCGGAGGTGCTGTACTCCTTGTTTACCTGGTTTACGACCAGCTATGAGTCTCCCCTCACCATTAATCGACGGACTCCGAGGTATTTTGCTGCCCGGAGCCCTGCAAGAAGACCTTCATACTCTGCTGCGTTGTTGGTCGCAACAAAGTGTAGTTGGATGATATACTTAAGCTGTTCGCCCTGAGGCGTAACAAAGACCACTCCAGCCCCCGAGTGTTGAAAACTACGGGAACAGTCAAAGTACATTATCCAGTGATGGGGGCATTCCAATTCCTCGGGCACCTGCACGGGTGGCTCAGGGTTGGTCCACTCGACCGCAAAGTCGGCCAAGACCTGAGACTTAACCGCCGTGCAGGGCGTGAAATGGATCTCGAAAGCACCAAGTTCGACCGCCCATTTGACGATTCGACCAGATTTCTCCAGATTTCGGACGATATCCCCCAAAGGAAAAGAGGATGGTACTGTGATCTTGTGAGCTTGGAAGTAATGTCGTAGCTTACGGGAAGCCATCAGTAGTGCGTAAAGTATCTTCTGGACCTCAGGGTATCGCTCCTTAGGACCATGAAGTACCTCGCTGACATAGTAGAAGGGTCTGTGTATTCCTCCCTTATCCACGATCAGGACAGTGCTGACCGCATGCGGTGTGGCCGCCAAATAGAGAAGTAATGGTTCTCCTTTGCCGGGAGACACCAAAACTGGCAGACTGGACAAGTATGTCTTTACCTCCTGAAATGCTTTTTGGCCTCATCGGACCATGTGAAATTATGATGCTTCCGCAAGGCCTTGAAGAAAGGTAGTCCCCTTTCGCCTAGTCGCGATATGAACCGACTTAAGGACGCCATGCGACCAGCCAGGAATTGGACATCTTTCATGGTCGAGGGAGACCTCATCTATTCGATGGCCCTGATTTTCTCAGGATTGACCTTAATGCCTCTGGAACAAACAAGAAAACCAAGAAGTTTTCCTGAGGAAACCCCGAAAGAACATTTCTCCGGGTTCAATTTTATTCCAAAGCGATTTAAATTACAGAAGGTTTCAGCGAGATCGTCCAAATGAGACGATCTCTTAGTACTTTTTACAACCAAGTCGCCTACATATGCTTCGAGATTACGCCCTATCTGGGAAAGAAAGGTCTTTTGCATCAAGTGCTGGTACGTGGAACCTGCGTTCTTGAGACCGAACGGCATTCTGACGTAGCAGTAGGTGCCGAACGGGGTGATGAAGGCAGTCTTCTCTTCATCTTCTTCTGCCATGCTAATTTGATGGTATCCTGAGTAAGCGTCCAGGAAGCTCATCAGTTCGCAGCCCGCAGTTGAGTCGACCAGCTGGTCGATGCGGGGAAGGGGAAAGTCATCCTTCGGACAGGCACTGTTGAGGCTAGTGTAGTCGATGCACATGCGCCACTTGCCATTTGACTTGCGGACCATGACCGGATTGGCGAGCCGTTCCGGGTGATCGACCTCGCGAATAAACCCGGCTTTTAGGAGTTTGTCCAACTCCTCTCGGATGGCTTCTTGTCGATCGGCAGCAAAACGCCTGAGCTTTTGCTTTATTGGTCGCTGTCCAGGTCGAATTGCTAACCTGTGCTCGATTACTTCCCTTGGGACACCGGGCATGTCGGACGGTTTCCACGCAAACACATCTGCGTTAGCCCAGAGGAAAGTAATGAGCTCGGGTTCCTATTTGTCATCCAGGCCTGATCCGACCCGAATTGTCTTGGATGGATCATCTGGGTACAAAGGAACTAGTTTGAGTTTCTCATCTGGTCGAGGAGCAGCCTTGATCGCGTCAGCGACGACAGTGGCGACCTGAGCGTCTAGGAGGGGAAGCTGGTCGACCATCTCCAGGGATAGCCGGTCACACGTTAGTGCCACGTTGCGACTGCCTCGGATCGAGATGACACCTTTGGGGCCGGGCAATTTGCCGCACTGATAAGCATAGTGCGTTGCCATCATGAACTTAGCAAGAGTTGGCCTGCCAAAGATCACATTGTAAGCTGAATCACAATCAATTACATCAAAAGTAACCAATTCTGTTCGGAAGTTGTCCGGTTCTCCCAGTGTGACCGGGAGGACCACTTGTCCCAACGGCATCATGGAGAGACCAGGGATTATCCCATAAAACGGATGGATTATGGGCTTAATCTTGGAACGAGGAATTTGCATCTCGTCGAGCACCTTGACCAATAAGATGTCCAAGGAGCTTCCTCCATCGATCAGGACCCTTTCGACTCTTGCATTACTGATGATCGGGGTAATGACCAGAGGAAGCCTCAATGGTCGAGTAAGCCTCGCAGGACAATCAGTGCGATCAAACGTCAAAGGTGTATCCGACCAGCGGGGGGTACTGAGGTTCACCAAGGGATGTCTCTGATTGGTTAACCTCTCGATAAAAGGCCTTAAACTGCCTTTGGGAAACAAAAGAGGAGGAACCTCCAAAAATAACATTAATATGATTATGAGGTACCTGGTAAGACATCTCTTCGTCCCCGTCGGCATCCCTAAGCTCGCATGCTTGTTCCTTAGTTGGTAAGGTCGGCATCGGTCCAATCCCTTGGTAAAAGTCATCTAACTGCTTCAACCAACTCCTGCAGTTCTTGAGGTCGTGGCCTGCGGAGTTGTGGAGTGGACACCACTTCTTGCCTTCCTGCGGGTTAGTTGATTTTTCTGGCTGGTCGGCACTACGACCACCAGAAGCAGCTTTATTCTTAAATGAAGGCTTGTTACCTTTGGTCGAAGGAGGCTTCTCTGCAACTGCGACCTCGCGGTATTGTCCAGAGCGATTCCCTTTCGACTTCTTTGACTTCCCGCCTGACGAAGATTCCGGCTTCTTGCTTGAATTTTCTTTCCTAGCGTCCTTGAGACCTGGTTGAGGTGGTAGGTTACCTTTATCGACCATCCGGTTCCATTCGACCTCTTCGGCCCCGTCGGAGTATCGATCAGCCATATCAAAGAGATCGGCTACTGATCGAGGAGGATGGATGAGCAAGTCTTCGGTGAATCTCCAATATCGAACGGCATGTTTAAATGCCTTGATAACGGAGCCATCAGATATGTTCGGGATGGTATTCCTCACCCCGACAAACCTCTTGACAAACGGACGAAGAGTTTCAGTCGAAGTTTGCCGTAGTCGATGGAGGTCATCCTCTTTACCCGGCTTTTGATAACAATTTTGGAAATTACTGAGGATAGCATCGCACAGCATTTCCCAGTTGTAAATAGAACCTTCGGGCTGATTAAACAACCAGGTTCTCGCCGGTCCTTCAAGGACTGTAGGCAGGTAGTTGGCCATGACCCGGTCATCGCCTCCTGCCGCTTGGATGGCTGTAATATAGATTTGAAGGAACTCAGATGGGTTCTGAGTTCCGTCGAACCTTTCTATGGCCCATGGTCGAAACTTGTCTGGCTAAACGACCGCACGAAGGCCGGGCGAGAAAGCTTTACAACCAACATAGGGACCATGAACTATCCTGTGACTTTCCACCGGATCGCGAGCGACCTCACGCAATGGAGAAGTTACTCGTGGTCCCAAACGAGAGTGGACAGGGACCCGCTCCCTATCACGAGAATCCTGTGCCCGCCTAGACCTGTCTTGGCGGGACGGTACAGGCGGTGGGTAACTCCATCGACCAAAACCATAGTGAGAACGCTCTCGGTTGTGGGAACGTGTTACCGACTGGGAAGAGGCTGTGGGGGTCACCTCAGACGCGACCTCATCCAACCTCTCCATTGAGGGTCTATCTCGAACATGGGACCTTTCCCAAGGACGAAATCAAAAGTGATCGGTTGATTCAAAAAGCGCGCCTATACAAGCTTATAGAAGGAGTTCTGTATAGGAAGGGTACCCAAGGGGTATTCATGTGTTGTACTTCTTAAGGGGAAGGTAAATCCCTCTTGAAAGAAATCCATGACGGTGTGTGTGGTGCGCACGTGTCATTTCACACGCTGGTCGGGAAAGCTTTCCGACAGGGTTTTTTCTGGCCTTTGGCACTCGATGATGCCAAGAATTTGGTCAAGACATGCCCCCAGTGTCAATTTCATGCCAGACAGGTTCATCAGACCGCATATGCCTTGCAAACCATCCCATTAATGTGGCCCTTTGCGGTCTGGGGGATGGATATTGTAGGACCTATGCCACAGGCCGTTAATGGTTACAAATTTCTGTTCATAGCCATTGACACATTCACAAAGTGGATTGAAGCTGAGCCAGTCTGTAATATCACCGCCGCTGCGGCACAAAAGTTCTTTCATAAGGACATCGTCACTCGATTTGGTGTTCCAAGTCGTCTCATCACTGACAACGGTTCCCAGTTCGCTAACGGCCTCTTCCTGGACTATTGCGATAATATTGGAACCAAGGTGTGCTTTGCTTCTGTAGCTCATCCACAGAGCAATGGTGCTATTGAACACGCCAATGGGCAGATATTACAAGGCATCAAGAAACGTGTTTTCGATCGCCTTAAGATGCGCTCAGGGGCTTGGGTAGATGAACTCTACTCCGTTCTATGGGCACTAGCACCACCTGAAGTCGAGCCACCTGTGAGACACCTTTCCAGTTGGTATACGGCGCCGAGGCGGTATTACCTACAGATATTTGTATTGGTTCTATTCGAACAGATCAATTTGACCAAATTGATCAGATCGAACAACGTACTTAGGATTTAGCCTTCCTCGAAGAAAAGCGTGATCGAGTGTTGATAAGGTCAGCAGTGTATTTGCAAGCCACGTAGTCTTCACGTGGGTGATCTGGTTTTACAAAAAATACAAAACCAGTCTAACCGCAATAAGTTCTCTCCTCAGTGGGAAGGCCCTTACGTTGTTGTTTCAGTACCGCGATCAGGATCGGCTCTGCTAGCGATGGAGGACGGTAGAATCTTATCCAATACGTGGAACATTGATCAACTACGCAAGTTTTACGTGTAAGTTTCCCAATCTTTTTTCCTGTTCAATTAGCATGGTTTAACAAAAACTTCATGAGTACTTTTCTTCGCCTCATGTTATGTTCGTTTTGTTTATTTGCCATACCTATACCGAGCTTGGCTCGGGGGCTGATCACCGATGAACATCTTGTTACAAATATCCTAACCAGATTCATTGGCCGATCTCATGGTCGCATCCAGCTAAGACATCCCTCAATAAGCCGTTTCTCAACGCACACGGGACTTACTGACATGTTCCTAATCATTCGAGTGGCTGCCAGTTCGTAATAAAGTCGGATGTTGTATCGAGGTCAATATCGGTTTGATCGGATGATCTAAGTTAAAGCGTTTCTTGGGTATTCATAATGCCCATATTTTTCCAGAGATTATAATACTAGATCTTCAGTATTTATGATCACAGGAGGGGCTAAGAGAATATGATCATACTATGAAACAAAGAAAGTATCACTCTTTTCCAAAAATTTAAGGCACGCATTTGCATGTTATAAATGTAATTTCATAGGTATAATTACTAAGAGAGATCATTACAAGAAATCAAACAAGGCCTATCTCTTTCAGTAGATCTTCGACTAGAGGCTTGACTTCTTCAGAGATGGCCACAAATAGATCACTCTCAATCTCTGCATCTTCTACCACTGGCTTCAGATTCAAATTTGGGCCGTTGTGAAATCATAATCTGTAGAGAATGGTAGAGGCTACAGATCTAACATTTGACCTCAGTACCTCTTCCTACCGTTTGGTATCTTTAGGAAGATACTCGAGGAGTGATTCGGCTTGGGCCGCAACCAGTGTGGCTAACTCACTAAGGCTTGGATTGTCCTTTTGCAACTCAATCACATCTGCTTTTAGCAGAGTAGCCACCATCTTTAGCTTTTTGAAGATGTTTGATTGAGTACCGCTGTAGGAGGAAATTGTTTCGTTTAGACCTTCATTCTCCAGGCTAGCGGTATCAATTTTCGAGCTTTGCAACTCGATGGTCGCCTGAAGGTTTCTCTTCTCTTATGATAGACGACTTATTTGATACTCTTGTGCTGTATAAACACAGTGAATGTTTAATATAAACAAGTTCATATGATGAGAAGATTTCTTCTGGTCGGAATTATACTTACCAGAAAGCTTTGACTGCGCTTCGTGAAGTTCCTTCTCCAGAGAAGAATATCTCGCAGTTGCAGCTTCTTGATTCTCTCGATCAGCCATGCTCTTGTTCATAAAGGCATTTTCTCTGTAACAAGAAGGATGATCAGTTACGCTTAAGAACGGATTCAAGTTAACACGAACAAAGAACGCTATACTTACTGTTGCAGCCGGCTGATCTCCCGTTGCGCGACCTCGATATACTTTGCTATAGCTGTCGACTTGGTCACCACCCGGGTCAAGTCCTGGAACACGATAAGAAATTGCTCTTAAAACTTGAATGTTCCTGAATTTTTTGGCGGATTTAAAAATAAAAAATAAGAGTTGTTCATACCTCTATGTAATCGTTGATTGAGTCGCTCTCAACGTCAACATGGGGTCGAGCATCAAGACTTGTTGTGTCCACGGCAGGGGCAGTAGATGATCTTTCCTGCTGATCCCCCTCTGTGGCTGGGACTGCTGTTTTCATCCCTTGGGATTGGATCTCCGATGCCATCCCTCCACAATGGCCTGAAGAACTTCTTCGACCATGGGAGTAGAACTTGGCTCTTCTGCGACCTCTACTGTAGGTGTTGTGCCAAGGCTTGTCGAGGTCGCCGGAGTGCTGGGCGCAGCATCCCTGCACCTAAAAACAAACAAACAGATTGTGGGGTAGAATGCCTCATGTCGATCATCTCGAGATGACAATAGGGGAATTCTTACTTTATTCGAAACCCTACCCATGGCTTGGGTTTTGATGATGAGTTCCTGGGAGAAAGAAGCCCACTGGGTGCTCCTGGTAAAGTATCGTCCTCTGTCCTTGTTTTCCTTTTCTCAAATAGGACAGTGTCCTCTTCTCCCTATATGTACACGATCCTATGGGTATATGCAGAGGACTACAAAATACAAGACTGTGAGGATTCTTACCACGGTCGCTCCCTCGATCCGTAAGGGAGGAGTTGTCAGTCTTGGGGCTTTACAAGCCTTAGGCGCAGGGGTTCGCCCGTAACCACAGGATTGTCAGTGGTCGTGGGGCCCATTATAGCCATCCCCGTCCCTACAGTCAGGGACAACATTTCGTTGGTTTGGGGGGAGGGTGACCTCTCTGGGATGCTTGTCTCCAGAAGGTCAGTTGCCTTCCTCTTACGACGAATTAAAGGAATGTCGTCTTCCTCATCTTCACTCCCCTCACCCTGTATGACTAAGAAGTAATTCGTATTCGCACTTGAGGGTACATGGGGGAGAAATAATCTTACCCTAGTCTTCTTCGCGGTTGTGGTTTTATTCTTCGAATAAGCCCCTCCTAAGACCTTCTTGGGCTTCTCGGAAGTAGGGTCCTTCGTCACCCGACGTGAAGAGGCTTTGTTCCTCGTGAATACTCCTCAAAGATCACCAGTTCACCCTCGTGAACGGCTGGGGTTTCTTCGTTTTTCCCCGTTGGCCGCCAATTGATCAGTAGTCGTGGAGGAAAAATCTCCTCCTTCTCTAATACCACCAAACTCTCCTCCGTGTGGTGGACAGATCGGCTCCAGGATGCCATTACTGCAAAAGATCATGGAAAAAGGCGATGGCTTGGTGCACGACGAAGACAGGGTGTGCAAAAGACAGTTTTTGTGCGGCGAAAATGTCCAAGGCAACGAAGGTTTTGGTTGTGAGGCTTCTCCAGTAAGCTACCTCTTCCTTTTATATGTCCGAGACAACCCTTCACCGAGTATTTTATTAATTTCCCATAATGGGTGCCTTTCCTCTTGGAACCCGTTATCCATACCCAGTCATGAATCCGAAATAAAATATGTTTTTATCATTTTATTTTGCATTCGGGGGCTATGGTACAGATAAAAATATTGGAAATTCCTAAATCCTTGAACGGGAATAATTCCTTATGGCTTTGGAATAAGTTTACAACCTCTATACTGATCGCAACGTAATCCTGTGATCATAATGGATATGTGTGGTCATAATAGTTGTGGTCGCCGTATGGACAAGATACTGTTCTGTGATTGTTCTGATCGCAGTATACAGCCTTAATGCTTTTCTAGGACCGAAGAACCGAGCCAGTTTCGAACAAAAGTTTACTTGTGTATTTTTGATTGCAGAAGCATTCTTGTGTAACTATTTCTCACAGAATGTAAAGAACCTTAATTTGGATTATAAGTTCTACATAATACTTTTAAGAGATCAAGTATGTGAGGAAAATAAATTCTTTATTTCTGACAATCTTTACATACGAAAGGGACACAGGTGACCAAAACGTCAACTTGGTCTGAAAGCCTTTTACAAAGTTCTCCCAGGGACATATTAACATCAGTGGGATCAACACTTGCTGCTCCTAGAGAACTGGCTATGGCTCTAAGCCTATCTACATCATCCCGAATCAAAGAAGCGCTATTATTCCTTATTATATCGGAGAGTTCTCGCTGCTACCAAGCATAGTCCCTCTCCAAGCGCAATTGGCGCGCCTCTTCGCGGGAGTTGTCATAACATTCTGCCAGATGCAGAATGGCCGAAGACATTTCGTCGGTCTTCTTCTCCAGGGCCTCTTTTTCTTTTTGGAGAGTTCGCTCGAGGGAAACACTCTCACCAAAAAGAGGTTGGACCTCAGTAGGCTGGTCGCTAGGGGCCCCAGAGGTTTTCATCTCCTGCACCTGTATGCGTTAGTTTTACAAGATAAAACGATCAGCAGAGAGAATGAAAATAATTACCAATCCTCACAGTAAGATTGGACGGGAGGATGAAGCGCTTCCCCCAGGAAGTAGATCACCCGACAAAAGTCGAGGACCATCTGGTCGCGGGAATGCAACCTTCCCACCAGAAAATTGATCACCCAACAAAAGCTGGGGATCGCTTGGTCACAATGGAGAAAGCTGATCAGAAGAGGAAAGCTTTGAAGGATTGTTATGGATCTCCAAATGTGGAGATGATGTGACAGAAGGAGCTGATGGGGCTGAAGAGTAGGGTAATGTGACATCCCAGGTCTCAGCTCCTTTTACCAATTTTGATGTAGTCCCACTGGAGGATCCTTCGTCATTCTTCGATCTCTTCTTTGGAGGAATTAGTTCTTCGCACACCTGTAAGTTTCAAAGAGCATTACTTTGGAACTGACCAGAATGCAGGAAAAAAGTTGAACCAGGACTTTCAGAAAAAGACTTACTTCTTGGGAGTCTTGATCAATTTCTAATAGTACTTCTGTTCTTTCCTCGTCACTCTCAATCTCAATGATGTTCTTGGGGTCTTGATCTGCCATCGGAACAAGAACTAAGGCTCAGAGGGAGTGGCTGGGGAAGAAGAGAAACTCTAAAAACTTAGACGTGGTAAGAAACTCGTAAGTTCAAAGAACTGAAAGGCTCTTCAATTTATAGAGCCTGAAGGCGTCGGTTCGTTTCCACAGACGTCTTGGGTTCTTAAACAGCACTTACGGTTGCCATCACGATGAGTCGCCTAAGTCATCATCACCAGCCAAGAAAGACTTAATGTTTTTCTCGGGATATGAACCGTCACACGGCGGAACAGTATCAGCTGAAGTTAAAACGTTGGGTTCATAATTCGATGTAGGATAAAAATTTGAAGTAAATATGTTCTTTCATTTTCTTCAAATTTGGGGGCTAGCTGACGAGGATTATCACCCGAGCTAGTTCAAAATATTACACGTCTGGTTTAAGATAGAATCAGATTAGACGTGTGTCAATAAGTCCGTCGTTATGGTCTCAGATGACCTAAAGGGCGCGGATATAGAGATATTTCATGGTCGCAGCCCCTACTCGATCATGAGGTCACAAACACTGCGCGGTCAGCAAACTGTGGACAGAGCGCGGTCAGAAGGTCGTTGATTATCTGCAACCAAGATAATTCGGGAAGGCCTAACTCTTTGAATGGGCATATCCTGAGAATCACGAAGATATTTCCACGTATGAAGACAACTGCCAGGAGGTTAGCACGTGTGGTTATCCTTGATTGCACATGTTAAGCCTGCGTGGAAGTTAAGTGTGGTTAACAAAACTACATCTTAGCAACTGTCTGAGGCCGTTTCGCATTGGCTCCCTTTTGTCCAATATAAAAAGGTAGTCAATGCACGTTCTAAGGACGGTGAATAATTCAGTCAAGCATACAAGCACTACCAAGCGTTCAACAAACCTGAAGACTTAGATATAGATAGATAGACACTAACATTGAAGAGATCATTGCCTGTGATCATCTCTTCTTATTTGATATAGTGAAATCTCAACAGGACATAGGGCTATTACTCCCACCATCGAGGGCCCGAACCTGTATAAAATCTCTTGTGCCTCATCCAGACATCACTCATCCTACCTTCCCGGAGGAGCGCCCTGCAAGGTCCCGCAACTCACAAATTTGCATAAGCTCGACTAAGGACCCGAGTCCAAATCGTCGACAAAGTCATCGCGCCAAGGCTCATGGCACATGGTTGTAGCTACTTCAGGGCACCACTCCACTGTACACCATGCCTTCTTAATGCTTCCACCATCCTAGCCATCACTTCCACAACCACAACAGAGGGTAATTTTGTCTTTTAAAATTTTGTCCTTGTCCAACCTTCTAAACCTAGAAAATATCTAACGGAAATTAATGGAACTTGACGATAGTGTCCTATGGCTAATATTATTTATTTTACAGTGTTCTATAGTTGAGGAGTGTTTTTGAAGTGCTCTTTTTCCCAAAATGGACCATTTTTTAAGTGTCCAATAGCCAATTTTCCCTATATTTAAATTAGCGCCCCGTGTGTGTTGTGGGAAGGTCCTGTCGACGGTTGGGACCTGGGGGTTCCTCGTCGAGCTTATGCAGAATTTAGTTGAGTTTTATAGGGAGATAATTCTAACAATCACCAAGGTAATCACAACATCTATGGATCTAATGACACAAAGAGTTATCCAGTTTTGGGCCCCCAAAGCTGAGTAATAACTCTACTCCTGTTGATTTATCACTATAAGTAAAAGGATTACAAAGAGAATGTATTGCCTATTTCTCTATTGCCCTCTCCTCCCCTAATCCTTTCCCTAAAGGTTTTTTTAACTTGTCGAAAAGATCGTCCATTGGTCTGTTGAAGATATGCCTGATGATCGCCTATAACTGCTTCATAGCGATTGCTGCAAGTCGTGGGTACATGGCGGTTACTGTAAGTCGTGGTTGGTTGCTATTTAGCAGTTTCTTTGACCTGCGGTTATAGAAACTGCTCACCATCTTTATCTTCTTCGATAGTTACCTTGTCAAGGACTTATGATTATTTCGGGAGTAATCATAAGAATCAAGGAATGGTTATCATGAGTGGTGACCTATACCACATAGTCTCCATATTATAGTATACGTCTTTAACACTATGGTCGCGTATCGCCTGCAACCATGTATGGGTATCAGGTTTTGTCTCTACGACATGGTATGATCGTTGGCAAATGTCTCTACGACCACAATACTTGCAGGTACAATATGAGGTCATGGACTCTGTGATGATAGATGTTGAGACTATAGAGTTCCATAGCTAAAATTATGGGAATTAAATATCCTTGATGGCCTACGTCCGGAATATCCCTGGATTATCCCATTATTTATTTCCTAAGTCTCCTTTGACCATAGAACCGCATGATCAACCATGGAGCGCTATTTGTGACCATGAAATGGTATGCCTTGACCTTGGAAATGCATGGGCGATTCAACTCAGCTAACAATCCTCGTCAACTAACCCCCAAATTCGAAATGAGAAAGGTATATTTTTCTCAAAAGGGTGTTTCCAGCACTAAAAAGGTGTATTTTCATTTTGAATTCTTGCATAACCCAAGAAAAACTTTGGGTGCAGTTACCAAACCAGCATGTGGGAAGATCTCGAGAGTGCTTCGCTGTGTCCCTAAGTCATGAATTCAAAGCTCTTCATTTTTCGAGGCCAGAAACCTAAAGCATCTCTTCGGAACTCTATAAATAGCCAGCCTCTATATTCAAGCTTTCTGAAAATTTCCTAAGTTTCAGACTCATCATCTTCTAACCTCCCCTATTTTTCTCTATTTTTGCTTTAATGGCATCCCAAACCCTAGAGCGACTTGATGAAGAATAGAATTTGGCTGTGGAAGGTAATGTTGAGGCATTGGAACCGCAGGGGATCAGTGTTGATGATCTTGCACAAACATCTCGAAATGTAATTCTCTTTTGGAAGGCTCATGCAAGTTTTCTCCTTGAGCAAAGGTTTTCCAGGTAATCTGGTTTTTGCAGTTGCTCGAATGTCCAGTGGCGTCGAGGAAACGATCCGGTGATGATGTTGGATCTTCTGGTGGATTCTCACTAAAGAAACTCATTAGGGCCTCTTCCTCGGTTGCGCAAAGTGACTATGACATAAGGGAAGAGGCTGCGACTCCACAGGTGTTAGCTGCAACTATGAGTCAGGCCCCATCCATGGCCAAACAAATTGTTCGTCGCTGCTTGAGGTAAAAATCTGTCTTTTCTCTAACTAAGTTGAGTCATTTAGTTAGGAATGAACCATCTAGTTTCAAATTGTTTATTCAGGACAAACCAGACCAACTCCTCTCCTACTGCAGCATCTCTAAATGTAGTCGAGTAGGAAGTGACTGTCACAGAAGGAGTAGTGAATGTCCCAAACCCTTCTGTGGCCCAGTCAGCATCTGTCTCCAAGGTATGCAATTAGGAATGATCTCATGATCATATAGGGAGACGAAGCTGGGAGGGCGATCAGCGAAGAGCTTGCTAAGACCCTGGCTCCCTGAAGGAGAAGACTGCATTGTGCGGCTTCCTTCGAGGGGAGAACAAGCACCTCGAAGAGAAGTTCATCAGGCGAGGACATGACCTCGAAACTCTCCACAAGGTCATCGACCGCTACAAAGCGGCCAGTGAGAAGGCTCGAGAGACTACGAGGCTTGCTCAAGAAGCCAAGAAGCTTGTCCACGAGGAAAAGGATGCGTTGGATACGATCAAAAAAGTCTGCAGTCTCACTAAGAGGGATAACTTCAAAAAACTGAAGGAGGTTGCGGACTCTCTTGATGTTGATGTTGTTAAACTTGAAAAGGTTAACTTATCTCTTGAAAAGTCTTGCAATTTGGTTGCGGCTCAAGCCGACTCGCTATTTGCCAATATCCCAAAATTTGCAGTGAGGTACAAGGAGAGACTGAAACTCAATGTCGGTGTCATAGTATCTGCTGTGCTCTGCAAGCTTAGACATCACCATGGTCCAAATTTAGATCTGAATCTAGTGGTGGGAGACGCAATTTTTGACAGCGAGGAGTAGATGAATGCGACCAAAGCTGAGGTCAAACCCTTAGTTGAAAAATTGTTACACGACCTCGGCCTTGCTTGATGTATTCCCTCTCATTGTAAATTTTGTAATTTTGACAATGGAAACAGAAATATTTTTCTCATCAGATTCTTTGTACCTGGTTTGTCGATGTTTTTGTACCTTGCAAATACATACAATTAGCAAAAATTTCAATGATTGAAAAAATGTTAAGTACTTAGTTTTCTGACTTAATGCTATAGTTATATTTCCCTAGCCCCCTCCTGTGACAATACATACTGAAGGTTTGGTATAACGATCGTAGGATTGAAAATAAACTAAGACTGAGATGATCGAAAACATATAAGTCAGCCTCTTATGCGTTATAAGACGGCTTAAAAAGAGGAACTTTAGCTATATGCGATCATATGGTCACAAGGATAAACATTTTTAATGTAAAGGCATAAGTTTGTTGCTAACTAACAGCCACTCGAGTGATCTAGAACATGCTAGTAAGTCCCTTATGCATTAAGAAACGGCTCATAAAGAGATGTCATAACTAGATGCGACCATGAGATCGGTCAGTGAATCCACTTAATATTATAATAAAAATGCCCATTGCGACCAGCCCCCGGGCGTGGCCCGAGAAACAGAGTAAGGGAAAAAAAATGGGAAAATAACCATAACATAGAGAAAAAAGTATTTTATTGAATGTAAAAAATTCACAATGAAAGTGAAAAAACTTACACATAAAATTTTCGCAACTGGTCTATGTTTCAGGCATTAGATAAAATTCTTCCATCTTCCATAGCTAAGTGAGCCGATCCAGGTCGCGATATTGAGACCATAGTGTAAGGACCTTCCCATTGAGGGGAGAACTTTTGTGACCAGATTTTGGATTTTTCTTAAAACCAAGTCTCCCACGTGAAGGCTACGTGGTTGCACCCTTTTACTGTGATATTTACGCAAAGCTTATAAATATGTTGCTGACCGAATCAATGCTTGATCACATTTTTCTTCAAGAAGAAGGATTTCATCTTCGCATGTTTCACTTTGATTAATGATATTTAAGTTAGCCACGCGACCAAAGTCAATTTGGATTTCAATTGGCAGCATGGCTTCTACACCGTAAACCAGTTGGAAGGGCATTTCGCCTATAGCTCAACCAGATGTAGTGCGAAGTGTCCATAGAATAGAGTAGAGTTCCTCCACCCAAGCCCCCGTGCATGACTTAAGGCGATCGAAAAGACGTTTCTTAACCCCTTGTATAATCTGCCCATTGGCCCATTCCACTGCTTCATTTTTTTGTGGATGAGCAACAGATGCGAAACAGATTTTGGTCCCAATATCGTCGCAATAGTCTAGAAAAAGACCACTAACGAACTAGGATCCATTATCCATGATAAGACGACTTGGAACGCCAAATCATGTCACAATATTCTTATGAAAGAACTTCTTCGCCGCTGCGGCGGTAATGGTTCAAACTGGTTCAGTCTCAATCCATTTAGTGAACGTATCAATGGCTACGAACAAAAACTTATATTCATTGACAGCCTGGGGCATTGATCCAAGAATATCTATTCCCCACGTGGCAAATGGCCAAGTTAAAGGAATAGTTTGTAATGCATACGTTGGCTGGTAAACCTGCTGAGCATTAAATTGACACTATGGGCAAGTCTTGACCAATTGTATAGCATCGTTCAGCGCTGAAGTCCAATAATACCCTTGTCGAAAAGCCTTTTCGACTAGTGTCCTATAGGATGCATGTGCACCACACATGCCCCCATGAATTTCTCTCAGAAGGTTTTGTCTTTCTTCTTGAAGTATGCAACGCATAAGTACTCCTTGAGCACCTTTTCTGTATAAGGTCCCTTCGACCAATCTGTACATGCATGCTTTTCTAACTAACCGATCAGCCTCGTTTCATCTTCAGGCAAGGTCCCATGCGGGATATAGATTCTCATTGGTTGAATCCAATCACTACCACAGAAACAGACATCTAGGACGGCACATCACAGAAAGTTATGAACTTTTCAATGGACACCGTCTGCGAAGGCCTGTCAGGAGAATATGTTCAGTTATCACAGTCGGTTCTGATGTCAAAAACAACTGTGATAGTAAACCAGACGGTTCTGAACACAAAACCGTCTGTAATAGTCTACTTATCACAGGCGGTTTGGACATAAAACCCGACTGTGATAGATACTGTGATAACTAGAATATCACAAACTGTTCTGAACTCAGAACCGACTGTGATATATACAATCGGTTCTGAACTCAGAACCAACTGTGATAGTGTAGTATTAGAGACGATTCTGAGATCAGAACCGACTGAAAAAGTACCGGCGCTTCAAATTCTCAACTGTGTTCATTTCTGTCTCCGATCTTCGCGCACGGCGCCTAGGCGAACACGAAGCGTCGCTTTGGAAGTTCTATAAATAAATTGACACTGAAATAATTGTCATTTACTTTACAAGTTTTTATAATTCTCAAACTGTTTGACTCCTTAGCTTCTCTGCGCCAATGGCATCCTCGATGGCATCGTCAGCCTCGCCCTCCCCGGTAAGAACTCTCAATCTTTTGGACTTACCCCTATATTGTTAATCCCTGTTCAGTACATTCTTGACCTGTTGGTTTGCACAGGGAAGGGGAGCCATGTAAGACTCGGGCAAGGTGAAAGCCAAGCTGAGGACCCTCCAGGAGGAGCACAAGCTCCTTACGGAGAAGCACACTCGGCTACGGCTTGACCTAGACGATCTCTTCCAGCGCATGAAGATGGATGGTGACAATGCTAGGGCGAGGACGAGGCGTCTTCACGAGGAGAAGAAAGCCGCAAATATGACCATCGCTGGCTGCGGTTTGACTATGAAGGATACCATCGCGAAGCTGAGGGAGGTCGCAGGCTTTCTCGACGCGGTACTAGTTGATCCTAAGAAGGAGAACTTGTCGCTGGAGGAGTCATGCGTCGTAGCTGCAAGTCAAACTAACTTTATTCTAGATGCAGCCAGGGCTAAGACCACTCCTTGACCTAGAATTCTGTATTTTTACTTTTTTTGTAAGTGATGAAAAAAATTAATGAAAACTTTGTTCTTATGTCAACTTTCCAATTTTCCAGCACGTTCTTGGACTGCATGCTATCTTCCCACTTTATTTATACTTTGTTCTTATGTCAACTTTCTCAATGTGCTTTGAATATCACAGACGGTTCTGAGGTAAAAAACGTCTGTGATAGTCACATTACAGATGGTTTTTATATAAGGACTGACTGTGATAGCCCCAACAGTGACCGACGCTTCGAATTCTCAACTTCTTTCAATATCACAGACGGTTTTTAACTCAAAACCGTCTGTGATAGTAACATTACAGATGGTTTTTATGTAAGGACCGACTGTGATAGTCCCAATAGTAATCGACGCTCCAAATTCTCAACAATGTGTTTGCGCGGCGCACTAGCCTGGGAACATGAAGCGTCGCCTTGGAAGCAAAACTCCAGGGAGGGAACAAGTATTTGTAGAAGTCGAACGATTCAAAATTCTAGGCATACAACAGACGGTTTGGACATCAGAACCATCTGTAATAGTAAAGCAGACGGTTTTGATCTCCCAACTGTCTGTGATAGCCATATTACAGACGGTTTGGACATCAGAACCGTCTATAATAGTAAAGCAGACGATTTTGATCTCCCAACCGTCTGTGATAGTCCCAACAGTGTCCGACGCTTCGAATTCTCCACATGCAATCGTGGATAACCTCACATAATAACTGCGCAGATGAAGAAACTTAATTATTTACTTCAAATTTAATTTGCATCAAATTATGTAATCTGACGCTTCAACTTCTTAAGTGGGCACTGTTCCGCCGTGTTGCAGTTTATCTCCCAAGAAATTATCATGAATTTATTGACCTTGAAAACCAGTAGTGCGCTTTTTAAAACTCGAGGCATCCGCGCATATAAACCGTCACCTCCTGGTTCTATAAATAGCGAGGCTCTTCAATCCTTAATACTTACAAATTCTTGGCTAAGTCTTTCAGGAATTCTGCTCCTAAATCCCTGTCTTTATTCCCTCCTCAACTCCCACCTTGATGGTGAGCCGAGATTCCAATGAGGTTATTGAAATTGAGAGTGATGAGGAAGAGATAAGGAATGAACTCAATCAGGATCTTCAAAAAGTAAGTCCTCTCTGAAACTCTAATGCAGATCTTTCTTTTATGACTTGATTATCTCGAAACAAATGCATTTCAAAATCCACAGGTGCCTGAGGAAATACTCCCTCCAAAGAAGGGACTCAGAAATGATGAAAGATCCTCCAGTGCAACTGCAGCGAAGACTCTAGAGGGTGCTGAGGCCTGTGTTGCCACATTGCCCCTTGCAACCCCTCCAGTTGCATCGACTCCACCTTTGGAGATCCACAACAATCCTTCCAATATCCCCTCTTCAAAACCTTTGTATCATCAACTTTTCTTGGATGATCAACTTTCTGGGGTAAGGCGCACACTTCCATGTCCAAATCCACTCCGAAGCTTGGAAATCATCTTCACCCTCTCTTGTTGGTCGTTATGTCTTTCAAAACTAACCCATGCATGTGCAGGAGGAGAAAGCTGCCTTGTGCAGAACTCTCCAAGAAGAAATAGTGGCGCTGGAGAAGCATTCTGAAGGGATGTCTTCTGCCATTCTGTACTTGGTAGAGTGCTATGAGGGTTCTCGCGAAGAAGCGCGCAGGTTCCGTTCAGAAAGAGATTACGCTCGGCAGCAGCAAGAACTCTCCGATACAATAAGGAACATCTGCACTCCTTTGCTGAGAGATGATGTAGATAGGCTTAGAGCCATTGCTAGTTCTCTTGGGTCGGCCAGTGTAGATCCTACTGATGCCAATACGTCCCTAGGAGAACTTTGTAAATTACTTTCGGATCATGTCGACGCTTTGGTCGCTTGTATCCCTTATGTATGCAAAGATTGTAAGAAATAAGAAATTCCTTTTCCATATATATCTGGCTTTTCGATTGATTATGTAACTAATAATAATCAAATGATGTTCTGTGTGAAATGTTAACAAGAAAATACTGCTGCAATCAAGACGGTTTTTAACTCAAAACCGTCTCTGATAGTAACATTACAGACGGTTTTAATTTCAAGACTGACTGTAATACTCTCAACATTCTTTGAACATCCACAGACATATATATACAACAAATATGAAAAACAAGATAAAACCAAATAGTCTCAACGTTCATTTTTCTAAATACTAACATTGAAAATAAGATAGAACCAAATATGAATAACAGGTGGAACAATTCAACTAGTCGAACATTTCGACTACAAGCAATCCAGGATATTATAGACGGTTCAGACCTTATCACTGTCTATGATAGTAGAGCAGAGTGTTGATTTTATAATTATCACAGATGGTTCTGAAGTTAAAACCGACTGTGATAATCACAGACGGTTCTGAAGTAAAAACCGACTGTGATAGTAAAGCAGACGGTTTTGAGCTCGAAACCGTCCGTGATATTCTAATTATCACTGATGGTTCAGATGTCAAAACCGTCTATGATATTTCTGTCATAGTTCTACACAAATGCACCGATATTACGGACGGTTTAATAGAGTGAAACCCATCAGTGATATTCTGTTCTTAAAAAATGCACCGATATTACCGACGGTATTATATAGAACCGTCTGTATTGAACCTGGTATGGTATAAAAGGTCTTTTGGCGGATGATTTGAGCTACTCCCACAATCTTGCTCGACATACTATCCAATTGGAAGAGATTTGGGGCAAGGAAGAGCAATATCTCGAAAGGGGAGCATTTGGGGGCAACAAATTTGAAGATCCAAGGTTGGTACTTGGTCCTAAGGCATACACATTACTTCATTTCATCATCAATATCGATCTCCATTGATTAACCAAATTAGAGCAAGAGGGAGGGGAAGCTACAGTAGCAAACCCTGTTTGTAACTGATTTTCAACCTATAGCTATTTAATTGCTTTATGATGTGTGTTATCCACGCCCCCAACTAATTACTTGCAGTTCAAGAGTAGTTAACTAGTTATACCGCAAACTCCACATCAAACACTAGCTAGCTAGATTTATAATTTATTGTGTGTCGAACGTACATAGAGTATTACTAATTAGCATGTGTATGAATTTAATTAATTGCAGATGGTCCATCGAGACTGGATGTATAATGACAACTGAGTTAGTGAGGAATACATGAAAGGTGTTTTAGATTTTCAAAAGGTTGCTGAGCAAGACATGGCAAAAAAGGGTTTACCATATATGTACTATCACTAGTACAGAAAAGCTTTCTTCTATCGGTAAAAAAAACCCCTTCTACTATCTGTTTTCGTACCGATAGAGATAGACACGATAGAACAAGACAGAACATTTTCTATCGGTAAATAACCGACAGAAGAAATTAACAATTCTATCGGCATATTAGGAGTGTACCGATAGCAAACCCGTCGTAGTCTGACGATTAACGGTGGGAAAAGTACCACTATTCTAACGGTTAATTACATGATTACCGACAGGAAAATATTACTATTCTATCGGCACCTTATGATTGTACCGATAGAAAACCCGTCGTCGTCTAACGTTTAGCGTTGGGAAAAATACCCATATTCTAACGGTTAATTATAAGTTTACCGACAGAAAAAAGTGTAGCACTCTCTCGGTTGGAAATGACATTATCGATAGAAAAAATCACAGTAGTCTCTCGGTTGTGGATAAGTTCACCGGCAGGAAAAGTCACTCTATTCTGACGGTTAATTTCAAGTTTACCGATAGAAAAAACTACAGTAGTCTCTCGGTTGTGGATGAGTTTACCGATAGAAAAAACCACAGTAGTCTCTCGGTTGTGGATGAGTTCACCGGCAGGAAAATTCATAGTAGTCTGACGGTTAATTTTAAGTTTACCGATAGAAAAAACTACAGTAGTCTCTCGGTTGTGGATGAGTTTACTGATAGAAAATTTGTAGTGGTCTGTCGGCTGTGAATGAATTTGCCGATAGAACATTCACATATACAGTACATTTTTTGCATTCACAATACAGTACATTCACATATACAGTACAGATGCAATACATTATATATTGGATACACAATACAGTACAGATTGACACATTAGACAGTTATTCACATTTATTCACATATATATCGACAAATACAAATTGCAATCCAATGTGGACATTTATTGACATATATATTTATTCACATGTATATAAACAGTCTATGCACAGAGTACACGAAAAAGAGAAAATTATCATGGCGGATGGTTGGGCGCAACTTCCTCCATGACATATTGAGCCCAGATTTGTCGAAGATCTCTAATCTTTGCATTTTCGTATGAGTATTTCGACATGGCGATCTGCAAGCATGTGTGAATACTTAGTAACTAACTTCCTAATTTAGAACGTGACACCCAATTTTCAAATTTGAGTTAGCTATCGATGCTTACCTGGGGGAATTGGGCAAAGTTTGTCTGCACTAGGTCGTACATGTAGCGCAACACAAAAAACCCGCATTCCCACGATTGCGGCTGCTGATGGCACTGAGATAATTGCATATGCGAAGACATGTTAGCTATTGTTTCCATAAACTAATTAAGCATAAACAAAAAGTCTCGTGAGTACCTCATATTCTTTCCAAGCTAGTAGGGAGCCCTGCGGTGCGGCATGCCTCCCTCCAGCGGACGCATATTTATCAAAAGCCCTGCATTTCAATTAGTATTGCCCGTTAATGTATTATCATGAGCTAGTGAGGTGAAAATTTAAATCAAACATATAAGTTACTTACGCCTCCATATTCCCCTTGACCACATATTCCATCGATAATTTGTCACGCATCGAATCGAGGTAATACACCTCGTTCCTCGGCGGACAGATCACGATGAGGATCCAGTGGCCCCTGCATTGTACGTAAAAGAGGACCGCGTGCTCAAAGTATATCTCAGGTGTAACATACAAGATCGAGTTAAATTAGTACGAAATTCACTAACCTTTGGTGGTACGGCACCAAAATGAACTCCCTATCCTGCTGCGCCATCAGCGCCTTGGATATGTACTGCTCAGCGTGCGCGGCGTCGTGCTCTAGCATCGTGAGGCTTATTTTCTCTGGGTCGAGGAAACCCACCTTGTCACACGCAGCCTCCGATGCTAGCCTGTACATGCACCTGCATGCAAAGGACGACATTAGTATTGCACAGAAAGTTACTACATTTCAAATGAACTACAACAATGCAGAGTTAGCAAACAGAGTTAGAAAACAGCAATACATAGCATCAGCAAACTCACAGGACTCCAGTCCGTATGATGGACATATCGAGCTCCCGCCCATTGTAGAGGTCGAACAGATCCTCGTGTGCCACGGATATACTCCCGGGCTCACGGTGGAACTGCCCAGGCCTGTAGGGAACTAAGAAGTTCAGATTGCGCGGAGCTCGGTGTAGGTACCACGCGTGGAGGTCTCTGGTTGATCGATCCAATTTGCGCAAAGCTGCCTCCGACATGAGTGGGAGCCCGTTCGTGAACCTCTCTGGCTGTCCCTGTCGCCCTTTTCCCTTGCCTTTGCCCTTGCCTTTTGCCGGGGACTGAGCGCGTACCTTCGAAGGCAAGGGCGAGGTGATGGCAGCTTTCTTCCGAGGTGAAGGCGTGGATGCGCTGGGTGGGGTGGAGGCCGTCTTTGATGTGTCCAGGGTCGCACGAGATCGGGCCTCATGCCCCGAGCTGGGGGCGCAGTCCCCTGGTAGCCCAGTGGCAGGCCACTTCAATTAATGAGCACGTATGTTAGATTATGCAAGTTGAGTGTACTGAGTAGGATGTAATCTAAAATGTGTAGGATTTACCGGTTGTTTTACAAGACACTTCTTGGGCCACTGTACGTAGGAACCCACTGCCTCAGCAAGTGTCTGCAGTTCCTCTGTTGGGACTGGCAATGAAGAATTGTTGTAGCCCGGCATGGCCATGTCCACCTGTACCTTTGCGAAACCCAACCGCAGAGGTACACAGTGGACCCGGACATCCGGCCCAGACGGATATACGAAGCCGTGTCCAACCACTTCTTGCCCGGCGCCTACGTGATTTTGTAGGATGCAGCCCTCCGGCCCCTACAAATTTGTAACTATTAAAATAGGTTAGCGAAACAACTCTAACAGAATGGGAGTGGCATCAACTTAAGTGCACAGATGAAGGCTTGCAGTACCTCAAGTAGATCCACTGGATCCGCGAGTACCTTCGAAGCGCAACTGCTTATCCGACCCGGCGGGGTACCATCGTCCTGGGGATCCGCATCTGCACTCTTGGCCAGCAATGCTTCTCTCAACCGTGCAAACTCTTCCCTCATTTGTGCGACCTCGGTCTGCACCTCAGACTGTACCTCAGCCCGTATCTCAGCCCGCATCTCCGCCCGTATCTCCTCCCGTACCTCAGCCCGTATCTTATCGGAGAGGTCAGCTTCCTTTTCCTTCCAGGAGCGGGCCTTCTTCCTCGGTGGAGCTGGATCTACGAAACCGGCCTTCCACGACACAATGGATCCCACGGCCCGTGTCTGCCCGGGATGCTCCTTATTTCCTAGAGCCCGGGTGAGGATGTCGTTCTCCCTCTGTGGGGTAAACAATCCCTCCGCTGCCTCCTTCTCAAAAGAGATCTGTTACATTTAAAGGTACCTTGTGAGACAAATTGCCTTATATACACTTGTGCGCACACAGTTTACGAGGTTAGCCAACTTACCATTCGCCTCACAACGTCGGCGTCCCCAGGGGTTGCGAACTGCACAGACCCCGTGGACGACACGGACCCCCTCCCCCTCCACCATCGCTTGCACCTCTCATCCCGGATCTCGGAGAGCGGCAACTCAGGGGTGTCGATGACAGGATTTTGCTCGTCTTCCTTCTTCCACTGCTCCTCCTTCCCCGCATAGCCCCGGGATCTGAGCCGATGCGAGTGGTCGTTCCTCTTCTGGATCGCCCTATTCTTCTTGCTAAGGGCCTTGAACTCCTCAGTCCCCTTCTGCTTGGTGAATTCCTCCCATACCTCCTCCGATATGAAGAGATACTTCTCGCAAGGAGATTTCCCCGCAGCGAGGAAGTTACTGACGAGCCAGCTCTATCGGTATAAAAAGTAAATTTCCCAGAAAAATATTTGAAGTAGTGGATGCCCTTTTCTATCGGTATAAACAATAAAATCCCGTGAGACCAATTTTCCACAGAAATTTTTTTTAAAGTGCTTGAGATTATAGTATTGGGTGCTATTTTTCTATCGGTAAAACAACAAAATACCGTGAGAGTAATGAAAAGGCGCCCTTTTCTATCGGTATAAAAAATAAAATCCTGTTAGACCAATTTTCCCAGAAAATTTTTTTAAAGTGCTTGAGATAATAGTTTCTATCAGTAAAAACAACAAAATACCGTCAGAGTAATGAAAAGGTGCCTTTTTCTGTCGATATAAACAATAAAATCCCGTGAGACCAATTTTCCCCAGAAAAATTTTTTAAAGTGCTTGAGATTATAGTATTGTGTGCCATTTTTCTATCGGTAAAACAACAAAATACCGTGAGAGTAATGAAAAGGTGCCCTTTTCTATCGGTATAAAAAATAAAATCCCGTTAGACCAATTTTCCCCAGAAAAATTTTTTAAAGTGCTTGAGATAATAGTATTGTGTGCCCTTTTTCTATCGGTAAAAACAACAAAATACCGTCAGAGTAATGAAAAGGCACACACAATTTAACATCAAACAGACCGTGGTTGAAAGCTGCAGAATGATAAAGAAAGAGGGAAGATAGCCGAAAAATTGGAAAATTGACATAAAAAGAAATTGTTCATTCATTGTTGTTTTATCACTTACAAAAAAAAAATAAAACCCAAAATGCTAGGTCAAGGGGTGGTCTTAGCCCTGGCTGCATGTAGAATAGAGTCAGTTAGACTTGCAGCCAGGACGCAGGACTCCTCTAGCGACAAGTTGTCCCTAGGATCAACTACTACCGCGTCGAGAAGGCCTGCGACCTCCCTCAGCTTCGCTATGGTATCCTTCATAGTCAAACCGCAGCCAGCGATGGTCATATCCGCGGCTTTCTTCTCCTCGCGAAGACGCCTCGTCCTCGCCCTAGCATTGTCACCATCCGTCTTCATGCGCTTAATGCGCTGGAAGAGATCGTCAAGGTCAAGCCGTTGCTGAGTGTGCTTGTCTGTAAGGAGCTTGTGCTCCTCCTGGAGGGCCCTCAGGCCGGCCTTCACTTTGGCAGTGTCTTCCACGACTACCATTCCCTGTGCAAATCAACAGGTCAAGAATGAACTGAACATGGATTAACAATACAGGGGTAAACCGAGGAGATTTAGAGTTCTTACCGGGGAGGGCGTGGATGACGATCCCATGGAGGTTGCCATTGTGAAAGAGAAGATGAGGAGTCGAACCGTTCGAGAATTAGAAAAACAACAAAATACCGCGACGCATGGCGAGGTACTTATAGAGTTTCCAAGGCGACGCATGGCGACACGGTTAAGAATTCAAAGCGGCAGAGTATTCTTTTATCGGTAAAAACAGGAAAAAACCGTCAGACAACAAATACTGTGAGACTAACGAATTTATTCTAACGGTAAAATAGAACAATACCGATAGAAAACGTTTTGAAGTGCCTGAGAGAAGATGTCCTTTTCTATCGGTATAAATAACAAAATACCGTCAGAAAAAAGGGATTTTTGCAGAAATTAATTTGAAGAAGCAAGAGGCTGCGATGAGATTTTTGCAAGTGCTATTTGAAGGGAAGAATTAAGTATTTACAGGATAAAGGTACTGTACATGTTAGAACTCATACTGTGGAGTAAAATTGAGATGTATTAATGCTGTGAACTAGCTTATCATTAAATTCTAAAGAAAAATGTACTGCCTGATGTATTAATGATAAGTTCCTCACCTTGCTGCAGAACTTGTGGGCTGTTTGCTTGGCATTTATCCCTGAAATAGAAATTAATCATCAATGGTTCTCAACCCATAATCCTTCTTCGTGGTCATCTCGCAGATATGTTGTTTCGTCGATATCTTCAGTACGGATAGATTGAATGTCCTCTAAAAATGGAGGTATTTCATCGAATTGGTTATACTCCTCTTCGTCGACAACATCTTCGACCCCAACAATACGTCTCTTGCTGTGGAGGACAACATGCAAGTTTGGATTGACCGGGTCACCGATGTAGAATACCTGTGTGGCTTGCTTTGCAAGTATGAATGGATCGTCTTGGTGTCCGACTCTACCAAGATCGACGAGAGTAAACCCGTAACTGTCAACTTGAACACCTCGAGGGATTTCGACCCATTGGCATCGAAACAGGGGAATCTTAAGTAATCCGTAATCGAGCTCCCATATTTCATCAATAACACCGTAATATGAGTTCAGCGCCCTTACTGACCTGGCATCCTCGGAAATAGCAAACAGTGTCACTCCGCTACATTGCGTGCTACTCTTGGCGTCTTGAGCTCTTGTGTAAAATGAATACCCATTGATGTCGTACCCCTGCCAAGTCCCTACAGTGAATCTTGGGCCTCTAGCCAACCATGTCACAGTTTCACTTACGGAGCCCTCGGCAACTCGCCTGACTCTTTCTTGGATCCACTCAGCAAATTTCCTGTTATGTTCTCTACTGACCCAAACATCTGACTTCGAAGGATTCTGTGACCGTAACATTACCTTGTGCTCGTGTATGTATGGCTCGACCTCCGTCATGTGTTGTAAGACCCAAAAATGTGATTTTGCGTACACATCACGAGCGGGGACGATAGCTTTGAATCCAATCGTTCCGATTCCCTCAAGCCTACCCTCGTATCGGGACCTAGGAACACCAATTGGGTCAACCCCGGCCATATAATATGTGCAAAATTCAATCACCTCCTCGGCGGCATAACCTTCCATGATACTCCCCTCGGGTCGACGACGAGTCCTTACGTATCCCTTCAATACACCCATAAATCTCTCAAATGGATACATGTAGCGCAGGCACACGGGTCCACAAAACTTAATTTCTCTGATAAGGTGAACAATCAGATGGACCATAACATCAAAAAAGGATGGAGGGAAATACATCTCGAGCTGACAAAGAGTTGTAACCACGTCACGTTGCAAAGCGTCCAGTCCATCGGGATCAATTACCTACGAGGACACAGTTGCGCCAAATATTCATATCAGAAAAATCTTCTAATTAAGCTCCACAAATGGAGGTAGTAAACTTATAGTACGAGTGCACGTACTTACCTTGCAAGATATTGCGTTGAAGAAATAACATAGGTTTGTGATTGTCTCTCTGACTTTAACTGGGAGAATGCCTCTGATAGCAATGGGAAGCATCTGTGACATCAAGACATGACAGTCGTGGGACTTCATGCCAACCAGTCTTAGGTCCTTCATAGACACAAGTTTTTTCAAGTTCGCGGAGTACCCACATGGAACTTTAACACCGTGCAGACACCGACAGAGTTCTGTTTTTTCGCTCTTGGACAACGTATAGCAGGCCGGGGGGAGGTATGTACGCTTTCCATTCTCTAAAGGTGCAAGCTCAATCCTTATCCCCATTTCCACCATGTCACGACGAGCTTTCACACCATCCTTTGTCTTTCCCGGAATGTTCAACAACAAACCAATCAAACTGTCACAGACATTTTTCTCTACATGCATGACGTCAATGCAATGTCGAACTTGTAAGTGCTCCCAGTACGGTAGATCCCAGAGAATCGATCTCTTCTTCCAAACATTTTTTTCTCAAGGTTTAGAATGCTTACCGAACTCAACTTTGATGTCGTTCACGCGCGAGTAAATCTCCTTACCGGTCAGAAACACTGGAGCTGATCCCTTCTCAGGCTTCCCGTTAAATGATTTCCTCTTCTTACGGTACATGTGATGCACCGGAAGAAACCTGCGGTGACCCATGTACACTGTTTTCCGGCAGTTTCGCAGCCACATGCTCTCAGTTTCATCTAGGCAAATAGGGCAAGCCTTGGCTCCTTTCGTACTATACCCCGACAAATTGCCGTAGGCCGGAAAATCATTTATGGTGCAAAATATCAGGGCCCGCAAGATGAAATTCTCTTTCTTGTATGCATCCCACACCTGCACACCCTCGCTCCACAATTTCTGTAAGTCCTCGATTAAAGGCGCTAGAAACACGTCAATATCATTTCCGGGTTGTCTGGGTCCTGAGATTAGTAACGCCATCATGATGTACTTGCGCTTCATGCATAACCAAGGAGGAAGATTGTAGATGCATAAAAGAACCGGCCAAGTGCTGTGCCGGCTGCTCATATTACCATGTGGGTTCATACCATCTGTACTCAGCCCGAACCTTACATTCCTAAGTTCGCCGCCGAACTCAGCAAATGTTCTGTTGATGTTTCTCCATTGAATAGAATCAGCTGGGTGTCTCAGTTTTCCGTCTTATTTCCGGGTTTCAGCATGCCAACGCAAGTGCTTCGCGACTTTCGGATTTGCAAACAGCCGCTTCAATCTAGGTATCACAGGCAAGTACCACACAGTTTTTGCCGGGGGCCCTTTCCTTACCTCGTGACGTTCACTGTCAATCCGGTCCCTACGCGTATACCTCGATGCGCCGCATCTTGGACAAACATGCAAACTGGAGTACTCATTACGGTACAACACACAATCATTTGGGCATGCGTGTTGTAACACCCCAGTTTTTTATTATCTTTTCTGCTTGCGAATCAGCATAACTTCTTTGGAAACCCTGATATTTTAACCCTATCTTGATCTTGGGTATGCCACTACCTTAACCTAAAAAGTTGGCTGCTAAACTTCATTGACCAGATCGTTTTCACATTTCAATCCAAAAGCGTTTCAATTTAGTCCTTTTCAGAAGTTTCAGAAAACCCAAAAAAGGCTAAAAGTCCCAGATCACCTCAAAATCCAAATCTGATCAAGTGATAACCTTTCTTTCATTTTTCTGAACATTTTTCCCTTCTGGAAGAATTCCAGAATCTCGACCAAAACCCTAGTTTCAGCCTCGACAAAAGTTCAAACCCTAATTACCCTAATTACCCTATTTTCGAATTTTGTCAAAACCACCAGATGTTATCAGATTTCATCATTTTTCCTGCTAGATGAGTCCAAGACATTTAGTAGTACTCATCTGCAAAATCAGAATTCAAATCAGCCCTTCAGATCTTCAGAATTGCAATTAGGCCCAAACTCCCGAGCCAAAACCTTCACAGATCAGTCCAAATCGTTGCAAATAGGTCCAATGTTCACAACCAGGTCCCTGTGAAGTTTTCAACCAGCAACCGCCAAACTGCCGCGCCGTTGAACTCGTCGCCGGCGAGGTTCGCCGCGCTGCCACCTCACGGCCACGTAGCCACCAGCCGTGCGCAGCTGTACCGCCACCGTGGAGCGCTCAAGCCCCACCGTGCCACCTTCTTCCCCGCGCGCGCGTGCTGCTGCTGCTGCTGCTGCCAGGAGCTTTACGCCACTTGGCCACCATCCCGTAGATCATCGCCACCACCCTGACCGAATCCTGATATCCCGCGATTCACCGTCTCTGGCAGAGCCCCGCCGTGTCCCAAAGTGCATCGATGACCGTCCCGGCGTCAGAAGAGGATCTCCCCGGCGATTGCTGCTGCTCCCAAGAGCCTCACCCACGGCTATATAAACCCCCTCCCTTGCCCAGCATTGCCTCACACCACCCCACAGCTTCCTTGCCTTAGTCTTAGCACCAGAGAGCAACCGAGCCCTCAGCGCCGCCGCGAAGCTCATCTTCTCCGGCGAGCAGTTTCTGGAGCTAACGGCGCCAGCTTCGCCCGAAGCTTCTTCCTCCAAACCAACGCCACCAGTAAGCTCCCTACACCTCTCTCTTTGTACCGTAGCCATCAATTGGTCCCCGGCGCACCTCAACGCCGGCAATCACCGGAAAACTTAAAAACCCCTGTTCCCGCAATGCCTAGCGATTTAGCCCGAATTAGCCTTCGTGCCAGTGATAGGAATTGACCAGTGCACCCATTTGAGCAAGCCTGTAAGCTTAGATTTTGAATTTGAGCAGAGATCTTGGCCTTTCCGAAGTTTGCGCGCCACCAGTGAGCTGGTCCTCGTCGCCAAGCTTCTCCGGCCACTCTCCGGCCGATTCAACCCCGCAAATAGTTCCCTCACGTCACCCTCTCACTCCCTGAGCAAGGAATCGAGCTCAAACCTCTTAAATCAGAAACGCCCAAACTGGAGGTTGTCTTCTCCAGCGCCGGTCGCCGGAATTTATCCCCGGCCGATCTAGCCTCGCTCACCTTGTCATTTAGATAGATCTCAACCCCTTGAGCAATTTTGTCTACTAGCCCGACCTCTGAATCGACCTGAATCAAAAGTTATAGCTATGCCAAGGTTGCTGTCCAGTGGCTCAGTTCATGTCCAGGCCACCGTGTTTGCTCACCGGAATTGGCCACCCTCCGGACACTTTCAGCCCTTGAGCCTGTTGAGAGTTTTGTAGCTGATATCAATGCCTAAACCCCAGACAAAGTTGTGCATCAATTGGAGTCCTGAGTCAAAAGTTATGCAATGCCCTAGTTTCTGGCCATGTCTAACACTATGTCAGTGCATGTCCACCTGTGGCATTGGATGATTTAGACTTGTTTCTTTTGAGCAATTGAAATGCCACTTTGTCCACTAAGCCTTTTGAGCCATGTTCTACAACATTCCCTACTATCACATCTCCAGAAAACAAACCTAGAACCGATTTAGGGCAATGTCAAGCCATGAGTCGAATGTCAGCCCTTCGACATTCAAGCCCTTTGAACCCATCTCTTCAACCAACGTCAAGTGACCTTGTCTAAACCATTTCCCCTGCATGCATGATGTATTTACGTATTATTTTCTAGTGCTTGTATGCTTATATAGTGTGTATGTGTTGTTTGTACCCGTCGTGGAACCAGACGTTGAAGGAGCAGAGGAGATCCCTGAAGATTCATTTGAGCAGCTAGACCCGTCACTGCAAGGCAAGTCTCAAACCCTTGATCATGTCTCACCTGCTATTTTGAAATGAAGTATGTTAACTGTTTTCCAGTATATGCATGCCTTAGATTCAAATAAGAACTATGTTTCAATAAAATGATTAGATATGACCTAAATGATTGAAAAGCCCCTTTTGACATTGAATACCCCTGCACCCTTGTTACCCTAGGATATCATGCTTAGGCTATGCTATGCTTAAAGATTATATGATAAATGTTGAATGGTCACATATGAGAAAAGCATGTTCTAAACCCCTTTTTGTGAAAGAAAATGTGATTGGAATCGATAGTAAGGATGGTTTGATTGGATGGTGCTGTGTGCGCACTGGGAATGTGAAAGACTCCTCACTAAAGATTCATAAGGACTAGAACCTTGTGTTGTGCTTCTATGCGGCATGAAAAACGTACCAACCACCTGCCTGTTTATGGGACGGGCGCAACTTAGTAGCTCTCTTTAGTGTTAGCTTTTCCCTGCAATGGTTGTCGGTCCAGTTTCTTGCGAGAACTGGTGGGCCGCAGAAGGCCAAGAGTGATGTGAGTTCAGAAAAATCATGAGAGGAAAAGGTGGAAAGAAGGAAGACGCCCTAAGCCAGATTAAGTCGTGCGCGACTGTAATCAAGAGAGGCTATGTGTCTTGCGAGAACATAGGCCCAGGCTAGGAAGTAAGGCAGTGGGGAGGACCCACAACGGTACTTGAGACTTAACTGTCTATTTACCGGGCAGGGAAATAGTTAATACTAGGACTGTAAATTGTTGTGTCATCTCGGCCTTGTCACATGCGTAAAAGTCGCATGAAGCTGATCCGACTTGAAAGCCGAATGATTGGTGGATTAAGGTGGTACACCTTTGCAAAGTTTAAAAAAGTATCAGATACTCTGAGCTCCCAGGTCATGGAGACTGCGCGCTGTGAATTCTATTCACGTCGATGCAGCACAAGTAGCTTTTGGAAGTTTTTCACAAAATCTGAGTAAAGTGGTGACTCATGAAAGACCGCCACACACAACATTTCTGAAAATCTAGCTTAGGATTTTAAAAGCCTCGCTTTCGAAAATAAAGATCTTTCTTCAAAGCTGTATGTGAAAATCTATTATATATGGATATACAAAGCCAAAGAGCTATTTCTTGAGAAATTCCCCCTCATCTATATACATGCATTGTTACTTGGGACTTGTTGAGCACCATGTGGACGATGTGCTCACTCTTGCTTTTACAAACAAATTTAGAGGAAGGATTCGTCGACCCTGAATCTTATGGTCTTGAACCCAATGTGGAACAAGAAGAAGAAACTGGGGACCCATCTGGTTAAAGGGTTATGCACCAAGGTGGAGTTCGATGTGGAGAAGACCCATGCAATACCTCCGCTGCAGAGAAAGAAGACTGAAGAAGCCCTTTTGTTTATCATAGCTGTTTTATTTTGTGCCGACCTTTGTGTCGAAAACTCCTTAATTTGTATTAACAATTAAATGCGTCATTTCGGCGCTAAGTTATTGTAATGTTGGTCCTTGTGATCAGCACTTGTTTTTAATTACTCGCATTTTTATAATGCATCTTGTTGTTGTGAACTGCAATGTGCCTTTTCTGAGTGCAATCCACCTGGGCGATTGCCACTGGAATCCTCAAAAGAGGGTCCCACACGTGTATTCTTTTGATTTCCATTCCCAACGGACACAACAGTTTTTTGGCTTGGTAAGTAGATCTTGGCAACTCATTTCCCTCTGGAAGCATGTCCGCTAGAAGATCTAATAGTGCCGTGAAACTCTTATCACTCCAACCGTTTCCTGCCTTCACGTTATATAATCTCAGCACAGAAGACAGTTTTGTAAATGTTGCACATCCAGGGAACAGAGGCTTCTCAGAGTCAGCAATCAGTTTCTCAAATTCACAGAAGTCATTTTCGTTGTAATCTTCCTCTACATCACGTAACATCTCATCTAGATTGTCATCATCATCATCTACGTACACATCGGAATGAACATTACCAAAATTGGGATGATCATCGATATTATTGCAATCCATATCCGAGTCGTGCTGATTGGTAGTAGCGGTGCTTGTTTCCTCAAGATCTTCGCCATGCCATATCCAACGGGTGTATCGCGCGTTAAAACCACGATGAATCAAATGACTCTTAATTTGATCAGAGTTGCTAAACCTCTTCAAGTTCATACAATCTGTACAAGGACAGAGCATATTTTTCTCTCCCTTCCTCTCCTTTTGTTGCTCAGCAAATTTAATAAACTCATTCACACCATCCAAATATTCAAGAGTAGTACGTTTTATTCCATACATCCAATATTTCCTGTCCATCTACAATTAACAAAATTTAACGAGTAAGCCATGCATGAAACCTGCCCGATTAAGTTATGTATATGTACATGTACAGCCTCTTACAACAGATACATGTGTTGAACCCTAGCTTGACGAAATTAACACTAATTAACCTAGCTAACTACACAATACAAGCTAGTTAGCTCCTAAAACATGACGCATTTCCAGCTACCAAGCTCCCAAGCTTAGAGCTACAAACTTGGAACTACACAATACAGCTAGCTTGCAAGTAGAGAGGAAGGGAGATCTAGAGGGAGAGAGAGATAAGTGTCGACGATTAAGCGTACCTTAAAGAGAGGGGCGCAATCAACTTCCCTCCAGCCTGCGCTGATCACCCTAGCAGTGTAGCTGGAACTTTCGTCACAAACAGAGGGACACAGAGTGCAACAGAACAAATTAAAGAGCAGCTCAGCAATGGTCGAGTGGGGTTTTCCTTATAATGGACATTTTTCTAACGGTAAATACATGAAATAACCGTTAGACTAACTTAGGTAATTTGCCGCTCACATATTCTATCGGTAAACACACACATACTGTTAGAGAATGTGCATTACCGAGCAAGTACAGGACTTCTTCTTTCGGTAAATATGTGTATTGACCGTTAGATCATGCATGACACAACACGCACATGAGTTTTTCTATCGGTAGATATGTGTACGAACCGTTAGATGATGCATGACACTCGAGCAAGAGTTTTTCTATCGGTAAATATGTGTATTTACCGTTAGAATATGCATGACTGAGCAAATATATGTGTTTTTCTATCGGTAAATATGTGTATTTACCGTTAGAATATGCATGACTGAGCAAATATATGTGTTTTCCTATCGGTAAATATGTGTACTTACCGTTAGAATATGCATGACTGAGCAAATATATGTGTTTTCCTATCGGTAAATATGTGTACTTACTGTTAGAGGAGGTACTGGTACCAAACTGGGACAAACATGCACATGCCATTTCTCACATTCAAGGAATCATATCAATGTAACATCAAACAGATCTTACATCAAACGGATCTTAACTAGAAGATAAAGCAATATATTTCAAGAAATGCTAATTTGTGGATTAACTAGGAGACACAAAAATACTTTTCGTAGGTACTTGGGACTTCATCTTGCCAAAGAAATTACAGATGCCAGTTCACAAATTCAGGTACAAACATACACATGCCAGTTCACCAATACAAATTCAGGTACAAACATACACATGCCAGTTCACAAATTGAAGTGCATGTCTGAAACAGCAGTACAAATACACACCTACCTACCAATACAATTAAATACACAAATACTCCCTGCACATTCAAGTTCATGTCCCAATTAGCAATACATGATACACAAATATACAACAATATACAAATACAACAATTCACACATTCGATGTATATTACAAAAGCCACGTCTGAAATTAACAACAGATCACGACGAGGACCCAGTGGCCCATACATGCATTTTACATAAAAGGGAACCTTTGCAGGTTGCCACAATGCAACTACCGACTACAAGTTAGACCTGATACATCACAAATCCATTCATCCAAAACAGCAAATGTCTGAACCACATTGGACTTAACCATAGGAGTTCAGTTCGAAGACGCCCGAGGAGCTGGAACTGCCGTCGACATACATTTGTACGTATTGGTGATTTCCTCGGACTCAAACTCGATCAACTCAACTCAACTCCATTAACAAAAAGAACCTACCTTCCAAGATGTTGTTCTGTGTAGTGATGGTGTAAAATGGCTGTGCAAATAACAACAATTCTTCTTCTCCAAGCAAGTAAGCATCTGGCCACAAGCTGGTGCATGCAAAAAAATGTAAGATGCTTTCTATAGGTCCTGATTTGAGAAACACGCCGGGCTTAAGCATCTTCTCGACCGAGCCAACCAAGATCTCACCCTTCACGTCCTTCCAGCTCTCGACGGTGATCTTCACCATTTCTTTCGTCAACAAGCCAACGTAGGCAGCGTACTGCGATGAAGAACCGTGAAATACGTTGCCCCTTACGAGCATCATCCAAGGACCTGAACAGATCATAATCATATTGAAAAGAAGACACATCAAAATGAAGGATACAAAAAAAGCAGAATTATTGCCATAATCGGATTAGAATAATCTAACAATATTGCAGAAATTTTACGTACCTTCCTTGGGATGCCGACGTCTAGAGGGCGTCGATGGAGGTGCGGAGGTGCAGCGGTCCCCTGTAGAGGTGCGCCGGTCGTCCATGGAGCTTACGGGTTAGGACTATGAGCCCCAGATTAACTGTGAGAATGAAAGAGACATACCCGTGTATTTATACAAATATATATTTTCTATCGGTAAGAAAACAGAATACCGTTAGTAATAAAAATATCTGTAGAAGGCGAATGGTTCTATCGGCACAATAAATATTACCGATAGGAATTTTTGTACATACTCTATCGGTGTGTACTTACATTGCCGATAGAATATTACTAGTTGTAGAAGGCCAACAGTTCTAAGATATTTTTTGCAATATTCTACCGGTATAAACATTCATTACCGATAGAATAAAACTATTTGAAGACGAACAGTTCTAAGCAATTTTCTATATATTCTAACGGTGAAAGAATCCATTACCGATAGAATAAAAATATTTGTAGAAGGCCAACTATTCTATCAGCGCACTACATATTGCCGATAGGAATTTTAATATACTCTGTCGGTATATTCATACAGTTGCGATAGAATAAATCTAGTTGTTGAAGTCGACCAGTCCTATCGGCCCACAACATTCTTCCATCAGTACTTATGCATCTCTTCTAACGGCAAATATGCTCATCACCGCTAGAGTAAATCATACTATTTATTCTATCGGTAAGTTTCTTATAAGCCGATAGGGAAAATACATCCGTCGGGCTTTTATGACCGCGAGGCACATTTTCTATCGGTTTTCTGCTGTTTCGCTAATAACCGATAGAAGATAGGGGTTAGTAGACTGCATTTATGTACTAGTGTGTCCTTGCGTAGACTGCCAGAATCTTAAGATGTTCACCAACTCATCTCAAATTGTCGCCCATTTGATCCGACGTGGTTTCAAAAAGGGGTACACGTGTTGGGTCCACCATGGAGAAGAGTCAACTGCAGAAACAAGTGCCACCCAGGTTGAGGAACAGGACATGTCGGATCCCAACAACGACTTTGATGAGGATATGCCAGAGGATGACAATTTAGATGACATGTTGCATGATGTGGAAGGAAATTACAGTGAAAGGGAGTTTGGCAAATTCAAGCGCTTGATTGAGGACTCAGAAAAGCCGTTGTTCCCTGGTTGCAAGTCGAAGTACACAAAGTTGCCCTCTGTCTTGAACTGTTAAAATTGAAGGCAAGTAACAGCTGGACCGACAAGAGTTTCACGGTACTATTAGATCTTTTGGCGGATATGCTCCCGGAAGGAAAGGATTTGCCAAAAACCACCTACCAAGAAAAAAAGCTGTTGTGTCCTTTGGGAATGGAAGTAGAAAGGATACACGCATGCCCTAATCATTGCATCCTTTACCGTAACGACTACAAGGATATGCATGTTTGTCCGGTGTGCGGCGCATCCCGCTATAAGCGTAAGGACTGAACCGATGACTACGACTACGCTAAGATAAAGCAAGGAACTCCTGCTAAGGTATTGTGGTATTTGCCCATCATTCCCCACTTGCAGCATTTGTTTGCAAACCGTAAAGAGGCAAAATTATTGCGTTGGCACTCGAAAGACTGGAAGAAGGATGGAAAGCTGAGACACTCCGCTGATTCTTCGCAGTGGAGAAACATCGACAGGGAAGTTGTTAACTTCAGAGCGGGATTGAGGAATATAAGGTTCGGGTTGAGTACCGATGGAATTAATCCTTTTGGTAACATAAGCAGTCGGCATAGCACTTGGCCGGTTCTTTTGTGTATCTACAACCTTCCTCCTTGGTTGTGTATGAAGCGCAAGTACATCATGATGTCTCTACTTATCTCAGGACCAAAACAACCTGGAAACGATATTGATGTGTACCTAGCACCATTGATAGAGGATCTCCTAACAATATGGAACCAAGGGGTGCAAGTATGGGACGCATACAAACGAGAGACCTTCATCCTACGTGCTATGATATTCTGCACCATCAACGATTTCCCTGCCCTTGGAAATTTGTCGGGCCGTACTACGAAAGGAGCCAAAGCCTGTCCCCACTACGAAGATGAGACTGAGAGTGTGTGGCTGAAGAATTGCAGGAAAACAGTGTACATGCATCACCATAGGTTTCTTCCGAAGAATGACGCGTATCGTAAGAGGAAGAGGGAATTTGACGGCCACAAGGAAGATGGTTCAGCCCCGAAGCCTACGTGCGGGAAAGAAGTTTACTCACGGGTGAAGGACATAGACGTTGTGTTTGGAAAGGGTCGTAAATTGAAACCCCGCACGAAGAACACTTGGAAGAAGAGATCGATATTTTGGGACTTACCGTATTGGGAGCATTTAGAGGTTCGTCATTGCATTGATGTCATGCATGTAGAGAAGAATGTTTGCGACAGTTTAATCGGCCTATTTCTGGACATTCCGGGGAAGACAAAGGATGGCGTCAATCTGCGGCGTGACATGATCGAAATAAAAATCAGGCCCGAGCTAGCACCGAGAGAGGACGATAAAGGCCGTATATACCTCCCCCTGCATGCTACACTTTGTGCAAGACTGAGAGGACAGAAGTCTGTAAGTGTCTCTATGGTGTTAAAGTTCCATCGGGTTACTCCACAAATATGAAAAAGCTTGTGTCCATGGGCGATTTGAAATTGCTGGGTATGAAGTCTCATGATTGTCACGTGTTGATGACACAAATGCTTCCTGTTTCTATCCGGAGTATTCTGCCGCATAAGGTCAGAGAGACAATCACGAGGCTATGTTATTTCTTCAATGCAATTTCTTGCAAGGTCATTGATCCTGATGGACTAGATTCTATACAGAGGGAGATGGTTCGAACTATCTGTCAGCTTGAGATGTATTTTCCTCCGTCGTTTTTTGATATCATGGTCCATCTCACCGTCCACCTTGTCAGAGAAATCAAGATATGTGGACCCGTGTTCCTACATTATATGTATCCATTCGAGAGGTACATGGGTGTACTTAAGGCCTACGTGAGGAATCGGTCTCGGCCCGAGGGTAGCATTGTCGAAGGTTATGCAGCGGAAGAGGTTGTTGAGTTCTGCGTCGATTACATGGCCGAGGTAGAAGCAATAGGAGTTCCTGTGTCTCGTCACGAGGGGAGGCTTGATGGTGTTGGCACTATTGGACGGAGAGCCATCAGTCCTGATTTTGATATGTACTCGAAAGCTCATTTTTGGGTCTTGCAACACATGACGGAGGTGTCTTCGTACATCGACGAGCACAAGGAGATGCTACGACAAGACAATCCTCGCCGATCTGAGGTTTGCTTCACGGGACAACATAACAATCAATTCAACGCATGGATGAAAGTGCGAATCACTGGAGAGTCCGCAAGTGAGAACCTTAAATGGTTGGCAAAAGGGCCCACGTTTACTGTACAGACATGGCAGGGATACGACATCAATGGGTACACATTTTACACGAAAGCTCAAGATCAAAAGAGCACTGTGCAAAATAGTGGAGTGAGCGTAGAAGCTTTCCATGAGGAGTTCACCGAGACAGGCCCAACAAGGGTAGTATGTGGATTGAACTTGTACTACGGGTTCATTGAAGAAATTTGGGAGCTTGATTACATACTGTTCAAGATTCCCCTGTTTCGATGCCGATGGGTCCAAATCCCACAGGTGTGAAGGTTGACAGTTACGGTTTCACTTCTATGGATCTCAATCGAGTTGCTTATAAAGATGAGCCATTCATACTTGCAAAGCAAGCCATTCAGGTCATTTATGTCACTGACCCGACCAATAAGAAGTGGCACGTCGTCCTTCATGGCAAGAGAAGGATTGTTGGAGTTGAAAATGTCGTAGACGAGGAGGAATACAATCAATTTGATGAGATGCCTCCATTTGGAGATGGTGTACAGGTCGATACTGAAGACACCGACGAAACCAGTTACGTGCGTATGGATCACCAGGAAGGGTTATACTTTAAAGGTAATCAACTGTACGTCCTTATCTCTCTGTTTCCATTGGTATAGCTTATATATCTCCTCTAATTCTCATCTTTGCAGGGCCGCGGCAAGTGGAAAGTTGAGGATAACATAGCTGTGTATGTGGAAATTGTCAGTCAAAGTCCCCATTTGTATGTAACATTTATTTGAGCATGCTCCACATTGTAACCAATTTTTGGATCTACATTGTAACCAATTTACGGAGTATTTGGACTCCATTTGAAATATCTGAGTGTTCATTTAAAACAAGTTTTCGAGCATTAAGAGTTGCAGGGCTACAGAGTTACTGGGGAGATTATCACAGACGGTTATGAATTATCACAGACGGTTATGAATCTAGAACCGACTGTGATATTCCCAATAGTGTCCGACACTTCGAGTTCTTAACGTGAATTCGTGCAGTCACAGTCAGTTCTCAAGTCAAAACCATCTGTGATAAATGAGTATCACAGACGGTTCTCAACGCAAAACCGTCTGTGATAACCTCTCTAGAGATTATCACTATGGAGATTATCACAGACGGTTTTGAGTTGAGAACCGACTGTGATAATATTATCACAGACGGTTGTGAATATAGGACCGACTGTGATAATATTATCATAGACGGTTGTGAATATAGGACCGACTGTGATAATCTTTACTCGGTACATAGTTCAAGGCGGGCTTTGTCCCTCTCATTTCCAGCCACTGTTTGCCCTAGCTCTCTCCGCCCTCGCACCATCCGTCGCGATCACCTCCATCGCTTCCCCACAGTCTGGCGCGATCACCTCCATCTCCTCCCCACCGTCCATCGCGATCACCTCTATCGCCTTTCCACCATCAAGCGCGATCACCTCCATCACCCTCCCACCTTCCGACGCGATCACCTCCGTCGCCTCCCCACCGTTTCTGTCATTCTTGGTTAATTATAAGTATATGGGTTTTGTTATAGAATTATTAGTTTCAGATTTACTTAAATTGTTCTCTCTTTCACTTATGTTAGGAAATGATATGTCTGGTGATGAAATGCACCACTCGGGGAGTTAGAGTGACCTCGCTGGCGATGAGACGCTTGGGCCAGAGGTCGCCGCGTCCAACGTGACCCAGTCGCAGAAGAGAAAGGGGCGAGGCCGGACGACATGCGTGCGTCTCGACAAGCGGGAAAAGCAGCACGTACAGTTCGACGACAATGGAGTGCCGGAAGCTCCAGACAAACTTGTCAGTCAGTATGTGAAGGAGTCGAAGACCCCCTTCAATGACTACCCTTTCGTGACTCCCGAGGCATGGCAGCAATTTGTGGAGATGAAGGGCAAGCCTGAGTTCCAAGAGCTTAGTGCGAAGGGCCAGGCTAACCAGGCCAAGAATACCCACCCACATAGACTAGGCACCAATGGGTATGTAGGGAAGAAGGCATTGTGGAGGAAGCAGGACGAGGAGGCTTCGCAGTCTTCGGCCGACGGTCCTTATGCGGGCATAACGGACTTGCGCGCCCACAATTGGTGCCAAGCAAGATCGACGATGACCTCCTCCGGAAGTGTCTCTGTGGATAACTCTACAGACAGGGAAGTGATCGACCGGCTGGTAAGATTGTACGATCACTTACTATCCTCATAACACGCATGCAATTGGTTGTATTGCTAAGTTCTCCTCTTGCAGGTGACGCTGAGTGCCCAGGCGGCATCCGGAGTGTTCAACCCGAGGAGGGACAAGGATATCCTCACAGCGGCGCTCGGAAACAAGGAGCATCCAGGCCGCGTGCACGGCCTCGATGCCACTGTGCCTTGGAGGGATGGTTTCCCTGATGATGAGGAGGCGGCTAAGAGGAGAAAGAGATCCCACAAAGCCCGCGATGAACGTCTCAAGGAGGAGATGCGATCAGAGTTCGCTGCTCGGGACAAAGCACTCCTACAGCAGTTGGTGGAGATGCGGTCCATGTATGACGAGCTAAGAAAGGCGACCCAGGGCACCCCCCTTGTAGCAGCGGAACTACTGAGCCCCATTCTTGTCCACCGTAGTAGCTGCGCGTCTACGCCGGGGTCTTCGCAGGCGGAGCCCTCTCCAAAGTATCCGGTGGACTTTCTGCAAGTAATGACCATTTTTCTATGTTAATTCATTCGAAAGTGAAAAGCGGTGAAATTCAATATGTTAATGCGCACTGTTTGTAGGAACTCGCCTCCTGCAAGCTTATGGTGCTGGCCAGTCTCTTCCCAATCGAGGCTGCCAGTGGGATGGCGCAACCATGCACGGTGGGGGCCACAATCCACGGTGTCCCTCTATCTGAGGGTTTTGCACGGGTCCAGTGGACAGTGTCTCCGACCATTGCAAGGGTTTTCTGTTGGAGAAGCCGCTGAATGATGAGATTACCACTCTCGGGGATGTGGTGCACACGTTCTTGCGGAGGTCATATCAACCAAGGGGAAGTTTAGGGACCCGCAAGGTTCATATTAATGCGGCCTTACATTTATTTGTACATCTAACATACTGACTTTAATTGTCGATTACATTTATTTGTTCAATCTCAATTGCACATATTTCTGAGTTCTATGCTGTATATATGAAATGCTATTGTACATGTTTCTAAGTTGTGTGCATGTATGAGGCTGTATATATTTGAGTACTGTGCATGTATGAAATGAACTATATATATTTGAGTACTGTGCATGTATGAAATGAACTGTATATATGAAATGCTATTTGTACAGAGGACATGTCTAGCATGATTCCTGAGGCTAGCCACAAAAAAAAGAAATTTATTAAAAATAATATTAATATGCACAGACGGTTTTGATCATACAAACCGTCTGAGATTATAACCGTCGCCGATAATGACACTATCACTGATGGTTTTGACTTAAAAGCGGTCTGTGATACTCTTACTACACAGACGGTTCTGAGATTACAACCGTCTGTCATAAGGACACTATCACAGACGGCTCCGAGATTATAACCGTCCTCGCAGATGGTTTTGACCTTAAACCCGTCTGTGATAATGTGAGTATCACAGACGGTTCTGATGTCATAACCGTCTGTGATAAATGAGTATCACAGACGGTTCTGAAGTCATAACCATCTCTGATAATGTGAGTATCCCAGATGGTTTTGACCTCAAAGCCGTCTGTGATACTCTTACTACACAGACGGTTCTGACATTACAACCGTCTGTGATAAGGACCCTATTACAGACGGCTCTGAGATTATAACCGTCGCCGATAATGACAATATCGCAGATGGTTTTGACCTCAAAGCCATCGCTGATAATGTGAGTATCACAGACGGTTCTGAAGTCATAACCGTCTGTGATAATTGAGTATCACAGACGGTTCTGAATTCAGAACCGTCTGTGATACTCACATTATTACTGACAGTTCTGAGATCAAAACCGTCTATGGTAGTATGAGTATCTCAGACGGCTTTGATGTTATAACAGTCTGTGCATTAAGAGTATCACAAACGGTTCTGATGTTATAACAGTCTGTGTATTATGATTATCACAAATGGTTTTGATCTTATAACAGTCTGTGAAGGGAAAAATCACAGACGATTCAAAACCATCAATGATAGTACTCAATTATCACTGACTCGAATATCGCTGATGGGTCAGAACCGTCTGTGATGACTGTTTTGACCCGACTGTGATAATGAATTCTGTAGTAGTGAATCTTCCTCATGCTCGAGGGTGGCGACGTTAGTCATCACCTCTGTTGTCTCTATGATTAAGGGACGTTTTAAGTGTTCGATGGACACTCCTACCGAGGTAGATGCTCATGAGGAACCAATATTTGACAATTGGTTTGCGAGAATATTGTCTCTTCATGGAACGAATTGGACTTCGAAATTGCTGAAGTGTTTTTCCAATTTCTTCACTTCGTCCAGGTAATGAGCCATTGTCTCATCAGAGGTGCTATACTCCTTGTTTACCTGTTTTATGACTAGTTGTGAATCTCCCTTCACCACTAATCGATGGACTCCAAGGGATTGGCTACTTGAAGCACAGCAAGAAGACCTTCATACTCTACTGCATTGTTGGTAGCAACAAAGTGGAGCTGTATGACATACTGGAGTTAGTCGCCCTAAGGTGTGGTTAAGACCACTCCAGCCCCCGAGTTTGAAAAACTGCAAGAACCATCAAAATACATCGTCCAATGATCTGTAGTGGACAAATCTGTTGGCTCTTGCTCAAGTGGTTCGAGATTAGTCCATTCGACCACAAAATCTGCAAGAATCTGAGATTTGATTGCTACTCGAGCAGTGAAATGGAGATCAAAAGCCCCAAGTTCAACTACCCATTTCGCAACGTGACCAGATGCTTCTGGATTTTGGAGAATATTTCCTAAGGGAAAGGACGAGGGCACGGAAATCTTGTGCGCTTGAAAGTAATGTCGCAACTTTCGGGAAGCCATTAAGAGAGCATAAAGTAATTTTTGGACCTTAGGGTAATACTCCTTTGGTCCATTTAGTACTTCACTTACATAATATACTTGCCGTTGCACACTGTCCCTTTCTGTGACCAAAACTACGCTGACCGTGTGAGGGGTACTAGCTAAGTAAATGAGCAAAGGCTCTCCCATGATTGGGGAAATAAACACTGGAGCACTTGATAAGTATGCTTTTACTTTCTGAAAAGCTTATTCGGCTTTGTCCGACCATTGGAAACCATTGTGCTTACTTTAAACCTTAAAGAAAAGTAATCCACGTTCGCCTAACCATGAGATGAAATGACTTAAAGCCACCATTCAACCTGTTAGGCTTTGAACCTCCTTCATTGTCAAAGGAGATCGCATTTGTTTAATGGCCCAGATTTTATAGGGATTAACCTCAATACCTCTCGAACAAACAAGGAATTCTAAAAGTTTACCAAAAGAAACTCCAAAAGAGCACTTTTCGGGATTCAACTTGATTCCATGTTCATTCAAATTATAAAAAGCCTTACTGAGATCATTTACATGACTAGAGATTGTTAAGCTCTTTACAACCAGATCATTAACGTAAGCTTCTAAATTACATCCTAATTGAGATAGAAAGGTCTTCTGCATCAAGCGTTGATACGTGGAACTAGCATTCTTGTGTCCAAATGGCATTCTGACGTAGTAGTAGGTGCCAAATGGTGTGATAAAGGCAATTTTCTCTTCATCTACTTCTGTCATTCTAATTTGATGGTATCCTGAGTAAGCATCCATGAAGTTCATCAGTTCGCAACTTGCTGTTGAATCAACCAACTGGTCGATGCAAGGAAGGAAAAAATCATCCTTCGGACAGGCATTATTAAGACTGGTGTAATCGACGCACATGCGCCACTTACCATTAGATTTCAGGACCATGAATGGGTTCACGAGCCATTCGGGATAGTCAACCTGGCGAATGAAACCAGCCTCCTGGAGTTTATCTAATTCCAAACGAATGGCTTCTTCTTGATCAGGAACAAAGTGTCTAAGTTTTTTCTTTCTTAGTCGCTATCTAGGCCGAATTGCTAGCCTATGCTCGATCACTTCCCTTGGGACTCCAAGCATGTCGGATGGTTTCCACGCAAACACATCTACGTTAGCTCGGAGGAAAGTAATGAGTGCAAGTTCTTATTTGTCATCCAGTCCTGACCCAATCCGAATGGTTCGAGATGGGTCATCTGGGAATAAGGGAGCCTGCTTGAGTTTTTCATCTGGTCGTAGAGTGACCTTGACCGCATCGGGTTCCTTGGTCACCAGTTTAATTCCAAGGATATGCGATCACAAGTAAGACCCGTATTTTGGCTACCTCAAACTGTGATTACACCTTTTGGTCCTGGCACCTTGACGCACTGATAAGCATAATGCGTTGCCACCATGAACTTGGCGAGTGAAGGCCTACCAAAGATTGCATTATAAGCTAAATCAAAGTCAATTACATCGAAAGTAATTAACTCTGTTCGAAAGTTTTCTGGTCCTTTGAGTGTTACTGGTAACACTATTTGTCTGATGGGCTTCATCGAAGGACCAGGAATTATCCCAAAAACGGGTGAGCCACTGGTTTAATTTTTTAATGAGGTATTTGCATCTCGTCAAGAGTTTTTACAAATAATAAATCGAGAGAACTTCTTCCATTGACTAATACACGTCCCACTTTAGCATTGCTAATAATGGGAGAAATTACCAAAGGAAGTCACCATGGCCACAACAATCCTTTAGGATAATCTTCCCGGCTAAAGGTCAGAGAAGTTTCTGACCAACGGGGAAATTGAAGCTCTCCAGGAGGAGCTTCAATAGAGCTTCAATACTATTTACCTCCCAGCAAACAGATTTAAATTGACACTTAGAAAAATAAGACGAAGACCCACCAAAAATAATATTAACATGATTACTAGGTACCTGGCATGGCATATCCTCGTCTCCATCAGCGTCCTTAATCCCATAGGATTGTCCTTGTTCTTGTATAGTTGGCATAGGTGCATTACCTTGATAAAAGTCCTCCATGCGCTTCAACCAGGTGCGACAATTCTTGAGGTCATGACCAGAAACATTGTGTAACGGACACCATCTCTTATTTCCCTGCGAGTTAGTCTGTTTTTCTGTATGGTCGCCATTGCGACCGCCAGAAGGAGGTTCATTAATTTTGAATGTAACTTTTTTACCTTTCTCCTGTGGTTGCTTGTCCATGACTATGACCTCTCGGAATTAGCCTACTCCATTCTTCTTGGGCTTCTTGAACTTTCCACTTGTAGATGAATCAGATTTCTTGTTTGAGTCATCTTTCTTTTCGATTTTGAGACTAGCTTGAGGAGGCAAGTTGCCCTTATCCACCATTTTATTCCATTCTACAGCCTCAGCTGCATCGGAATATTGATCAGCCATGTCAAAAAGATCTAACACTGATCTCAAAACCGAACGCCATGTTTAAAGGCCCTAATAACCGAAGTATCAGAGATATTAGGAATGGTATTTCTCACTCCTACAAATCTCTTAACAAATTGTCGAAGAGTCTCAGTCAAAGTTTGGCGCAGACGATGAAGACCATTTTCTTTCTCAGGCTTCTCATAGTAGCTTTGGAAATTGTTGAGGATGGCATCGCACAACATTTCGCAATTCTAGATCGATCCTTCTAGTTGATTAAACAACCAAGTCAGTGCCGGACCCTCAAGGACCGTTAGCAAATAATTTGCCATAACCCATTCATTTCCTCCTGCTGCTTGAATGGCAGTGACATAAATCTAGAGAAATTCAGTTGGATTTTTAGTTCCATCGAATCTCTTGATCGTGGCAGGCTTAAACTTATCAGGCCAAACCACGTTTCATAGTCTTGGTGAAAAAGAATTACAACCCACGTAGGAACCACGCGGTTGTCGATCATCGCGACTATCATCATGGTCACGGAAAGAGTCAGCCTGAGGAAATTCGCGACATGGTCCCAAGCGAGAGTGCACTAGTAGACGATTATTGTCGTGAGATGTACTAGTTCATCTGGCTTTATCATGTCGGGTACATGCAAAGTCATCATTGATGGGGATGTTGTCCTCATCCATGACATCTACATGATCCTCGAGATCAAATTTGTTCTCAGAATCATGTAGACAAGGGAAAGGATACATCAACACAATGAACTCTTGTGAATCAAAAATATCTTGTAAGATCCCCACGAACGGCGCCAGCTGTCGGTGGTTGGGACCCGGGGGTTCCTCATTGAGTTTATGCAGAATTTAGTTGAGTTTTATAGGGAGATAATTCTAACAATCACCAGGTAATCACAACATCTATGGATCTAATGACATGAAGAGTTATCCAAGTTCGGGCCCTCAAAACTGAGTAATAACACTACTCCTGTTGATTTATCACTATGAGTAAGTAAAAGGATTACAAAAAGAATGTATTGTCTATTTCTCTATTGCCCTCCCCCCCCCCCCCCCCCAATCCTTTTACTAAAGGTCTTTTTATACTTGTCGAAGAGATCATCTGTTGTTCTGTTGAAGATATGCTTGATGATCACCTATAACTGCTTCATAGCGGTTGCTGCAAGTCGTGGTTACATGGCGGTTACTGTAAGTCATGGTTGGTTTCTGTTTAGCAGTTTCTTTGACCTGCGATTATAGAAACTGCTCATCCATCTTTATCTTCTTGACGGTTACCTTATCAGGGACTTATGATTATTTTGAGAATAATCATAAGGATCAAGGAACAGTTATTATGAGTGGTGACCTATACCACATAGTCTCCATATTATAGTATAGGTCTTTAACACTATGGTCGCGTATCGCCTACGACCATGTATGGGTATCAGGTTTTGTCTCTGCGACATGGTATGATCGTAGGCAAATGTCTCTACGACCATAATACTTGCAGGTATAATATGAGGTCATGGACTCTAAGATGATAGATGTTGAGACTATAGAGTTCCATAGCTAAAATTATGAGAATTAAATATCCTTGATGGGCTACGTCCGGAATATCCCTGGATTATCCCATTATCTATTTAATTGCTAAGTCTCCTTCGACCATAGAACAGTATGATCAACCATGGAGCGCTATTTGCGACCATGAAATGGTATGCCGCAACCTTGGAAATGTATGGGCGATTTAACTCAGCTAACAATCCTCATCAGGTCCTCCAAGAAAAAGAAAGAGGCATAGAAAGACTCACAAAACTCAATCCAAAACATCAAAGTAGTCAGGGTGTTCATGGTCACTCCAAACATAGAATTTTCGGCATATACTCTCGAAGAGTAGCTTTCCCTTTATCACTGGATTATCCCATTATCTATTTCCTAAGTCTCCTTCGACCATAGAACAGTATGATCGACCATGGAGCACTATTTGCAACCATGAAATGGTATGCCGCGACCTTGGAAATGTATAGGCGATTTAACTCAGCTAACAATCCTCGTCAGGTCCTCCAAGAAAAAGAAAGAGGCATAGAAAGAGTCACAAAACTCAATCCAAAACATCAAAGCAGTCAATGTGTTCATGGTCACTCCAAATATAGGATTTTCGGCATATACTCTCGAAGAGTAGCTTTCCCTTTCCGTGCGCAGAGGGGATAGCTTAAGTATTCAAGTGTCTGTAGATTGATGCACAAATAAGACTCTTAAATCCTTGGTTTGAGCATCGCTTTCTTTTCTAACCTCTCTTAGGAATAAGAACTATTTTGACTTGATAACACACTCTACCAACCCCCCCCCCCCCACCAACCATAAGACCCAAATCAAGCAAACAAATGAGGGGACAATCCCACATCCCACGATGTCCCCTTGCATAAGCACAAGGCGTCTGGGTGTTTATGTGAATCTTTAAAAGGGTAATTGGTTGTCTGCATCAAATTCAATCTAGTTCACCATACAAAATCGTTGGAGGAAGAGAGTATTTGTTTGCTTGGGTTGTATGAGTGGGCTTGGCCAAGGATGTAGAAGAGTGGGTTTGGCCTCGATTAACATAGAATAGAGAAGTTTGAATTGAGGCTCCAGTTAAATTAGGCACACTTAATAATGTCATTAAGAGATTGATTGACACATATTAAGAATTTTTATGATGGATTAAAATGGATTAAATATTATTAAGTTAAATTGAGGATTTTTTTAATTGCAATAAATATAAATTAGTAACTCTAGATAATATTTTTTTCACTTCCTACGTATACACTTGCACTAACCATGTAGTTAACCAAACTCAATCTCATTTCAAACCCGTATCACTTCGTACAATTAATCAAACAATTTCTAATTTACAGCCCTTTGTTTTGTCCTGAGTAAATGACCACCTCTCACTAAGACAGTTATGCTTCTCTAACTCTTGCTTACATCTTTTTTTCTTAGCCCAACTAAACGAATCACACTAAATCAGTCCGGAGATATTATAGCAATCAATCACTCCTTTAGCACTTCTTGCAAAAACAGGAAGACAAAAATAATGTCACAGAACAGAGGTTGGTAACAAAGATGCCATTATCCAAAAGTTTTTTTACTCAAATGGTATGGGTGCTTGGCTGAAAATGGGCCATCCAGGGCATCGTACTAGAACACGCTTTCTCGTTCCTTTCATTTCATAGGCTCACACGTGCCCACCGACCACCCTCCGTTCCCAAACCCCATACCTCAAAGACCCAAGAAACAGAGCCATGGACGGCGAGCTCGCCAGAGGAGGAGGAGGCGGCGGCGGCGGCGGCGGCACGAGCATCCACATCACGGCGCTGGACGGCATCGTGAACGTTAACTCCCTCTTCACGCTCGCGGCGTTCCTAGGCCTGGCCTGGCGGCCGTCCTCCGACGGGCCTGGCCTCGCTGACGGCGCCGTCTGCGCCGCCGGCGACCGCGTCGAGTCCGACCTCGTCTCCTTCCACGTGCTCGCCTTCGCCTGCTTCCTCTTCTCCAGCCTCGTCGCGCTCTGCCTCAAGCAGCTCGGCCGCTTCTACCCGCACCGCCCCTCGAGCTCCCCCTCCGCCGCCGCCTCCTCCTCGGCTGCCGCCTCCTCCTCGGCCGCCGCTGCCGCCGGCCGCCGGACGGCACGGATCAACAGGGCGGCGCTCCGCGTCGGGATCTTGGCGTCCGCCGCTGGGTCGGTGTTCGGGTGCGGGTTCTTGATGCTGGCGCTCGTCAACGTCGTGCAGGTGAAGCTCGGAAGGCTCGGGTGCGGTGCAGGCGGCGCCGCCGCCTGGGGTGCCGTCGTGCCGCTCGTCACCCTCGTGCCGGCCGCCATGCTGATCTACATCGGCATCGTGTTCTACGCATTCACCCGGTGAAATCCAAATCCAACCAATGCTTATGGTGATGCTTGATTTCTAGATTAATTTGGAGTTTTTCTTTTTGAGTTTTGAGAGACTAGGACGAGCTGTTCTTTTCTTTTCTTGTTTGTGTTTGTGATTAGAGATGCAATTAACGTGTATGTTATGTGTGCTTAATGTTAATGGAGTTATAACGCCCTGAATCAGATTCTGTGAGATGTCCAGAACATTTTTGAGTGATGTTTGTACGGATTCTGATATAGAGATAAAACAGATATATATATATATATATATATATATATATATTGCACGGGATATAAATAATTAAAAATTCCTTACAAAAATTATTTAAATAAAATTTAAGGAAATAAATTTTCAAAAACTAAACGTGGATACTTTTCATATGAAGCATTTTCTGAGAAAATATCCTTTCCCTCGTGGTCTTAAAAACTATGGTCATCTGATTTCACCACTTATTATATTTTTGAAACATCTGTATATCCTATCGTGTAAATATGATTATGAGTCTTTGATACTAAATAAGACATGATATATATATTTACTTATTTATAATTATGCATACAGAATAACCCATCATCAATCAATGTAATCGAGGATCAAGTCTCTATCATTAAAGATACATATAAATTTTGTAAAACAGTAAAATAATATAAAAATCAATTTTTAACGGCTTAAACTTCTGTTGATGAGACTATTGTATTTGTTGACGATTATTCATATTTAGTTTACTCTGCAAAGATGTTTTATCCACAATATTTCTTAGACACAACAATCGACGCTACACATGTCCTCCTATATTTCTTTTAACACATGACTGATACTAAGAAAACAAAATCTTTAACCATATAAAAGAATATAAAGTCCATCATACACAAACTATTGTAATATGATACAATTCTACTATTTCAATTTTCACTATAATTATTCGTGAACCATACGCCTTATATGTTTTATAGAACTATTGAACTCAATTCACCAGAAGAGTTGGAGTATGAGAAAACACCCGTAATTGCGATTTGACAGCTGACAAACCGCGCGCATCTTGAAAAAATTACAAGAAGAAATGATTGAAAGTTATCTTACTTTTTTTCCATGGTGACAAAACGGCACTAAATAATTGATGCCATCAAATTGGAATTTACAATTTTCATGCCAACTTTCACATTATTGTTTTCCTAACCTGATTTTCCCTTATTTTTGAATCTTGTTGGGGGAAATCCCAGATGCCACCCTGGGCAAAATCCCAAAGGACCACTAGGGAAAACTTTGGAGAGCTCCCAGGGGAAATCCCATAGGGTTGTCAGGGAAAACCCCGGAGGGCTACTGGGGATAATCCTGGAGGGTCATTGACGAGCTAGAGGGTTCCCGAGGAAAGGTCCGGAGGTCTACCGGGGATAATCCCAGAGGGTCACCGGGAAGTCGGAGGGCTCCTGAGAAAAAGTCCGGAGGCGTACCGGGGATAATCCCGGAGTGTCCACCAGGGGACTGGAGAGCTCCCGGGGGAAGCCTCGGACGTCTCCTGTGGCCAATCCCAGGAGCGCAGGGTCACATGCTGGTGGCATAAGGAGCGCCTCGGGAACTGGCGAGGACACTTGTCAAGCATCCAAGCCCTCTGGCCGGTGAAATAACATCAACACCCCTCAATCCGATGGCCATAGTTAGGGCTTTTTGGTCTTTTGGCGTGTTTTGGGGCCTATATATACCCCTTGTATTTCATTTGTAACCAACTCTCTCAACTCATTTTAACACACACAAACAACAGGCACCCTTGGAGACCTCTCTCCCCGAGAGAGATCCTCCCCAGCGAACTCATGTCCAGAGGGTGTCGATAGGACTAGGGCTCCCACTGGGACCCGAACCTGTATAAAAATCATCGTGTCAATCACTGTGTTGCCCGGCGGGAGGTGACCGGTCTACCCACCCCCATACCTGTTTATGGGGGCGCCGCCTCCATTCTTCATGGGGCATCCGGCCGCCTTCCCCGCGCCGGGAATGTTCCCCGCACCCGGGGGCTTGCCCATGCTCAGAGCCTTCTCCGCTCCGGGAATGTTTCCCGCACCGGGAGGCCGGCCCATGCCCGGAACCTTCCCCGTTCCGGGGGGCTACCTGGCACCAGGCCTGGAACCTTCGCAAGTGGCTGCCATCGCGCTGGGGACCTCCCCCGCGCCAGAAGCACCCCCCATGCCCACGCCCGGGGGCCTCCCCGTGGCAATGCCCGGGGCCGTCCCTGTTGGATCTAGGTTGATCTAGGTATTTAGGTTTTGATGATTAATGATGATTTGATAAATCCCTGATGATTAAAGTTAATCTGGAAAATATCAAATTTGATGATTAAATGACAATTTAGATAAATCCTGATTTAGTACAAGTAAATTAAATTGATTATTGATAAACCCTGAAATGGATGTTTCATTAGTTGTGGGTTTAATATTGATGCATATGTAGAGGGGGAATTCGGTGGTTGCATCAATCTTGTGCTAAGTGTAAATTAGAATGTCATGAGATAAATCCTGAAGTTTGATGGCTCCTTATTGAGGTTTTGACATTGATGAATATGATGAGGGGGAGCTCATCATATTGGTCATCTGATCTGATTTTCATCATGACATGTGTAGTATCGATCGTGTGCGTATGTCCTTATCATATACGAATATATATGATTGTGTATTTCATCTCATACTCATCTGTTGTTTTTTGAAAAAGATTTTGTCATCTCACCAGAAAGAGAAAATGTTGAGTTAACTACTGTGTGGAGTAATTTCTCTGGTGGTGATTAATGACGACCTATATATGAGACTAACGTTGTGCATAAAGTGTATGTGCTGTAGGCTCAGAATGGTTGCGAGATGAAAGCAAGCAAGGGCGTGAAGAGGATGATGCCGATATGAGTTCTCTCGAGCGAGGTCAAGCCTAGCGAGGTCGAGCTCTGCGAGGACTAGCTTCGAGTGGTTGAGCTTCATCAAAGATAAAATCCAAGATTAAGGATTGTTTTCTTAGGATTTTACCGGTCTCGATGTTTGGAGATAGACTGGGTTGATAGGATTCTTTTTGCTAATTTGACCGTACTATTAAGAGGATTCGGAAACTAGTAGCCTGAATCTATCTAGTGTGGAAGCTCAAATGCATTAATATCATCTTGCACTAGTGTTTGATCTCCTCTTGCATTGCTCGAGAGTCTAAGTGTAGTTTGTGTTGCATTAGAGAAAATGCTTTGAAAACTGCACTTAGTCTTGATTGCCAGCTATTTAAATTGGTTTATTTTCTAGAGCTGGTCATGGTTGTACTTGCACATTCTGATCGTATCCTTGTTTGATACGTGGTCGTGGTCGTGTCGCCCGTTTGGCAGTTTTCTATTTAGGGTTTGGTCGTGGTCATAGAAGTTCGAGCTAGTCGTACCAGTCTTCAGCTCACTTGCGTACGCTCAACCAAATCCACTCGACCACCTGTTTTCGACCGGATGTTCGACCTGTGTGGTTGTGGTCACTGCTGTGTGTCAGCAGGCATATCTACGAGAAAACAGGAAATCCGTATGTGCAAATAACCAAAATCAAGTTTTGAGAAATTTTGGTAAAGTCCTATTTTCGGTTTGCATATGACGAATAGTGTGTGTGGTGGCCAGACATTGTCCGGCCAGTACACAACTTATGTGGCTTTGGAAAATCGAAACAGAGACAAATACCTTTTGTACAAGCTTTTGTCCGGGGTAGGCCGAACAGTGTCCGACATGTATAAATCTTATGAGGTTTTGTTTTTAAATGAAGCATATACGTTTAAACCGTCCGGGGACTTTTGTCTGGGACGGGCCAGACTTTGTCCGGGCATGGCTGGACAATTCCGGCATGTACAAACTTTGTGAGCCTCATTTAAAAACATGTAACCAGAGACAAATGCATCTGTCCCGGGCTTCTGTCCGGACATATGATCATTTGTCCGGCCTTCTCAAATGTTGCCAAATGGTCACTGACACGGTTGCAACGGTCGATTTGTGTTGTACTGACTGGACAATGTCCGGCTTGTACAAAAATGTCGCGGCTGGTTGCAAACGGCTAGTTTTCTTTGAGGGCTATAAATACTTCGTGTTGGCCAGCATTTGAGGGTGCTCAAGAAGTTGATTTTTCTGTTGAAAAGCTAGCCAAGACATTGCATATGAGATATTACATTTAGAGGCTACATTTGAGCCCAAAATCCTTAGTGGATTTGACAGAGAAGCATTTGGGTGAAGTTAATAGTGCTTAGTGCACTTGAATCACCTTTTGCATGCTAATACTAGAGTTTGAGCATTCATTTGTATCTTTGAGCTTCTAGCACGTGATTTGGTTCAAGTGAGCGCATCCGCCTTGTTACTCTTAGTGATCGTCTTCGCCTAGACGGTGTCGGAGGAGAGTCGCGATCTCTCCGGTTGAAGTTTGTCAAAGAGGCTGGCAAGAATTTGTGAAAGGTGTGGTGCTCGCCTATCCGGTGTGGAGAAGGAGCAACCCTAGTGAGATATCCTTCGTGGATATAGAAGCGAGGCTCACGCTTGAGCGCTTCAACGAGGAGTAGGGGAGACCGGGTGAGTCTCCGAGACCTCGGTAAAAATCATTTTGTCAATTGTCTTTCTTTTGTATATCTTGTATTCATCTTGACACAATTGCTAAATTTGCCATTGTTGCATTCATTTCATATTTACCTTGAAACAATTGTTGCAAGTTGAATTGTATTTTCATATTGATTAATTGCAACTAGTTGTCAGATTGTTGATAATCCTCATTGTAAAATCTAGGTTTCATAATCATGTTGTTAAAATTGCTTAGTGGGGAAAGAAATTTTAAAAGTCTCCTATTCACCCCCCTCTAATCGGCATCCTTGATCCTACAGTCCCGGTGTCCGAGCCAGTGGTCACTCCGGGGACCCTCCCCGCACCCGCTCCCGTTACCGCCCCGAATGCAGATCTGGCGCCGTGCCAATCCTGCACACCGGTGGCATCCTCCGGGCCGGCGACCCACGCACATCAGCTCCCCACTCCCCCGGGGCCGCCCTTGCGGGCTCCCCCGGTGGATCAGACCCGCTTCACTCGGGAGGAGGTCGAGCGAAGGCGTACTACAAGATTTGGGGAGGCTCCCTCCCGTTATTGATCGGAACTCCCCCACGACTCGCGGTCACGGTGAGCCACGCTCCCAGCCCAACCGAGGCAAGAGACCGGTCGAAGAGGCTACCGCCACCTTCGAGGGGTACCTGGATGTTCAAGAGGTTAGCTCGACTAACCCCGAGGAGAAGAGACGCTACCGTCGCGCCGACGGACTGCTGGGACCCCTCCTCGACTCTGATAACGAGCGCGCATCCCCTGTCAAAGGGGATAGCGACCGAGAATCTCCCAAGGAGGTTGAAGGGGCAAACCAGCCGCTGTGCCACCACCTCCGGTGCATCCACTGGCCGCGGCCTTACCTCCCGCCACACATCTAGCATTACAATGGTGAGGATGATCCCTACATGATCTGGGAGGATCTCCAAGTCCTGATCGCATGCGGCTTCGCGACCTTAACCGTGTTCGGAAAGGTAACCGTGTTCGGAAAGGTTTCGCGAACATGGATTGGTCCGCGACCAGGAAAAGGAATTCGTTCCCTGTTCGGAATTGTAATCCGATCCGAATGTGTATAACTAAGCTTATCTATTTAGGATTAGTTATATGAGTCTAATACGTTTAGGTTATTGAGTCTGATACGTACTCATACGATTGGACTATAAATACCTTGTAATAGGTCTAGTTTAGATCATCGAATTCAATCGAAGAGTCATAGAACTTATTTGAGTTTTAGACACTTATAGTTCCTTCAACGTAGACAAGTGTGTCTAACGTTCGACGTGTAAAGCCCTCTTTGAAATAAAGAGTTGTGCAATTACTTTGGGTTCCAGTATTTCCGAGTAAGATCCCGTTATTCCGCATATTAGAATCTGGGCGAGCCTAGTGCGAAAACCAAGACTAGGTCTCAAATGGATCAAGTTGGTATCAGAGCAACTTTCCTATCCTGTGGATGGTGAAGACTCGCCAGGGTTACAAAACTTCCGGTGAAAATCTAGGCGATCAATTGACGGTTCCTACAGCCGCGTCTCCGACAATGTCTGATGATACCTCCGTTCAAGCTAACCTAGCCGAACAAGTGGCTAAGCTCTCCACCGACATGGAAACCGTACTTGCTTGGATTAAGCAGCAGGCTATGATTGTACCTCCTGAAGTAGGGAAGGTTATGGGTGAGAAGACTGGTGAAGACTTGCGCAGGGCAGACGAAGATGAAGACGAAGGCGACCACAAGACCAACGACCTCGCCAACACCTTCTTAGCTGTCGGATCTTTTAAGGTCGACGCGAAGATTGATACACCCATATATGATGGGGTGATCGATGCCGAGAAGCTGGATTCTTGGATCGACCAACTTGAGACCTACTTTGACCTAAAAGGGTTTAGTAGCGCTCAAAAGGTCAAATTTGCACCTTTGAAGATGAAGGACCACACCAAGACATGGTGGAAGGCCCTTGTCGCCAGTGGTGAAGCTGACGACCTTGCGTGGGGTCAATTCAAACGACTTCTGCGACAAGAATTCTATCCGATGGGTTACCTTGAGGAGAGATGGGAGCGTTGGCACAGATTGTACCAACGGCGCGACCAGACCGTCCAAGACTATACGACAGAGTTTCGGCGACAAGCAATGGTCATTGGCATCCACTATCCGACCCTCAAGTATTTCGGAAGTACACATCTGGACTTCAGAAATCGATTAGTACTGAGCTAAGTCTATTCGGTGTCCAAGACATTGCGACCGCGAGCACAACTGCTATGGCGATCGAGAAGAAGAATAAATCCCGTAGCGACAAAAGCACGAAGGAAAATGCGACCTCGACAAAGAAAAAGCCGAGTCCGAAGAAGAACGCTTCAAAATCGGGCACGGGTGCCTTTTGCGAACATTGTCAAGTCGCGGGGCATACCAAGGACAAATGTTACAAGCTTCATCCTGAACTTCGACCAAAGAAAAATGGACCAGGGAAAAGAACAGCCACGGCTACTGCGACTTCACCTGACGAAGAAGTTGTCCGAGTGAATTCGGTTAATGAGGCGGATACGACCTTGTCTCTGATGGCAATGCCGAAGGAGAAGGGTTCCGATCCACCGAACGACCATCACCCAACGGAGGACTTGTTCACCATCAACATCCAGGTGAAGTACGAAGTGGTCACAGCGATATTCGATCCAGGAAGTCAGAAGAATCTGGTCTCCGCTGGACTGGTTCGGTGACTTGGTTTGAAGACAACCACACACCCGCGACCATCACCCAACATGAGGACACGTTTCTCTTGTTGAAAAGGAAGATCAGCGAGGTGCCTGTGTTAGCTTTGCCGAATCTCCAGAAACCGTTCGAGCTGGGGGGACGAAATGGTGCAATGCAACGTCTTCCCCCACTACCTCACCGGAATCACCCGCTCATGGTTCTACAACCTGAGGGCCAGGTCTATCAAGTCCTTCGCGCAGCTCAAGCGCGAGTTCTGCACGAACTTCCAGGGGAACTACGAGCGTCCCTTGGAGTCGCCGCAGCTCTACACAGTCCAGCAGAGGACAGGGGAGACTATCCGTAGTTTCTTCAAGCGCTTCACTCAGGTCAAGAGCAAAGTAGCTCACATTCCTGACTCCATAGTCATCAAGGCGTGCAAGAGTGGAATCCTCCCTAGGGAGCTCCATCGAAGACTCTCCCAGAGCTGTCTCTCCTCTGCTGACGAGCTCTTCACTGTGCTCGAGAAGCACGCCTAGGTAGAGGAGGATGACCTCTGGAAGAAGAACCAGGGGCCTCCTGCCCCTACTGACTAGGAGGCCAGGGACCCCCTCAGCAAGCGTCCCAAGAGGAGCAATTGCAGTGAGCCACGGCCTCAAGACACCTTTATCCTCGAGGGCGGAGGCGGCTCGTGTGATGGCAACAAGGGAAATCGCCCTTTCCCTAAGTTGAAAGGCTATTAGGGGGGCAGTCATCCCCCAACCGGGAAGGCCCCATGACGAGAGGCAAGAAGGGCACAGCCAACTTGTGGTGTGCCTTCCACAAGTCAAATACCCATGTTACTCGGGAATGCCACCAACTCCTACAGCACTTCACCGCGTTCCTCGACCAGCGTAGGCAGGGGGGCTCTGCCTCCTTGCCCCCTCCACTGGCTTTACCGGCTCTCCCTGCTCCTTCGGGGGAGCAACAAAGACAAGCACAGGAAAGGGGCTCAGCCGAAGAGCTCTCCTTCCAAACCTCCCAAAGGTGTGTAAACATCATTACGGGGGGATCCGCCTCGGGGCAAGACTCTAAGCGCCAACGCAAGGAGTACGCGCGAGAGGTAAAGGTTGTGGGGGTGCTACACACATCTCGGCCACCAAAGTGGTCGGACGTCCCCCTCACCTTCGCAGCAAAAGACGTGCGTGGGGTTCGCTTCCCCCATGAAGATGTGCTCATCGTCTCCATCACTGTCTACAACTGCCAGCTAGCGCGTATCTTCGTCGACGGCGGAAGCTCCACTGACATCCTATACCTAAAGGCATTCAGGGAAATGCAGATCAATGAAAAGCTGCTGCAACCCGCAGCTGGGCCCTTGCAGGGCTTCGTCCCCGGGAAGACCATCTACCCAGTGGGGAAGGTTGATCTCCCCATGACCATTGGCGCCCCAGACAACTACCGGACGGAGATGGTCTGGTTCGATGTTGTGGACCTCCCCTCTTTGTACAATGAGATTATGGGGAGAACCACGATCAACCGTCTGGGGGCGGCGATCCACCAGAGCTATCTCTGTGTGAAGAACCATGGGCCTCGCGGCGTGATCACCGCCCGGGGCGACTAGGACGTGGCCCATGCTCTCTACGAGCGCGCCACCGCAACGATCGGGAGTGTCAACCTGATCAAGACCCCAAGGGGAGAGAGCTCCTCCTCGGCCTCGGACACCCCGGTCGTCCCCTCCGGGATGTTTCCCCCGAAACCACGCCTTGAGGGGGATCTCTAGAAAGTCCAACTGTCCCCAGAAGATAAGGAAAAGATCGTCAAGATTGGGGCATATCTTTCCAAGGAGCACGCGGAGCAGCTCACGGCCTGCCTCCGCAAAAACTTCGACTTTTTTGCGTGGAGACCCGCGGACATGCGAGGCGTCGCCCGGGACGTTATCGAGCACAAGCTCGCTATAACGCCCGGCTACCCCCCGGTCAAGCACAAGCTAAGGAAGCTCTCCCTTGAGTGCCAAGAGGCTATCAAGGCCAAAATCGCCAAGCTCTAAGAGGCGGGGTTCGTTTGGGAGGTCTTGCATCCCGAGTGGCTGGCGAACCCATCCTCGTGAAGAAGTCGAGCAGCAAGTGGAGGATGTGTGTGGACTTCACCGACCTTAATCTAGCTTGCCCAAAAGACAACTTCCCACTCCCGCAGGTCGACCAGCTAGTCGATTCGACCGCGGGGTGTGCGCTTATGAGATTCCTTGACGCGTATTCGGGCTATCATCATGTCCGGATGGCTAAGGAGGGCGAGGAAAAGACGAGTTTTATAACACCCCTCGGCACCTTCTGCTACGTCCATATGCCTTTCAGGCTGAAGAATGTTGGAGCGACCTTTCAGCGCCTCATGTCGCTGGTTCTCAAGGACCACATCGGCCACAATGTAGAGGTTTACATTTACGACGCGGTCGTTAAAAGCCTCCAGTTCTTCAAAATTCTCTAGGGGCTCAAGGGGTTCAAATGGACTCCCGAGGCCCAGACGGCATTCGACGACCTGAAAAAGTACTTCGCGAGCCCTCCAATGCTCATGAGCCCATCTCCAAAAGAACCCCTGCTCCTTTACCTCGCCGTGACCCCAGTCACCGTGAGCATGGTCTTGGTGAAGGAACAGGATGGGCAGTAGCGCCCCGTGTACTATGTGAGCGAAGCCCTCCAAGAGGCTAAGACGCGGTACACGGAGGTGGAAAAGATCTGCTACACCCTCCTCATGGCGTCCCGGAAGCTCCGCCACTACTTCCTGGGACATTCGATCATGGTCCCGTCATCCCTCCCCGTGGGGGACGTACTGCGAAAGAAAGAAGCCACCAGCCGGATTGGGAAGTGGGGAGCCGAGCTCGCTCCCTTCTCCCTTTCCCTCACAGGCTATTCCGCCATCAAATCACAAGTCCTCGCTGACTTTGTGGCGGAATGGACCCCCGCCTCTGGGATGAAGGGGGAGACTCCTACCGAGCCGCCCAGGCACAACGACCATTGGGCGCTCATGTTCGATGGCTCCTTGTGTCTCGCCAGGGCCGGCCCGGGGGTAGTCCTCTGGAGCCCCGAGGGAAGGGCGCTGGAGTACGCAGCGAGGCTCGAGTTCCCCGCCACGAACAATGTCGCCAAGTACGAGGCCTTGGTCCTGGGGCTGCGCCTTGTGCGCTCCTTGGGGATCCGTCGCCTCCTAGTCAAGGGAGACTCCCAACTCATGGTTTGCCAGATGGACAAGTCATACTTGTGCCATGACGCAAACCTGAGCCTCTACTTGGAGGAGGTGTGCAAGATGGAGAAGTACTTCGAGGGCCTGGAGGCCCAGCACATCCCCCGGAGGGATAACTACTGCGCCGATGCCCTGGCCCGGGGGCCATCACCCGGGAACGCCTTTCTTGATATCATCGCGAAGCCCTTGGTGACCCCTCAAGGTGCGGACCCTGAGTCCCGCGCCCTGGAGGTCTCTGAGATCATCCGAGCCACGTCCTAGATGGATCCCCTCGTCTCCTTCATAAGGGGGGAGGGGGAGCCTCCCAGCGACACCGAGGCGAAGCTCCTACGTGCCAAGGCATGGGTGTATCTCCTGCTGGAGGGAAAGCTCTACAAGTGGGGGGCTTCCGCCCTGCTCTGCTGCCTCCCGCGGCCAAAAGGACTCTAACTCCTCGAGGCCATTCACTCAGGGAGCTACGAGTCTCACCTGGCCCCACGCGCAGTCGCGGCAAAGGTTCTCCGCCAAGGCTTCTATTGGCTTACTGTGGTCCACGACGCACGAGATTTCGTCACCGCATGCGAGGCCGGCCAGAAAATGGCAAAGGGCTTCAACCTCCCCTCTGCGACACTGTGGACCATTCCCATCATTTGGCCCTTCGCGCAATGGGGGATGGACCTCCTAGGTCCTTTCCCCCCAGCGCTGGGGGGCTACAAGTACACGGTGGTCGTGGTGGATTATTTCTCCAAGTGGGTGGAGGCTGAGCCCTTGGCCAGCATCACCTCCCAAGCAGTACAATGATTTTTTTAGAAGAACATCGTATGTCACTTTTGGGTCCCCCAAGAAATCACCGTCGACAACAAGACCCAATTCGACTCAGCATACTTCCGAGAGTTCTGCGAAGGCTTGGGGGCTACCCTCCACTTTGCCTCTGTAGCTCACCCTCAGAGCAACGGAGCCGTCGAAGGGTCAGCGGCGTGATCCTACAAGGATTGCGTTGGCGACTCGAGCAAGCCGCCTCCAGGCGGGGCGCAGGGGGTGGAGGAGCTCTCGAGCATCCTCTACTCCATGCGCACGACCCCGAGCCAAGCAACAGGGCGTACTCCCTTTTCGCTCGTGTATGGGGCTGAGGCAATCCTCCCCTCGGAGATTGGTTTCTCGTCGCTGCGGGTCGAGCTCTTAGACGGAGCTATGACCACAGGGTACCAAACCAATGAAGCGAACCAGTGACTGGAGATCGACCTTGTCGAGGAAGAGTGCGACCAAGCGCTCCCTCGCCACGCCGTCTACGAGCTCGAGATGGCGCGCGCATACAACCAGTGCATCCACGAGAGAGCTTTCCGCCTTGGGGACCTAGTCCTCAAGCGCGTGACTGACCCCCAAGCCCAGGGAAAACTCTCCCCCAAGTTGGAAGGCCCCTATAGGATCTCTACGGTCCTGGGCTCGGGGGCTTATAAGATCTCCAACCTTGAAAACCAGGAGCTGAAGCATACTTGGAATGTAGATTTGTTCCGCAAGTTCTACATCTAGCCTCCGGGCTCACTCACTCCCTCGTTGCGACTTCGCAAGGGGAGGCACTGTACTCACTGTTCCCTCCCCCACAGCGGTTCCGCAGGGGGAGGCGTTGTATTTCATCTTCATTAATACAAATAGATTTTCTTTCAACTCTGGAACTTTTGCAGATCTTTATCTCTCCGCCTCCAAGGCGATGCCCTCTCCACGAGGATGCCTCCTGGCGAGGACGCCCCCTCTGTGAGGATGTGGGCTATCGCAGTTTAAAAGTCCCTACGATGGGAGCCCCGCTCCCATAGGGTGGCTTACAGTAACCCCTCGTGGACTGATGGGGGAATTGACAACCCAGTTCTCATGAATTGCGGTAGCGAGTCACTTTGAGAGATTAGTCCCCCCTCAAATACTCACAGAACCCTCCTCCGGGGGCGGCTTTATCCCTTTATGGGTCATTGGTCCATCCTCCCCTGGGAGTGGACTTCCCCCTCTGTGGGTCATGGGATTCTCGGTTCTCGGAATTTTCTGACCAGAAAATTCTTCACCGGCTCCCCGTTCTCACGGCAAACGGAGGAATTTCTTTCCGGGCCCCGGAATTTTTCACCCAGGAAAACCCTTCACCGGCTCCCCATTCTCACGGCGACCGAGGGAAATCTCTTTTCAGCCCTTGGAATTTTTCGACCGGGGGCTAGGCGCCCCCTGTAAATATTGCCGTCCAGGCCTCTTGTTCCTTACCCACAACGCGCGGCGCCAAGCTACACCCAGCTATGGGGGGGGGGGGGAGTAACCTAGGCCCGGATAGGAGATAATGATTCTCGGAAAAATTTTTAGAACACAACTCTCGAGCAAATTCAAGGAACAAGCAAATTCGAATAGCTTTATTAATTCAGCATTGAACCCGAGAACAACCCCCCCCCCCCCCGGTGGGCTAAAGCACCCCCAGGACAACAAGCCTCGACCACACACAGAATACAACCTGGGGAATTAGGCTCCCACGAGAAACTACCCTAGCGGACAACCCCCTCCGGTGAGCAACTACGCCTAATAATCTGACCGAGAGGGGGGGAGCTCATAATTGCTCGTCCTCCTCCCCCCCCCCCCACCCCCCCACAGGGGGGGACCTTCGCGGCTGCTGCCACCTCCTACACCGGGCACCTGCCACCCGCCTCCATTGCGCCGGTGATCTGGTCAAAGAGGGCCTCGGCGAACCCCTCTAGCTCCACACGCTAGGGGTCAAAGAAGGCGGGAAAGCTCCAGGGGACCAGCTCCCTGATGACCCGGGTGCCCGCTCCACGAAACTTGACGAGAGCCGCCGCCAGGGCGATGACTGGGACAGCGAGGCCTCGCGCCTGAGCGTCTACCATGACCAATATGAGGGAGAACTGTGGGACCCTCATTAGAGGAATCCGGCGGCAACCGCCCAAGTGGATTGCACTTAGAAAAGAACAACATAAGCTCAAAACAACAACACTATTACATTAAACTACAGTAGAGGTAATTAAACAGGTACAAGGTCACAAGGACCAATATTACAATAACATAACACCAAGAATGACGTTAATTAGGGTTGATACAAAAATAGTGAGTTTCTCAAAACAAGAGTCGATATCAAGGTACCGAACACAGAGAACAACAAAGAAAGCAACAGCGAGGATCTTCACTTCAATCGGCAGCGGCTCTGGAAGGGCTTCCTCCACATCTGGCTTGACTCAGCGCATGACCCTCCTAGAATGATGGTTCATCTGGAGCGTTTCCATCTTCTTCATAGTACTCAAAACCAAGAGAATCGGGATCGATGAGTCCCTCTTCTGAAGTTGTTTGCAAAGGTAAGGTTGAGCACGCTTTCACACGGTGCTCAGCAAATCTCATTATATGAATGCAGTTATATAAATGAGGGGTTCTCAAGAGATAAGCTCTTAGTCTCATATGTAAGGATAGCATAGATTTTTATTCTAGGATTGTAAGCAAAATGGCTTTTGGTTTTAAAAGCGATACTTTAAAATCTTAATGTATACTTTAGAAAACGTTATGTATGGTGGTCTCCCATGAGTCACCACTTTTATTAACCCATATTCTGAAAATATTCCAAAATTTACTTGTGCTGAACCACATGGATAATAATCCACCACGAACAAACTCTAAGACCTGGGAGTACAGAGTATCCGATACTTCTTTTACACTTTGCAAAGGTGTACCTCTTTTTAAATCCACTTCTTCACTCGACTTTCAAGTCGGGCCAACTCCATGCGACTTTTACGCATGTGGCAAGGCCGAGATCACACAATGATTTTGCAGTCTAATATTAATAGTATCCCTGCCCGGTAAATAGACAATTAAGTCTAAAATATCGTTGTGGGTCCTCCCCACTGCCTTTCTTCCTAGTCTTGGCCTATTTCCTCGCAAGACATATGACTCATGGTTGCAGTCGCGCACGACTCAATCTAGGCTTAGGGTGACTTCCTTCTTTACTCCTTATCCTTTCATTATTTATCTGATCTCACATCACTCACGGCCATCTGCGGCCCACTAGTTTCCACGAGAGAAACCGAACCGACATACCATGCAGGGAACTGCTAAACCAAGAAAGCTAATAAGTTGTGCCTGTCCCATACCAGGCAAGTGGTTGGTACGTTTTCATGTCGCATAGAAGCACAACACAAGATTCTTGTCCTTATGAATCAATAGTGAGGAGACATTCACATACCCAATGCTCACACAGCAGTCAACTATTCAAACCATCCTCACTATCAATTCCTATTTCACATTTTGTTTCACAAAAAGGGTTTTTAAACATGTTTATCATATGATTGATTATTTAACACTCAAGGCATGTATTTAAGTGTAAGCATATCCTAAGCATGATGTCCTAGGGTGACAAGGGTGTAGGTGATATACAAATACATAAAGGGGCTTTACAAGAGATTAGGTCATATCTATTCACATTCGTCCAACATAACATTTAACTTGAAGATAAAGCATGCATATATTCAAAACAGAATTTAATCTAGTTTACTTTAAAATATTAGGAGAGACATGGTCAAGGGAATGAGACTTGCCTTGCAACGAGGGGTCTAACTGATCTGTTGGGTCTTCGAAGGTTCCTTCCGCTCCTTCTGCTTCTGACTCTACTCTCACAACAAAGAAAGAACACGACACATCGCACTACATAAGCATACAGAAAATACTTGCTATAGAAAATAATGAGTATAATATAAGCATGTATGCAAGAGGGGTGATTTGGTCGAAGATACAAGGGCTTGGCTTACAGAATTTGGCTTAGAAGCATCAAATGTCTAAGGGCTGACATTCGGTTCACGGCCAGACAAAGTCTGAGAATGGCATAGAGCTAAAATAGAGTTTCGAAAGGATTAAAAAGAAAACAAAAGAGTGCATCAGGTGCCAAACACAGTAAGGCATCTAATTGACAAAGTGGTTTTGACAGAAAGTCTAGGAATTAAAGAAAATTGCAGCAAAGTCCTTGGCACAAGACAAATCGCATGCCATTGCACCGTAGCGAGCTAGGGCACACGCGTCTGGACAAATCACGCATGCGCTGCTTGGCTAACTTTGTCAAATGCATAGGCGGGACTGAGACAAAGCTGCTGGGGAAGTTAATTTGGATGAGGTGGCTTGACGACGATGAACGACAAGGTTCAAATCGTCGGCCGCCAAAAACGAAGATGGGCTACAGTGGCAGAGAGTTGGGGCTGATAACACTTGAAATTGATTGAGGGGTTTTACTCCTGGAGTGACATTGATTGTGCTGGAGCGAGGGATTGAGTTGCAATGGAGTTTCGAGGCTCGCCGGTGCTGATGCCGGGCTCGAGGACGAAGGTGAAAAGGGGCGCCGTTGATACACGGCAATGCAGGTAAAATGGCTTGGGCTACACCATCTACGGGACACAAGAAAGGTGTAGATGGGGTTAATTTGACTGGAGGTACAATGGAGCGTGCCGGCGACGTAAACCAGCGGCGCGCGAAGAAACAGGGAACTAACAATTCAAGCTCGAATTTGAAAACTGGGTTCACATGCTTGCTTAGAATCGGCTAAGGATTGATTTGTTCTACTAAAAGAAGTATTGCAACTGGCTGGAGGGAGTTCAATTTCAGGAACAGCGCAAATTGGGTTTTTCGGCGATCGCCGGCGATGGGTTTCGCCGGAGTCTAATTGGCTGCTATGACACAGAGATATAGTTAAGAGAAGCTTACTGGTGAAATCAAAATGGAGTTTTGTCGAGTGGAGAGCTCTGGCAACGATGGCCTCAACGGCGGCTCGCCGGGGAAGAAGAAGAAGGCGAGAAAAGAACTGGGACTTAGCTAAAATCTAGAGCTATGAAGATTACACAGAGTGAGGGGGTTTAAATAGGTGAGGGGCGGAGAAGGCGAGGGAGAAACAGCACAGGACTTGCGCCGGGGAAAAGACCAGCCGGGCGTAGAAGGAACAGCGGTGAACGGCGATGCGACGACGTGCAGGCGGCTACCCAGCTTTACCAGCGATGGTCGGGACGTTGGAACTTGTTCCAGTCCAGCGCAGATGCGGAGGAGCGAAACTGCTCTGACGATGACACGTACGCGCATGCAAACTTGAATCCTCATGGGCGCGTGCTGAAGTTTTTGCTAGTGCTTCCACTTGTCGAGACATTGCCACAACGAGGAACCTAGCGCAGACACGAGTGAACAAGCTGGCGCAAACGACCAGAAGCACGAGCGACGACTTGGCTTGGCCAGCGGCGAAGAAACACGGTGGGAAAACATGGCGCAGATCTGCCTGAAGCGCTAGTCGAAAACAGCAGCCGAGCTCTGGTCGAAAATGGCGACTAGGGGCTGGTCGAAAAGGGCTGGAAAAAGGGGTTTGGGCTCAAATGCAATTTCAGAAACTTGATCCAGGGGCTGATTTGTAAATCTGGCAAAAGGCTTAGATAAGAGAAGATTTGATCTCACAACTGTCGCGCCCCGAAACTGGGACAACGACTACTCCTGTAGAGACCTAGCTCGCTGCAGCTAGTCCCTTATATGCATAGCATACACATACCCTTGACTTCCCAGGATAAATCAAGCACAGGAGTATATCATATTGCAACAGAGTCACTTACAAAATATTTAAGCAGTGTGGCCTGCTGGCCTTAATATTACATAAGAAGATTACAATGCCTTCACGGCATACATGGTTTAGCAAAATAACATCTACACAGCAGAAGGTAGGTGACCCACCCACAAAGAGAAGTGGACGGCAGAACAACACACATCAGGGAAATGACGGGACTGACGCTCCTCCCTCTGGATCCACGAAGTACTCCATGCCTTCGTCTTGGTTGTAGAATGCTCCGTCTACTGAATTGTAAGTTGCAAGAGTGAGCACTTTCGTACTCAGCAAGTCATAGGTAAGAGTAGATACATATAGTAGAGATGATATGAACCTAGACTAGTCAAGAATTATGGATGTTTGTAAAATAATCTTTCTCTTTCCTGGCTCAACTCATGGCAGCACCTTTCTATAATATAATATCGTCATTCATGTTCACTAAATTATAGCACTACCGCGACACGTCAACACATGACCGCCCACGGCAGCACTCCTTATCATGACAACACATGTCATTTGGGTAATCTTGATTTAATATATTTTATTTAGAAAATAATACTTGTGTCACACCCCGTGGATTTAATCCACCGCAGCAGACTCCTAAAACTCGGGAGCACGAAGTATTCGAATACATTTTTAACTCTGCAGAGAGGTACCAATTTACCCGCAAGATATTCCACTTTCAAGCCCATCCTATCAGAATGATTGGACCCCTGACTCACTTCATACTGTAAGCGGCAAGGTGGAGATAACAGGAACTTTTGTTATGTTTCACTTACAATTCACCCCTGACCCTGCAGTTTTCTTCACACAAACCGCAGTTGTGGCGGGCTATACCCCCACCCATAAGCCTCTTCCCATTACTGGGTCAACGTGCTTGATCAAATCACATTCAGTGATACGTGGAGGAGCTGAACCCCGTGAGTTTAGTGTATTACTTTCCATCTCATGCAGGGGTTTCATGTACGATTCACATAAGTACTTGTTCAGGCCTGTCCCATACCAGGCTTGCGGTTAGCACGTTTGTTCATGCCACTAGACGCACAACACAAGGTTCTAGTCCTTATATGCCAGTGACCAGACCATCCACAACCCTGCACCTTCAGTGCCTGCACATCCTTTGCAGTCTAGCACCTCCAGTGCTACCACCATTCCATACCATTTCCTGGTCACGGCTAGGGGTTTTATTTCATGAATATAAGTATATAAATATATAATAGTTCATGGCTCAAAACTTGTTTATTTCACATTTCACAGATAACCAGTCCAGTACTGCCAATTCATAAATCAACCATTTCCAATCTTTCTCATGCAATATTATCTATATTCAAGGTTATGTTACAGCAACTCTTAAAATATAGGTTCGAGATGTCCAAGAATATGACTTGCCTTCCGCGTCGTAAAATACAGCAGTTGATGCCGGGTCAACAGTGAAGTCCTCAAACTGGGGCTCTTGATCTGCTCTCCAATCAAACAAATAACCAATAATCACAATCTTTTCAATACATTATTATACTATATGCAATAATGCAAAGATGAAGTCTTGATGATTCTGAGATGATTAGGTTATGGGAATAAAGGTTAAGGTTAGTTGTTGACGGTTTACAAGGTTCCAAATGTCTCAAAATATCAGAATGGTATCAAGGTTGCGACTGGTTCGCTCAAAAACAGCGAACGTCTTTAGGTCGACATTCGGTTCAAGGCATCGACATAGGGTCGATGGATGATAGAGGGGTTATCTCAACTTGTGGCAGTAGAATAAAATGTAGAGCACAACTCCACAAGTCTAAGGGACAAGGTTATTTCCAGTTTGCACAACTGAAAAGAGGTGAAAAGAGCTAATGCCACTGGCTGACATGCTCTGGCATTGATCTTGACATGGCCAGAAACTAGGGCTTGCCATATCTTTTGATCTAGAGCTCCAAATGATGCACCACTTTATCTGGGAGATAGGCATTGATAACAGGAACAAATCATTCAACAGGATCCAAGGCTGAAAATGGCTGGAAAATGATGAAAACCAGCGTAGAAGTTGACTGGCCTGGAGTACCTGCAGCACAAACAGTGCAGCAACTAGGGCATAGCCATAACTCCTGTTCTAGGCCGAATTAGGGGTCGTGGTAGAAGACAAAGTTGCTCAAAATGGTCCAAAACATCTAGATGGCAAGGTGGTTTGAGTTGGAGTGGCTGAATTTAGAAGATATTGGCTGGAGGAAGGATGAACTCAATCCTGATTTGGGTATTTCTGTTCTAGAGCAATTGAACTCGAGTCCTTGCTTGAGGAGGGTCTCTGGGGCATAACAAAGCTAGGTGTGAAGTCAATTTAACTGGAAAATCACCACAGAAGCTTAACGGCGAGTCCCAGTTTGCATGCACGGTGTAAATTTGGGGTTTTCCAAGTCTTAGCAAAATTGGTGATTCTGGTTGCTTAGATGTGTTCCACACAGTCCACTGATCATGTTTGGTTATAGGCTCGAGAGCTAATTTGGTTTAGTTAGGGATTAATTGCTCGCCGGAGGTTTTTGGGGAAACCGGCGATCACCGGCGACAGAAGGCAAGAGAACTCGATTCCAAGCTTAGATACACTCAAGAGGGGATGGGAAACTTACTGGGAGGCTTGGATTGCTGAGGGGAGCAACGGGTGAGGCTGGCACCGAGAGCTCCGAAAATGGCTCTCCGGGGAAGAAGATTTCACCGTGGAGCTGAGAGCTTAGGTGGTTTCTGGCGCTGGGTGAAGATGCAACGGCTACATAAGGCTTTATATAGGCACGGGTGAGGCAAGAGGGCCGACAATTTGGAGTGTTGCTGCCACGAGGTGACTTTGAAGCGACGGGACGGGGTGGTGATGGCGAGGCGACTGACGGCGCGGCGTTGCAGCTTTGCAGCTGGACGGTGCAGGTGCAGGCGATGAAGGCAACGGCGAGGAGACATCTAGCTCGAGCATGGCTGCGACGTGTCGAGCGTTCTCTGCGGTGCTGCGCTGCTGTAGCTAGCGCGCGCGCTGTGCGCGGGGAAAACTGGCAGCGATTGCGCGGTTGAGGTGGCTTCCACGGTGGCGAACGGCGAAGGCACACATGGCGGCAGGGGCACAGGCGACTGCCACGGCGGAGTGAGCACGGCAGCTGGTCGAGATCGCGCACAGGAGGGTCTCTGGTCGTGCGCAACTGGTCGAACAGGGACTGGAAAAGAAGACTCGGGCTGATTTGCAATTTTGAAACTTGCTCCAGGGACTGATCTGCGAGGAAAAGTTTGAATAGAAAAAGGATCTGATTGCAAATCTGGAGATCTGGAGGGCTGATCTGAAATCTGATTTCAGGAATGAGTTGCATAAGATTAATGGAACTCATCTAGCCAAAGTTTGACAAGATCGGGCAAGATCTGGAGGGTTTCGACAAAAGTGGGGAAAACGACTTTAGGGTAAAACAGGGTAATTAGGGTTTCAAAAACGGCGAGGGTCGAAACTTAGGTTTAGGGCAGGATTTGGAAATTCTTCCAGAAGGGAAAAATGTTTAAAATAGTGAATGGGAGATATTCACTGAATCAGATCAAAGTTTGGAGGTGATTTGCAACATTTTGCCTTTTCAGGCTTATGGAAAATCTGGAAAAGGACTGATCTGCGATAAGAGTCTAGACGATGAAATCTTGCTGCCAACTTTTGGAGTTAGTTGAGGATATACCTAGGAACATATTCCAGTGGATACTTGAGTCTGGATAGGGTTAAATCAAGATAACTCAATTATCTGGAAACTGGGGTACTTAGGGTAAATCTGGATTTCCTGTTTTCGAAAACAGAAAGAGACTTAGATACTGGGAGTTAGGGTTAGAATTCAATCTGGCTCCTAAAGACTTTTAGGTTTAGGTTAACTGATAGAACAAATCTGGCAAGTCAGATCTTAACTTGGGGTCACAGGATAGATTTTGGAGATTTAGGGCTAGAACAGAATAAAGCTGAGGCTGATTTAGTTGATCTAGAAGAGACATATGCATGCATGACTTTTAAGAAAGAAACTTTTCACCCCAAAACTCAGGATGTTACAACAACTTTGACACACTAAACTTAGAAAATAGTTCAGCAGCGACAAATAGCAGAAATTAGGGTTTTTATTAAATTTTGAGCTGAGACGAAAACAGGGTAAAATAGGGTAGTTAAGGTTTGAAATTTGGCGAGACTAAAAACTAAGACTTCGGATGAGATTTTGGAAATCTCACAGAAGGGAAACTTGTTCAGAATAGTAGATGGGAGATGTTCCCTAAATCAGATGCAGATTTGGAGATAATCTGTGGCTTTTAGCCTTTTCGGGCTTCTGCAAAAATCTAAAAAGGAGTCATCCGTGATACTTTTGGGTTGATTTGCGAAAAAAGTCTAAAAGATGGGGTTTTGCTATCAACTTCTGGGGTTAGGGTATTGGCATGTTGGGGGAAATCTCCACGGGATAAAGTCCAGGTAAGAGTCCATCCAATTTGCTCGGGGCGCCGCCGCTCTTCCAAAGACAAGGGTCCCCGGTCCCGGGTCACGTGAGGATCATGCGAGAAGCGCCTCGGGAAATGGCAGACACCTGTCAAGCATCCAAGGAGCCTGACCGGAAGAAGGACGCTAGTGCCCCTCGATCCAACGGTGGCGAACGGGGTAGTTTAGTCTTTTTGCATCTTTTGGGCCTATATAAGCCCTTGTAACCCCTCATGTGAGGAGGACAATTCATTTTACTCTAATAGACAATAAAATAGGTGTGCTTTGGAGCTATCTCTCCCCCGAGAGAGACCTCCCCTAGCCAACTCCGGTTGGGAGCACGCCGACAGGACTAAGGTCTCCACAGAGGCCCGAACCTGTATAAATCCTTGTGTCACTTGCTGTGTTTGCCCGACGGGAGAGGACCTGTAACATCCTGAGTTTTGGGGTGAAAAGTTTCTTTCTTAAAAAGTCATGCATGCATATGTCTCTTCTAGATCAACCAAATCAGCCCCAGCTTTATTCTGTTCTAAGCCCAAAATCTTAAAATCTATCCTGCAGACCCAAATCAAGATCTGACTTTTCAGATTTGATCTACTATCTATCTTGAGTCTAAAAGCCTTCAGAACCCAGCTTCAATTCTATCTCTAACTTCCAGATTTATCAACTCCTTTCTGTTTTCGAAAATAGAAATATCTTATATTACCCAAATACCCTAAGTTTCAGAAATTCAGATTTAATCAAAATCTTGGCCAAGTTCAGACCAGATTATTCTTGGATTATGATCAAGGGTATGCCAATACCTTAATCCAAAAGGTTGGCAGTCAGATCATATCATCTAAACCTTTTTCGCAAATCAGTCCTTTATCTGATATCTGAAAACCCAAAAAGGCCAAAATCTTCAGATTAACTCCAAATTCAGAATTTCTTCAGCAAATCTCTTCTAAATGCTCTTTGACACAATTTTCCCTTATGTTCAGATTTCAAAATCTCATCCTAAATGCCAGAATTCAAAATCAATTAAAATTCAGATTTCAATTACCCTAAAATACTCTGTTTTCAGTTTATATCAAAAACCATCCAAATGTTTCAAATTTTATCTTCTATCTGTGCCAAATTATCTGTTGAATCAAGTCTACCAGATCAGTGCAATCAATTTCAGATTAAACCATCTAAATCATCAGATTTACAGATCAGTCCAAAGTTAAGAATCAAATATTGCAAATCAGTCTAGCCTGCTGTTTCGACCAGGGCAGCTGCTGAGATTTCGACCAGAGCTTTGCCGTGATTTTTGCACCGTGCTCGCTCGCCGCCGGCCAAGCCTCGCCTGCAATTGTGACCGTGCATGCTTGTGCGCACGCGTCCGCGTCTCAGCCATCGCCTTAAGACTCGCTCGGGGGCTTGGGCGGACGAGCTCTATACCATTCTATGAGAACTACGAACTACTTCTAGTCGAGCCACCAGTGAGACGCCCTTCCATCTGGTCTACGGGGCTGAGGCCGTATTGCCTATGGAAGTCAGTATTGGATCTGTTCGGACAGAGCAGTTCGAACGAATTGATCAGCCCGAATAGCGGTCACAGGACCTCATCCTCTTGGAAGAAAGACGTGATCACGCTTTGATCAAGTCCGCGGTATACTTGCAAGCTTTGTGCAAGTACCATAACAAAAGGGTGCGACCACGTAGTCTTCACATGGGCGATCTGGTTTTACGAAAAATACAAGACCAATCCAATCGCAACAAGTTCTCCCCAAAGTGGGAAGGCCCTTACACTGTTGTTTCGGTACCACGACCAGGGTCAGCTCGATTAGCCATGGAGGATGGTCGAATTTTGTCCAATACTTGGAACATCGATCAACTACGCAAGTTTTACGTGTAATTATTCAATCCCTTTTCCTTTTCAATTAGCATTGTTTAATAAAACAAGAAGTCTTTTGGCTTCATGCGATGAATATCTCCTTTCATGCCCGTGCGTTACGAACTTAACTCGGGGGCTGGTCGCCGGCGGTTATATCACTACAACGTCCTAATCGGATTCGCTGGCCGATCTCATGACCACATCCGGACAAGTCACTCCTAAATAAGCCGTTTCTCAACGCATACAGAGCTTGCTGGTATGTCCTTGGTCACCTGAGTGGCTGCTGGTTTGCAACAAGGTTAGGCATTGCATTGACCATAGTTGCTGGCCTGATCGCACACCCTTGGTCGTTGCACTCGTATTTTCTCCTGTGTTTATTATACTAAGTCTTCAGTATCTATAATCACAGGCGGGGGCTAGGGGGATATGTTTATAATATGAAACAACAAAAAAGTGCTTTCTTTCAAAATAAAAAAATATACATGCATTGCATTCTATAAGTTATGTCTATACAGGGGTTACATAATCTCGAGCTCGGTCAGGAGTTTATCTACAAGTGGATTGACTTCCTCCAGGATGGCCTCGAGTTTCTCTTCACTCTCGATCTCTACCGTTCCCACCAGTGGATTCAGGTCCATATCTGGGCCATGATGGAGACGAAACCGGCAGAGAATGGCGGAGGCTGCTGATCGAACTCTGGTTCTGATCGCCTCCTGTCGTCGCCGTGTATCTTCAGGAAGATACTCGAGCAGTGATTCCGCTTGGGCTTTGACTAGTGTAGACCAATCGCTCAAATTGAGGATGTCTTTTGTGGTCTCAACCACATCAGCCCTCAGGAGACGAGCCACCATCTTCAGCTTTTCGAAGACGAATTGGCTCAGGTCTCTGTTCGCCCTCCGGGTAGAGTCGATGGTCATCTGGAGGAATGTCTTGTCCTGATCAAGCAGTTTTATTTGTTTCGCTTGCGCTGCAACAAGAGGATTGTTACACACAGTTTAAACGATAAGTCTAATTGTTCTGGTCGGGAATTGGCTTACCAGAGAACTATGACCGCAGTTCATTGAGCTCGGCCGCATGGTTCGAAATCATGGTGGCCGCCCTGAGCTTGTCATCGGCCAGGCTCTTCTTCAAAGAAGCAACCTCCCTGCGACAAAGAGGATAATTGTCATAACAAATTTATATCTATACAAACTAAAGGGCATTTATCCTTACTCTCGTAAGCAATTTCTCTCCTTTTGTATGGCCTCGATGCTCTCTACCATAGCAATCGATTTGGCCGTTATACGGGATAGTTCCTGTAACACAGAGGGGAATCAGTTTATTCTATGCAAAATTCAGGTATAATGAGGAATGTATAACATACCTCTGTATACTCCCGGAATGAACTATCCTTCGGGATGGCGGGAGGCCTAGTCGAGAGACTCGCCTCATCCTCAACAGGAGCAGCAGGTGGATGCGCCTACTAGGCCTCAGTCGTAGGTTCCGATGCCTGCAACTGGGTCTCCACGCCCGACTCGTCCCTAATGGCCTGGACGGCTTCCTGGACCGAAGGTACAGAGCACTCTTCACCGGAGACTTCAACCCTCCTTGGGGCAGTTGGGGGGCTCAGTGCTACGTCTTTACGCCTGCGAAGAAAAAAGAAGTCGTCGATCACATCGATGGTCACCACAATCTGGTTCAGAACAAACCGAGCAGGATTCTTACCTTAACTGAAATCCCATTAGCTTCTGGGATTTCGAAGGTGGCTCCCCGAGAGAAAAAGGACAGTCGTTGTCCATCCTGGTTTTTCTCTTCGTGAACAGGGCCTTTTCTCCCTATGTATATTTTCCTGTAAGCATATGCATAAGGAATGATAACGAGCTAAGTGGTAAGAATTCGTATCGGGGTAACCAGTTCTATTGACAGGGATACGCCCAAAGGTTTGAAGGGCTCCTGGACTTCTGGAGCTGGCGTCTCATCCGCGACCCTGAGGTTGGTCGTGGAATCTTGTTCTGTCACTTCCGCTCCTGTCCCCAGGAGTGGAGGATTCCCCTCCCTGGGACTCACAGGAGTCACAGGGGCAAGTTCTTCTCCCTGTATGAGTGTAGATCCGATAAACACATGAACAGATGAAATTGAGAATTCAAGATCACGACGAAGTCTTACCGTGGTCGTCCCTTCGAACAGGGAGGGAGAAGTGACTGACCCTGAAGCCTCTGGGGCTTCGGGAGCAGGGATCTCGCCCGCGACCACAGGACTCCCAGTGGCCGCGGGGTTCACTGCGGTTGCCTCTGTTTCGGCAGGACGAGGTAGTGTCTCGCCGGATTGAGAGTCTGCTATTTTCCTCTTCCGGCGGACTAGGGGAATGTCATCCTCCTCCTCCTCCTCGCTCCTTTCGCCCTGTACTATGAAGAAGTGATTCCAGTTTGTACCTGGAGGAACAGGAGGTATGTGATATCTTACCGCAGTTTTCCTTGCGGTAAGGGGAGTCCTGCGCGAAGACCCTTCCCCGAGGATCTTCTTGGATTTCTTAGGGGCAGGATTTCTCGTCCTGGGCTTCGAGGAGATCTTCTTCACATTCTTCACCGTCGGCTTTCCCAGGAGACCGACGTTTTCACTCGGGAACGTCGCCTCAGCAAACCTCTCCAAGAGTTATGTTATTCCGGTGTACTTGTTAGTACTAAATGTACGTAAGACCTACGAATGAGAACTGAATGAAAGGTGACATACCTTTCGGCGTTCCTGTTTGAGGTCGTCGCCGGTGTGAATTAAGCTCTGTGGGCGAGGCGATCCCTTGGGGCCCTCCACTTCGGCACTATAGGCTCTGAGGAGGTAATTTGTCCACCTCTCGATCTCGGATGAAGGCAGGACTATTCCCAGAAGACCAGTTAGAAAGCACAGAGCAGAGGTATATGGTTTCGGTGTCAAAATCACATATCGTTGTTGTAGTCCAGGGTGCTGTCCGCCATGGACTTTATCTCCCACTCCGGATGAGCCCTTTCACACAGGGGGCACACCCGATTCTTCACGAAGTCGCGTACAATGTCGCGAGCCGTCAGACCTGGTTCGACTAAGTGAAGAATCACTTTGGCATACTTCATGTATTCGGCATTCATAGCCGGGGGAGAATCCAACTCGCTCGGCTTCTCTGGCCGCGAGTTCTCGAACCACAGCCCGCTCTCGGACGGAGGGGTGCAGTAGAACCACTTCTGGTTCCACCCGTGCACAGAGTCTCGCAGGGGTGGGAAGGGATACTCTTTCTTCTCCCTTATCCAGAAGTATATACATCCGGCAGTGTTGGAGCTCTTCGACCACGCCGAGTAGTAAAAATGCCGGAAGAGATCGACGCTGGGATACACTCTGACGTACGCTTCGCACAAATGCTGGAACACCGCCAAGATCAAGATCTCATTCGGGTGGAGATTTATCAATTCCAACCCGTAATGCTCCAGAATACCCTTCAGCAACCGACTCTCGGGGAATCAAAACCCGCATCGCAGGTATTCTTCGAAGACCACCAGTTCGCCCTCTCGGACGACTAGGGTTTCTTGGTCCTTCTCCACGGGCCGCTAGTTGATTAGCAGCCGTGGTGGGAGGATCTCTTCCTTCTCCAATGCCGTGAGGCTTTCCTCGGTGTGGTGGACCAATAGGCTCCAAGACGCCATTTCTTGCGAAAGATTGCGAGCAAAGGTGGCGACTTTGAGGAAGATGAAGGCTGTGGAGAATGAGGGTTTTGTGCGGCAGAAGTTCTATGGTAGGGTTTCGGGCTGTGTGGCTTCTTCGAGAAGCTATCTACTTCTTTTATAGGCCCGAGGGGGCGCACTGCTGTGAGTAACGTTCCATTTAATATTCTATTCATTTCCCATAATGGATACTCTCTGGCGGACCCGTTAAGCGTTCCCTGTATTGAATCTAAAACGAAAGGACTTCTTTGTTTTAGATTTAAGGGAACAAAAACGTGAAAAGTTCTACAAAAGTTTTCGGAGGACATTTTCCTTCATGATTCTTGTAAACTTTCACAAATTGATCATGAAAATATCTTGTGGCCCAGTTTTTGGACGTACGAATATATTTTTATCGAGTTACTGTGTAATCAGAACTATGTCTTTGACTGAGCTCCGATTCTAATCGAAGTGATGGTCTGATCGAGTTTCAATTCTGACCGTAGTAATTTTTTGGATTGAACCTCGATTCTAACTGCGGTTTCAAGTCTGATCGAAGTATTAGTGCTGGTCGCGGTACAACAATAAAATGCGATCCTGGTTGCAGAACTGAAATTTGCCTGTGTATGAGTGGTCGTAAAGGCATTGCTTATGGCCATATTTTCACACAGAAGTTGTAAAGAATATTCATATGATATGAAGAAAAAGAAAGTTTTATTTCTGACATTTTTTACATACAAAAGGGATACCGGCGACCAGAACGTCGACCTGATCCGAAAGTAGTTTGCAAAGTTCTCCCAGGGACATGTTGTCGTCCGTAGGGTCTACATTGTCGACCTCCAGGGAACTAGCAATTAATCTAAGCCTATCTACATCATCCCTAACAAGAGACGCACTATTATTCCTAATCAAGTCGGAGAGTTCTCGCTGTTGCTGAGCGTGGTCCCTCTCCCGACGAAATTGGCGCGCTTCTTCACAGGATCTTTCAAAACATTCTGCTAGATGCAGAATCGCCGAAGACATCTCTTCGGTCTTCTTCTCCAGAGCCTCTTTTTCCCCTTGGAGAGTCTGTCCGAGGGGGGAGGCGGGATCTCAGCAGGCTGATCGCTGGGGCCTCCAATCTCCTACATTTGTGGAAGTTAGTCACACTAACTATAACAACAAGCAAAAGGAGATAGAGGTTATTACCTGTCTCTGTATGTGACAGGTTGATATAGGCATCCTGGAAAGTAGATCACCCAATAAAATTCGAGGATCATCATATGGTGGAAGTGTAGCCCTCCCACTATAAGATTGCTTCCCCAACACAAGTTGAGGATTATCTGGTCGTGAGAGAGCAGCTTGCCTACCAGAAAATTGATCACCCGAACAAAAACAGGGAGTATTGGGATGAAATGGAGAAAACTGAGAAGAACGTCCCTCCAAAGGTGGAGATGAAAGTTCAACCTGCCGAGGTGCATGGATAGGAAGAACTAGAGGAACAGAAGGAAGAAAGAACGATGATGCGTCTTTCACCTTTGTTCTGTTGGAGGATCCCTCGTCAACCTTGGGCTTCTTCCTTGAAGGAGATGGATCTTCGGGCATATGTGATTCTTGCTCGAGAACTTCATCCTCATCACTCTCAATCTCGATGATGTTATGATCTGCCATCGGGAGGTGTATGAGAAGAAAAATGAAGATGGCTTCGAAGGAAACTTAGCCATGAAAAGAAGTTGTGAAGTTCTGAAATCCGAAGGCTTCGGTATTTATAGCCGCCAGGGTGACGGTTCGCCTTCCGAACGCCTCGAGTTTTTAAAGCATTTACAATTTCACCTCGGGTTAAAAAATGTTTCAACGGCGCCATCATTACCCGTCACGTATTACTCAGAACCCGTCTCGGGGAACCAACCGCTACACTTAGTGCGCCACTAAGTGGGAGATTTGAAGTGTCAAGTTAAAAATCCGATGTATGTCTTAAAATTCGAAGTAAACACGTCCCTTCGTTCTCTTCGAATTTGGGGGCTAGCTGACGAGGATTGACACCCGAGGCAGTTCAAATAAATGCATGACTGGTTCAGGATAGGTTCTAGCCAGACAAGTGCTTGGTGATGCGAACTCAAGTCATTCTGAGGAGTACAAGCCCGAGGTCGCAGGCTTTACGCGATCAGACCACAGCTAGTGCGCGGTCAGGAGTTCGTATGCTATACGCGAACAGAAGGCTGTAGATGTTGTGCGGTCAGCCAACATGACGCGGTCAGAGCACTTTCGACCAGGGAGCGTGGGATTAATCTGTCCCTGTAACAGGGATATCCTGAGTATTCCGAAGATTCTTCCACATAGAGAAACAACCGTCAAGAGGTTAATACGTGCGGTTATCCATGAATAACACGTGTTAAACCTGCATGGGAGTTAAGAGCAGTTGACGAAACCGCATCCAAACAACTGTTTGATGCCATTACGACTTGGCGCCCTTTCGACCAGCATAAAGGAGCAGCCCGATGCATCAAACAAGAGGATCACGTCTCACCCAGAGATCGAAGGATCGAGAGGTTGAAACACTAAGCCATCCAGTGATCGATTGATCGAACCTGACCAGACAAAAACAACCCAAAGACGGTAGTCTAAGTTAGATAGTTCTCACAAAGCCCTTCAGGCTTTGACTTGTACAAACATATAGGGAAAATCTTCGCCTGTGAAGATCTTTTCCGTAACTTTGTAAATCTTTTTACTACACATAGTGAAATCCCAACAGGACGTAGGGCTATTACTCCCACCATCGAGGGCCCGAACCTGTATAAATCTCTCTGTGCTCTAGTTCTCCATAATTCTACATACCGTCCCGGAGGAACACCCTGAAAGGTCTCACAACCAACAAATTTTGCATAAGTTCGGCTAAGGACCCCGAGTCCGAATCGTCGACAACCTCCCCGATGCGGCGATAATTGGACACTCATGTTCGATGGCTCCCTGTGTCTCGCCGGGGCCGGCGCGGGGGTAGTCCTCCGGAGCCCCGAGGGGAGGGAACTGGAATACGCGGCGCGGCTCGAGTTCCCTGCCACGAACAACGTCGCCGAATACGCGGCCTTGCTCCTCGGGTTACTCCTCGCGCGCTCCCTGGGGATTCGACGCCTCCTAGTAAAAGGAGACTCCCAGCTCATAGTTTGCCAAATGGACAATTCCTACTTGTGCCATGACGCAAACTTGAGCCTCTACTTGCAGGAAGTGCGCAAGATGGAGAAGCACTTCGATGGCTTGGAGGCCCGACACATCCCGCGGAGGGACAATGACCGGGCCGACGCCCTAGCTCAGGCAGCCAGCGCCCGGGAACCACTCCCCAAAGGGGCTTTCTTGGAGATCATCGCGAAGCCCTCGGTGACCTTCCCGAATGCTAGTGATGAGCCCTTCATCCCGGAAGTCGTCGAAATCACCCGGACTTCATCCTGGATGGATCCCCTCATCTCCTTCATCAAGGGGGAGGGAGACCCTCCCAACGAAACCGAGGCCAAACGCCTCCGAGCCAAGGCCCGGGCATACCTCCTGCTAGAGGGGAAGCTTTACAAGCAGGGGGCTTCCGCCTTGCTCCATTGCCTTCCACTACCGGAAGGGCTCCGGCTTCTCGAGGACATTCACTCGGGAAGCTGCGGGTCTCATATGGCCCCGTGTGCCATCGAGGCCAAGGCCCTTCGCCAGGGTTTCTATTGGCCCACGGTGATTCGCGACGCATGAGACCTTGTCTCCGCGTGCGAGGCCTGCCAGAAGATGGCCAAGGGTTCGAACCTCCCCCCTATAGCGCTGCAGACTATCCCCATCACTTGGCCCTTCGTGCGCTGGGGCATGGACCTCCTTTGTCCCTTCCCCTCAGCGCCCGGGGGATACAAGTATGCGGTGATCACGGTCGACTACTTTACAAAGTGGGTAGAGGCCGAACCTCTGGCCAGCATCACGTCCCGAGCGGTACAGTGATTTTTCTGGAAAAATATCGTATGTCATTTCGGAGTCCCCCAAGAAATCAGTGTTGATAACGGTACCCAATTCGACTCGGTATATTTTCGGGAATTCTACGAAGGCTTGGGTCTCACCATCCACTTCGCCTTGGTAGCTCACCCCCAAAGCAACGGGGCTGTCGAAAGGGTCAACAGCGTGATCCTACAGGGGTTACGCCGACGGCTCGAACAAACTGCCTCCAAACGGGGTGTGTGGGCGGAGTAGCTCACCCCAAGCTGGGCAACGGGACGCACCCCCTTCTCCCTTGTATATGGGGCCGAGGTGGTTCTTCCCCCGGAGATTGGCTTCCTGTCACTCAGGGCCGAGCTCCTAGACGAAGCTATGACTGCAACGTACCAAGCCAACGAAGCAAATCAGCGACTGGAGGTAGACCTCGTGGAAGAAGAACGCGACCCAGTGCTCCTCCGCCACGCCATCTACGAACGCAAAATGACGCGCGCTTATAACCAGCGCGTCCGCGAGATGGCTTTTCCCCTCGGGGACCTCGTCCTCAAGCGCGTCACGGACCCCCAAGCCCAGGGCAAGCTCTCCCCCAAGTGGGAGGGCCCCTACAGGATCTCGGCAATCCTGGGCTCAGGGGCTTACAAGCTCTCCAACTTTCAAGAACAGGAGCTGAAGCACACGTGGAACGTACGCTTGCTTTGCAAGTTCTACGTCTAGCCAACAGGCTCGTCCCCTCCCCCGGAGTGGTTACACCGGAGGGGAGGGGGACATTGTACTCACCATTCCCTCCCCCATCGCGATCTTGCTGGGGGAGGTGTTGTATCTTAATTCCTTATTAATGCAACTGGTTTTTCCTCAGCTCTGCCTCACTGTAGGTCTTTACAATACAGTCTCTCACGGTGATGCCCTCCCCATGAGGATGCCCTCTTAGTGAGGATGCCCTCCCCGTGAGGAAGTGGGCTATCACGACCCAACAAGTCCCTACAATGGGAGTCCCACTCCCGTAGGGTGGCTTACGATCACCCTTCGTGGACTGAGGGTGTAAGCGGCAACCCGGTCCTCAGGGACCGCTGTAACGAGTCAATTTGAGAGACTAGTCCCCTCCTCAAACACTCAGACCCATCATCGGGCGCATCCTCCTCTGGGAGTCGATTCTCGCCTTAGCAAGACGAAATTCTTGGATATTCTTTCTTGGAGATCTCGTTCCCGGCTCCCTATTTTCACGGTGACCGGAGGGTTTTCTCCCAAAAAGACTATTCCTGGGAATTTCGGGTTTCCTTGGATGTTCTTCCCCGGAGACCTCATTCCCAGCTTCCTGTTTTCACGGAGATCGGAGACTCCACTCCCGGAAAAATTCCCGAAAATCTTGGGCGCTATCTCCCAGAAAGCTCTTTCCTGGCTCCCCGTTCTCACGACGACCGGAGGACCTCACCGGGAATTTCAAAAAATTGTTCCTGAAAGTTTTTCCTCGCCCCCCGTTCTTACCGCGACCGGGAAAATTTCTCATCGGAACCTTGAAAAACTTGAATTCTTAGTTGAGGAGTTCTTACCCCGGGACTTTGTCACCTCCACAACGCTCGGAGTTACCCTCCGGCCCGCTGTGGAGGGGGGGATAATCTGTACCCGGGGATCACCCAGACTATTCGAAAATTCACGAAGTACACAAGCAAACTTAGCTTTATTAAAAACATTTAACCAGAGGACATCTTCAACATCCGGTGGGCATCGCTACATTAAACACGGCACAACCCGGAGTGCAACCCATAAGGCTCCTACACCTAATAATTCTGGAGGCCCTCTGATAGCTCCCGGTCCAGGTCTCGATACAAGCTTCGTATACGACGCTGGGCCTCCCGGAGCACATCTTCGGGCCAATATTCATAGCCCGCCGGTGGAAGTATTCGAAGCGGAGGAACCCTCCAGGTCCCCAGTCGTGGAGGGGACAGTTCAGCGCGGTGGTTGTCAAAGTTGTCCAGGTGCCACTCCGGATTCCACTGCAACCGGATTGGCTCCCAGGAAACACCCCTGCCGTGTCCCCCGGAGAAGAGACTTAACAAGATGAAGGCGGCCTGGGCATCCCTGGGTGACACCCACCGGAGCTCGGAGGCTCCACCTCCGGAGAGGCTCCCTGCAACATTGGGACGCCCCTGACGTCGCGCCCCAACCTCCGGGGCCTTTGCCCGGAAGTAACCTCCCGGGAAACCTGGTAAATTTAATTCGAAGACCTAGCAAAAAATTTCATTTCTATTGCATCAAAATATTTTTGTACAAGTGTCTGGGGCTTTTTCTAAGAAGCTACCGAGAGCGAAAACCCTAAGACAAAAAAGAGGGGTCCTATCTAAAGGCCCGGGGGGGAGGCTCATACTTGTTCGTTGGTGTCCTCCCCCCGGGAGGCTCCCGCCGGAGCCATAGCGTCCGCCACCGGAGGCACCGGTGCCGAGAATCTCACCCGAACTATCCGGTCGTAGAAGCCACCAGCGAGCTGCTCCACTTCTCTCTAAGATGGCTCGAAGAACTCCATAAACCTTTCGGGGGATTCGGCCCCCGATCGCCCGGGCGCCAACCCCCCGGTGCTCCACAAGCCCGGCCGAAGCAGCCACCACCAGGATCGCCCGGCCCCGTGCCTGGGCATCGGCGGCCTCCGAGATCACGGAGACTTGTGCATTGAGAAAACGCACAGCCACCATGAGCTTCGCTGGCGCCGCCTCGGAGCTGCCTCCCGGGCCAAGGCTCACTCCGAGCCCCTCGAGGGCTGAGCGGACGGAACGGCCCGCATCTGTCACAGCCCAGACGCTGGAGCCCTCGAGCTCTCGGAGGGCATCCTCCTTGGCCTGCGCCTCCCTCCGGAGCCGATCGTTGTCATTCTCGGAGCGCACCGTCGCGCTCCTCCAGGTAGGCAGCGGCCTTCCCCTCAGCCTCCTTCAGCGCTTTATCGAAGCGCGCCTCAATGCCCCAGGCGATGGCCGCCCCCTGCAAACGCGAGAGTTAGTCGAAATGCGAGTTGGAATCCCGAAGAAAACAAGCCACCGGTTTGAGGACGAACCTGGATATGGAGAGATTGAAGCTCTCCGCAGCACTCGTGTAGCGTCCCTTGCGAGACGTAGTACTGGACCTTTTGGGTCTGGAGCCCCTCCGCGAACCAGAAGACCTCCCCCACGGACAGCAGGGGGGTCTCCCTCCCAATGACTCCGGACCCATCGGGACCGGCGGCGGGCCCCCTCGCGAAGGTCACGGGGGTGATGAGGACCGGAGTTGCGGTGGCCAGCGTTCTTGCCACCGAAGAAGTGTTCGAGGAGGAGGCCGACGAGCTCTCCGAGGGGGTACCTCCCCAGGGGGATAAGGAGCCCATTCCCCTTTTCGGGCTGCGGGGCCGCTGGGACCTCCGTTGCCGGGGAGACCTCGTAGACCGAGGGCCTCCCCCCCTCGTCCACCGGCCATTCGACACGCGGAGGGGAAGCCTCCGCGAACCGAACCTCCGGCCTCTCCGACTCCGACGACACCGGGGCCGCTGGGAAAGCAATCACCGAAGGGGGCGAGGGGGCATAATCAGCCGAGTCGGATGCCCCCCCATCATCGGCTGCCTCCTTTCCCTGAGCCTCTCCGGGGGCCTCAGGGAGGCGCGCGAGCTCCCGCGCCTCCATCACTCCCCCGGAGTTCTCCGGGAGAGGCGGTGTCTCTTCGCGCCGGGGAGGTGCCCACGCGCGCCCTGACTCGGGGGCTCCGTCCCGGGCCTTCACAGGCGTAGAGCCCGGTGTCGTTGATGGACCGGGGGCCTTCTGAGCCTTGGCCCACTTTGGCTCAGAACCCCGGCGACCTCCTTCCCCCTCTTGTGCGAACCGGGAGTGGGGAGAGGCGTCCTCGCCGGTAGCCTCAGCCTGAAGGCCTCGGCCACCATGTTCCAGGGAAGACCCTCCCCGATGACGCGCACGATCCGCTCGTGCTCGTCGACGTAATACCTCCCAAGGAGGTTCTCTGCCTTCTCCCGCGCGGCCGGATACGGCCGGACTGCAAAAGGTAAGAGTTAGAAAAATTAACGAAAAAGTGAGCAAAGTAACTAGGAACTCACGTCGGGTCACCGGCTTCTGGGGGGCCGCTGGGCCGGGCACATCCTGATCCCCATCCTCCCGTGCGAGAAAGGGGAGACCTTCAGCAGCGTCAGCTCCTCGGCGGCGTCCCTCATGGAACGGACGTCCCGAGAGCCCACCACTTTGCTGATGAGCTTAAGCTCCTCCTCGGTCCACACCGGGGGCTTGGGGGCGGACGACCGGCTGTAGGAGGGGGGCTCCAGCGAGTACGTCACCTCGTCGTCTCGGACCCGGAGGTAGAACCACCTCCAGACCCAGTCCCCCCAGTGGTCCCGGGAGGCTGCCACCGAGTACTCCGCTACCCAGGACAGCAGGAGGTGGATCATCACGGAGCCGAACGGGGACTTCGGCCCTCCCTTTACCAGGTGGAAGCTCCTCGCCGCCGGCTCGTAGAAGTATCGGAACAGCCAGAGCGTGGACTCCTGTTCAGTGGCTGTCTTGGATAGCCAAATGAAGATACCCGTCCGAATCAAGGCGTTCGGCATCAGGTGGTTGATCGCCACCCCGTACTCCCGGAGGAACTCCCGGAGCAACGGATGCACCGGGAGCCGGAGTCCGGCTTCAAGGAAAGCCTCGAAGACCATCACTTCCCCGAGCCTGGGGCGGGGGCACCGTCTTTCTTCGAGGGGATCTGGATGTCCCCGTCCGCGACCACCCCCCGGTCCACGAGGGACTCCAAGTCCCCCGACATAAACTCCGAGGCCCAAAGGAAGTCCGCGGTGACTTCCTCCGGAGGCACCTCAGCAACCTTAGCACGGCCTTTGGGTCCCATGGATTTCTCCGGTGGCTTGGACTCTAAGGAAAAGGGACTTGGGTTTCCGGTGACTGAGCTTCCGGGATCAGGCTTCCGAGACCGAACTTCCAGGAGAGGGCTACCGGGAGAGCTAAGAGGGCCGGTGGTGTTTGAGGATTGAGGGTTGGAGAGATTTCTCCGGGTCCCTGAGGCCCTATTTATAGGGCTCGAACGTGGCCCCAATGGGTGCCACGTGGCTCCTCACGGTGCATCCGTGCCTCCCAATTCAAACAGCGTGTGGGAAACAAAGGGACGAGCGCGCGAAATGATGCGTCGCCGGTTCGAACCACGAGTGGCCATTATGGTCGAACGGCGCGCTCCCATCGAGACAAGGCCTTAATGAACGACAGCGTGGACATAAACGCTTGGCACTAGGATCGAAGTGTCATGGCTCTGGAGATCCTTCCCGGAGGAGATGTTCCCGGTAACATGAACCATCCCCTCTGGGAACTCAAGCATCGTCCCCGGAGGGCATGGAGGGCTGCTGTTGGGGGAAATCTCCACGGGATCAAGTCCAGGTAAGAGGACATCCAATTTGCCCAGGGACAAGGCCCCCCGGTGGCTTGTCCCGAGCGCCACCATTTGCCCGGGGACAAGGCCCCCCGGTGGCTTGTCCCGGGCGTTGCCTTTTTCCCGGGGACAAAACCCCCTGGTGGCTTGTCCCGGGCGCCGCCGCTCTTCCAAAGACAAGGGTTCCTGGTCCCGGGTCACATGAGGATCACGCGAGAAGCGCCTCGGGAAATGGCGGACACCTGTCAAGCATCCAAGGCTCCTGACCGGAAGAAGGACGCTAGTGCCCCTCGATCCAACGGTGGCGAGCGGCGTAGTTTAGTCTTTTTGCATCTTTTGGGCCTATATAAGCCCTTGTAACCCCTCATGTGAGGAGGACAATTCATTTTACTCTAATAGACAATCAAATAGATGTGCTTTGGAGCTATCTCTCCCCCGAGAGAGAGCTCCCCTAGCCAACTCCGATTGGGAGCACGCCGATAGGACTAGGGTCTCCGTAGAGGCCCGAACCTGTATAAATCCTTGTGTCACTTGCTGTGTTTGCCCGATGGGAGAGGACCGGTCGTACGGTTAGCTCGCGTCGTCTTTTCTTCGCTAGGAACTTCCACAAAACCTGCTGGGGTATTCGTAATACCACAACATGGCATACCTTGGATTATGATTCTGGGATAACAGACTTGAATTGGGTCAAGATTTAGTGAAAACAGGGATGTTACAAGACCTGCGTATCATGAAAATACGTGGCCTCCCTGATCGACGCCGGCGCCAGGTCGGGGTTC